>CM074719.1:165820274-166442774 GCA_037306005.1 Rhinophrynus dorsalis | reverse complement strand
GTGGAAAGCCCACTGTCTAGCCCAGGGTACCTATGTGACTACAGCATGAAGTGAAACCTAGGGCATGGAGTCCAGCCAGGACTATATATCTTTAGAAAAAGTCACGGAGACAAAGTAGGTCCCTATAATAAGAACTTTCCTTTTTATCCCACCATGGTTGTTTTATATAGAATTTATTTTATTGTGCACAGTATGCAAAGTCAGCTAAGGATAATGACTGTTCTTAACTTTTTAATGACTTTTAAGATAACAGTTTTATTTCTGCAAGAATGTGTTATACCACACATTAATGAGTATGGGAATTAAACGTAAGACCCGACTTATGGTCCCTCTGTGTGATCGGGGTCAAATACTGCCAAAAACGTAGACTGGGAGGTTACCTGGGAGAACTTTACTTGTGGCTGCACTTATTGATGATCTTATAAGGAAATGTTTAAATATGTACACATCGCCACATAAAAAAATGATTTGTTGAAATGTTTGAAATGACTAAACTTTTTATTTCACTTTTTAATTGAAAGACTAGACTTAGGCTTCAGAAGAAATTAGATACATTTCATAGATGTTAGAATGAGGTATTTAATTGTGTGTGACCCTAGTTCATTTTTAGGTTTTAGTGATCATTTAAGTATTGCAATTTACTGTCTTTCTGTTTGCAAAAATGTCCATGAGTAAACAAAGAAGACTCAAATATACTGGAGTTAAAAACATAAATATCCTACAAGCATATCCCTGATATTAAAACTACAGTGGGTTCACAAACCATACACTATATCTGTTAGACGTTTGCAAATATGTCATCCAATAGCACTCACGGGCCAGGACATAGCGATATCTCTGCTTGAACACAAGGGAATTAATTCAAATAATAGAGGCTCTAATTAACTTACCCACGTTCAAGATGGAAAATCATCAATTCCTATACAAAAAATAAATATATAATTAAAGCTTAGGTCTTGCATAAAACCAATAAATTCCTGGTTGTGCACTCTCCCTGAAATGTGAATATTGGAAAGACTTAATATGTCTGGACATAGACATGCAAGCCAAAGCAGACATCTAAGCCATGGAGGTGAAACTGACATCCCATTCCATGTATAGCAGTCTGTTTGATCTTATTACATTCATTGTGTATGTGGTTCACCATATATAAATGTATATATTTGTACAATGTTAGTAGAAGTTCTATCAAATAAATCCTTAATAGAAATGCTTTATTTATTTCCCACTAGAGTATATTGCCTACTTTATATTTTGTGGATTGGATGTCAATGTTCACCTCTGTTTGGTCTTTGCAATCCTCATATCCTGGCCTGCTAGTGATACTTGAGGATAGGTTTGGGAATCTCTGCTCTTTGTGAGTTAAACCTTTTATAAAAGGAAAAAAAAACAGAACATCTGAAATAGTTTGCAAAGGAGAATAGAATAAAGTGAGCAGGGGATCAGGAGGCATGCAATAAAACCCAAGGGAACAAAGTAAAGGGAATGAAATAATAAAGCTGAAACGGATTTTGATCTTAAAAAGCAGACACGAAGGAGAATTGTGAAGAAAGGATATGCAGCAGTTTTCGCAATAAACTGTTTCTGAAACCGAGTTATTGACATTCTAAATTGCATCTTGAGAACAAGATAGATATTTCGTAATTTTGCATTTTTTCCCATCAGTTGAAATTTGTTTTTTTTTCTTGAAATATAAAAACAGTTTAGTTCTATCTTAGATATGTTTTATATTCTATTGAAAAAATAAATTATTATTAAATTGCAATTGAAACAAACTTTATGAGGGGGTGTCCTAACCACCAACTGAGATGGCAGCATAGGCGGTTAGCTCCTGGGCCACAGCTGCGTTATTTATGCAAAATACCCATCGAATGGCAACTCAGCTATCTATATTTTATGCCGGGGGCTCCTCTCTGCTCGCCCATGCCTGGTAGGGGAGGTCTTCTGCAAAAAATACCTTAAGTAAAGGAGATGGCTTACTGAAACCATACCTCAGCAGGTCTTCCTGCCAAAAGGACTACTCGGGACCTGAGATCTGTGACTCCCATGCCCTTGCTATGGTGGGGGGGGTCGTACCCATTCTCCTCTCTTATAGCCTACCTCACAGCACGGCTCAGACCCTCTGCCGTACCCCTGGCCCCCTCCGGCGTAATGGTTACTCTCTCCACGAAAGAGGATCTAAAACTTCTGGTGGATGAGATTAAGATGGCGCTCTGCACCGAAATAACTGAGCTCCGCAAGGATTTGCAATCTATGTCCTCTAGAGTGGGAAAGATGGAAGTGACTACGACAGGTCTTACTGAACAAATATCAGACTTCAGATTCTTCTGTAATCATTATAGATAGGGCACACAGAGCTTTGCAACCAAAAGGAGGCCCTGATGATAAACCAAGAGACATTGTATGTCGTTTTCAATATTTCCAGGCTAAAGATGCTATTGTGCAAGCCTGTTGCAACAAAGATTCTGTGAAATATGCCGGGCTGGAGATCCTGTTGTTTCCGGACCTCTCACCTCACACTCTTTACCAGAGGCAGTTCCTGCGCCCGATCACAGAGCACCTCCGTAAACCAGAAATCAAGTATAAATGGGGCTTCCCCTTCCATCTATATGCTCAACACCAGAATCATGTGGCTACTTTGAGGACTCCAGAAGAGACTGCAGACTTTTGTCAGACGCTTCATATTCCACATCTGGAGACAGTGGCACCACAGCCCATGCCTCCTATACCAGAATTAGCACCTAAACAGTGCTACAGGTGGCATTGGGTTTCGGAACCGCCAAAAAAGAAGAGGGAGAAACTCTCCCAGGCTCCTGGTGGTAGGGATGACGAGGTGGATCACACAACTCTTTCAACAACATGAAGGACGTATTTTCATTACATCTGTGATCCAGCCTGGTCTGGCCACCATGTGAACACTTGCCTTGCTGTTTGCTCCTTAGGCACCGGCTGGTGTTTCGCTTCTTAAGTGATACTGGCGACTTGGAGGGGACTGTTCTACCATCCTGCTCCGAGACTGGTATAATCTTTTGAGCAGTACCCTGTATATTCTTTTCTTGTGTTCTGCTTGTATTTGCTCTGTTTTGGGTCCCATGGCCCCCTGTTTTATGTGTTTTTGTTACCTATATATTTGCTGTGGGATTGGGGGTTTCCCAAATATGTTGTTGATTAAGGGATCAGAGTTCGTTCTGATGTTACGGTTAGGAGGCTTTCACACATTGGCGGGTGGATGGAATTATAGGGCGGATGGTGTGGGGAGAGAATTGGGTTACAGAACTGGTATTGCCTAAATGAGGATTAGTATCGCACAGTTTTTAGCCACTTCTATGGAGGGATGTAGGGTGTTTTTTTAGGCTCTCCCCTTTCATGTGGGGGGGCCACCTGACTGCACTAATGGGGTGGCGGGGATACACTGTTATGTGGCATGATTTTCTTTTACATCATCTTCCTCGGGTATATGGGAGTAGCTGACTGTGGGGACTGTTGCCAGGGTGGGGGCTGCAGTTCTCTGCTCCTATGTGTGTCTCGCTGTTGTACCAGGATGCGGACCTGTGGGCTCTGATATGTTGCTTAATAAAAATGTATTGATGTTCTTCATGAAGTATTAAGCGTAAAGGTATATCCAATGTTATTCATTTTTATGGCCCATTCATGCTGTTGTATCTGACTCATCACTTTCTCTTGTGTTGTGTCACATCTTCTGTTTGCTTTAGTCAGACCTGTATACAGGTTGACAGCTTTTCCGCTCTTGGACAGTGCTGAGATCTCCTCTCACTTTTGAAGATTGGTGATCTGCACAGCGGTATTATTCTCTCTCTCTGTTTCTCTTGCTACCTTCTTTTCTCCTTTACTGCATCCTTACACTCCATTCTACCCTCCCTGACCCCGACCTTGGTCATACACTTGCCGTATTTGGGACATTGCTTACTGGTGCTACATCTTCATGCTGTAGTCATGCCCTTGCCCAACCTCAAGCTTATTTCATTTGACGTCAAGGGTTATAATAGCCCAGAGAAGCGCTCCATGGTGGTGAGAGAACCAGAGCACATGCAAGCGGATGTAACCTTTTTACAGGAAACTCACCTAGTCAGGGATGCACACCCCAACTGGTCACCAGGCATTTCCCTGCTGTTTGGACTGCATCTTATACTGAGGAAAAAACAGGGGGTGGTGATTCTTATTAGGAGCATGGTGCCTTGGGTGTGTACAGTCATGCTGGCAGATGCTCAGGGTCGATATCTCATTTTGAAGGGATGTATTGCTAACACATAGAAAACTTTTGCCAATCTTTATGCTCCCAACAACTCAAAGTTGTCCTCCTTTAGGGCCGCAGCACGACACTTGGATTTACATGAGGGTATCCTGGTGGTCGGAGGTGATTTTAACGTAGTCATGAATCCTGCCCTGGACCATTCTCACCCTGCTCGCACTTGTCGGGTAACCCCTGTAACTCAGATCTCTGACTTGTTTTGCGACTTACTGACTATTAATGTATGGCGCACCTTGCATCCCGCTTCCAGGGATTTCTCTTTTTTCTCTCACCCACACTCATCTTATTCCACACTGGGTTATTGGTATATGAGTCAATATCATTTGAAAATGATTGGGGGGGCGGATATAGGGAATATCTCAATCTCAGATCACGCATCGATTTTGCTATATCTTCTTTTTGCGGATGTCCCCAGGCATTCCCATTGCTGAAGACTTAATGAATCCTTACTAGAAGATGGTGGGCTCAGAGGCCATTTAGAGGGGAGACTCAAGGAATTCTTTGAACTTAATGCCACCCCTGATGTTCAGGTGACATCGATCTGGGAGGCACACAAGTGTTATGCATGCAGTATCCTCATATCCATTGGTAGCTGGAGGAAAAAGAGGCAACAATGGGCTGTGGACTCATTGCTGCAATCTGTGTCAGATTTGGAGAGGAAGCATAAAGCTCACCCTTCCCCTGCTGTATTGGATAAACTTACTGCCAAGCATATGGAACTTTCTATGTTGTTGCGATCGCAAACTATCAAATCCCACATGTGGGCTAAATTTGAACAATACTTTCAAAGGGATAGGTTGGGAAATTGCTGAGCAGATTAGTGAACAAGTCTAGGACATGTAATTTGGAAATCCCTCAGTCAGTTAGTCAGTGTTCTTAGGGACTCCAGTTAGTATATATTCAGGCCCAGTTAGTGGTGGCATTTGCCTGGGGTATTAGTTGGCACCTTTATCAAAGTACATCTTTATCTAAGTACTGAGAGTTAGGCAAGAGAGTTGGACAAGAGAGAGACAGCTGTTGCAACCACTTAAAGACAAGAGGCAAGTAAACACACTGAATTCAGAGGGAAGAATCATTTCCACCAAGCACTGACATTTGCAACTTCTATCAAAACTACTGACCACCTGATGCAAGAAACCAGGATTACTAGGACTGAATTTACAAACTGCTCAGTTAACCACTGATGGAGAAAAACAAAACTCTGGTTTCTTCTCCAACCACCATTAACCATTACAATATCTACCTCTCCTGATCATCAATGGATTACTTAATTTAACCCTGCATTGACTCCTAACCCTCACCAAATACTTTGCAGTTCTGTGACTGAATCTTCTCACCATCCCTGGCACCTACACCCTCTGCTCCGTGGATTGACCCTTGATTGCCAAATCATCTGTACTCTCCAGGAACACAGACTGTTGCACTACTCTACTGCCCCATTCATTAACCCCACTATGGCCAATTTAACTCCTTGCTTTGTCATCACCATTCTCACCTGCATAAGATTCTCCTCCTCCTGTGTCCACATTAAGTGTCACTCCATTCACATTGCACCCTCAATTCTTCCCTCACCACTTCTCTGCTCCCTTGAACTTTTCTCATTCCTCCACTCCCTATCACCACCATCTCCTTCTACCCCTGCAAAAAATCTCACTCACACCTTATGTTCCTGTCCATTCTCCACCTGCTTGCTGCAGGTGACATCTCACCTAACCCAGTCCCCCTTCCATTCTCTCTTGTACTGCAGAACCCACTCACATGTGCAACATCCACAACCTAATAACCGTACCACGTCACCTAACCTCTTCTCCCCCCTTTTGTTTGGGTCTCTGGAACGCCCGCTCTATGGTAATAAACTAACAGCTGTTCAAGATCTGTTCATTTCTCATCCCTAAACCTCCTGGCCATCAGAGAAACTTGGCTCATATCCTCAGATACTGTCTCCACTGCTGCACTCTCACATGGAGGCCTTCAGACATGGGGCTGGCGTGGGCATCCTGCTGTCCCCTAGCCATACATTTCAGGTAATTCCCACTGTTCCTTCTCTCTCCTTCCCTACATTTGAAGTTCACACACTTCGCCTCTTCTCTCCCTTCCCCTTGCGTGTTGTTGCCATATACAGGTCACCTGGTCCCACAGCACAATTCCTTGATCACTTCACCTCCTGGCTCCCTCACTTCATGTCCTCTGATGTCCCTACTCTCATCCTGGGTGACTTCAACATATCTTTAAATAATTATAACACCCCTCCTGCTCTCAAACTCCTCTCCTTAACAACCTCCTTTGGCCTATTACAGTGGACCAGCTCTCCCACACACAGTGATGGTCACTCCCTTGACTTGATCTTCACTAACCTCTGCTCGGTCTCCAACTTCTCTAATGTCCCTTTTCCCCTCTCTGACCACCACCTCCTCACCAGGAACCTCATCATACCACGCAAACCCACCCCCCTGCCACAATCAAGAGCATGCAGAGAAACCTGCATACTCTTGATCTGCAATAATTTTCCACATCCTTGCAACCTCTTCTCGACTCCATCCTCACACTTACTTGCCCAAGCAAAAGTACTGCTCTCTACAACAGCACTCTCACTTCCGTCCTTGACAGAGTTGCACCTGTAAGTCCACGCCACCCACGCACTACTCCACAACAACCCTGGCACACAAGACAAGCATGATACCTCCAAAGGTGCTCACACACTGCTGAAAGGGACTGGAGGAAATCACGCTCCACAGCTGACTTCATACACTACAAATTAATTCTCTGTTCATATAGCTCTGCCCTCTCCCTGGCCAAACAGTCATACTTCTCCTCTCTAATCTTTCCTCTAACCTGAAACTCCTTTTCTCAACCTTCAAATCTCTTCTACACCCACCAACACAAACACCTTCCACTAACTTCTCTGCCCAAAATCTCGCCACCCACTTCAAGGACAAAATCAAATCTATCAGACATGACATTTCATCACTCCCACCCCCACCCAGCCAGCTTAGCCCTGTCACCTCTCCCACATACACACTAAGCTCCTTACCACCCATCACCGAGGATGAAGTCTCCCTTCTCCTCACTCGTTCAACCATAACCACATGCCCTCTTGACCCAATCCCATCTAAGCTCACTCAAGAACTTTTGTAACGGTTTTATGGACACTCAGACATGGAAGGTTTAGGTAAAATGCAATTTAATTGAAGAACCACAAAGTAGAATAACCCTCGCTGGCCCAGTATGTTTGCAACAGTATATTACTGACACAGAACAGGTAGCAGTACAAAATACCCACACAGGTCCAGTATATATATACAATACAATACTATACTGACACAGTCAGGTCACAGTTATTAGTACCCACACAGGTCCAGTATGTATATATACAATACTATACTGACACAGGTCAGGCACAATTCGTGTGAATCCAAACGAAATACGGATAGTGTGATTACTATTAGGCCAGGAGGACAGGCAGGCCCTAAAAGTATAATGGCCCTTAATACACTCTCTACACAGAGAATGCCACAATTACGACCAAGGCAGCGACAGCAACGAAGGACCTGGACAAACGGTAGACTACCGGAGCTGCCAAAGGAGGACTGCCATAGAGGCACGGAGTAACGTCAATCAGTGACTGCAATGACTATACCCAATGTGCCAGGCACCAACCCACAAGGGGTTAACGAATGCTCAGACCTAGAATCAATTACCAGTATGGAGCAAGCTTGAGGCTCCCAGAAAAGACCAACCTCAGCTAGAGCAGTATAGGTCAAGCGTACCGTGGTGCTACCGAAGGACACTACAACACCAGATGTCGTATCACAAGGCACAGTACTGATCAGGTCACAGTACTGGCTGCTGGAGCAGCAACAGAGGCAACAGAAGATCTGTCCATGGACAGAGAAAGACTGGGGTTTGGCCCACAACCAGATACTGGATGAATAGTAATCAGGACTGGATCGGTACACAGAGCAGGAACGTCAGCCAGGCCGGGTCGGTACACAGAGCAGGAACGTCAGCCAATCCGGGTCGATACACAGAGCAGGAACGTCAGCCTGGTCAGGTCGGTACACAGAGAAGGAACGTTAGCCAGGCCGGGTCGGTACATAGAGCAGGAATGTCAGCCAGGCCGGGTCGGTACACAGAGCAGGAACATCAGCCAATACAGGTCGGTACACAGAGCAGGAACGTCAGCCAGGCCGGGTCGATACACAAAGCAGGAATGTCAGCCAATCCAGGTCAGTACACAGAGCAGGAATGATACAGGCAGAGTAGTCAGGCAGTCCGGGTCATACACAGGAAACACACAAGATCTGGAGCAAGCGCTAGTAATGGAAACACCACAAAAGGGCACTGCAAAAGTGACAGGGCTCAGTATATAATGGTTATCACTGGGTGGAGCAACTCCACGTTAGCCAATAAGAATGTATCAGGAAGAAGCACAGTCATAATGTCGCCAGCAATAACACGGGCACCGTGATAACTTTCCCCTCTCCTAACTCCAATCCTTACTCACTTATTCAACCTCTCTTTGTTAATCGGCACCTTAGCATCCTCTTTCAAACATGCACTAATCACTCCCATCCTAAAGAAACCCTCCCTGGACCCAAATTCTCTGTCAAATTACCAGCCAATTTCTCTACTTCCATTCACCTCCAAGCTCCTAGAGCGTCTTTCATATAACCAGCTCACTAAATTCCTCTGTTCTGCTCCTGTATGACTATTCCCAGTTGTACAGCGCTGCAGAATTAGTTGGCGCTATATAAATAAAGAATAATAATAATAATAATCATAATAATAATTCTCATGTGTTTGGTATTAAACTTCTGGACGGGAGTAGGATGCATACTTATGAGGGTATAGCAGAAACCTTTCACTCGTTCTATCAAAAATTGTATAATTTGGGGGTGAGTGAACAATCATCCTCCCCTACCAATATGTCGACATCGATTCTGGACTTTCTTGCAGCTGCTGATATTCCCAAACTGAAACCGGATGAGGTTACTGAACTGGAGGCTCCTGTGCGACTTGAAATTTCTAGAGCTCTTAAAGCCACACCGGAAGGGAAAAGCCCAGACCCAGATGGCTTTTCAGCTAGGTATTACACTGTCTTCTCTGATATTTTGCTTCCCCATCTCCAATCCCTATTCAACTACATCTTATCAGGGGGTTCATGGACAGCTCAATCACTGACGGACCACATTATGGTCCTCCTGAATCTGGGTAAGGATCCAAAACTCTGTGGGAATTATAGGCCAGTCTCACAGCTGAATAACAATGTTAAGCTATATGCTAAGATTCTCGCCTCTAGACTACAACCTTTGTTGCCTGATATTATTGCTCCGGATCAGTCAGGGTTTGTACGGGCCGGGAAACAAGGGACAATATTATCTGGGCGGTCACCCTGATTCAGGAGGTTTTGTCTTTATCTAACGCATCACCCCTGCTTTTGCTAGGTGCAGAAAAAGAATTTGATTGGGTGAATTGGGAGTACATGGAAGTGGTGCTTCGATGGTTTGGACTTGGCCCTAGGTTTCTACATGCTGTTTTATCCTTATACTTGCATTCTTCTGCTAGAATCTCAGTGAATGGGATCCTGCCTTCCCCATTCTAAATTAGCAGTGGCACACATCAGGAGTGTCCCTTATCACCTCAGATATTTGTCATAACTCTGGAACCTTTATTGGCAACTATACAGGGCTGCCCAAAAATTGCTGGCATCACTTTTGGAACTAGGGAAGTCACTTTGGCCTGTTTTGCAGAAGACATCCTGGCTTTTCTAACCTCTCCTCAGAGATTGCTGACTCATTTGGCGTCTGTCCTCACCGTCTATAGTAGTTTCTCGGGAATGAAAATTAATTTTGGAAAGACAGAGATCCTACCACTGCATATTGACGAGAACACCGGGAAATCCCGGCAAGCTCAATTCCCCTTTACTTGTGATGAGACCATTAAATATCCAGGAATCACCTTAACCCCTTATGTACATTCTATGGTCAATACTAACCTGACCAGACTGGAATCTGACCTGAGAACCTTAGTATCCTCCTGGGATCATCTCCTTCTCTCCTGGATAGGTAGAGTTAATTTAGTAAAAAAAATGGTTCTGTTATCCAAGTTACTCTACATGTTCTGCTCACTTCCCTTGCACATCCCGGATGCTCGCTTGCAACGTCTCCAGCTCTTGTTGTCCCAGTTTATCTGGAAATACAAAAAACCTCGAGTGGGTGCACAACTTTTATACAAATCTTGGGACCAGGGAGGGTTGGGTCTTCCATGCCTACAGACTTACTGGCATTCGGCTATGCTTTGCACACTTGTGGAGCTTTGAGATTCACCGCAGAGACCGTGGGTGATGTTGTTTCCATCACTCGCTCTTCCTGTGGAATTTGACAGCTTGTAACGGTTTTTACGACACTCAGACCAAAGGTTAAAATAAAACACAGTTTTATTGAGGTAAAACAAGGAACACTGCCCCTTGGGGCTAGAATAGGTAATAGCACGTATCAGACAAGTATAGGGATGTAGTACAGGCCCAATATGGCTAGGAGCAATATAGCTTTCAACAGAAATCAATAGAGGTAAAAGGGTTAATGCCCAATACAAATAATCAGTCTCTTTGTGGTGATTAGCCAACGCCCGGTGAATATAAACAGTCCAGGCAGTGGTGCAGATAGCAAGTGCTTAGCAGTGCGACTGAACTGAATCACTACAAGATCAGAATTTCCGTAATATGCCCAATTGTATAGCAAGAGCTGACTGGAGCCAGAGCCAACAGCACCCTTAGGTGCGGTAGCGGAAGAGAGACACTGCAAGAGCAAATGGGACCAGAGCCAATAGCACACCTTAGGTGTGGTAACGGAAGAGAGACTCTGCAGGACAAACTGGACCGGAGCTTATAGCACCCCTGAGGTGCAGTAACGGAGTCAGAGACACTGCCCAAGCGAATGTAACGTGAGCCAAACGCACTCCCTGGTGCGGTATGATGGTACAACACTGCGAGCAATATGAGACCAAAGCCAAGACACCCTTCCGGTGCCGAAACTGAGCTACACACTGCAAGAGCTTAATGGAATGCCCAATAGCACCACGCGGTGCAACGACTGCAAGGGTGTAAGGTGGAGGCACCGTAAATGGAGGTCACGATTGCTCTGCTAGTGTTAACGGATAGGCTCAGTAGTGGAGGCAACAAACTCAGCAAGTGTTAATGACTGGCTCAGAATCGGAGGCAACAAGCTTGGCAAGTGTATATGGAGAGGCTCGGTAACGGAGGCAACAAGCTCAGTAAGTGTTCTCGGACAGACTCGGTAACGGAGGCAACAAGCTCAGCAAGCATTCTCAGACAGACTCGGTAACGGAGGCAACAAGCACAGCAAGTGTACGGACAGGATCAGCAACGGAGGCAACAAGCTCTGCAGATGAAAAGTAAGTGATCAGTCTGTACAGCACTGCAAGCACAGTTCAGAATGTCGCCAGGCGAAGAGATCAGGATCTCGCAGGAACACTGGAAGCAATCATGGAGCAGGAACGTCAGCCAGAGCTGGGCCAATCACGGAGCAGGAACATCAGTCAAACCGGGTTAATCACAGAGCAGGAACGTCAGCCAAAGCAGGTCAATCACGGAGCAGGAACAGCAAGAGTAGTCAGACGGGCCGAATCGGTACACAGGAACGCAGGAACACAGCAATGAATACACAGGTACAGGAACACCACGAAAGGGCACCTGACAGGTGCCAGAGGCCTGGTATATGAAGGGATACCCTGGGCGGGCCAATCAAGCTCCGCCAATGAGAGAGCACCACAGCAGAGAGTGACATAGGAATCACCGGAACCGTGATACAGCTACTGTGGATGCCTCCCTTCTTCGTTGGGCCAACAGATAGTGGTTAGCCACCTTCTGTCTGTTTGAAGGAAGAGCCGGGGACTCTACAGCCTGTTTATCCCTCTCCACTTTATAGTGGGTAATCCAGATTCACCAGGACTTTGTCGTAGGGCATTCAAAGCACGGTAGGTAGGTCTAACGGATCTGGAGCATTTGCTGCAGCACTCCCAACTCCCTTCCTTTGACTCCTTATGCATACTTATGGCTTACCAAGATCCGAATACTGGAGATACTTACAGGTCCGGCACCTTTTGCATTCTTCCCCTATGTCCAATTACCGACCGAGACTGCTCTCTCAGTTTGAAAACTTACTCCTGTACTCTAGGCCCCTACTTAAAGGTCTGTCTAAATTTTACACTATGCAATGTTCTTCTTCTTCGGACGTTCCTAACCCCCATTGGGGAGCATGGGAGCAGGACTTAAATGTTGACTTCTCCAGTGTACTGTGGCACTCTGCTTGTAAAATAAATCGGCAATGTATTCCTTGTGTACCCCTCAGAGACTAATTACAAACTCATGACATGTTGGTATTGCAAATTGATTCGTCCCTTTTGGTTGGAGGTATATGACGACCCTCTGGGCTATCGGCCCCCTGCACGCCCCTGGCTCTCCTCTTGGGAATATTTCCTGAGACCCCCAGAAACCGTAATGGGTCAGATGCTTCCTTGTCTTCGCAGTGAGGGCATACAACCCCAGGCTGTGGAGATCCGTTACACCTCCAGCTGTTTCAGATTGGAAGGTGAGGCTGCGTGTGATTCTTGAAATGGGAAGGCTGAATTCTCACTCTATGGGGCACTCCTCCACTTTTCATGCCAGGCTTTCACCCTGGTGCTCTTTCTTGGATACACCACTACAGGTACCACAGGATCAATTGGCTGCTGAAAACTCTTTGGTTGGACAGATGAATGATGCTGCATCAGTTAATATCGCTGTTTAAATTCTGTGTTATGCAGGTCAGAGATACAAGTGCTCACCTACCTGTTTGTCTACCCCTTCTGTTTTCCCTCCCCACTCCCTCCCCTCTTTTCTGTGACTTTTCTTGATTCCTTTTCTTTTTTCAATTCTATTGACTTTCTTCACTAGTTTAGGCAGGTGTAAAGCAATGTTCCCACTAAGGTGAGACGGGAGAGAGATGAGAGACAGTTCAACCGCTCTTCTCTTTCTCTACACTACAGCTCTTCACCTTAGTATGTATGTATGTATATTTGAATGCTCCTTATCAGACTGATGTAAACTGTTTTTTCTAAGATTAAAAACACATGAAACCAACTTCTTGTATTGATTTTTTTTTACTGAAACTAATAGCACAGTCATTTTATCAGTGTTGTGTAACACATGTAAATGCAAATTAACACTCAATTGTATTTTTGCAGTGCTGACAAGTTTGAAACTGAGCACACAAGCTTTTAGTCATTCGCTTTACACTATTATTTCAAAGTAACAACATAACATAACTTTCAGCAAAGCATACTTGGCCTTAACAGTACGTTTCATGTAATGACATCAACATTATTACTTGAAACTGAAAGTCACATTTATGAAGGGAAACTGGAGCAATATGCAATAATTGTGAGTAATATGAAACTCTCCATTTCTATGGTAATTCCCCTTAATTCTGCACTGTGACCCAGATATTGTTCTAGTTCTATATTGATAAATATGACAATATAAACAAAAAACACAATTCTGGACAAAGGAGGCTTTCCAAAAACCATTCCAGCAACAAAACAACCTCCCCTGCATTGTGTTAGGCAAAGTAATAACTTGGGTGTGACTACAAAAAAAGAGCCAAGGATTGTTTCTCTGGCTCATGCACTAATTTTGAACATTATTTCAGTATGGAAGAAACTATTATAGGTGGTGCTGGAACCAGAGCAATGAAAACACAGAAGCTGTCTCTCTCATTTAGCTAATAACAGCTAATGCGCTAATAACATTTGGATTTACATCGTTTTAAATCTTAAAGATGAAATTTAGACATCAGAGTTTTAAGTTTCACTTGATAGAATTAGTTTCTTGCCTGCTTGGTTCAAACCAACAGGTATTTAAATAATTTGAAGCTGTTGGTAAAAAAGTAATTTCCTGCCTACAGCCAATTAAGAATGTTGGACAATGGAAAATCAAATGTTGACTGGTGAAACGACAATACATAGTGCCCTTTTTGGTGCAGCAAATGGAAGTGCAGTGATAATGACAAGGGCTTCACTCTGAGGTTGTCCTGGAACTTATTGAGAAATGAGGAATGCCAGTGATAGATCTAAGCTTCTCACTTTTTCTCTCTCACTTTCCTCAGGAATATCATCTGACAGCTGGTGTTCTGAAGCATAGTATCATAGCTGATGATGCTGAAAAAAGACATGTGTCCATCAAGTCTAACCCATGCCATTTCACTCTTGTTGATCCAGGGGAAGGCAAAAAAAAAATTGAAGCCATTTTCAATTAAGTCCAAGTGGGTAAAATAATTCCTTTCTGAATCAAAATGATAGACTTTGAAGCCAACTGTCATAATTCTCAATATTGTGCTAGGTAGGATGTCATAAATGGTAATCATATCACCCCTTAGAAGTGTCTTTTCTAATATTTACAAACCCAGTTTGGCTAGTCTATAACTCAGATCCTTCAATCCCTTTATCAGTTTTGTTGCACGTCTCTGCATTTTTTCCAGTACAATAATGTAATTTTTAAGAACTGGTACTCCATATTCTAGATGAGACCTAACCAAGGATTTATATAGAGGTACAATTATATTTGTATCCCATACATCTGAACTGCTTTTTATGCAGGATAACAGCGTATTTGCTTTTGCAGCAGCTGTAAAGTCTATCGTCTTTCAGTACTCCTAAATCTTTCTCTAATGAGGATTCCCCAAGTACTTTCCTATTTAGTGCATATGTAGCATGTTTGCTTCTACAGCCCAAATGTATAATCCTACATTTATCTACACTAAATGTCATCTGCCATTTTTCTGCCCAGTCACTAAGTTTATCTAAATCCTTCTGCAGAGAAAAAACATCCAGCTCTGTATGTTTAATCAGTGTAATCAGCAAAGATTGATACAATTCTCACTTCTAGATAATTAATAAACAAATTAAAAAGCTTTGGGCCCAGGACTGAACCATGTGGCACCTCACTTACAACTTTAGACCAACTTGAAAAGGTACAGTTTACAACAGCTCTCTACCGTCTATCAGTTAACCAGTTCTCTATGCACAGAAATCACCTCCCAACTAAAGAAGAATTTTAATTTATGCAGTAACATGTTGTGTGTGCAAAGTCCAAAGGCGTTTGCAAAGTCCAAGTATATTACATCAACAGCAATTCCCTTGTCCAAATTACTACTTCATCTTTCGTAAAATGGAAGTAAATTAGTCTGACATGGTGAACACTGCTTCTGTCTTTTGGCTTTTAATACATGTGATTTGCTATTTTAGCGTATCACAATTATCAACATTGGCCTCACTGACTGAAACTAAGTGCTCCAATACCGGACCGCACTGTGGCAGTGATGGGAGAGATAACACTTGTCATGCCAGGGCCATCACTGGTCCTTACGTCAAGGACAGCCATGGCAGTCTGGGCATGTCATTGGGCATGAAGAGGTTAATATTAGGGGTTTTCATGTTTGATGTGGATCGAATACATAATGATAATAATTAATTATATTCAGACACACATATAACCTTCAGGGACTCTGTAGTTCTTTATTTTAGGCAGAGTTATAAACACTTATGAATGATAAACTGAATACCAAAGAGGATTTGCATAATATAATATACAATTTCAATGATACAAAGATTATAAATAAAACAATAATAATAATTTGTTACTACAATATATTGTTACTACAATATATTGGTTACCATTCACCAAGTCAATTCATTCACATAGCAAGCTAATATCAAAACATGAATAAAGTTCCTTTGTATACAAAACCTTATCATCTTAAACCAACACCAGTAATGAGGTCTTCCCAGCAATAAATAGTTCACAGCAAAGAAACCAGCTAATGTCACAAATAAATCAGTGTGCAATATATCACTAACAATTTTATATCAACCAACCTTACCCAGTATACCACCTGAATTTGCCTAGTTACAGCAATGAAATATCTTAAGAAGTATAACAATAAGATGTGAACTCTTTATTAAAATTCTTGACTTGTATAGCCTATCATCTGGGATTCATCTAACTTTTATATGCAATGAACTGAACAATATATAATAGGAAATAATTATATTTCCTGTATCATGCACCCATATCCCACTCAGACTGCAGATAGAGTTAGATATGACTATACAATCATATCGCCGTGGGGATCTGGCATGGACTTGAGGACAGGAAGACAGTGGGGGTTGCATGCTGGACCCCCATGGTCAGCAGGAAAAAGAGTGGGTGGAGCTTAAGGGATTAACCAGGTACAGGTGTATTAAGATGAGGCCAGTCAGGCTGGCCTCAAAAACATTTACTAACCTTGTTTGATTTGTGTCTTTCAGGTATACTGCAGGAAGATGGCAAGAAAGTGACTAACCCCAACAAGGATTTCTATTCCAGAGACGTACTGCTAAGAGCCCTTGGCGGCAGGTAAGACAGCCCTCGTTTCCACGCCCCAGTGTTAATTTTCTTTTCAGCCTTCTTTGTCTGCTCCCCTTGCTTCTGTGCCTCCTGAGCCCCCCTGTGTGCTACCTGCCTCCCCTGTTCCCTCTGTTCCCTGTCTCCCTCTGTCCTGCATTAACCCTCTACGTCCTCCCCATGTTGCCTCTGAGTTTCCCCCTAGCATGAACCCTTGTTTTCTCCCTTACATGTTACCCCTGCCCTCCTTGCTGTTTGCCCAATCCTCCATGATGATGTCCCCCATAGCTTTTGGTCCTGGAGTATCCCACCCCTTCAGTGCTCCATAGCAGGGCTTCCAGGGCTCCGGAACCGCTGCTCTCATTACTGACACCTGAAGGATGAGAATGAGGTGCAGAGGATGTGTCTAGTGGAGTACGTAACGTTCCAGTCCTCTCCTCGTGGCAGCGGGCCGCTATGAGTATCCATCAGAAAGTTGATTTATACTTTCGGTCTGGAGGCAGCATGTTTAAGCACATGCAATCAACAGTGGGTGTCCAAGAGGACTGTGGGACCAGAAATACAGGGCAGTCGAACAGCTAAGAAGCAGGCAGTACTATGTAGTGAATGGAGGGTGCTCTTCTGAGGGTGGGCAAGAAGCATAGGGAGGAGGTATTGTGGGGGGGTCTCAGTATGCAGCTCCATTGGGGAGCCAGGGGAGGGTTGGGTGGGCAAGCTGCAGTGCAGCAGGGTTCGAGGTCTGGAGGGAGTTTGTTTAGTTCAGAGGGGGTTCTGGGCAGTGAAAGGGATGGCCTCAACAGGCCCATATAGGGGAGTGGGGGTTTGTGCCATTCCAGGGGCCATGGAGGGGTTTCTTCAGAGAGTGGGGGTGGGTTTGTGGGTATGGGGGTCCTGGCATAAGGGGTTTTGGAGTTTGGGGTCTTCAGGGGGAGGGTGCTGCCCGGGCTTATCAGGGAGACAGTAGACAGGTAGGGTGTTCTGGGGGTAGGCAGGTTTTTAAAGGGAAGAGTTAGAAAGTGGGTAATAGGGTGAAGACGGTTCATGAGCAGAGGAGTAATGTGGTTCCTTGTAATTTCGGTAGTGAAGCAGTTTCTACAGATGCGATGGCTGGATCACAGGAACAAGAGAAAGAAAAGGTAGTGGAGGAACAAGGTGTGCAAGAGAGCGAATGGCCTCAGTAGGGCATTGGCAGCAAGAGTGGTGAGTTGAATTCACCTAGGTATAGTAAGGGGGAGGGTGACTCATCCTCTGAGGATTAAGAATCATCTGACTTCTCAGACTACTCCAGGGAAGGCGTGGTGTATAAATTTATGAAAAAATGTGTTAAAAGGCTTCACTTGAAAAAGAGCAAGAAAGGGAAGAAGGGGGAGCATCAGCAGTGCTGTTTGCACTATTATGTTATTGCATATGCACGTTAAAGAGAAAGTGCAGAGAAAAATATGGGTCAGGAAGTATATCTGTGTTCAGAGGCGTAACTAGAAGTCACCGGGCCCTGGTCCAAAAATTGTCATGGGCCTCCCCCTGGCCACATTGCCCCCACTGGGTATCTCCACACTGCCCACAACTCTCCACATTGCTCTCAAAGTCCTCTCAAAGTCCCACATTACCCCCAATATCCACCTCTCCACATTGCCCCCAACTTTCCACATTGCCACCAATGTCCATCTCGTACCTCCCTGGTGGTCCAGCGGCATGGCAGGAGAGGTCTGTGCCTCCGTCGGCACAGACCTCTATTAAGAGCTGTAGTTCCCGCAGGGTTCTCTCTCCAGTAATGCAGAGTGCTAGGAGATGATGTTATCTCTCAGCACTCTGCATTACTAGAGTGCTGATGAGGTAGAGCTCAGCTGCTAGAGGTCTGTGGTGCCAGGTGGGGGGGTTGCAGGGGGTGGACGGACCCCTATTGTTACGCCACTGTCTGTGTTTTTGATTTGACAAAGGAAGTGGTGCTATAAAAGGAAGAGAAAGCTAGCAAAGAGACAAAAAGAGTGTTGTAAAGTCATACAAGAGAATTTTGCAGTGGTTGAAGAGTTTTTCAGTATACTTCAGCATGTACCTGAAGGCTAAGTAAGGAAGCGCACAGTCTACTGAAGAATAGTGAGATGATAGTGGATTTGTACATAAGGCACTGGGGTTCAGTTTGGCTGGATTATGACAGGGAATTCAGGAGGATGAAAGTGGCTAGCAAGTCTTTGAGTTTTGGGCAAAAAGACATGGATTTGTGGACGAATGTGGTGATGACAAAGAGAGTAGTGAGCCCCATTGTGGGGGCAGACAAGGGGCAGGGCCCACAGTGGGAAGATCTGTTTGCTGGGCCTGTAATGAGAAGGAATGTACTAGAGGTTTTGCTTGCAGTTTCAAACACGCGTCTAAGCAGTGCAAGTGTACCCATCCAGTGGTGGACTGTAGGCAAGGGGGATGATGGGAGGCAGTCCTTTCACAAACCTGGGGCTGGCGAAATCGCCAGTATGGGTAAATGAGCTGGGGGGGAGTTGCTAGAGATATATCCAGACGATGAGACATTGTTGAAGGATGTCAAAGTTAGGAATTTGAAACCAGTATATATGTTCATGCAGAGGTACGGCAAGAAAAGTTTGACAAGGAGGTGCAGTTAGGGAGGATGGCA
Organism: Rhinophrynus dorsalis; assembly: GCA_037306005.1. Lineage (NCBI taxonomy): Eukaryota > Metazoa > Chordata > Amphibia > Anura > Rhinophrynidae > Rhinophrynus > Rhinophrynus dorsalis. The sequence continues at coordinate 166,423,442 of CM074719.1, read as the reverse complement.
GGTCCATTTCAAGAGAGTCCGGTTGCAGGATTGGTGGTAAATCATTTCTTTTACTTAAAGATAGATTTCAGTGATATATAATTTATCCATACAATTTTAATGAATAAACAGCATTTGCAATATCTTATACATAATCAGTTTGAAACTATCATGTATATTACGAAGACTTTAGACTTGATACTTTGTTGAATAACCAAACAGTTCTGGATTGTCTAATCCTAACTTTTGCAATGTTATCTTATTCCACATAATTCAGTTCATCATGGCTACCAGAGACAAGAAATAGTTTGACCTTTGGCTGGAGGCATATATTTTGCTCTGGTCATGAAATATACCAGCAATCATTTTAATCCTTATTCTATAGTTCAATCAATTTTACATCATTAAACAAATACCATAACCTACATAATAATTTGCTAGGATATTTGTCACAATGCAGTCATGCGCAGTAGAGACTGCCTGTGATTGAGGTGACGCAAGATTGCATCGCATGGAGCAGTGAGGCATTGGCCGCTTAACTCTTTGAGTGCCAGAGGCAATGCGTTTCGTACCCCTCTGGCACTCAAAGGGTTAACATTAACCGGACCTTGGCACGTGTACACGGGCTTTTACACTAGTGCTAGTACAATTATTAATTAATCGTTCTGAGGTGAAAACTGACCACAAGTGTTAATTTAAAATCTCTCCTCCTATGTGACATCACCTAGCAACCAAAACAACTCTGTTTGCTATATAGAAAAGTTGGGACTAGGGATGGGTGAAAACTTTCGCCTCAAACCAAAATAAGAGAAAATCGGAACTTCCCACTTGGCAAATAATTTCCTGCAAAAAGTGCCATTTACCTGCTTTTTTCACCTAGTTGAGTAATGTCCAGCCAACACACAAGAGGCAGGGGGAGAGAAAAAAGTGGAGCAATGCAGAGACGTGGGAGTAAAGTGGTAGTTCAAAAACTAACTTCAGCATGTTTGCTGCAGTGTGTGCAATAAATGATGATGCTCTCTCTCCTCCCCAGTAGCATGCAGTTTGTCATGGTCAAAAAGTTCCACCACCACCAGCGCCAGTACACAAAAAAAAGCATAAAAGAAGAACACTGAAGATGACAATGAGTAGTATTCTAGTGCTGATGATGGCAATGGCATAATGGAGGAAGGTGCAGCAGCTGAACAAACTGCTGTATCTGACAGTGAGACAAACAAGCAACAAAACACCTGTCCTCAAAGTAGTAGCACACTTTGTGAAAGTAAAAGTAAAATGAAATTGTTTGACGCCTCTAAAAGGTTAGAGGAATATAAGGGTAGTGATCAAGAAGAGGCGGGCGATGTTGATGGTGAGTATGACCTAATGATGACTGATGATGTTGATGCAGATCTAGAATATATCCTTCCAGCATTCTCTTCTTGTTCAGATGTAGATGAAGTTGAGATGATAGAGACGATGAAATGGCCAGAAAGTTAGAAGAAAGGCAAAGGCACAGTCTTCCACCACTGAAAATGAGCACTGTGTCTGTCTATAAACAGTTTGAGAAAACCATTGGAAACTCTGATCCTGGACAAGCAAAGATAGCAAAAAGTGTGCAGTAAGTTATCATCAGAATCATCAATCCTTCCAAATCCAAGTCCCACTCAGCCACTCACACTTGTGTTGAGTAACCAGGGCAAACAACAACAGCAACACAAGTTATTAACATCCACAATCTTAGCTATGAAGAGTGCCTCTGTTGCTGCTGCTGGAAGTGCTGCACCTTTGACAGTAGTAGTAGTAGTGGCAGCAGTAGAATTGCATCAATATCTAGCCACAGTAGTAGCAGAAGCCCCTCAGCAACCCCTCAGTCCATGAAGTCCACAGTATGGAGATTCTTCACTCAGTATCCAAAAGCTAAGCATATTGTTTTCTGTTGTCTGTGCAAAAAGGACTTGAGCAGGGGGAAAGCAGGCCCACACCTAGGCACCTCCTCTATGAGATCCCATACGAAGCACATCCACAGGTATGACTGGGAAACACACGATCAGCAGGTCAGAGGTTCCAAAACTAGCAGCAGTAGAAGCACTCTAAAAAGTTTGCAGGGCTCTGGGATAAGAGAAGTAGTGATGTTATTTGTGTGTCAGAAAGTGTGCCACTGCCAACAATTAGTTCATTCCAAATAAGACCTATGGCTCCTGCTGCATAGGAGTATAATGACTCTGGGTTCGTTGTAGGAGATGGCAAGAGTCATAGACTGCCCTCACATGCTGCCTCTACCTCTACCACCTCCTCTAATCATGTTTTTAATGCAATAAAGTTACAGGGTTCTTCTGCCATGTCCTGCCAAACCACACTGACTGAGTTACTGGAAAGGAGTCAAAAATTTCACAAAAACTACTCCTGTAGAATGGCAATATTGCCAAGATGTTGGCAGTGGTCATGCTTCCATATTCTTTTGTAGAAAATCGATGTTTCAGAGAACTGATGTCATGCGTAGATCCATACTGGCGTATGCCAAGCAGAAGTTATTTTTCCAGGACAACTGTGCTTGAATTGAACAAGCAGGTGGTTAGTGTGGTGGGCAAAGGGCTGGAAAGTGCGTACGGGAAGAAAATCCCCCGACAACAGATATTTGGACAAGTGGGCAGAGCACAGACTATATGACTGTGAACGCTCACTGGGTTTCCCTCCCACCAACAACAGTTGATAACACTACCTTACAGGATCAGGTGACTGCTAGTAATATTGCCTCTGGTTCTGATATTGTGATTAAAAGGCAGCAGCAGGATAGCCCATACCATCAGCATGCTACCTTGTTTTGAGAGACAGTACCAAAAAGGCCTAGACTTTTTAAGTAAGCTAGAGCAGGTGATAGAGGAATGGTTTGTAACTGGTCCTTAAAAGCTGGTTTTGTGTCTGCAGATAATGGCTCCAACATGATCAATGCCTTGAGAATAGATATGGTGCATGAGCCCTGCTTTGCCCATGTGCTAACTTAAGTTGTGACCAGATTCCTGAAAGAATCCAAAACCCTCAGAGATGTGCTTACTATTGCCTGCAAAATCTGTGCCCATTTTAATCATTCCTACAGTGCACTCAACAATCTATAGTCAATACAAGAGATTAACAACCTGCCCAATCATCAGCCGAAAATGGAGGTACCTACCAGGTGAAATTACACACTGTACATGCTAGAGAGTTTGTGTAGGTAGAATAAGGCAACTGGTCACCCTAATGGTAAAAAGGGAATTCAGAAGTGGACCCCCTGCTCACAGGTACCTAGAGAGATCAGCTGCTCCTTATTGATGATGCTCAACAATGCAGAAATCTACATGTAGGGTTGGTTATTTCTCTTGTTAGAGAGGAATTGCCTGGCACTTTGTGGCTAAACTGCCATTTGGGCAGGTTCGATGTGCTTTAGGACATTTTTTCTCTGTCTATGACACTTGTGACTAAAAGAGACCACCATGGATAGGATAAAATTCCTATAGACCCTGATAAATACTATGGCAGGCTCACTCTTAGTTGCACATCTCTGTCCAGTACTTTGCATATCCAAATGATCCTTGGGATTGGCCACCCTAATGTTAAGAGGAGAATCCAGACATGGACCTCTTGAACACAGGTTTCTAGAAGAATCAGCTGAACTTTACTGTCAAGGCCCAACAAGGCCAAAACATACATCTAGGTTTGGCTGTTTCTCTTGTTTAGAGAGGAATTGCCTGGCTCTTTTTTGCTGGACTGCCATTTGGGCAGGATCAGTATAATGTGCTTTAGGATATTTCCTCTCTGAGTATGGCACTTGTGAGCTGAAAGAGAGGTGAAAGAGACCTAGGCTAGGTACATTTCTCCCTCTGGTGCTATTTATAGCAGAGTCCACAGTCTACTCTGGATTCTACCCAGGGCCTGGGCTTTCCCTGACTGTGGGAGCTCTACCCAGCACCTAACCAGTGTCTAGAGCCTGTCCAAGTTTTTGCTCTGTCCTCGTTTCATTTCCATACTTATTGTATTAATAATATTAATAATTTAACTGTACCTTTCGCATTGTGTAATTATTGCTACCATTACATTTGGGTGGAGAAGGGTATCACAAAAAATCTGGTATTATTGGAATTATTCTCAATTTTGGTACTTATTGCAATTTGGAGAAAAGATTTATTGAATTTAAGATCACTTATGGGATGTGACAGTGTTCAGGCTATAAATAATATTCATGCAAACCAATTGTCTTGAGATAAACTGGTATTTTACTGCTTAAGATATAACACATGGTTGAGAGCAAAATGTATTCCGGATAAAGATAACCTGATTGCTGACTCCCTTTGCCGTTCACAGTGGGCAACGTTCCAAGAGCCAGCTCCTCATATAGACAATATAGGACTTTGTTGCCAAGATGCCCTATGGGAATTAGTCTCTTTGAGTGACCTGGTAAATAATTCAGTGGCTCCTTCTACCTGGTTATTTTACCTTTCAGGCTAAAACAAGTGGTTTACTCTGATATCTGTAATGGGCTTTGATCATGATTCTGATGAACTGGCAATATGTTTTGCAATTTATTTAATGCAACAAGTTTATGAGCATCAATAAATATTTGGCACATATATCTTTCTTCCGGAAGTTGTTAATATCCCTCAGGTAAGTGTTTTGGAGAACACTGTAAAAGCTGTTGATTTCAGTTAGGGGCATTAAAAGTGATTGGGTTCAAATCAAACAATTATACCTCAAAGTGGTCTTGGTTTATTCTGATTGTCCTTAGGCTAAAATGATTATATCTTTTTGAGCTCAAACTTTAGAGAGAGTCTGCAAAAAAAAATAATCATAATAATCGGTGAATGTCTATGTTTATGCCTCAAGTTCAGGATTTTAATTTTCATCATATAGATTTAGAATGGTATTGTATGGGTTTGTATAAGGATAGTTTGATTTGCCTGAGATAAATTTAGACATATTTAACCTTGCATTGCAGTTGATGGTTGAGAGGGCCATTTTTCTAGTGGATGGGGCCAATCTTTTCAGAGTTGCCTGACAAGGTTTTTCTGTGGGAAAATTGACAGTTAAGATAATATGTCTACTAGAGCTGGGGTGGAGTCATCAGTTAATTAAAAGTTGTGTGTTTATTATATATTTATTATTTAATTGTTTACATCTTGTATTTTAAACCACAAAATTCGTTAGCACCCCTTGTCTCCCACTGTTCTAGTTCCATGGCACAGCCACAGAGTATTCAGGAGGAGCTGCATGGGACTATGAAGGAGGGGGCACAATTTCTTGTTAAGTATTTAGGTTTCAGTAGGTAGGGAGTACATTTACGCAGGATAGGTAGTCACCGTATGAGGTGGGTAGAGCGTAGTGGCAGGAAACTTGAGTATAAATATGAATGAGTGTGCAATTGAATGTTGTGTGTGGTTGTCAATTATTTCTAAATTAAGTATGTAGGTTTGTTTGCCCACACACCGTATTCCATCCCCATGTCAGTTTTCAGAAGCATTTATAAAGTGGAACATTGCTGTATTTTCTACATTTTTAATCAATAATGTACATTGAATTAGGATTCAAAATGGAATGCTGGCACCAAGATACAAGGATCATATATCTTTTATATACAAAAAAGTAGCATAAGAAAATATGCTTATTTTACAGTGTTAACTATTTACAAAGGGGACAACACACTTAGGGCTGGATTCTATTATAGATACTAATGTTATCACTGCTTTTATCTCCAGTTTTCCCCATAGACTTCAACAGGAAAATGTTTGCTAAAACGGATGTTACCATTTAGCACCTGCAATAGAATCTAGCCCCTGGTGAGTTATTTTTTACTCACTGACATGCACATAAAATGTATTAACCCTTTGAGAGCCAGATATGTATGTTGCATACCCCTCTGGCACTCAAAGATTTAAGCAACTCTTTGTAAATAAGAATTGAACACATACATTTCATGGCTGGTTTTACAGCTTAATTGTAAAACAACTTACATTAGTTTAAGCATTTAGACAAACAGGAGCATATGTACTGTACCCATTGGGTGTAATCTTGGAAGTGCACACAGCCAGTGAAAAGAGCAGGCAGATTTGTGACTTCTTTGCAGTTAATTATCAAAAGTGTTTTGCTTGTCAAAATGAATGTATTATGACCCTTTTCATCTTGGGGGGAGATAGACCTATGGATGTCAAACGTGCACGGTTGGCTAAGCAGCAGCAAGGCAATGATAAGGAGCAGGGTAAACAGACTTAGAAAGTTTTCCCCTTACGCCTGGGTCAGACATTTGGTAACCATGCATTCATATTCAGTTCTTTGCCAATATTATTTTATAATAAAAATAAGTATTAGAAATTACTGATTGTATTATTGATTCTAGACAAAAAGCAAAAGGTTTTAGCTTGTGGTCATTTTTAGTGGATCAGTTTAATAGCTTTGCATGGATTTAACACAGAGCTTTTATAAACCCATAGGTTTCCTGTTCCTTGAAGCAAATTTCACTCATCAGAGAATATGTACTCACTTTAAGCAAACATTAAACTCTGTAGCTCAACTATTTTAAAAAGAACACTAACCTTTAAAAATTAAATTGGTTTTATACATTTAAATATTGTGTAATTCAAGGTAGCATCCGTGAAAATTATTCACATGGCTGTAAAATCATCCTATATAATAATTCGCTAGGATGTTTGTCAGAAGCCATCATGCGCAGTAGAGACTACCCGAACGCACAGAATGCTGGGAGGTGTAGGAATGCTGGGAGCATTCTGTGCTTTCGGGCAGTCTCTTGACTGTGTCGGCGGCAGGACGCAGAGCAGGACCGGCCTCTTAACCCTTTGAGTGACAAAGGGGTACGCAACGCATTGCAAAGGGTTAATATCAGCTAGACCTTGGCCCGTGTACACAGGCTTTTACACTAGTAAAATATAATCCTGAAATTGTTTTACTAAGGCATACATAGAAAGCTGTACCCCTAATCTCTATAGTCACTGATTAATTTCCAAGTGTAAGTTACATTGCCGATACTTTTTATGTGTAAGCCATGTGTATAAAGTCAATAGTGGAGCAAGTCTGTGACAAGCGAACGGCACTACGGGAACAAAAAAAAAATTCTCATTGATTTAAGTGGTGCTTTTACCTCCTTAATTGTTAAAAAGAAGAAAATAAATAACTACGTTGGTGAGAAATTCTGATAAAGATCTAACATTCAAAGAGTGAAAGCTGAACTTTCCTTAATATTTGAAGATCAGAAGCCAAGCATCAGCGCACACATCTTCTCCTCTAGGAGTCATTGCATGTTACCTTCAGGTAAGTGTAAGGGACTGACGGCGAGGTGCGTAGATGGCACTAAAACCTGGCCGTCACTCTCTTTAAGATTATTACGTTAGTATTGGGTACTTCTGAGATGTAATAGCATTATTATGAAGCTAGTCACCATATGCTTAATTATTGGAGGGCGACTTTATACAATGTGAAAGTTCCGCTTGAAAAACCCCATTTAAATCAATGGGATTTATAGAAATTCTTATTTTTCCCCCTTTTCTGTTTGCACCAGAATTGTTCCCCTCTTCTTTTGTGCATAAGTCCCATTGTTTGTTTTGTCCTCCCTTGATCACGATTTAAAAGGGTTTTCCATGTATTTTCTATGACATTGATATGACTATTTTGCTCCAGACTTTATTTTTCATTGCTTCATGAAAAGCTATAATATTGCTTGTATGGCTAAGCTTTGCCTCTAGCGTGTATTTACAGCAAATAAACAGTGACCTTGTAGATGAAATTCTTTAGATTTTGTTGCTACATATACACAAGTAAGATCCAGCAATATAGGTCTATTTTATTTACATTATACAGACTTCTTGTAGATGAGCACCATCTTTATGTTGATCCTAACACAAAGTAACACCTACCTGTTTAAACTGGCTTTGGGGCATGCGTCTAAACACAAAACTGGAGCAATTTTGGTGTAAACCAACTGCACCACAATGAAAAAGACATTTTCATTAATTACATGGTGCATCATATTCTCACTGATTTAAATGATATATATATTATCTCGTAATAAACTGAGCTTTAAATTATTTTTCCATGTTAGATACCTTTTAACCTATATTCATGGATTGGATGCTAAAGTCTCCACACATGCCTAGCTGTTTGCAAAGCAGTGGAGACCTATATAGAAAGTAACTTCTAAAATATAAAGAGGTTTACACTTTGAATTAATTTGCATACCCACCCATCTCAATGTGTAACTGGTTCTTATCGGCACATTTTAAGCAGAGGTCAAGAAGAGGTTATTAAGCACTTAAACTGTTCTTATCACCTTGCATGAAATTAGAGTGCACTGGTTCATTATTTTCCCATAACAACAATAAGAATTTCAACCTATTGAAGAGAAAATGTATTAAGGTATGCCTAGCATATACCTCCCAAGTGTCCCTCATTAGGAGGGACAGTCCATCTTTGAGACCCTAATCCCTCTGTCCCTCCTTCTCACCCTGGTGTCCCATTTTTAGGAGATCAGACTGTGAGTGGTGTATATAAGTATATCACATTGCTCCAAAGCAATAAAACTCACATTAATGTTCATTATAAACTTCAGTATGTGGTTATAAATGTATCTGTGTGAATAAAATACTTGCACACATGGCATTATTGTAAATTTGACCACCTTATCATGCCACTCAGTGCGTGAGTGTTAGCAACCTGCTAATTTTCTTTCTATTCTAACTGGCTATTTTTATGATGATATATCCTTTTGAGTGCCAGAGTGGTACGCAATGTGTTGCGTACCACTCTGGCACTCAAAGGGAAATAGACAGATAGACAGATAGATAGATAGATAGATAGATAGATAGATAGATAGATATAGATCATGGCATAGTTTTAATCAGGGCCCCACAAATTAACTCACCTTGTGGGAGGTAATAGTGATAACTAGATATTCTCCCCAAGGATGTTGTGGGTGCTGACTACCTTGGATAATAAAATATGGGAATGTTACTTGCACAACTAAAGTAATTCTACAACAAGCCAACCACAGATAGGACATAGATAACAATGTCCCTTAATGTAAATTGGGCTTTTAACTCTATAAATGATAAAGAGGTCTCCAGTGCATTGTAAAGCAATGTTTTTCAGATCTTCCAACATTCAGTGCATCATTGAAATGAATGAAAACTTATGGAATTTATATTTGCCCCGTACAGTGCAGTTGTTTTGAAACAGAACTGCTCCTCTATTATTTGGCTCTGTAACTTTTGACCTTTTTTATTTATAAATTTTCCATAATTCTGACTCCTGTTTTTAAAAAAAAAAGTGCATTTGGCCTTAACACGTAATATGAGAAAGATACATTGTGCGGTGTTTATCCTTCTGAGTAAAATATATTCTCCCCATATTAATTATTCCTGTCCCTTTAAAGGGATAGTAATACTTCGTTTTACCTTTATTTTATTTTGTAGGCATTAAAAAAACATGAAGAACGATATAAGTCTTATCTCTCAAACCTTTATGGTTTAAGAGATATTCACAAGCAAAGTTTCCCCCTCCCGCCCCTTTTACCTAGCATAAGCCATCTCTTCTCAGATGTGGAATGCAGTCTATAGACCAGACAGATAACAGCAGGGGACAATCTTCTTTGTATGAAAACAATGAAAGCCCTGACCCCCTTGACAAGCTTTTCAGGTTTTTCCCTTATCTTAATTGAAGATTGTCCCTCTCTGCAGTCTACCTGGGCACCTCCCTTCTGCCCTGGCTGAGCAGTGTTACATCAGTAAAAGGGGCAGGAGGGGGATACTTTGTCATTGAATTACTCCTGAACTACAACTCTGACAGTATTGAAATAACATTCTCCAAAGTCCAAATACTATGATGATTAATTAGAGCTGCTTTTATTATGAAACATTACTATCCCTTTAAGGCCCAGTAGCATTAGTATACAATAAAACTGACAATTATTGTGCAAACCAGCTGCCCCATAGGGGATAAATACACTTTTCCAAAACTCTCATTGAATTAGGGACATTTTAACCCTTGAATGTTAGACAGCCCCCAATGTGCCTTATAACTCTCTAGCATTCAATAGGTTAAAATATTCATTTAATTCCAAGGGGATTTAAATTTATCCCATTATGCAAACCCAGTTTTCCCCAGGCTTGCTCCACTTTTCTTTTACACATACAGTCCATTGTAGAAACCATTAATGTATCTTTCTTGCTTTGTTTTTTCAAATAAATATGAATAAATAGCCAGATTTCACTGTAAGCTCCAACAATAAGGTCAAATAGACACTACTACTACACCATTACAGCTGTGACCTTGTCATAGGTAATTGGCCATGATACATAGGTGACTTGTATACATTAAAACAATAATCAGAGACATTCTGCCTAAATCCCCCTTTGAACTTTGACACAAATAAACCCCATTTTGTAAATACCAACACTGATATACTAAGAGAAAGTGGTGCCACACTGGAGCAAACTATCTGCACTACACAGAGATAAACATTATCCAACGTGCCCATTGATTTAAATAGGACTTTTAACTCTTTGAAAGCCAGAGATTTCTCGAACACATTGCTTCACACTGCATTGGAGACTGCCTAAAAATCCAAGGGGTAAAAATCCAATTGAAATCACTGGGAACTCTGGTGCAGTTTGTTTCCTCCACTTTGTAGTACATCAGGGTCAGTGGGTTTGACATGATTTTTTTTTTGGGCACAGCCCAAAGTTCATATGGGCGGACACAAAGCATACCCGTATATTAATGTCCTAGTTCAGTAATTAAAGGTACGAACATCTGGGTGGACAGGACAGTATTCAAATTGCAGGACCAGTGGCATAACTAGTCATTGGAGGGCCCCAATGGAAACAACTGTTTGGGCCCCCTAACACAAAAATATTTTCACAGATACATAATTACAACCTATTGGATCCTGGGGAAGTTGTGGCCCTATTGGATGCTGGCCCCCTGCAGAAGATGACCCTCTACACCCCCTGTAGTTACTCCCCTGTGTGGGACCACAGCCCTGTGAGACCCAACCGTAGCTATAGCACTGCACCCCAACTGATTTGGACACTCAAGAAACATCATGCTGTCAGAGACCCCCACTCAGCCAGTGATCCATATGCACAAAGTAAAAAGAGAAACAAGTCTGGATCAGGCCAGCTGCACCAGAGGAGGAAAAATAGAACGTTTTATTGATCTTTTGAGTGCCAGAGGGGTGTGCAACTCATTACTTTGCACTGCATTGCACACCCCTCTGGCACTTAAAGGGTTCAATGGGGCTCTTTACACCTCTGACATTCAAGGAGATAGAAAGTCCTATTTGAATTAATGTGCATTTTGGGAAATTGTATTTACCTGCTGTGATGCCGTTGCTTTTTATCCAGAATTGCTCCTGTTTTCTTTGCACATATCACCTAGTGTATAAGAGAAGAGCAAACCAACAAGAAACAAACCACATGAAAAAAATTTATGGAAGTGCAGCTGCTAAACAACATATTAGCAAGGTATTAATAATTAATAAAGCAAGCACTAATGGAAGCAAGTCTAAATAAAATACCGCACAGGCATCATAGAAATAACACATTAACAAAGATAAGGTTTGGAGAATGGACCCTCTTGTTTCCCTGCGAGAGTGCTCTACTTTAACCCTTTGAGTGCCAGAGAGGTACGCAACGTATTGCTCTGCAATGCGTTGCATACCCCTCTGGCACTCAAAGGGTTAAAAAAGAAATCAGACTTTAGGACCATATTCAGTAAACAAAACGGTGCAATTGTGCAGCAAACCATCTGCACTATTCAGGACACGTAACCCTTTGTGTGCCAGAGGTGTACGTAACGCATTGCATTGCGTACCCCTTTGGCACTCAAAGGGTTAAAATTCCTAAAATGTCCATTAATTTAAATGGACTTTTTAAACCTATGGATGCTAGTTAGGTCTCCAACACATTGGCGATCTCTCTAGCATTCAAGACATTCATTTTCCCCCATGGTGCAGTTGGTTTGACCAGAATTCCATCTCTATCCCCTTAGGGCCTTATGGAGAAAGGAAAAAAGAGAAGAAAATCTAGAGAAAACCAACTGCATCATTAGGGACAAATGATAATTCCCCAAATTCTCACTGATTTAAATGGAGAGTTTAACTTCCTGAATGCTAGATAGGTCTCCAGTTCATTGCAGACTTTCAACATTCAAGGGGATAAATACCCATTTAAATCAGGGCGGGTGCAAGTGGAACTGTTAGACCCGTATATAGAATGTACATATGTCATGAGAGACTGTCCAGCTGAGTGCCACTCTAAGTGTATTTCCATTAGGCTATGTCCACATGCAATCCAGAAACATTCCAAGTTCAATTATTCAAAAGGATGCAACATGTCAGTACAGGAGCTAACCACCCAACAAGGGCTCAGATTTACACTGCATACATTGCAAGTTACAGAGAAAAACAATATCCGCTCTGATCTGTTCAACCCATAAACCTTTTTATATGCTTTTCTGTTATAAAGTATCAGAATGTAGATGTAAAAGAGTTTGTCAGTTTTAATAACTTAATAGTTTTCCTCCATCTTTCAGAAAAGGGCAATAAGTCCAAAAACATTAATCGCAAAAAAGGTTTAATTTTCCTGTCTTTAAAGGGATAGTAATACTTCGTTTTAACTTTATTTTATTTTGTAGGCATTAAAAAACATGAAGAATGATATAAGTCTTATCTCTCAAACCTTTATGGTTTAAGAGATATTCACAAGCAAAGTTTCCCCCTCCCGCCCCTTTTACCTAGTATAAGCCATCTCTTCTCAGATGTGGAATGCTGTCCATAGACCAACAGATAACAGAAGGGGACAATATTCTTACAGTGAGAACAATGAAAGCCCTGCCCCCCAGACAAGTTTTTCAGGTTTTTCCCTTATCTTAATTGAAGATTGTCCCTCTCTGCAGTCTACCTGGGCACCTCCCTTCTGCTCTGGCTGAGCAGTGTTACATCAGTAAAAGGGGCGGGAGGGGGAAACTTTGTCATTGAATTACTCTAGAACTACAACTCTGACAGAATTGAAATAACACTCTCCAAAGTCCAAATACTATGATGATTTATTAGAGCTGCTTTTATTATGAAACATTACTATCCCTTTAAAGGCCACTATCTTTAGCCCACCTTTTAGTCTGAGGGCTAGTCACTTCTGGAAGAAAATTCCCTAAGCGGTGATAAAGAGGTGATAAAGTGGAGATGACTTCTACAATTTCTGTGTTATTCTATGGAACCTATGCACTAAGAGTTCTTCAACTTTGGAGATCTTAGTGCATAGGCGCTATAGAATAACATAGGAACTGGAGAAGTGATATCACTGGAGAAATCATGTCCACTTTATCACCTCTTTATCACCACTTAGTGAATCTCCCCCTGCTCACCACCACATATTTCTCAAATAGTTGGTAAGGAAAAGATAATGCAACAAAAAGACAACTTCTCCTTTAAAAAAGCACTTTTTAGTCCATTGAACCATACACAGTATACTGCCCAACATGTATGAATTAAAAGCAGGGTGTTTTGTGTACAGCCCAAAAATCTTTATATTTACCAAATCCTGCCTGAGCCCTAAAATTCCAGATTCTGCCATTGCATTCAAGGATACTGGTGCTTTAAAGGGATAGTAATATTTCATAATAAAAGCAGCTGTAATTAATCATCATAGTATTTGGACTTTGGAGAGTGTTATTTCAATTCTGTAAGAGTTGTAGTTCAAGAGTAATTCAATGACAAAGTATCCCCCTCCCACCCCTTTTACTGACGTAACACTGCTCAGCCAGAGCAGAAGGGAGTTGCTCAGGTAGACTGCAGAGAGGGACAATCTTCAATTAAGATAAGCTGAAAAACTTGTCAAGGGGCGCAGGGCCTTCTTTGTTCTCATATCAAGAAGACTTCTGTTATCTGTCGGTCTTACAACCAGATTCCACATCTGAGAAGAGATGGCTTACACTAGGTAAAAGGGGCGGGAGGGGTAAACTTTGCTTGTGAATATCTCTCAAAGGTTTGAGAGATACGACTTATATCGTTCTTCATGTTTTTTAATGCCTACAAAATAAAATAAAGATAAAATGAAGTATTACTATCCCTTTAACAAAGACTGAGTAAAACAAGGAGGAGGCATAACTATATACACACAATTGTCTATTGTTTTACTGTGTTGAATTACTCTTGTACTTCTTCCGCATTTTAATACATAGCTGGCAAAACTGAATTGCCCTTAACAAAACCAATCATAATTGCAGGCATCTACTGACCTCCTAATATCCTGACACAGTCCCTTTTGGACATATCACATCTCAAAGAAATGACCGTTAAGAACAAGAAAAGTGATCTGGTGACTTTTGGAGACTCATGTTAATTGGCTAGACCCCGACAAAGACTGATTCTGTTCCTTGTTGAAAGGGATATTAATACTTAATATGTAAAAAATATATATTGTAGTGTTTATCCCCCTGAGTAAAAAAAATGGTACTCCCACTGATGAAAGGTGTTTTATTCATAAGTTATTCATAAGTTATTTTAATTTTTAGGCGCAATATCACAATGGCTTGAAATTGTACAGTGGCGCTGTTGTTACACCATCCTATGGATAGCTCTGGTCTGTAGACCATAAATCTCCATAGGATGGTGTAGAAACAGCACCACTGTACAATTTCAGGCCACTGTGATTTTGCACCTAAAAAATTCAACTTTGAGCTGTAAGAACTTTTGAATAAAAAACCTTTCAGTAGTGGGAGTACTCTTGTTTTACTCAGGGGAATAAACCCTACAACATATATTTTTTAAAATTTTAAATATTACTATCCCTTTAAGATAGTCAATTTAATACAAGTAATCTCCTCTCTTACTTACATAAATCAAAATGCATCCAACCATATGCTGCTGCTGCACTGGATCCTTACATCCTGCCAAAGATACAGCAGGCTACCAAATGTATTTAGCAATCACTCCATATGTGTCGTGCGGTGTCGTACCTTCATCCGCCCGCTTCTTCCGGGCGGTGTCATGCCTCCGTTCACCCGCTTCTTCCGGATCGCGGTGCATGGCGATGACGCACCGTCTTTCCGTCCGGGGCGCATGCGTGCCTCTGTTTCTGCCTGCCCTTCCAGCCCTGCTCTTTCCGGCCTTGGGGTATGTCAGTAGGGTAAGTCCAGCACTGGGACGCGTTAGTATAGCATCTCAGTGCTGTTTCCATTGTCCTGTGGAATTAGGCCAAGTCCTGTCTTGTCCTGCTGTGTCTGCTGGATTCTGCTGTGTCCTGTTTATCCTGCTCTGTCCTGCTGTGTTCTTACACCCTGCTCTGCCAGAGCTGGCCAGTCTGTCCTTAGCCTCCTTTTCTCCCTGTTCCTGTGTTTGCTGCAGACCGGTCCATCTGACTCCAGATGTCCTTGTTTCCTGTTCCCTCCAGGTCTCCTGAGTAAGACCCGGTCCGTTCAAGACTCCCCTCCTGCCCGTGACTCCGGTTGGTGTTCCTGACTTCTCCGGGTGCGTACCAGTTCGGATTCTGACTTCTCTTCTGCCTACCTCAAGCTCCAGGGTTCTCAGTGTTTCCTGGGCTGCCTGTCCACGCTCCTGTTCCTCCTAGTCTTCTTCTCCTTCCACCTACTACCTGAGTGAGTACCAGTTCCTGTTGGAGTGTTAGAGTTTCTCCCTGGGGATAGGGTAGTATAGTTTGTCTAGGGGCGGTTATCGAGGGTCCCCTTTGGCTCAACTGAAGGGGACTAATCTAGCTTCGCGGCTAGCACCTTTACCCAGCTTCGGCTGCGGCACATTTCCCTCTAGACAACCACCGCTCGCTAGCATCACGCCCCAGTGTCGCTCCCCAGCCTCTGGCTATCATATCCCTTGTTGGAGGAGGTTGATCTTCATAAACTCCTCTGGGTAGTAAGGGGTTCTGGGGGAGTCTCCCTTTTGGGGGGTTTGAGCAGGGTAGTCATCACATTTGAGCAGGGTAGTCATTACAATATGGTACTGTGTGTAGAAAATAAAACCAATCAAATCAGGTCCCAAAGTATTTATTTTAAGAAATGTAAACTTCAATATTTCCTAAATTATGAGTCCAATATGGAATACAGGAACATGGAGAGGACCTTCCAGTCAAAAGGTGGCCTTAGCCCACACCAGAACATTGACATTGTAGTATTTGGCAAATGTGTGTGAAGAGGGCCATGTAGCAGCCTTGCTCAGCAGCTCAGCCAAGGCCTGGATTTTGTAGGCTCAGGAAGCACCCACAGAGCAGGTGGTGAGTGCCATGATTTTGAAAGGAACAGGTCTCTTCCTGATCATGTATGCCTGGAGTACGGTATCCTTGATCCAAGAGGCAATGTGACTTTGGATGTTGTCTGACCCATTCTAGGTCACTCAAGGAGATGTCATGGGAAGACTGAACAAAATTAAGACCGACAAAGCACCGGGTCCTGATGGTATACATCCAAGGGTTCTTCAGGAACTCAGTGCAGTGTTAGCAAAACCCCTATATTTACTCTTTAAAGATTCTATTACCACAGGCTCAGTGCCACAGGATTGGCGAAGAGCTAACATAGTGCCTCTATTTAAGAAGGGAACTAAAACAGAACCTGGGAATTATAGACCAGTGAGTTTGACCTCTGTAGTGGGAAAACTATTAGAAGGCATAAGAAGGGACTATATTCAGGATTACAACACAAAAAATAAGATCATTAGCACGAATCAACATGGTTTTATGAAGAATAGATCATGCCAAACTAATCTTTTCAGCTTCTATGAGGAGGTAAGCAGCAACCTTGACAATGGCAAGGCAGTAGATGTAGTATATCTAGACTTTGCAAAGGCATTTGATACAGTACCACACAGAAGGCTGGTGTATAAAATAAGGAAACTGGGGCTAGGAGATAACCTTTGCAATTGGATACAAAACTGGTTGAAGGATAGGGAACAGTGTGTGGTTGTAAATGGAAAATTCTCCAGTATAGTTAAAGTGGAGAGTGGAGTACCTCAGGGTTCAGTATTGGGTCCGCTGCTTTTTAACATGTTTATAAATGACCTGGAAATAGATATAGAAAGCAAAATATCAATATTTGCAGATGATACTAAATTATGCAAAGTCATTAATTCAGAACAGGATATTTTCTCTCTACAGAGGGACTTACATACAATGTCAGATTGGGCAAACATGTGGAATATGAAGTTTAATGTGGGGAAGTGTAAAGTCATGCATTTGGGAGGAAACAATCCCAAGGCTACTTATAAACTTAATGGAATAATTTTAGGTGACTCGTTGCTAGAAAAAGACCTGGGTATCCTTGTCAACTACAAACTTGGAAACAGTGACCAGTGTCAAACAGCAGTAGCAAAGGCAAACAAAGTCCTGTCTTGCATAAAAAGAGGTATTGAAGCAAGAGTGGATAACATTATTTTGCCATTATACAAATCATTGGTAAGACCTCATCTTGAGTATGCAGTGCAATTTTGGGCACCGGTTCTGAAAAAGGATATACTAGAACTAGAGAGGGTACAGCGGAGAGCAACAAAATTAATTAAGGGAATGGAGGACTTGACATATGAGGAACGACTAAACAAACTTGGTTTATTTACTCTAGAGAAAAGACGACTAAGAGGAGACCTTATCACATTGTACAAGTATATGAGAGGTCAATACAAGGATCTCTGCGGTGAGCTATTTATTCCAAGGCCTGATCAGGTGACCAGGGGACACCCCTTGAGATTAGAGGAAAGGAGGTTTAAACTTCAGCAGAGGAAGGGTTTTTTTACGGTAAGGTCTGTCAAATTGTGGAATTCATTGCCCAGGGAGGTAGTTATGGCAGATACAATGGATACATTTAAGAGAAGATTAGATACATTTCTTTCAAAAGGGAACATACAGAGTTATACTGTTTATCAGTAGGCTGATCAGGAAGGTCTGATAAAGACTAATTTAATTGGTAGCAGGAAAGCTATAAAATTCTCAGTTACTGAGGTATGAAGTGAAGGTTGAACTTGATGGACTTGTGTCTTTTTTCAACCTAATTTACTATGTTACTATGTTACTCGGGGATGACAAAAAGTAAATCAGCCTTGTGGAAGGACTGAGCGCAGTGCACATAATATTATTTCACAACTCTATCCTTCTAAAATGAGAAGGTTCAAATAGAAACCCAAAAGTGGGACTAGGGATCCAGAGGAGAAGTACAAAAGGGCAAGGATGATAAACAGAGTCAGACAAGCCAAAGGTAAAGCTGGGCAACAGAGTTTTATTACTAAACTCCAAGAATACCACAGGCCAAGCATCACAGCAAGAATAGCTAGGTAAAACTCAGGGGTCAGGCAAGCCAATAGTTAACGCAGGTTGCCAGAGTTCAACAGTCCAGTTTAGAATAGCCAAGGACAGTGCAAGCAGCAAGGGTTAAATAGTCCAGTTTAGCATAGCCAAGGTCAATGCAGGCAGCAATGGTTCAATAGTCCAGTTCAGGATAGCCAAGGACAGTGCAAACAGCAAGGGTTAAATAGTCCAGTTTAGGATAGCCAAGGTCAGTGCAGGCAGCAAGGGTTCAATAGTCCAGTAGTAAAACCAAAGATCAATAGACTGAAACGGGTTACAAGGACATCCACAGCAAACATGCAGCTATGGATAACTGAGCACAAATACTAGGGTTCTCAGGGTTTAAATAGGCCAGGATGATGACATCATAGCAGTGTGTCCAGCATAGTGACACACCACTGCAAGAAAAGAACCACCATATTGAGCATCAGGAAATGCAATGATAGTGAGGAAAGAATTTCAAAAAGAGGTCTATGGAGGAGCCACACCTTAAACAAACTGCTTGAAATCTGATAGAATTGTGATACACCTCTGAAAGAGGACAGCAAGGGTTGAGATCTGTACCTTAATAAAGCTCTCACTAAGGCCTTTGTTTACACCGTCTTGAAGGAAGGCCAAGATCGGGCAGACACATCCACTGGTGGAAGATGGACCAAATTCTATGGTATGCCTTTGAGGAGACAGGCTTCCCGCACTGGACCATAGTAGAGATGCCCTAATCTGAGAACCCCTTTCTACTCAGAATGGAGACCTCAAGAGCAATGCCGTCAAAGCATGTCTCTCCATGCCTAGTATCAGTAGCTGGAGAAGGATATCCAGTCTTGGTGGAACAGCTCTTGAATGGACAGGTAGAGAATATCTGAAAACCAGGCTGGCTAGATTACCCTGGGAATCAATGGAATCAAAAGGAAAACATCCCATCTGATTATCATAAAATCCATCACAAAGGCCAGTGAATCCCTTTACCTCGCGCATAACAGGGGAAGTTTCCTGTTCTCATGAGAGGCCATCAGATCTATGGCCAGGATACCTAAGCATTGAACTATCTGGTAGAATACATTTCCAGTTGCTGGATCCATGTCTTGATTGCTGAGAAAGTCTGCAACCATATTTTCCACCCCTGGAATGTTGACCGCGGACCAAATCTTAAGCCACAGGGTGAAACGAGCAGCAACAGGGAAGGATGAGGATTTGCTTGAGAAGCTGCATCAAAAGGAACTTTAGTGATGTAGGCATTAGATTCCATAATGTTAGGTAACATAATTCGAAGGTACTTCCTATGAGACTCAGAAGTCCAATTCCTCATCAGAAGATGTCCCAATCCCTTGGAAGTCCAGTATGACATGAGAAACAGTGAGTGAGGGTGTAAGCAATGCCCCTGAATCCTTCATTTTGGATTTCCCCATATGCCCCTTAGGGTCAGACATGTCCACAGAAAGGTATATAACTAGGTAAAACTAGTTAAAAGTGTCCCCAGTTTAGTTCAAATCCCCCAGAAAGACCCAAAAAGTAATTATATGGTAAACAAAGGATTAAACTGGAGAGAGAGAGAAAGAGAGAGAAAGAGAGAGCTAGAGCAGGAGAGTCAGTCTAGCATGAACAAGTACAGAGATATGTCCCAAAGATGTTTCTCCCATACACGCCTATGCAGCAAATATGGTCGCAATGCTGGCTCTGTTCTTAAAGGGACCATGCACCTAAAATCAAGCCTTCTTAAAATAAACTAAATTAAATCCAAAAATCCCTGGTGAAACTAGGGGAGGGAATATAATGAACAATAAAATTATATAGAAATGTGTAAAAACCAAATAACTGAGAAAGGATCATAAAAATGATTGCAGTACAGAAATGGCTAATGAATAAAGGACTAATGCAGTCTTCTGTGCCACCAGGTGTAGAGGGAGACAAGATAGCTCACTGAGGATAAATTCCAAATATGACTAGAACATTTTATGGTGAATAAAGCACCTGAACCTGATGGTATACACCCAAGGGTACTTAAGGAACTTATTTCAGTAATGTGATAGTAGTATCTAGGTGAAATAATAATTGAGTGTAAAAAATGAATGAAAAAAATGAAAAGGAGACTCTATCTTGAAAAGAGTGTGAAATATAATAACTAGTATTTATATAGCGCCTTTCTCCCAGTGGGATTCAAAGCGCTTTAAGAATTAACCAAATTGGCAGCTGAAATAATATATGTTATTATTACCCAATCAATGGTACTAATTTATCAACTTCAGAAAGATGAAGGGCTGAGTGGACCCTGCCAGAATTTGAACCTGCAACCTTGAGGTTTGAAAAGGCTCCATAGCCAAGGAATTTACCACTGAGCTATCTCACCAGCCAGAATGTGAATAGGTTAGTGCTAAATATTTGCAAAGATAATTTAATATAGACAATGGAGATGTAAGCAATGGAAATGTAAGCAATATTGAAATGTACCACAATATACACAATATATATAAGGATTGTTTACTCACAATTGGGTTAAAAATTACTTATTCTCAATGTTGTGAATACAGAATGGATACATGAAAAAACAAAAGAAAAATACATAACGAGATCTGTATATATAATCCAGTAAAATAAACACACAAAAGATAAATAAATTCCCAAAATGATGAAATAATCACAAATGTTCTAATAAACCTATTCTTTAATGGCAATATTTGACTGATGTAATTCAGAATCTATTTCAAACAAAGATATCTAGCTTGAAAACACAAATCACTTCAATTGGACTGTGCTTGAATGACCTACAGTCAGACAAGCTACAGTTATTTGTGGGGTAATTTTATGAGCTGCCCACACTCAGCTGTACTTCGTAGATGTGGTTCTCCACAGAAAGCCTCCAAAGAGGGAATAAGTGCAATGACGGTACTCACGATTAGCGTTCAGCCTGGGAAGTGCAGTAAACTATCCCATGACTCAAAAGGCTTATGAGGGTAATGTAAACAGCCCTCACTCAGTCATTACCCGTTATTCAAACCTGGTCTTCCATTTGTATGTTGGTAGATAAAAATAAAAAATATATATGAACAGGTGTTGAGATAAGCATACAAAAATATTTATTTACACACCTTAAAAACAATATCACCTCTATTAATCTACCGAACCCGATCTTCCCGTCCTCTTTTTCCAAAACTACGAATCAGTTGTTTAAGTTCTTCTGCTCCAAGCCTTTTTAGGGTCAACGGGATACATAAACTGTACACTCCTTTTATACTTTTCTCACATTTTACTCATTTTTCAATCCTAAAGTTTTTCTTTACTTGGCCCAAGAAACTCAAACTCAAGAAAGTTCTTTTTCGCGAAAACTGGAGTAAATTGTGTACCTACCGTTGCCATCTTCATTTGGAACATGAAAAATATTCTTTATTGTTGGTGTGCACACTTGTCTGCAATAGATCTTTTTCCTTTTTTGTTCTTCCCGAAAGGACCACCAGGTGTTATAGATAGAATAATGTGTTATTAGGATAAATCAGCCCTGCCATGACCGATACTCTTCCCAATTTTTTAAAAGTTCTCCAAGAAAAAAAACTCCAATTTCTTAGGATGTTGCTCTCTTAAATCTCAACATTTAAACAATTTTATGTGATAGTAAAGACGCTTTTTGGAAAACACTGTTTCCTTTCTCAAACAAATAAAAGATAGACATTTTTTAATTCCCACTTTTTAAAGGTAACTGAGTAGACAATGCCCAATCCTTAAGGGGATACAACTGATTTACATTTCTTAAAGATAATTTCTTAAAAGTAAATGTTTAACCCTTCATAAACTTTTTCAGAGAACAACTCCTCAGTTTCCAGGGAAGTATAGGAAAACAACACCCTTACTGATGTATTATCCATAAAACTTCCCGGAATCAAACTGCTAAAATCCTACCTTATATTAAACAACCATCTTGAATAGTTTTTTATGTAAACCAACCATATATAATAAACATACAGGATTAATTAACCCCTAATAATATCATACTTTCTTGGAAAACATAAAATTAATAGAAGATTATTTAAACAAACCAAAAAATCTCTAAGTCGGCATTCAATCCATTCGGCCGTAAAGTATTTAAGGTAAATATCCATCTTGATTCTGCCCTAATCATTTTGTTAATGTGATCTCCCCTCTCCAGTCTACAGGAATTTTTTTAGTACCAAAAAAGTTTAGATCTTCTGCCTTACATTTATGGAACGTTTTAAAATGTGTTGATACGCTGTGGTTCTTGAAACCTTTTTCAATATTTCAGCTATTCTAGTGTTTAGTTTTCTTTTTGTTCTGCCTACATATTGCATACATAAATACATAAATCACATTAGCAGTATTACAGGTGATCATCGATTTAATAGGAAATTTCTCTTTTGTATTTAACAAATCAATAGTATTATTTTTGATATAGTATCATGGTGCCCGTGCTCCTGATCAAATTATTATTCTTCCTCATTTCAATGCTGTCCTCTTATTGGCCTGGTACTCTTGACCCCGCCCAGGGCTAGCCTTTATATACTCTGTCATGTCTATACTGGAATGTCCTTTTGTGGTGTACCTGTTCCTGATGTTTGTTACTGAGTTACTCTGTTCGTGTATAGGTCAGGCCTGCCTGACGACGTTCCTGCACTTCCTGTGTTGCTGTTCTGTTGCTGACTGATCTAGCTGAGAACCCGCTCCGTTGCTGACTGATCTGGCTGAGAACCCGCTCCGTTACCGACTGATCTGGCTGAGAACCCGCTCAGTTGCTGACTGATCTGTCTGAGAACCCGCTCAGTTGCTGACTGATCTGTCTGAGAACCCGCTGCTCTGCTGACTGATCTGGCTGAGAACCCACTCCGTTGCTGACCTATCTGGCTGATGAGCCTGCTCCATTGCTAACTGACCTGGCTGTGTTCCTGTTACGCTTGTGGCCATCCCTGGCTGAGCACCCGCTCCGTTGCCATCCGTGCATGGCTGTACCACTCGGTTTCTCCTGTCTGGCCAGCGTTACAAGCAATGGGTTTCCAGTTGCCTTGTCTGTTGTGCGTCACGTGGCGCTATCCTAATCTTGTCGACCGTAGGCTTGCCATTCATGCTGTAGCTGCTTACTTTAACCTACCCTGGCAGTGTGCACACGCAAAGTACCAGTACAGTGCTGTCTAAGTACTGACTGAGTTACTCAGATCTATCTGTGTCCTCCTCCGTGCTATAACTGGGCTCACTCCCTGTGGGAGTTGCAGTATATCTCTGGGCGTTTCCAGTTGACCCGTTCAGTGCCTAGACTGTCTAGGCAGGGCCAGTGCTCCTTCCCCTGTTGCAGTAGCCTTGGGCTCTAGAGCCAGCAGTCGCAGTACTATCACGCTCGTTAGTGTGAAGGGACACTGTGCTCCATTCCTTGTTGCAGTAGCCTTTGGGCTAAAGAGCCAGCGGTTGCGTTACATCACACTTGTTAGTGTGAGGGGACACTAGTGGCCTTCTTGTTATCTACCCCTAGCATTCTAGGGTTTGCCAACTGTAAGTGGTTGCCTTGGTCTTCCTGGGACCCCTGTCCCATGGTCAGTGTTGCCTCGTTCCTACTGGGTTCAGTGCCACCCAGGTGTCTGGGTTTTGTGCCAGTTACCACCTACGGGACTACCAGTCATCTATAATCCTGATGTTCTTACGTGCCTCCAATCTTCAGGGTTCAAGCACAGAACTATTTGAAGCCAGTTGCTGCCTCCTCTGCCTGCTATATCTCTCGTGTCTGGCTTATTATTACTATATATTTATTGTTTCGTATTGCGGGCCTGTGGCCTAACTCCTTGTATGTACATTATCCTAGTAAAGTTATTTTAACCTTACCAGTCTGGTCTGAGTGTTCATCAAAAACCGTGACATATAGTAATTTTGTACTGTGGGAGCTATTGTGTTTATCAAACTATTAGTTTTTTTTATAGATAATTATTGGGTTATCAGGTAAAAAAGATCCTAAACGTTTATCTTCTTTCAAAACATTCCAATGCTTCCTAATTATATTGGACAAATGTCGATTTTCATTATTGTATGGTATTACCAATGACAATTGATAATCTGTAGGCAACTTCTTTTGCTGTATATTTGTTTTTTTTATCTTTTATTCTTCTCTGCTTAATGTATTGATTTTTTCCAACGCCTTGTTAAAATTTTCTTGAGGATAGCCTTTTTCCAAAAATCTTTCATTTAGAGCTGGAAGTTCTTCCAGAAAAACCTCAGAATCTGTATAATTTCTCTTTAAACATCTGATTTCGCCATAGTGTATGTTCATTAACCATTTATGGAAATGACAACTTGTGGACAAAATGAGACTGTTAGTATCTACTGGTTTGTTGTAATTCCTCACTTTTATTTGCTTATCTTGCACATATAGGTTAATATCTATAAAATAAATATTGGTGGTACTAAATGTTTCTGTAAATTTTACATTATAATTGTTGTGGTTAATATATTGAAAAAAGGATTGTAAAGATGTGACGTCTCCTCTCTATATGAAGAGGATGTTGTCAATGTAGCGCCTCCAGAGCACCAGATTTGCGTTGAAAGGATTACCATTCCAAATGGATCTGTGCTCTAAGAGATTCAGCCTTGAGGAACAGACTTATCAAAAAGTCAGCCTCCATAGGAAAAAGGTCCATAAACTGTGAACTGGGCAATTCAACTCTAGGCAAGCTAGTGAGGGAAGCCCACCTAATAAGGGATTATAAAAACCCCATATCTAAAGAAAAAACAATAAAATATCCTAAAAACTAAGAAATGTTCCTTTGCCTTTCCACTGTCAATGGAATGCGATCATAGATAAACATCCTGCAGTTGACACATAGCAGGGAGGTATGACCGGATGTTTACCTTGATAAAGCAGATAGTATAATGATATACTGCAATGGTAGTCAATCAGTCACGAGGAGACATATCTTACACCACTGCTGTCTAAAAAAAAGTTAATCAAAATAATGGTATATTAATCACATCATTCATTGCAAGTCAATTAATGATGAAACATGTTTGATGTTAAATATTAGTGCAAAATACAAGTGATATTGTCAGGGTTAGAAGGTGATACACAATAGATATTATGAAAGGTGCACACTTAACTAAAAATCATTATTCAGACCATTAGGATGGAGAGTACTGAGGTGGAAGATCCATTTGTCCTCACATTGCAGTAATGCTAGATCCAGATTACCACTCCTAAAGCTCAATTTGATGCTCTGTCAATCCCATGCTTTAATCCAGTGGTTCTCAAACTTTTTTGTTCGGGGCACCCCAAACACATAATCTAGAACATTTGGGGCACCCCTAACATATTTAATGTAATTTATCAAGGGCATAATGAAGGGTACAATACATAAATATAGAGCTATTGTTAGGTCTTCCAATCATAATAAGAAAACTAAACATATTGTGCATAACAATTTCTATAAATCTTTATTTAAAAGTCCATTTTTTGTTAGTCTTCATAGAAAACACGGGGCACCCCAGGCCGATGTCCGTGGCACACCAAAGTGCCACGGCACCCTGGTTGAGAATCACTGCTTTAATCAAATGAGATTTAACATTGTGATAATACAAAAGAATTGTTGCCACTCTGGAAATGTTCTTGCGGATATCAAAGCATCCTTAGGGGCATTGGTTATGTTATTAGCATGTTCTCTTAGTCTGGTGGTGAGTTTTCTAATAGTTTTAACCATTGTATCTCAAACCCAATGGACATTCTAGGTAGTAGATAAATCACTTAGTTTGGCAGGTAATGAAGTTATAAATTTGCCAAAGCTATTAATTACCATTTTTTCACTCACCATGTTTTGGCCACAAGCACAGTGGCCACATGCGCGGGATCCTCTCAGTCACTGATTTACTGCTTGTTAAATGGCTATGGACACATTTATCCCTGAGACTAGGTGCCCTCTTACAGCACATAGAGACTTGGTCACCTAGTTTTTCAAGTAAAACTTTGTCACAAGTGAAGAAGTGCCAGTGTTTTGTTGAGACTGCCAGTGAGGGAATTCCCCAGGTAGATGTATGTGGAAATAAATCAGATTTTTCCAACTTCTGTGTCATTCTGTTTGTTAAATAGGAGATAAGGTCTTGAGATGTAGAGGGCTCTTTTGTAAGCTTTCCTTATACACATCTTTTCTTAAGTTATTCTGAGCAAATTTTTAATACATTTACAACACGGCAAATGCATCTTAAGTGTAAAAATTCCCCAACATGAATATTCTGTTTCAATAGTCACAGATAATGACTGCTTTTGTGTAACAAACAGCAAGAAAAGGTCAATTTTAATCACATCATTTGTAAGTCTGTGCATTAAAATGTCCAAAAAAGAAATGCTGTTCATGAGATTATCATTAAGTATACATATGAATTGCTGCAGTAACCCTACAGAACCTATGTTTCTCAACCATAATAGGATATGTTGCGTATAAGAGTTATTTTCTGTAAAAAACCATAGATTCCTCCTGCTAGCCAAATATAGTTTAGTGTATGACAGGGTAAATGCACTCCTCATTGCTTCACCTCATATTTGCAGGTACAATTTGTCCTTAAATAAAAAATAGGTTTTTTTTCAAAACAAATCTCAGTAAATTGAGAACAAAGGACATTCTGTTGTCACTAAAATATATGTCCTGATTCAAAAGAAACTAGCAGCATTCCATTTTGGTAGTCAAACAAAGTATTTAATTATTATACATCACACTAACTAGAAGAGTATCAGGACTGATGAGCAAAGTTTCAAATTTACAGTGCACATATCCTGGAAAGGCAGATCTATACAATCTGCTTCTATCTATGTTTCAGTCTGACCCAAGAAAATAGCATCTAGATGGCACCTAGCCATACACCAATCCCTTCACTCTTTATGCTGTCCCACTCACCAGAAAATTGAATCTTTTGGGTTTTACTGTCTCCTGTTACTGCAAGCCTTCTGCCCCACTGCTGCAACACCTAGTTAATACTTTTAATAAAATGGCTTTCGGCTTTCCCATTGAAAAACAAATACTGGTGGCCCACATCACTGTTATTCTTAAACCTAACAAAAAAAACCTCCTGTGTAGCAGTTACAGTCCCTACTAAAAACTGATATCCAGATGTTGGCAAACATCATAGCAAACAGATCAAAGAGCACTCTACTTATATTTATGTTGACTAATCTGATTTTGTTCCAGGTAGATAAACTAAAGCTAAGAACTTGACGTATACTGCTGCTAAACAAAAAAATCCCAACCCTAATGGTTTCTATCAACTCTGAAAAAGCTCTTGATAGCATAACTTGGCCTTATCTCTTGTCAGTCTTAATCCATCTGGGACTAGGTCCTAGACCCCTACACACAACACATCAGCCTGGGTTAAGGTTAATGGTTTCCTGTATGAACCATTTAATATATCTATCAGAACAAGACAGGGATACCCACTTTCCCCAATGCTTTTCATTCTTGCCATAGAACTGCTCCTACACTACATTCATGGCTTCCCGATCACCTACTCAAAACAAAGTTAGCCTGTTTTGTTGATATCCTTCTTTTTCTTTCCCAGCCTCAATCATATTTGTCCCATTTGTTTCCTCCAGTTGATCACTTTGGTGACCTCTCTTTCTTTAAAGTAAACATCTGTAAATCAGAAGCCCTACCTTTTAATGTCCTTGAAGGTGATGTCAGTCACTTTTGTAAACAATACCCTTTCAGTTGGCCTCAGACTAGTATCAAGTATTTCAAAAAAAACCTAAATATGTTCTTAAATATAATCTTTCCCCCTTCTTAGCTTTATTAAATCTGAGTCCTTAAGTTAAAATACTTTACCTGTTTAACACTTTCCCAATCTTGATTCCCCTTCTTTATATTAAAAAGTTACAAAAATGCTTTCATTTTTTCATCTGAAAATTTAAACAGCCTAGAATATCTCACTTTACTTGCAACTACTCCCCAATTTAGGGATTCTTGGCATTTCAGACCTTGTGGCATACTACAGAGCAGCTACATTAGCTAAAATAACTCACTGCAATTACTCCCCTGCAAAAGAATGGGTGGAAATAACCCTATCTGAGGACTTAGTCCATCATAAGAGCTTACCAGCACACCATTTCTGGCAATATTGGCAAGATCACCATAACCTTCCGACCACTCTTTAAGCAGGATATACATATACAGACTCATCTCCCTTTCAGAAACTTCTGGTACCCCTTAGCTAAATGGTACAATTTTCTTCTGCAGTCGGATCCTGTTATCAAACCCACCTACTTCTGCTCGGATTGGGAAGCTGGGAGGATTGGTAGCATTTCTCTGCCACTTTCTTAATGGCTAATTATCCAAAAACATATAAGGAATTGCTCACCAGACATTGCTACTAAATCATGAAATTACAAGCTAGATGATACAGTACCCAGTTGATGCTATGTAAATTCTACCCTAATTTGTCTTCACTGTGCTGGATATGTGGTTCCTCAGTAGTATATATGTTGCTTATATGGTGGACCTGCTCCTCGCTCTCCTTCTTCTGCAACACTGTGAAGTTTCATATATGTACCATCTTGGGTGTCCCTGTTGCCAGGTTGCTGTTACTGCTTCTTTTTGCACATGATATCCCTGAACTACTTACCAAGAATCTCCGTCTCAAAAGATTGTTCCTCTACCTTGCCAATGCAGCCAAGTCCCTAATGCCCCTGTTTTGGAAATCAGAATTCCTACCCGCTCCATCCTCCACTTGGCAGCGAAGGTCCCTGCAGCTTCTTATATGTAAAAATGATATGTCCTATCAATACACTGATTAGATACATTCACTCTGATAGGGAAATCTTGGCAGGTGTATGATTTTTCCTTGGGACCTATAGGCTATCGAAATCTACCATTTATTCTCTTCCGTCACTGTCCTCCTTCTCCTCTGTCTCCTCCATCTCCTCAGCCTCTGTCTCTTTATCCCTTGTCTCCTTTTCTTTCACCTAATCCTCTACTTCTCTTTATATTTCCTTCTTTCTGTACCCTCTCTTCCTATACACTCTTCCTGTTTCCTCACTGGACCTGACATCAACGTTTCCTTCATTGTTCCCTTTCAGACTCCTTCATTTTCCCTGATTTGTTATTACTTTTGGTATTCCAATCAACACATCTATCACTTTTTGAATCATATAACCCCTCCATGTCTTGAATTTCTCACTACTATACACACAATAGGCAGAGTTACCTTTTGAAATAACCAGTTAATCATATTGTATTACAATTACTTGTTGGTTTCTCTTTTTTGTACTTCTGATTTAAAATAAAATGTTCAATATAATAAAAAAGCTTCAGTTTTAGATAAAATATAATTGAGGTCCTTAATATATCTTTTATGTAAAAAAAATCCATCTTTCATGTAAAGCAAATTCCAAGGATGCAGGGCCAGATTTTCTGTAAGGCAGAGTAGGTGCAGGTGCATCCTACAGAGGGTCGCCTGCCATTGCAATGAATATATGAATATATTTTGTTTTTTTGTTTTGTTTTTTTTAAGTGGCGTGGCATGCTGCGCTGCGTTGCGCTGCCCAGACCAGTAGCTGCTGAGCTCTCCCAGCTCTTTAGTAATGCAGAGCGCTGGGAGATGACATCATCTCCCAGTGATCTGCATTACTAAAGAGAATACCGCGCAGGAGCTCCAGCAGCTGCAGGTCTGTGCAGAAGCACAGATCTCTCCGGCCGCTGCATCACCAGGGAGGTAGGAAACGGATGGGGGGGGGAGAATGTGAGGCTTAATTTGTAGATAATGGGGGCAATGTGAAGGCAATATGGGGATGATGGGGGGGCAAGCAATGTGGAGCTGATAGGGAAATGTGGAGCTGATGGGGGCAATGTCAGGGCAATGTGGAGCTGATGGCGGGCAATGTGCAGGTGATGGGGGCAATGCGGTGATTATGGGGGCAAGGTGAGGGCAATATGGAGACTTGGATCATTGTGGAGATGGCCAATGGTGGGGTGCTTCAAATATCTGTGCCTACAGGTTCCTGAGATGTAAATCCGACCCTGTAAGGATGAGCTATAAAAGACATGTGCACCGCTGACAAAAAGCAATTCTGTTAAAAATTCAACTTCAAAGACAATATGTTGTTGACTCACTGATAGTTTATAATATACCAGTACCACAAAGAACACATTCTGAATAAAACAATAAGGAATTATTATTACATTGAATTGCAACATTGATGTAACCAACCCTCCATCAGGACACTTCATACAATTACAAGTAAGAATAAAAGCAAATTTATGCCCATAAAACTCTCATTTTATATATTCAATTGAAAAAGAACATACAATCTGTGATCCCTAGGACAAAAAATAAGTACTTGTGCTTTATTTTCAAAACGTCTCTAGAGTAAAGATAAATCTTAATTTATGCTACAGCACAGATTAAAATCATTACTATTTGTGACAGCTGTTTTGCACTTGTTTAAGCTATAAAAAAGCACAGAGATGTTTGTAGTGTATTGAATGCAAATATAAGAATATGTCTGCATTAAAGGGGTTATTTACTAGAAGGCCACTGGGAAAATGAAAATTTGTTTGATAGATTTTTCAAAAGTTCTTAAGAATAGTAGATTTACTACATATTTTATAATCATTCACCTTTATTTATTATCACATATAATATAATTGATAGTAGGGGGCTCTCATTTGCTCTGCAGCAGCTTAAAGGGATAGTAATACTTCTAATAAAGTGGAGGTCCAAGGCTTCTTTATGTTTTTTAACATGTAGCGCTATATTTCATTACTTACAGTTTTAAAGTTCAAACGATATTCAATCCGAACGGATCCCCCTCCCACCCCTTCTGGCCACTTCCCATCAGAATTGGTTATACGTTGTTATCAGATTTTAAACAAACAATAAGCAATAGCTACGAAAGAGATGAAAAACAAGTAAAAATAGCATATAGATACAACTAACTTCTATCTGAACACATATATGGTACCAAGGTAAGTCTTTCTGTTAAATTAAGAACCACTCCAGGTGCATAATCTGCTTTAAAGGGATAGTCATACTTCTATTAAAGTGGAGGTCCGAGTCTGCTTTCTTTTTTTTTAACACGTAGCTCTATATTTCATTATTTTATTTCATTAAAAAAAAAAAAAAAAAAAAAAAAATGCAATTACTTTTCTCAGCCTACCATATAGGTTTGATTCCATTCTGGGTGAGCCCCAGTTGATTTGGCAGGTGTTCACCCTATTGTTTAGGGTGGTTTGGGTATCTTCTTACCCTGCGCCTGTTTCCTTTACAGATGGCTGAATCTCAGGATTTTCAAGCCTTGATCGATGCGGCGGTGGCCGCTTCAGTCAAAAAGTTCTGGCTCGTGTCTTGTCACAATGTCCTTCAGAGGATTCTTCTGAGCGCCCTTCGTCTGTGCCTCTTAGAGACGATGGTCTTCTTACATCTGCGGCTGCACAGGAAAGCGTACAGGCCGCTAAAAGGGCATGGAAGGACGATACTCCCTGTGGTTCCAAGGGGAAGACTCCTATAACGTAGTCTAGACGGGTGGACATCATGGATTCTCGATTTACCCCTCCATTTCATCATCCTGCGGACGATTCTTCTTCTTCACCACCTCTGTTAGCTGTATTGAATGAATAGCAGGCCAGGGAGTCTGCTTCCGAAGATGAGTGTTGTTGGGAGTTCCCTCAAACGTCTTCCTCTCCTTACGTCAAAGAGTCAGTGGTGAGGGATCAAGATGCGGTTCCTGATGTGCAGAAGTCCTCAGTACAGGTTGATGACACCTTTTATGACGATCGAGGTAATCGGCTGTTTGACCCTCGTTTTATCCACCATCCCCGGTCAGCAGAATGCAATTTACCGGAGCACCTGTCTCGCTATGTGCATTACTGGTTACAGCAGCCTCTTGACCGGGAGGTCAGGAATCGTCTAAGAGCGGAGTGTCCGAGACCAGTTATTCCTGACAAGGTTGCAGTAACACCTGAGTTTGATCAGACAGTCCTCACCTTTATGTCCCGGTCCGGCCGGGACCCTAGGAAAGGGATTGAAAAAGGGTTGAAGGCTTCACAGGATAAGTTGTTGGACGTCCTGGGACCCTTGGCAAAGATTTTGTATTTCTCTGATCAGTCTTTATCTCAAGGGGAACCTCTGGATGCGAATGCAGTCCGGGAATGGGCCCAAAGGGCCATTTGTCTTCTGGGCAATGCCAATGCGGCAGTCTCTACTGAACGAAGGAAAGAGGCTTTATTGAGAATCAATGCCAAGCTGGCGGATCTGGGATCCAAAGAATTGGGTCCAGCTGCAAACGGCCTCTTGTTTGGAGAACCTTTTATTGCAGAGTTGAAGAGGCATGTGAGTTTGTTCACTACATTGAACAAGGCGCAGTCTTCCCTGAAGCAAGTTTTTCGTCCACCCTCATCCAGGGGTGTTTTTGGGAGAGCTGGTCGGCAGAGGGGCCGTGCCGCCAGCAGGTTTTGGTCCGCAGGCTCCAGATACAACCCTTCAGCTGCCAACTTCTTCCCTGCTACCTCCTACAGAACAACCTCTTTCACCAGAGGTGCTGACAGAGCACTGACTCAGAGAGGCAGAGGACGATCTCGTTTTCCAACCGGTAAGCAACCCTCGTTTGCATGCTCCTATAAACACTGTGTTCACTGCTGGAAAAATTGCTTTTCATTTTCAGGCTTGGGAGGCGATTTCCGCGGACGCCTGGGTTCGGCAAACCGTACGAGGTTATGTGATAGAGTTTCATTCCCCTCCTGTTCAGGTATCTCCTCCTCTGGTGCCGGTGCTTCCAGTAGCAGATCAGGAGCTCATAGATGCCGAGATTCAATCTCTGTTTTCCAAAGGCGCAGTTCAGTTCGCTCCAGACAAGACCGTGTTTTTCAGCAACATTTTTCTCGTCCGGAAGAAGACGGGAGATTTTTGTCCCGTCATCAATTTACGGGACCTCAATTTTTTGTGGTTTATCGGCACTTCAAGATGGAAGGCATTCATCTTTTGCGCGATCTCTTAGGTCAAGGGGATTGGTTTACCCGTCTCGATCTGAAGGATGCTTATCTGTCCATCCTCATCGATCTCAACTGTCGTTGTTTTCTTCGTTTTCGTTGACACGGTCGTCCCTGCCAGTTCACTTGTCTTCCGGTTAGCTTCAGTTCCGCTCCTTGGTGTTTCACGAAGCTGCTGAAGCTGGTAGTGACCCGTTTGAGGTCTCTGGGCATTCGCTGCCTCATTTACCTTGACGATCTCTTGCTGTTTTGCAACAATGCCTCCAGGATTCGCTCTCAGACTCGCTTCGTGGTGTGTTTCCTCGAATCTTTGGGGTTCGTGGTCAACAGAGACAAATCAGAGCTGGAACCGTCTCAGGTGGTTCAATTTTTGGAGTTCAAAATAGACTCCGTTCAGTGTCTCCTTCGCCTTCCATTGACCAAGATTGTTGGTATTTGCAAGGAGATTCGCAGGGTTCTGCATCAAGAACGTGTCCCTCTGAGGCTTCTGGCCCACATCGTGGGTCTGCTTTCCTCGTCCATTCAGGCAATCTTTCCAGTTCCATTACACTACCGGGCTCTTCAGAGATTAAAGGCTCTTCATCTTCGTGCCGGCTGTTCTTACGATCACCAGGTAGTGTTATCACAGGAGGCTCGCTCGGAACTCCGTTGGTGGCTTCTACATATGCAAGCCTGGAACGGAAGAGCGGTTTTCAGTCCATCTCCGGACTTTGTGGTGGAGTCCGATGCCAGCCTTTGGGGCTGGGGGGCCCATTGCGTGACATCGTCCACAGGCGGGCCTTGGTCGAGGGCTGAAGAGGGTCTTCACATCAACTGTTTGGAGTTGATTGCGGGGTCTTTTGCTATTCGCAGTTTCACCAGGAACAAGTCCAATTGCTGCATTTTATTACAGATGGACAACATGTCGGCAGTCCAGTACGTCAACAAGTTAGGAGGTGCACGGTCACGAGATATGACAGAAGCGGCGAAGGACCTTTACCAGTTTTGCTTCAATCGCAATATTTCTCTTCGTGCAGAGTACTTACCGGGAGCCTCAAATTTCACAGCAGACTGGTTTTCTCACCACTGGAGGGACAGCAGCGACTGGAAGCTGGATGTGACAGTGTTCCAGCGGTTGTGTCTCCTCAGGGGTCCGCTGACGGTGGATCTGTTTGCTTCCAGGAACAATCACCAACTGACGGAGTACTTCAGCTGGCTTCTGGATCCGGAGTGCAAGGCGGTCGACGCCTTTCTTCAGCCTTGGCCGAGGCGGGCGTACGCTTTTCCCCCGTTTGCAATGTTGGCGAGGGTACTTCATCAGGTTCGAGTTCAGGAAGTGGACCTTCTTTTGGTTGCTCCGTTGTGGCCCATCCAACCCTGGTTTCCGGACCTTCTGGAGTTGTCCTTCGCGGATCCGCTTCTTCTTCCTCTCTTCCCGCTTCTACTCACGGATCATCTGGGGGGCCCGCATCCTCTTGTCCTACAGGACCGGCTACCATTGGTGGCTTGGGCGATTTCAGGGGTTCCTGGTCGGTCGAGGGCCTATCACAGGAGACTAGAGACCTTTTGTGGGACTCATGGGCTCCTGGTACAAGACGATGCTATCTTTCCGCATGGAACACTTGGGTTAGCTGGTGTGTGGAGAGGGATTGCGATCCCTTTACAGCGCCTGTAGCTGCGATATTACATTTTTTGTCTCATAGGTTTTCCCTTGGTCAATCTTATCGTTCTATTAATGTGATGCGTTCAGCCATTTCAGCGGCGCATGTTCCAGTTTCAGGGATATCGGTCGGTCGCAATCCATTGGTCTGCTGACTGCTTCGGGGCATTAGGATGGCCAGACCTCCGGCACCCAAATACGCTAAATTTTGGGATGTCAGTACAGTGTTATGTTTCTTGAAGAATTGGCCGACAAATGAGTTGCTGTCTCTTCGTCAGATTTCGGCAAAATTGACATTACTTTTGTGTTTAGTGTCCTTTCACCGTGTAGCTCATGTTAGGGTGTTCGATGTTGATGGGTTCACTGTCCTTCCCGAGGGAGTGTCTTTTTCTATTTCGTGACGCACTAAGACGGATTCCTCTTCGGTCTTTTACCCTTTCTTTAGGGAGGTTCCGCAACTTTACGTTGTAGAGGTTTTACTACGCTATGTGTAGGTTACTTCTGCTTTACGTGCCTCTCAGTCAGGTCAACTTCTGGTCTCGTATGTGAGACCCCATAGGCCGGTTTCTTCCACCACTTTGGCTAGGTGGATACGCTGGATCTTATCGCTGGCAGGTGTGGAGCCTGGGTATGGGGCTCACTCGGTACGGGGTGCGGCAGCATCCCAGACGGCAGTGGCTGGAGCATCTATTGCAGACAATTTACACTCTGCGGACTGGTCCAGAGAGGATACTTTTCGTGTCTTTTATTTCCGTCCGGTTGCTCATGCATCCCAATGTTTGCTAGCTCAGCGTTAAAAATGCAAAATATGAAGCCTCCTGTCATGTAGTAAAATTGGAGATTATGCTAACGTAGTGTACAGATAATCTTAAATTTAGTAATGACAGGAGGCGAATATTTTCCCTCCCTTTCCACCCAGGCGTAGTAATTTTCAGGGTAAGTATTCGGGGGGATGTTTTGATATTAACGCTTCAATGTTGACGTTTTCTTGTATCATTGCATTGTTGTACCTTATGGTTTATAGCATGGTTAGATGCCTAATACCATTTCAGTTGCCTTTCAAAATTTTCTTTTCTTTTAGTGTAATCACTACCTGGGAACACGGCAGAGGAGGTCTGCAGACATCGGACGGCGGACTGGATGAAGGATGTTTTGTTTCAGTTTTGTTGGACTTTTCGGTTTACTTATTGTCGCTTAAAGAAAGAGGAGTGGCTTATCTACTCCAGGACTTATATTGTCTGGTTCCTTTGTTTTGATTGGTGGTTACTTGTGAGTCACTGTGCTGCTATTGGAGTTTCAGTAAAGGAAGTATAAGCAAAATATTTGCCTCCTGTCATTACTAAAATTAAGATTATCTGTACACTACGTTAGCATAATCTCCAATTGTCGATTGT
Source organism: Rhinophrynus dorsalis (assembly GCA_037306005.1). Taxonomy (NCBI): domain Eukaryota; kingdom Metazoa; phylum Chordata; class Amphibia; order Anura; family Rhinophrynidae; genus Rhinophrynus; species Rhinophrynus dorsalis. The sequence continues at coordinate 166,387,195 of CM074719.1, read as the reverse complement.
TCTTTGACCACATCTCAAACCATGTGACTGCTTCAGCTTCAGTTTTTCAATATCATACACTTTTCTTTTTTGTCATTTATGCTGGGTGACATAAGAAGATACTGACAATTTATTTGTTTTTATTAACAAACCTGTTTTAATGAGCAATAATGAAGTCCAAGTATGATACATTGATTGTCAGTGGTATTCTTCTACAGTCGATCAACCAAAATTTGCAGAGAACACTTGCAGGAACACAAAGTTCAATATTAACATTTTCTGCAAGTTCTTCAACTTTAAAAAGGATTTCCTTACATTGCTTTTATGCATTTTATCTGTGGTCACAGAACACGGTTGAAAGTTCTTACACATGATTACACACATTAAGAATGTCAGTTCTTAATGTGTGCTTCCAACCTTGCTGAATATCTCACAGTTATGGTGAGGCAGAAAAGGAAGCTTACAGTGCTTGAGGAGCATTGCAACTGATATGCAACCTGCCTTGTTTTATCTGAAGCTATAGTAGCCAGTACTTTCTTAAACATCTTTATGTTTATAATGATTTTCTATTTTTATGTCCACTTTTCACTACTTTCTGGACATGATGGCTTTGACTGTGCCAGTTCCATATGTCAGGAACTGCATTTAGGTCATTAACAAACCAAATTCAGTTTACATGAGGCACAGTGAAAAAAAATGCAGCTTTAGGATATGTGTTCTTTATTTTAATTTGAATGCCTCTTCCTTTCCTTTCATTGAAGAACATCCATCATATCCTTGGTCATGCAGTTTTTCTATGTTCAAACCACATTTAGTACATGTATGTTACGGTTCAGTACACTCAGAAACGGAAGGTTTAGGTAAAAACACAATTTTATTGAAACACAATGAATAATAGTAACCCTCACGGGTCCAGCATACAGTAATATGATACGCTGACACAAGACAGGTTACAATAGTATGATTAACCCACACGGGTCCAGTATGTAGCACAGTATTACAGTACTGACACAGGTCAGGTAAATCACAGTTGGTACAGTGTAAGAATGACCACAAGAAGCAATCTAGGCCAATGACTGGTTTGACCTCAAAGTAGGAAGGCCCAATGTAACTCTCTATGCAGGGAGTCACAACAGCGACTGACACGCATGCAACAGGTTAAGCCAGTGCAGGTCTGGCAAGGCAACAAAGGAGGACTGCTGCAAAGCGAACGCCCACCGGAGACTACAGACAGCGTAAAGTGCAGCAGGAATAATATGCGCCCAACTGAGACTTCAGACTTATACACAAAGGCCCAGCGCCCCTGAAGGGGTTAATGTACGCTCCAGTCTGTAGCGAGGAGGCAACCTGAGGCGCCCAAACGTACCCAACCTCAGTAATGACACAAACAGACCAAGCGTTCATGGTGCTAATCGGAATCACCGGAGGGTCACACAGGCCACAGAGTGCAAACAGATAGTGAACTGGACTACTATTCAAAACCGGATCACCGGTGCTCTGGTAAGACCACTGGACTTGAGCTACAGCGTAAGTGGAGAGGCTTCACGAGCAGGAACGGTACTGGAGCAGGATCTTCAACCCAGCCGGGTCGGTACACGGAGCAGGAACGTCAGCCAAGCCGATTCGGTACACGAAGCAGGATCTCCAGACACGCCGGGTCGGTACACAGAGCGGGTCCACCAGACAAGCCGAGTCAGTACACGGAGCAGGAACATCAGCCAGACCGGGTCAACACAGGAACTGGAATGTCAGCCAATCCGGGTCGGTACACAGAGCAGGAACAATAAGCAAGCAGAGTAGTCAAACAGCCCGGGTCATACACTGGTATCAAATAGGAGTAAACGGAACTAGCGCTAGGCAATGGATACACCACGAAAGGGCAACCCCTAAGTGACAGCCCAAGGTATATAAAGGCTGTCACTAGGAGGGGCTATACAGCGCAGCCAATGAAAAGGCACCAGGAAGTAAATATGTCAAAATGTCGCATGAATCACGGGCACCATGATAATGTATCCATAATCCTATTCTCAATGAAGGTAGCATCCAAAGCAGTTAAGATTGCAAACAAGGAATGCTTCTTGGATTACAATTACTGTATCACTTGTGTCTACAGAAAGCACCCCAAGGGACATCTGTTCTTTTCCTACATGTGAGCAATTTTATCAGCCATGACTGAAGAAAAAGTATTTTCTCTTAATGTTACTTCACATAGAGTGACCAATTCATTTTGAACTTCAACTGATGTATAATGTGCATTAACTGGCGCATTTTCTAGATAATTATTTAGTAGCACATATCCAGTCCTGCTTTTTTCCCCATGTAACGCAATGTCAATTGTACCACAAAATAAAATGGTGGAGAGAATTAGGAATAACTTTCTGATTTTCTTCAGCTTGACACTTTACAGCGTAATATATTTCAAAGAATGGTTGTTTCTAGTTTTTTTCTGGTCTCCAAAAAGTTAGATGCACTTTTCTATGCCAGGTAGCTGAAATAAGGCTTTGTGATCGGAGAAGTGATAAACGCACGTTGTCCGAGATGCACTAAATGTCAGTGCTGTGGTGATATGATTTTGTCAATGTGTTCAAAGCACTTCAGCTGTTCATTGTAGAAAAACATCGCCATATGAGCTAAAATTTAGGGATGAAAAGGGAGGGGAGGAGAAGGTCCCCATTAGCATACACGATTGTAGAACTGTTGTCGATGTGGAAGGGATGCCCTCACTTGCACATGGCCAGCAGTACGACAATCCTGAAGTCGGAGAGCTTTCTCTCTGCTACTCTGCTTTGGGCTTGATATATCCTTTAGTTCTGTATCGTTTAAAAAAAAATTAAGCCCCCCCAAAGATGTGACCGTTAACCGTTTGAGTGCCGGAGAGGTAGCCCTCCGACAATCAAAGGGTTAAAAATAGGTGGCATCTTCTTTTCTGAATAAAAAATACATTTTTGTATTATTTTTTCCATTCTCATTAACCCCTTAAGGACCAGGAAAATCTAAGGTCGTTTTCTCTTAAGGACCGGAGCAATTCTGACCTTTTTGACTATGTCTTTGTTCAACAGTGTTTTCCCTCTTAGGCTTTTATTCCACCCCCATAAATTATATACTGTTTTTTAAGCATAAATAGGGCTTTCATTTGATACCCTATTTATATGGATAACCCACCATTCACTTTATTAAAATTTAAAAAAAGGTAAAAAAATGTAAAAAAAACACCATTTTTTATTTTTCTCTTGGGATCAATTGGCCACAAAGGGTTACATTTTTATGGAGACTGCATGAAAGGTATGACCGGTCAGTCATACCTACAAAATGCGCAGTTTAAAGTGGCCACTGTCCCCCCTGGGTGAAAATCCCCATGTCCCTTTTTCCCACCCTATTTTGACACTTTTTTGTCCCTGGCATTTGGTGGTGTATATAAGTGTATTACATGGCTCCACAACAATCACACTTGCAATATTGTTTAATTATATATATTTTTTTAAATAAAATTTGTTTTTGTAAAAAAAAAAAAGTGTGTTGTGTTTTTTTTTTAAGAAAAAAAACAAAAAGTGTAAAATTGCAGGTCAAAAATTGACCTGCATTTAGCCAGCCTCCTGCACCAGCAGTGAAGGGGTTAATACCCCCAACTGCTGTATTTTTTTAACCACTAGGTGTCTCCCGTCTACTTCTGTCTCCCTTACTTTGAGGGCAAGGGATACAGAGGCAGACGAGACAGGCACAGACAGCATGCTTTGCATGCTGCCTCTGTCTGTCACTGTGCCGGTACATGTGATTGCTGATACGGCGATCGCATGAAGCGGAAGAAGGAAGAAGGGCTGAGACTGAATGCCCCGGGCTCGGAGCACTCAGTCTCAGCCTGGATTTAATGATAGCAGCGTGCACGGAGGCACGCTGCTATCATTTAAGCCATGATGCTCCTGGACCATCAGGGGTCGTTAAGGGTATAACAACCCATGACGGTGCAGGACCGTCATGGGTCCTTAAGGGGTTAATGATATCTAATGTCCTGCCCTTTGCCTCTGCAGCCAATGTCTCCGGTGACGGCGGGTGGCATTTGCAGTGGCAGACCCACCCTCCCTACCTCTCGGGCCATTGCCCAAGTCAGACTGCCAGAATTTTGAACCGAGACTGGCTTTTATATGACAGTCTCGGTTCAAAATAATTGGCAGCCTCCATCCCTTCGCTAGAAGCTGATTGGCAGGGAGGTGAGTAAGATCATTGCAGCCAATTGGAGGTTGCCAATTATTTTGAACCAAGACTGGCATATAAAAGCCAGTCTCGGTTCAAAATTCCTGCAGTCTGATATGGGAAACCGTCTGATAGGTGGAAGGGGGTCTGCCACTGCAAATGCCTGCCACCAACAGCACAGACAGCAGAGGCAAAGCGGGAGCATTAGATACCATTATTAAGAATGGAGAAAATTTTAAAAAAATGTGTATTTTTTTATTCAGAAAAGAAGATGCCACTTAATTTTAACCCTTTGAGTGCCAGAGGGCTACCCCTCTGGCACTCAAAGGGTTAAATGTTGCATCTTTGAAGGGCTTAATTAAAAAAAATAAATACAGATAGAGGACTAAAGGATATTTTTTTAAACAACAGAGAAAAGAAGAGAAGAAATAAGAAGATGCCCGAGACCCCGCTAGAAATCAGGATTACTGGTAAGTATTTATTTGTCTGGACGTGTTAACTCTTGATAGAGTAACCTTATAAGTGCCAGTGGGGTATGCAGTGCTGTATAAAGCGTTGCATACCCCACTGGTACTCATAGGGTTAATCTTTTTCTAGTTTTCAACCACAAGTATGTGTTGGAAACCAGCTTTCCAACACATACTGTGCGTGTTAGGGACTCTGCACTTCTTTTTCATGGTGTAGGTTTTTCTCCATGAAAAGTGTGGTCCTTCACATGCGGTGAATCCACAGCATGGAATAGGCTAGCAAAGTCTACTAGTTTTACGTGATGTCCACTGGGTGCAAATTTTGTGCCCATTGGACATTTTTGCACGGCGGTGGCTGTTGACAGAACATTTAATAGAATAGCAAACCACGTTGTCAAAACCACCACCACTGGTTTTAAAAAAATAACAGGGCTAATAGTATCAAGCCCTTGGTCAGCAGAGGACTGGACAGGATACTTTTAGCACCATAAACAGCATCACTCCTTTAACCCTTTGAGTGCCATAGAGATGTGCATTGCACACCCCTGTGGTACTCAAAGGGTAAAAAAAGTACACCAAGCAGTACACTACCATCCCCTCAGGGAAACAGGCTGGGAGTCAGGCAGAGTCTATGGGGATTTGTGCCAACCAGCTGTCCCCCTGACTTATTCCCTTGCCCACTGGTAGCCATGGATCCCCATGCAAACTGTTTGACCCCCCCAGTCTTGTTCCCTTGCCTAATGGTAACCACAAATACCCATGGGCACTGCCTGGGCAAGGGAACAAGACTCGGGGTGTCAGTCAGTGTATGTGTAGATAGGCATCCATTGCCTGATAAATCCTCCATAAATCTTGCTGTCTGTACATAGTTGTTGGTGCATCTGCATGTGGGTCCAGAATTAAAGGGGACCCCATCTGCTCCAGGGGCAAATGGGTTCTAGTTATGCCTCCCAAAGCAGAGACAAATTACACCACAAGTCCTAGATTTTATAAGATATTAAATATTCCTCTCAATGACAGTTAAACTGTAACCCTAAAACAAGTTTAGTTTAGAGGTAAAAACCCATACCTGATATTGATATTGAAGTACTAAAACTTGGAAAAACTCTACAACAACCTGACTACATGATAGGGGCAAATAAAACATCTCAGTTATCATTGATTTTAACTCCTTGAATATTGGTGAGGTTTCCAGCAGATTAAATCCATTGGAATTCTGATGATGTGTCCCCTATCATGCAGTTGGTTTGTCCCACATTTGCTGCCGTTCTTCAGCCTTTCCATCACTAGAAATGTAGGTCAGTCTCCCCCCCAACTGTCACACATTTCCTAAACCATAGAGCAATATGCAATGCAGTCTCACTGTTTTTCATACTGAATAAACTAGCAATGTGGGACGGTGTTGCCTGTCATGTTATGACTGTTGGGAGTACGTGTCTGAAATGTAGACACACTGATAAACACAGACAAATGCAACACACAGGCAGACGCATACACACAGTGAGTGGCAGAAACATGCAAAAGACATGCACACACACGCCGGAGATGCACACATGTAGACACAAATGTAACAGATGTACACACATGCAACAGACAAGTGCAGACACAAATGCGAGCAACAGTCATGTGCACACGCACGCAACAGACATACACACACAAAACAAACATATACACACACACATACACAGGGGACACTAACACAGTGATAACCTCCCCCGTGTGTTAAGGTTCCAGCTCTTGCTGGTCCCACGGATCTGTAGGTTCTGAGTACAGAAGTGTGGGCTGTGGCCACCCTGGGATTAATGTAGTAGCTTTACAGTGCTGTGTAGGTAACAATGTTATATTGAAGTGAATATCTGCAGTATTAAGAGCATTAGAAGCCAAATGTAGCCCTCTATGGACCAGAGGACATTGCTTCACAATTTGTTGCCATCCCCCGTCTGGTCCTGAAACCGTTAAATCAGTGGTATTTGTTATCTCCTTTACTTTCGGGCAGAATTGCAGTATTATGCCTCTATGTGTTCGCCATGTAAAAGTGGAAAGCAGATTATGTGAGAGAGACTTATACTAGCATGTTAAGCTATAGAGTGCCATTCAGTATACAGTGGTGTGTCATGTCAGAGTTAACCCTTTGAGTTTTGGAAAGGCATACAGTTTGTTGTGGTGCAATGCATTAGTTACCTTTCTGGCACTCAAATGGTTAAATAGAGTGCTGTTAATGTATAAAGAAGTTGTTCCAATGACATAAATAATGTAGATTCAGCTCCCCACGAGCTGATAGGCATCCATTGCCTGATAAATCCTCCATAAATCTTGCTGTCTGTACATAGTTGTTGGTGCATCTGCATGTGGGTCCAGAATTAAAGGGGACCCCATCTGCTCCAGGGGCAAATGGGTTCTAGTTATGCCTCCCAAAGCAGAGACAAATTACACCACAAGTCCTAGATTTTATAAGATATTAAATATTCCTCTCAATGACAGTTAAACTGTAACCCTAAAACAAGTTTAGTTTAGAGGTAAAAACCCATACCTGATATTGATATTGAAGTACTAAAACTTGGAAAAACTCTACAACAACCTGACTACATGATAGGGGCAAATAAAACATCTCAGTTATCATTGATTTTAACTCCTTGAATATTGGTGAGGTTTCCAGCAGATTAAATCCATTGGAATTCTGATGATGTGTCCCCTATCATGCAGTTGGTTTGTCCCACATTTGCTGCCGTTCTTCAGCCTTTCCATCACTAGAAATGTAGGACAGTCTCCCCCCCAACTATCACACATTTCCTAAACCATAGAGCAATATGCAATGCAGTCTCACTGTTTTTCATACTGAATAAACTAGCAATGTGGGACGGTGTTGCCTGTCATGTTATGACTGTTGGGAGTACGTGTCTGAAATGTAGACACACTGATAAACACAGACAAATGCAACACACAGGCAGACGCATACACACAGTGAGTGGCAGAAACATGCAAAAGACATGCACACACACGCCGGAGATGCACACATGTAGACACAAATGTAACAGATGTACACACATGCAACAGACAAGTGCAGACACAAATGCGAGCAACAGTCATGTGCACACGCACGCAACAGACATACACACACAAAACAAACATATACACACACACATACACAGGGGACACTAACACAGTGATAACCTCCCCCGTGTGTTAAGGTTCCAGCTCTTGCTGGTCCCACGGATCTGTAGGTTCTGAGTACAGAAGTGTGGGCTGTGGCCACCCTGGGATTAATGTAGTAGCTTTACAGTGCTGTGTAGGTAACAATGTTATATTGAAGTGAATATCTGCAGTATTAAGAGCATTAGAAGCCAAATGTAGCCCTCTATGGACCAGAGGACATTGCTTCACAATTTGTTGCCATCCCCCGTCTGGTCCTGAAACCGTTAAATCAGTGGTATTTGTTATCTCCTTTACTTTCGGGCAGAATTGCAGTATTATGCCTCTATGTGTTCGCCATGTAAAAGTGGAAAGCAGATTATGTGAGAGAGACTTATACTAGCATGTTAAGCTATAGAGTGCCATTCAGTATACAGTGGTGTGTCATGTCAGAGTTAACCCTTTGAGTTTTGGAAAGGCATACAGTTTGTTGTGGTGCAATGCATTAGTTACCTTTCTGGCACTCAAATGGTTAAATAGAGTGCTGTTAATGTATAAAGAAGTTGTTCCAATGACATAAATAATGTAGATTCAGCTCCCCACGTTACTGTCCTTGGTACAGCGGAGGCACTCTTCTCCCTACAATGTGGCTCGCAATGTACAGATCGTACAGATCCAGTGTGGGAGGAAGAAGCCACTGTTGATTCTGAGGGCTATTTGATGGTGGTTAGGACTGGGTGTAGTTGTGTGTGTAAGGCTGTGCTGAGGAAGGGGGAGTACCCTCAAAACATTCCCGGAAGCCTGTAAGCATTCCGGCTTGTAAAACTCTGTGTTGTGTACAGAAAACGGCTTGCAATAAACATCTGGTGAATACCTATATTCCTGTGAGTACCTCTTTCTTTCTGTACATTGATTCTGAGGGAGCAGGCCTGAGGCTAGCGGCTGACAGGGGTATTAGGCGTGGAGAGGCACATGGTCACACCAGAAAAAGCCAAGAGTATATAATTTTTTAAAAGGATAGTAATACTTCTATTAAAGTTTATCTCTGAGTCTTCTTTATATCTTTTTTAACATTACCTTATATTTAATTACTTAGAGTGTTGTAGTTCAAACTCTATTCAAGCCAACAGGATCCTCCCCCAGCCCCTTCTGGCCTCCTCCCATTAGATCTGGAATCCAATCGTGGGACGGGACAGATGCGGAGAGGGACAGTCTTCATTTAGTAAGTATAAGGAAAACACTGACCCCCTTGAGGACGGAGGGCAGGATTTTCCTTTTGCTTACTGGTGATTGTCCCTTACCGCCCTCCATCTGGACCAGACTGAGTGGCTGAGTGACGCAAGGAAAGGGGCAGGAGTTTGAACTACAACACTGAAAGTAAGTAAATATAGCTCTACATGTTAAAAAAAAATTATAAATAAGACTTGGAGCTAAACTTTAATAGAAGTATTACTATAGCTTTAACCCTATGATTGGCAGAGAGTTTCCCAACATTTTGAAAAGTAATGTTTTGCATACCCCTCTGGCACTCCAAGGGTTAACCATTTGAGTAGTATAGGTGTCCAACATCCCTTCCTCCCTTGTACATTACTTTCCTGCAATTTAAGAGTCTATAAAGGTTTTATTTTGGTTTGCAACACATTGCACATTGTACCCCTCTGGCACTAAAAGGGTTAACAGGAGAAGTGAGGGTGAGGGCATTGTGTGAGTGTGAGTGTGTGTGCGTGTGCGTGTGTGGAGCAGGAGGACATTTGGGCCTAGAAGAGACTCAGGTGAGGGCTGTGTGTGTATGTCTGTGACTGTTCTGCATCTGCCCAGTAGTTTCTTGTATTCCAAGCCTCTTTTTCATATTCTGAGCAAGCTCATTCAGTTCCTTGTATTCCAAGCCTCTTTTTCATGTTCTGACCATGCTCACTAAGGGCTCGATCCAAATGTTGGCATTAAAACCAACATGAAGAAAAAAACTGCCTTCGCTCCTTAAGCAAGACCAGGTAACGTGAGATTCAAATCTTCCTTACCCAGAAAGCCTAAGGAGCGATAACCAACAAAATACACGTTAACCTTAAACCTGCGTCGCATAGAAAATCTTACCTAAAAACACACGATAAAAATGTTACCTAGCACCACAGCCAATCACAGCACTGCAAAGTATCAAGTTCAGTCAGAAAATCCAAAACCCACGTCTCCAGTTCTGAATAGCTTTCTCTGTGCTTCCCTACCCAGCCACTAGGGGAACACAGAGAAGGCTTTCAGCACCATGGACAGCTTTGAATGCCATAGGGATGTGCACTGCTCACCCCTGTGGCATTCAAAGGGTTAAAATAAATAAAACTAGTACACCAAGCACTACACAATGCCCCCTTCCACATCCCCCCCCCATTAGTATGTCACATATATTGCATATATGTGACATACTAACCCCATCCACATCCACCTCATGGACTTCCATGTAGTGGACAAATCTGTCTTTTATTCCACAATTAACCCTTTGAGTACCAGAGAGGTAGGAAAGCATTGCTTAGCATTTTAACCCTTTGAATGCCACAGGGGTGAGCAGTGCACATCCCTATGGCATTCAAAGCTGTCCATGGTGCTGAAAGCCTTCTCTGTGCTCCCCTAGTGGCTGGGTAGGGAAAAGCACAGAGAATGCTGTTCAGAACTGGAGACGTGGGTTTTCTACTCTTACTTGTGTGCTGTTCTCCAAAAAAAATAGGCGTTAGATTTCTGGAGAGAAATGTTGCAATTTAACGCGAGTTAGCCCTAACTCCAACATTTGAATAGCTTTTGGCGTCGTTTGTACATTATCCTCTATGGGTAAGATCTTGCTGTTCTGGCGACGGGCGATGTCTGTTTCAGAACTGGCGTCTCTTGTTTCTAGTAGAACATTTGCATTGCTCAATTGATGTTAAAACCAGCGTCTCCAGTTTTTTCTGGCGACGCCAACATTTGGATCGAGCCCTAAGTTCCTTGAAATTCAATCCTCCTTTTCACATCCGGAGCACAACCACACAGCTCTAAACAGCCTAGTAAGTCCTTCTTAGTCCCTAGGAGAAACAGAAAATATCCAGGGGGCTACATGTATGTATGCATCTATGTATGTATGTGTTTGACAGTGCGTGTATGTATGTAGTATCTCCAGGGCTGGCAGTAGGGAGGAGAGAAGAATATTCCCTCCTTACTGCCACTCCTGGGTGTGTTAAGCTTCGGATAAGGTGTTCGGTCACGTGATGCTTTCTTTCATATATATATATATATATATATATATATATATATATATATATATATATACTAGTGTAAAAGCCCGTTTACACAGGCCAAGGTCTGGGTAATTAACCCTTTGAGTGCCAGAGGGGTACGCAACACATTGCTTTGAAATGAGTTGTGTACCCCTCTGGCACTCAAAGGGTTAAGAGGCCTCTACCTCAATGCTCCACGAGATGCAGTATTGCGTTGCCTCACTCACGTGATGCAATCATGCGCAGTAGAGACTGCCCAAACGTGGGTAGTCTCTACTGCACATGACTGCCCGACCGCGGGCATTCTCTACTGCACATGACTGCATCGTGACAAACATTCTAGCGAATTATTATATAGGATAGATAAGATAGATAGATAGATAGATAGATAGATAGATAGATAGATAGATAGATAGATATTTAAATACAATTCCTTATCATATGATTGAGAATGTGGTTACAGTCATTACATTCCTATAGCTTAATAGAACATAATATGTCTAATATTGTTGGTCCTGCTTTCCAGCACTCTTGGGAAGCAGTTTTCCTATTACACTCCTCACTTTCTGCTGTTTTACACAGTGCAGAATCCTGACCAGCACATGTGGAATGCTTTGCTAAACACATACTGATGCAATACCATAGGTGCAATTCAATAAGCTAAAGAAGAGCGGTTCTGGAGCAAAGCAACTACACCATGAGGGAGAAACAGTTTTGCCTGAGCTTTTAATCCCTTGAATTCAAGAGAGATCTCTAATATATATGTGAAACAATGAGTTTAGATACCTCTGAAGCATTTAATGGGGCAAAAGCACCATTTAAATAAATGGAATTGGGGGAGAGGTTATTTGTTCCCCATGATGCAAATGGTTTGCTCCAGAATTGCATCTTATTAGTTTTCTAAGGACATGGAGACCTATGTGTGTGCTTGTGCGTGTATGCATGTACTTGTGCATGTGTGTGCGTGAGAGAGATAAAATACTCTTTCAGTTAGCATTTAATTGTTAATATTTATTCCATCTCTTCTGATCCATACTCAGTTCCTATTCCTCCATCTGGAATCATGTTGTACATGTCATTGCTGAGTATCTCCACATCTGGATAACATTTTGAAGTCTCATCCTCACCAACTGACACAAACCACAGAAGATTCATACATGTGTAAACAGGATATTGATAAAATAAAGAAGTAAATAAAAATTAAAATATAATTGAGAACAAATGCAAAAAAAAAGAAAAAACAGAAGAAGAGGAAGAGAGAAAGCCATAAGAGTGGGAATAATAATTGTAACCAGCAGTAAGAACTGAGGGGACTGTCCACACTACAGGCTGCCTCAATAATTTCAAGTTCACAGAATAAGAACCTGTACAGGTACAGAAGAATTCTGAGGGGCAGCAATGCACTGCAAGGTGCCAAGTGCACAGGCTGGGAATAATAAACATGTACTAAAAATATATGTGATTTTTCTATAAATAAACATATCTTAATGTGTAATAATTCTAGCCAAACTAACCTGCTCAACTACTTGCGCAGCTACTGCTCAACTTTAATGCAGCTTTTGATCGCATAAGAAAAGCACATTTGGTAACATTGTAACTAACAGAAAACTTTGTCAATACATGTTGCATTTCAATGCACCTTGCTGTATATGTGCAACAGTATGTTTTAGCCCTGACAAATTTGTAGCATGGGCTTCAATGGCATTGTATTGGAAATTAACTAAAAACACAGGTGTCTGAAATTCCATTGCATTTTTGATCAGTCAGTTTTTTCTACTGAGAACAAGGCATGCCAAGATGAAAACACAAAAACAATCCTATATAATAATTCGCTAAGATGTTTGTCAGAAACCGCCATACGCAGTAGAGACTGCCAGAATGCACAGAATGCTGGGAATTCTGTGCTGGGAGCATTCTGTGCTTTCGGGCAGTCTCTACAGTGCATGACTGCATCGGTGGCCTCTTAACCCTTTGAGTGCAATGCGTTGCGTACCCCTCTGGCACTCAAAGGGTTAACATCACCCGGACCTTGGTCCGTGTACACAAGCTTTTACACTAGTTCACATATAAATCACATGCATGATGCAATAAAAATGCCTAAAAAACAGCCATACAATTTCCCTACATGTGTTAACATAGCCTTAAACAAGACCCTAGATCTGTGGTTCCCAATATGTGTGACACAATACATTTATATTTTATTCAGACAAATGGCACTGGAAAAATAAAAATTATATACAATTAATGCAAAAGTAGCAAGGTGTTCTCTACGATTTTAACTGATAAGTGCACAAACAAGAAGAGTGCATTATGTAAAGGAAAGGTAGAAACACCATAAGGCAGAAATTCTATTGAGGCAAACAAAACAATACCTAATAACAGCTGTCAAAGCAGATTAACTGGACAAAAATCATAAAAAATATACAAAATGCTCAATTAAAAACTTATCTGGGTGGACAAATTATATCTACAAAAAATACAGAGGGAATTCAATGAATATATAAATAAGGCTTAGTTCATAAACATCCCAGATAAAAAACAATCAGAATAAATAAACATTTCTTATTCTTGCTTATAACCAGACTAGTTGAACAGCCCGTTACACGGGCCACAGTGCCACTGCCACCCGGACGCGGGACAGTCATGCGCAGTGGAGACTGCCCGCGCCACAGCTCCTTCGGGGCGCCCAGCTCTGTATCAGCCGTGGCGCGGGCAGTCTCTACTGCGCATGACTGCAGCACGCGCAGCAGTTCTACTGCGCAGTGATGTCATAGACCTTCGTTTGCTGATGAATTCATGCACACATTTTATGGTCTCTTTTGTTATGTTTAGAATATTCTGCTCCATACTTCTCTGCTGCACCTTATGTTTTTGTATGGCTGAAGATGATGACTCTCTCTCCCTCTCTCTAACTCTCTCTCTATACACATATATATATATATATATATATATATATATAAATATATATATACAGATATAGATATATATAGATAGATAGATAGATAGATAGATATACACATACTACCGGCCAAAAGTTTTAGAATACCTACATTTTTGCTACTTTTATTTATTGCCATATAACTTGGCAAAAACATTAGAAAAACATGTAAACATTGGCTACTTCTAAATGCAAGACAAATATTATAATCTATTTAGCAGGGATGTTTTTTATAATTTGTAGATGTGTAAAAGATTTTTCATGTAAAAGCTAAAAAAAAAGTACTTTTGTTACATTTTTTTCATCATATTTTATACTTTTTTTATAGTAAATTATATGATATGATGAAAATAATGGTATCTTTAGACAAGAAAAACATTATATAATATATGTGGGTATATTAAATGAGTAAGAGGAAAATTACAGCTAAACACAAACACGGCAGAAGTGTTAAAACAGCCATTGTTCAGAATGGTCCTTAAGGGGTTAAACAAAATGAATCAGTGCTTTCTTTTTTATATCCAACTAGTGTAAAATCCCTTGTACACGGGCCAAGGTCCGGGTAATGTTAACCCTTTGAGTGCCAGAGGGGTACGCAATGCATTGCTTTGCAATACGTTGCTTACCCCTCTGGCACTCAGAGGGTTAAGAGGCCGCTACCTCACTGCTCCACGTGATGCAGTCTTGCGTCACCTCACTCACGCGATGCAATCATGTGCAGTAGAGACAGCCCGCATTCGGGCGGTCTCTACTGCACATGACTGCATCATGACAAATATCCTAGCGAATTATTATTAGGAAAAAGAAAATATTCCACCAGGAACACTGTAAGTAAAAATGAGGCCTAAAATTGACCGTTCCAAGACTGGAGCGATCTCTTTCAGGCCCCAAAGTGGCGCGCCGATACACGCAACAGGTGATGTGTACCGGCGCTTCAGCAAGGATCAAAGCAGTCCTTACGGGACAGAAACGTCCAAGGACTGCTGGTCCTTAAGGGGTTTTAACCTCTTAAGGACCGGAGGCTTGGAAAATTTTTTGAATTAGAGATATATATGCTCACAACAAACGTATTCTCTTGAAGGCTGCAACGCTTCAACTTGTGGACTTTACTATACAGACTGACATATGCATGTAATAAGACACTTAGGGCTTAATGCAAATGTTGGAGACGGCTGATTTTTCTGCCAACTGCATTTTTTCAAGCACAGTAAGCTATTCAGATTCATAAGGTTAACCCGGCCAAATAACAAAGCAACATCCCATTAAAAGTAAAACCATTAATCCTGATGTCCAGCGGGGTCCTCAGCATCCTGGTCAGCTACTGTCCTTCTTTCTTCTCTTCTTGCGTCTCTTCTTTCTTGTATCTTCTGTCTTCTCTTCATTCTTCTTTCTTGTATCTGTAAATAAAAAAGAAAAGTATCAATGCAATGCAGAAATATCCGGTACACTAATATATAGTTTAACCCTTTGAGTGCCAGAGGGGTAAGCAACTCATTGCAAAGTAATGCGTTGCATACCTCTCTGGGACTCAAAAAGGTTAAAGCAAATATTACTGCCCGTTCCATAAAAATGAATATTCTTCCAGTTATTCAACGATGTTCAAGTTGCTCAAAATAATATATCCAGAAATGACATAATAACATAATTCTTAGCTTTAATACAATACTTAGCTTAGGGTTGTGTTGTCTGTCTCCGCCGCTGTGAGTGGCAGCGGAGACAGTACTATGCTGAACAGCCCCTGTCTTCTTCCTCACGGGCCAATGCCCGATACACACTGAGGGAATTTGAGCAGAGACTGCAGTCTCAGATCCAATTCCCTCACAACGGCTGTGAGTGGCTGTGCTTTAAACTGATTGGCTGGGGTGGAATTGGAACTGAGACTGCCTATATATAAAGGCAGTCTCTGTTCAAATTCCCTCAGTGTGTAATAGGCATCAGCCCGTGAGAGAGAAGACGGGGGGCGCTGTGCCACATAGTACCGTCTCCACTGCTGCCTCCTCTGCGGCCGCACACAGACAGTTCCATATAACTCCTGCACTCTGTTCTATGGGTCTTTGGAGAATTTTTGGCTGGTTTGTGGTAATTAACCCCTTCCCTGACATTTTTATTGGTTGAGGGTCTGATATCTCATTTTCCCTTTGGATTCATGAGTTTTTATTGATTATTATGTGCTCTATTTGTGTTTTGGGGGGTTTTAAGTACTCTTTTGTGATTTCTGGGGTGATTTTATTAATCTGGGTGACAGTATTTGGGTTCCCTATTACTGTTAGACACTTCTCCTGTTAGGATGTCGGATCCAAAAGGGACATAGCGCTAGACCTAAGGCTAAGGACTCAGGGGTGTCTTTGACCCCCTTGCTTACTGTCCCTCATGACAAGCAAGACTTATGCCCCTTATGTGCTGTGTCCCCTGCTTCTCCTCCAGTGCCCTCCAGCCATGAACAAGAGCCACATTGGGTCAAGGACTCTATTGCATAGCTTCCTCTTTCCCATCAGGGGGTCCTTCAGTCTTGGAAACTCTCACTTCGTTCAGGTTTGTGGCCGCTAAGGCTCCTGCATTCCTGATCTTTCTGCTTCCTCTGAGGAGGATTAATTTGAGGAGTCCGAGGATGGTGAGTATGCAGAAGGGGCTTCTTACCATACTTATGGTGACCTCTTTGAGGCTGACCCTGAACCCATTGCTGAGGGTCTCCTCAAGGCGGTTTTGACTACCCTACACATTCATGTTATTCCTGTAGAGACTCAGTCTACTTCCTTTATATTTTAAAGGCGCAAGAAGTCCTGTACTATGTTTCTACCTAATTCCACTCTAGATTAGCTTATCCCGGATGAGTGGAAGACTCCAGACAAGTGTCTTCTTCTCTCCAAGACATTCTCTAAGCTGTACCCCTTTTCTGATAAAGCCTTGGCTCAGTGGGCTACACCTGTTCAGGTTGATCTCCCTATTTCCAGACTGTCCAAATCCACTGCTTTGCCCCTGATGGATGCCACTGCACTTAAGGATTTAACTGATAGGAAGCTTGGTGCTATCCTGAAGTCTACCTTCGCTGCCATAGGTGCTTCTTTGAGGCCTACCTTGGCTTTTGTGTGGGTTACCAGAGCCATTGCTGTTTAGACTGAACAGCTTACTGACGTTGTCCACAACCTCAGTATGATGCTAACCGGAGCTTGATTTAATGAGAGAAGCCATTCACACCACACCGAAGGAAAGCGTGATGCACTACCTGGGGCAGCTGGGAGGGAGGTGGGAAGTCCTGCGGCTTTGTGCCACACATACTGTATGCCGTGCAGCACGGAAGTGCCCGATTATAAATCTTCATATCTTCAGTAGTAGGTAAGTAAAATTAAAAAAAAAAAAAAAAGCAGAGCTTATCTAGTTTTAGTAATTAAAGACCAATGGACACAAGTTGTTGTAATGTGAATGTTCTACTTTAAGGCTCCCAATCCACAGTAATTTGGTTTTAGGCTTCTTGCAACAATCTCCCTTTAAGTCCTTGGCTACCATTCCTCTACATCTTCTGACATGGAAAATGGCTTTTCATTTGGCTGTGGTCTCTGTCCCCTGGGTTGCTGAACTGCATGCCTTGTCCTGCAAACCGCCTTTAATGGTGTTTTCACAAGGATAAGGCAGTTCTACGTAATTTCCAGGAACTTCTTCCTAAGGTGGTCTCTGAGTTCCACATCAGTCAGGAGATTGTTGTGCATTCCTTTTGTTCTGACCCTAAATCTGACAAGGAGAGGGATCTCCACTTGTTGGATTTCTGTGTGCACCGTACTAAGTCCTTCGATAAGACTGATGCCTTATTTGTCATCCCTGAGGGACCTAGGGCTGGTCTGGCTGTGTCCAAGTTCACTATTGCATCCTGGATTAAGTCTACCATCAGCAAGGCTTATGACGCAGAGGAAACCTGTTCCCTTCCGCATTACAGCACCCTCCACCAGGTCTGTTGGGGTATCCTGGTCCTACAAGAATCAGGCCTCCACTGAACAGCTGTGCAAGCGGCTACTTGGTCTTCTGTGCACACCTTTGCCAAACACTGCTGTATGGATGTTCTAGCACTGGCTGAAACCAGCTTTGGCAGGAAAGTCCTGGAGGCAGCTTTGCCTGTCTAGGACATTATCTTTTCTGTGCCTTATAGCTCTTTAACTGTTTGAGTCCTGTTGACTTTTGTTCTTTTGTGCTGTGTTATGTTATTTTCAGTGTCCACTGATACTTTGTTAGTTTGGGCTGTTATGTGTCCTGGATAGTCCATGGGAACTCTGGTATCATGGGGGACTATCGCTTGGTGCTTTCCTTCTTCTTCCCAACCTAGGAGATCAATGTTGGTACATCCCCATGGTACCTGTGAGTTATATTGGACGACAGAGGAAAGAGGCATTTAGTCTTATCTTTTAAATCCTTTTCTCTTAGTCCATTTAACTCACAGGACTCCCACCCAGTGAAAGGGACCATGCTGGGTCTCTTGTGGCTGGACGTGGGAGTCCTATTGGGTTCATCGCTCACAGGAGTTTTCAGCTCTTCCTTCTTGCTATCTTACTTGGTGGGTTTCTTTTCACAAATCTATCTGGGTGGTGCTAGTAAGGTAGCCTGTTATGGAGGAGGGGTACGTTCCACCCTGCACTTCTAGATTTGTTCCAGCCCACTGGGAGTAGCTGTCATGTCCCCATGGTACCTGTGAGTTATATTAACTAAGAGAAAAGGATTTATAAATAGACAAAAGAAGGGGGCAGCACCCGTGAGTCTTTAAGATGGCAAATTAGGACTTTTTCAAATTGCATGTTTTACTCAAACATTACTATGGGAAAAGAGGCCTTTTTGCCCATTCCCTTTTAACAAACATACAAACACATTAGCCATTCACGTTGCAAGTTGCTTCTATAGACAACTGTTTTGTTACAGGAAACAGGAGGTAGTCTGAGACCTGTCCTCACTGCAACTTAAAGAGGATACAATAAGTGTATTAGAAACACTAGTAAGGATTCACTAGGCACTTCTAGCCACAAAGCATATTGGGCATTTTACCCCTATAATTTTGCAACCACACTGAAGTTACTCATAGTGAACTTAAAGTGTTAGTAATGTCTAAAAAAAACTTTTTTGCATTTAGAAGAGCTTAAAAAGCTGATCTAAATGCAAAAAAACGTATCTCTCAAACTGCTATGGTTTAAGAGATATGGGCGTTTAAAGTTTGACTTCTACTGACAGCTGTAAAGCTGTCAGCAGGAGATCCGTGTCGGTCGACACGCTGGCGCTTGAGAAGTGCCGGGATCTTGTTACTAGTGTTCAGGCACACGTTTTAGACCATTCCAGTGAAGGGATTCCGTGTAAGTAATGAGATTGCGGCACTTCTCAAGCCCCAGTGTGTCGACCGACACGGATCTCCTGCTGACAGCTTTACAGCTGTCAGTAGGAGAAATCAAACTTTAAACGCCCGTATCTCTTAAACCGTAGCAGTTTGAGAGATACGTTTTTTTTGGCATTTTAAGCTCTTCTAAATGCAAAAAAGTTTTTTTTAGACATTACTAACACTTTAATTGGAGTAACAACACAGAGAATAGATAGGTAGGTGGGTTACAGATGGAATACAAAATGTATTCAGGGGATCATGAGACTCAGTATATGCTCCCCCAGTTGGTGCAGATTGAAGAAACACCCACATGACTTTACCATTACCGCTATCTCTGGTTTTCCAGTTTGGAAACAAGACACTGGTTTTTGCCTCCAGGCAAAGCTGCAAATGGCATTGCTAGTGCAGGGCTCAAAGCTATTTAGCAGCCTTACGCCTTGCTAATTGGGACAGGTGGTGTATTTACAGTGATAGCCCCGATACTGTATACTCACTTACTGATTATTTGTTTATGTAGCATGCCATATTGATGGTGGATGATGTAGTTAAAAATAACCAAGTTTGAAGTGGCTCAAGGTGTCCCGATCAATATATTCACCAACTAGCCAATGCCAAAGTACGGTAAAGCTTATGATTGTGCTATATGGATTAACAACCCTCCCGGGACTGATTCAAAGTTCAAATGCAAAAAGATCCATAGCACTAGACATAACGCTGGTCCGTTAAAGTAAAACATCCAAAATATTTATTGATAATATAATAAAATAAACAAATACTTCACGTTCACATGCTTGTATATTCAGACACCCTCAGATAGCCGGTTGAATAGTAGCAACATCCATGTGTTTCGCATGTCACCTCTTAATCATGATGTCATGATGACATCATGATTAAGCGGTGACAAGCAAAACGCGTTGATGTTGTTACTATTCCTCCAGCTATCTAAGGGGGTCTGACTATACGAGCATGTGAACGTGAAGTATTTGTGCATTTTATTATATTATCAATAAATATTTTGGATGTTTTACCTTAACAGACCAGCCTTATGTCTAGTGCTATGGATCTTTTTGCATTTGGATGATGTAGTTAAACCATTAGCACATTTAAGTACTGCAGAAGATCATTGACTGGGCCCTGGACCATCCCCAGCAGGTAATCATTGCAAAATAAAAGCTAATGCAAAAGGGGGTAGAGGAACACTAACAAATAACAGAAATTAAATAAATATGCTAGGAGAAAAGACAGCACTGGAAGAGTTGCATGTCCTTTTGACATCTAGGAAACAGGGACAGGCCTAGCCCTGCAGGACCATTATGCTCTTTAGTAAGCAGATATACCAAAAAACCCTGTTTCTGCAACAGACACCGTGTACAATCTAAATGATCTACAGCAAGTCCAGTCTAAAGATTAGAATACTCTACACCCTTATTATTTAGTTCAAGGACTGTTGTTCTATAACAGGGATGATGCCATTCTCTGGGTGGTTCCAAATAGCTTAAGGGAGATATTACTACACGAACACACACAAGATCAGGACATCTTGATTCAGAAATCTTTTATTCTCTTTTGCAGGAAAAACACTGTTAGGATGATTCTGAAAATAAAGCCCCACAGTGTGTGCAATCATGTCTCATCTGTACTAAAACTAACCCCAGGGCAACACCCAGTACTTCAAAGGGTCCCAGAAGAAGAGCATTTATGGCAGTAAATTCAATCTATTATATAGCAGGGCTGTCCAATTTCAGTCCTCAATGGCCACCAACTGGCCAGGATGCAAGGATTTCCCAGATTAAGCACAGGTGAGTTAATCAGTGGCGCATTCATTTTGACTGACTCACCTGTGCTTAATTAGGGATATCCTTAAAGTATGGTCTGTTGGTGGCCCTTGAGGACTGAACTTGGACGTCCCTGTTATATAGGACCCCTTCCTATTTCTATGGTAGAATAAAATAGGCCCTAATGACAAGGGATGGTTTTTCATAATGAGTAGACCCTATTCCACTTTGCTCTGATAATGCCCAAGCATTATGGACATTTTTTTTCCAGATGAGATTCCTTCAAGAAATTGAGTCACATAGGGTACCCATTTTACAAGACAGGCTTTTCAGCATGTGTGCTCTGTTGGTATCCAACAAAAGTTTCACATGCCCTACCATTTTACAGAATGCATTCATTTCACCCTAAAACTGTATTGCTATAATTTCCACCATTATGGTACTACCAGTTCCAATGGCTGTTCAAGCATCCTTGCCATTTGCAACAAAAACTTCAGACCAACAGGGACATGTAAACAATACACCCTGATGGCCCATCCTTGTCCACTCCCATGCAATATGCCATTTCTCATGATGCATACTCATCCTAGATTCAATAAGAACTGAGAAATGTTTTAATGTTTGGCATCAATAATGGTCCTTAATCATAAACCTGTTCTTCCTCCTTTGTCTCAGTTTGCAGAATAGGGATGGTGATTATTAAAAATCAGTGGCGTAACAATAGGGGTCGCACCTGCGGCCGGGCCTGTCACTCTCAGGGGCCCGGCCGCCCCCTGCGACCTCCTTGCAATGCGCCCGCAGAACAGCTGATCTCCCAGTGGCCGGTGCTTTAATAATGCAGAGCGCTGGGAGATGACATAATCTCCCAGCGGTCTGCATTACTAACAACCGCGAGGGAGTTTGTGTTCCAGAGGTCTGTGCCTCATTCGGCATGTCACACACCGCTAGACCACCAGGGACTCGAGGTAGGAGGACGGGTGGTCAGTAGGGGCAATGTGTAGATGGGGGCATTGTGGAGATTTGGGGGCAATGTGGAGAATGAGGAGCATTGTGATGGGGGCATTTTTGAAGGGGCAATGTGGACATTGAGGGGCAGTGTGGAAGGGGCATTGTGGAGAATGAGGGGCATTGTGGAGATTGAGGGGCAATGTGGAAGGGGCATTGTGGAGAATGAGGGGCATTGTGATGGGGGCAATGTGGAGGGGGCATTGTGGAGATGAAGGGGCAATGTGGAGAATGAGGGGCATTGTGGAAGGGGCATTGTGGAGATTGAGGGGCAATGTAGAGGTGGCCAATGTGGTTGAGGGGGGCCAATGAGGTCAGAGGGGGGCCCATGGCAATTCTTGCACCAGGGCCCCGTGGCTTCTAGTTACGCCTCTGTTAAAAATATCTCCAAAAACTCGCCTGGGAAGCAAAATGGGAAGGTTTATGTATAATTTTTGATACAATGAAAGAAACAGTACTCAAAGTCAATCTTCGTTAAGATTAACAAAGTTAATCTCCGTTACTATTCAGATACTATTAGATACTCTCTGAGGAAGGCGCACATAGAGCGCTGAAACGCGTCAGAGTTGGAGCCCACGTGAGTACACAGAGACGCCAGAACGGTCGGAGAATACTGCAGCTACACTAGAGGGACGGACGGAGAACGCAGAGATTTGCTGAACTGCCTTGGGAAATAGTAACGAAGATTGGGACCGGAGTACCAGGTGCCATAGATGGAGGGAGAGGACGGCAGTCCTTTGAGCGATATCCAAATAGATGTGCCCAGATCCAACAAGGACCTAAAGTAAGAGGCCACACAAACCGGATTGAAGGACTCTAGTGAAGCTCTATTTCGATATATAGAGGCACGCTTATAGAGTTCTCTCTCCAGTAAGGGGCCACCTTTTCTTTCTTTTTTCTTTTTGAATGTCCATATAGCTCTAACATTATCTTCTAGTTGTATGGATAATATACTACTAACCCCTCAAGAACTTCATTATACAGGTCCATTACTGTTCCCCTACGCTATTTTTATTACAGTTCCCATGCAGTAATTAATATTCGTATATCTGATTACTATATATAGACTGGCTCTCTTGAATATTTTATATATATGATTTTTTATGGTTTCTAAAATACGATTTTGAGTCTAATGGTATATTTTCTTTTAGACAAGCATATTGTCACTTGATTAGACATTATTATTTTTTAATTTCTTTTTAGCCTGAATTTTATGTGTATATTGTGTTAATAAATTGCTACACTTAGATAGCTGTTGCGCTGTCTCTTCCCTACCCTTATAACAATACAAATTGCCAGAAAGGTTGACATAGAGAGTACAGAAAGTTGCAAATCAAAAACGTCATACATGGCAAAAATGAGAACACAACTTAAATATGACCTATGAAGGCATCAACGGCTCAGGGTCTAAACAGGGTTTGTGACAACCTATGAGAAAGGAATAGGGGGAAAAAGATGAATCCAGTCTTCAAAATAAAAGAGAATAAAGAGATAGAAAATGAGGAGAAGGAAGAAGGGGGTAAGACATGGCAAGTTTCGAGAAAATGGGGGGAGAGGACTGGGAGTGTGGAACCAGATGGGAGACAGTAAAGCATGAGAATGAGGTATCAAACCATGGTAAATTCCAGCCATAACTTATATAATTCCAGGAAAACGTCTAATGTACCCATGGAGGAGTGGTATGTCCTCTCCATTAGCAGGATACTATGAAGTTGAATTTTCCAGTCATCTATGGAGGGGGAATGGGGGACCTCCAGTGTTGCGGACTGCAAGCTCGGACAGCAGTGACCAGTAGGATCCAAAGTCAGAGATTGGGAATAGGTGGAGTAGGTGTCTCATGAGGCAAAAGAGAGAGGAGAGATTGGGAATTACCAGGAAGGTGGGTACCAGACAAACTGGGGAGATGTGTCTGCACTGACGCCCAGAACAAAGTTAAAGCAGGGCATGTCCACCAGATATGGAGGAGAGAGCCTTCATGAGCCCCACTCCACCAGCAGAGAGAGGAACCCCCTGGAGAGAATCTAGCCAGTTTCAATGGTGTACGATACTGTCACAGTCTGCCCCTGTCCAGGCAGACTGACAGGCGTGGTCATCCCTCTGGCAGATCAAGGAGGAATTGAACCGGAGTCCTCATATACTCTGGCCCAGCTTTCTTGTCTTTGAGCCACTGCTGAATCTGTTCTATCAGTGTGATTCTAGACTGTATTATTTGCTTTGCCTGCAGCACTAGGGGGCTGGACTGCTGCTATCAGATTTCACCTGTCATTCAGAGTCCACCGGAGGCAGCTTGTTAATTAAGCTGCTCATTACCTGGGTATAAAACACTGCCTCTCCCTGAGGGCTGGGTCAGTTCATTGTTGTATTTCTGTTCCTGTTGTTTGTTTCCAGAGTCCCAGACTGACTTGGCTTGTGACCCCAGCTTGCTGTGCCTGACTACTCTTCTGGATTTGCCCTTGTCTGATTCTATGCATCCGGTTCCTGTTCCTGCCAGCCCCCGTGCACAGATTCACAGCCCAGGTGGCTTTTTACCTGGTCACTTTGGGTTGTGTTTATCTGCAAGGGTGAGCTAACATCTCTGCACTACGGACTCCCACTAAGGTAAACCATTACAGATACCATCTCATCATAAGTTTGAAAATAGTTTCCCTCATGAGGAAGTTGGGTAGGTATTTATTATGCATACGGAAGATGGACTCCTATTGGCTGTCAGTAATTCTCAAGTTAACTTCTGAGACAAGGGTGGTAGAGAGGATGAAGAGATCAAGAGTCTTTTCATCGAAGATACGACACATTTTTTATGGATTCAAAGAGCGAGAGAGATCAAGGTGAGAATGGCCGTTGGGAAGATTGGAGAGGAAGTGTCACACTAGACAGTATCTCAGGAATTCAGTAGGAGGGAGATTATGTGTAGGGCATAACGTCTGGAAATCTGGCAGTGTGCCCAAAGGGAGAAGGAGGTCTAAATTAGACAAAGGGTCCAAGCACGAAAATATCCTCTGTGGAGACCAAGTGCAAAACCAGGATTCCCAATGATTGCATAGAGAGGAGAAGGAGCGAGGTTGAGTATAGCACTGCATAAATTCCAAGTGTGTAGGAGGTGAGAATGAACTGTGTTGCAACGTACAAGTGGGGGAAGAAGGGAGGGGACTACCCAAAGGGTTTGTATGGGGTCGACATGGCCAAACAAAGAGTGAAGGAGGGATGGCCAATCTAGTGAGGAGGATGAGAGCAAAGTTCATTGATCATGTAGAGGGACACTACCTTATAATAGGTGGCAAGCTGAGGTAGACCAAGTCAACCTTTAAAGACCGGGCGAACAAAGACACTGGTCCTTGGAGGTTTGCCCCTCTAAATGAATTCACAGATGAATGTCCCTAAAGAGCGAAGAAACCTGGCAGGAATCCTAAGAGGAAGCGACTTCAGCAGGTACAGTACTGTAACGTTTTTTTCAGGACACTCAGACCAGCAGGTTAGAATAAAACACAATTTTATTAAAACAAAACAAGAAAGACCGCCCTCTATGGGCAATACAGAGAAATGGAGAGATAGTGGCTTACAGATGCCTTCTCAGGCCCAGTATACAGATGCAATGAATATACATATACTGTCACAGTACAGGCATAGAAACATAAGGGTGCTCAATGGTTAAAGTACATGTAAATCAATCAGTCTCTGTTGTGGTGTTTGACACGCCCAAGGTGGTAATGAAGCAGCAAGTGGGGCTAGATGAAATAACACCATCAGTCTATTGAACAGAGATAGATGCTTAGGCTGAGCAGAAACTGAGACCAGAACACTGCAAAGTAGAACTAGAGCCAATAGCCCCCACGGGTGTAGAACCGGAAACAAACTATACTGCAAGAGCTTGAGCCAATAGCCCCCGCGGGCGTAGTAACATAGACAAACTGTACTGCAAGAGCTTGAGCCAATAGCCCCCACTGGCGTAGTAACGGAGACAAACTGCACTGCAGGAGCTTGAGCCAATAGCCCCCACGGGAGTAGTAACGGAGACAAACTGCACTACAAGAGCTTGAGCCAATAGCCCCACCGGGCGTGTAACGGAGAGCTAACACTGTACGAGCTAGAGCCAATAGCGCCTCCCGCGGGCACGATAACAGAGACAGACTACACTGCAAGATAGAAAGGTTGAGCCACTGCCTAAACAAGGTTCTGATACGTAACCGGCTCAGCAAGTGTAGAGGAAGATCAGCAACGGCTCTGCAAGTGTTAATGGAGGCTCAGTGAATGGAGACAGCAGCTCTGCAAGTGTTAACGGAGGCTCAGGGAACGGACACACAGCTCTGCAAGTACAAACGGAGGCTCAGCAAACAGAGGCACGGCTCTGCAAGTGTAAACGGAGGCTCAGCAAACGGAGACACGGCTCTGCAAGTGTTAATGGAGACTCAGCAAACAGAGGCACGGCTCTGCAAGTGTTAATGGAGACTCAGCAAACGGAGGCACGGCTCTGCAAGTGTCAATGGAGACTATCCATGATCAGCCCTGCCACAAGCACAGCGGAAGTCAGAATGTTGCCTCGGTGATACTAAACAGCAGGAAGCAGGAACGGTGGCAGGAACGGTGGCAGGGTCAGTAGAAAGCCGGTTCAGGCCACGGAGCAGGAAGTCAGCCAGGCCGGGTCAGATTACGGAGCAGGGTTCTCAGACAGCCAGGTCAAGTCACAAGCAGGAACGTCAGCCAGGCCGGGTCAGATCACGGAGCAGGATACCAGGAGCGTCGTCAAAACAGGCCAAATCGGTACACAGGAATCAGGAACACTGGAACACAGCAACAGCAACACTGGCTCAGGAACACCACGAAAGGGCACCTGACAGGTGCCAAAGGCCAGGCATAAAAAGGCCACAATGGGCGGGTCAAACAGGCTCAGCCAATGGGAGCGCCCACAACCGAGAGTGACAGTAAAGGATCACGGGCACCGTGATAAGTACTTTGGAGAGCACAATTATTTTAACAAAGTTAGATCTGCCGGACCAATACACAAACAGAGGCACCCAGGTCTGTAGGTCTGCTTTTACAGTAACTGTGAATGTGAGAAGATTTGTTTCTACCATTTTTTGAGTGGACCTCGTCAGTAATAATTTCAGATATTTGATAAGTAAGTTTCCATGGAAAGGGGTAAGAGGAGCGTAAGAGGGTCACCGATCGACCAGGATCGGACAGGTTTAGGACTTTGGATTTTTCAAAGTTAAGTTTAAAGGAGGAGAGATCGCTATACTCTGACAAGAGAGAAATGAATAGGGGAAAGAGTTTTCAGGTTCAGAGACAAAAATAATTATGCCGCCTGCATAGCTAGTGAGTTAAAATTCTCTAGAGGCAAAACGGATGCCAGAAATGGAGTCAGTGAGATGGATCAAGGAAATAAGAGGTTCCAGAACCAGTATGAACAATAGTGGGGAGAGAGGGCAACCTTGCTATTTGTCATAGTGAAGGGGTCCGACAAGAGTCCATTAACTCTGACTCGGGCAGGTGGAGTAGAATAGAGGGAGGCGAAAGCTGCAATCATTCCTGGGCCGAGGCTGTCCTGTCAAGCACCGCAAACATAAAGTCCCAAGCAACCCTGTCAAATGCCTTCTCTGCGTCTAAAGATAGCAGCAGAGAACGGTGAACATAAGAGGAGGAAAGTTGATCAGGGTTAATGCCTTGATGGTGTTCTCTCGGGTTCCCCTGCCCGGGACAAAGCCAGCTTGGTCCAGACCTATCAAGAGTTGGAGCAAGGGTTTTAGCCGGTCAGCCAGAAGCTTTGCAAAGAGTTTCAAATCATTACTCAATAATAAGATAGGTCTGTAACTGCTACAAAGTGATCCATCTTTGTCCTTCTTCTGAATAAGCATATTATGCGCAGAAAGCTATTGTGGTGACCAGGTCTGGCCAGCCATGACAGAATTAAATGTGGAAGTAAAATGTGGTCAATAGAGACTTAAAATTCCAGTAGTAGGAAACATGGAACCCATCTGGGCCAGGGCATTTCCCTGAAAGAGAACGGCTGAGGGCCAAAGAAACTTCTTCATCAGAAAATGGGTGATCTAAAGCAGAAGAAGTCTCAGGGGAGAGACGAGGAAAGCGAGCTTTATCTAAAAATTGTTGTAAGGCAGACAGGGGTGAGACTACAGGAGTGTCTTTCCTGAGGTTATAAAGACCTTCGTAGTATTGACGAAAGGAGTATGCGATCTCGCTACATGTGAACACTGTGGTGCCTGAAGTATCTTTCACCTGATGAGCATGGGATTTAGCCCTAGCACAATGCACCAATGAAGCAAGTCTTGCCATGTACTTGACATGTACTTATAAAGGATTTTACTGTCTGAGTTTGGAGGAAATCTGACAATTGGGAGCGAGCCTCCCTTAAGAGCGAGAGAGTCACATCATCAATGGAGGATTTATGATGGGATTCTAGGGAGCGGAAAGAATCTAGTAAGTGGTTCATGCAAGCCCTGTGTAGTTTCTGTTTCCATGCTCCATGAGAATATAAAAAGACCAAGTGTGACGCATTTGTGAGCCTCACAAATAGGAGGAATCTGGTTGTGTACTGACAGAGAAATAAGAGGTCAGTTCCGCAGACACCTTGTCCTTAAAAACTGAGTCCAAAAATAAAGTCTCATTCATGTGCCAAGAAAGGTTGGAGGCGGATGCCGGAGGGAGAGAGCGAGATCGAGATGGGGGCATGATCTGAGAGGGTCATAGAGAGTATGTTGGCTTGAAGAGCAAACTCAGTGGGGATTAGAGAAGAAACTAAAGTCTTTGGTTGAGGGGTTTAAAGCCCTCTAAACAGCTGTTATATCTAAATTATCTAAGAAGGTTGCTACCTTCCTGGCAGGGGTATGGAGATGTTGAGTGTGGGGAGTAGAAAGGTCCAGTGGTGGCTGTAGTGCAATATTGAAGTCACCCCATACCACCACTAGACCCTCCTGGAAGCATTCTAGAGAATGAAGTGTGGACCAGAAGAATTGGAGTTGAGAAGTATTGGGGCTATACAGGTTGGCCAAGGAAATTATAGTTCTGTTTAAAAGCCTTTCAGAAATAAAAACAACCCTGGGGGTCAGAGATATGGTCAATCAACGTCCATGGGAGTTGGTCCCAATAGCTACTACGTGTTTTTTCTCAGTAGCGGAAGCTGCCCAAATATGGGAAAAGCAGCGTGGGGACCATTTGGGCTGGGAGTTAATATTAAAGTGTGTCTCCTGAATGAAAAAAAATATCCTCTTTAAGTCTGGTTAGCCCTCTAGAGAGCATAACCCTTTTTCCCAGATAGTTAAGGCCCTTAACATTGTAGGAATCAATTTTGACATTGGACAGTGACATGGTAAACTAATTGTCGGGATATAGAGGTGAGTCCCATGTGGTTCCAAGGAGGAAGGGAGACGGTAAGGCCAAGGAAGAAAGGGGGAAGAGAGGAGAGAAGGAGCAAAAGAGAGAATAAGCAAAAGTGAGATGCAAGAGGATGGGACACGCACCAAATAGAAATAAGGGCCTGCATCCACCTGCATATCAAGAATCAGCCATAGGACCGAAAAAACAGAGGTCGATGAAATCAGCCTCCATGGGAGGATGGAGGTGCATGCAGAACTAGCGTATGTGGGGCAGATTAAAGGACCTGGCCCAGAACAGGAGTAGGCATAAAATGGGGGGGGGAGTCAGGGTATAGGGGGAAGAGGTAGGAAGCCTATGAAAGGGATATTCTGTTCAGCCTGGTCCTGGTAAAAACAAAAACAAGATCACATAGTGGGGATAATAGAAAGAATGACCTAAGGTGGGTGGTAAAGTGAACAGATTGTCGTAAAGACCATGGGAGCAATAAGAGTATGGCATCATACAAACAGTGGATCGAGTGCAATAAGTACCAAATCCCATTCCCCAGTAACAGGTTTAACCCTTTGAGTGCTATAGGGGTACAGAACGCATTGCAAAGCAACGCGTTCCATACCCCTGTGCCACTCGAAGGGTTAATTTCCCATGTAAGGTAATCGGGGGGCCCCCAACATTGTTCCCATAAGTGTGTCAGCTGATACCCATCACTCCCTCAGGAGGGTTCTACATTGATAAATATATGAATCTTGTGGCTGACTAAGTGAGTAAAAGAGGAGTGTATATGCAGCCAAACTCCTGTTAGCGAGCAAAGATGAGAAGGGGGGTCCCGACCCTAATCCTGGAAATGTGTGACTAAAGCTAACTGGGAACGTGGAAGGTGGGGGAAGAGAAGGGGCCCTGGGTGATCTGTGTGCAATATCTTTATACAGCGCAAACATACACATCCTGAACAAACTGAACCAGAGCATGACTAGGAGTTGAAAACAAAAGCAATTAAAGCAACTGGAGTCATGGCACAGCGAGAACCCCGAGGGGGTCATGACGGAGTGAGAACAAGGCCCTTTGGGGGAGATGTGACAGAGGAGACGAACTGACCCTGTTGTTGATCCAGCTGTACCATGGATACAACACCCTCCCCCAAAACATATATCTCTATTTTCAATTAGATGGTATCTTGATGTAAGAGGACCATTGCTTTTGCTGCATTGCAAGATAGTAAGCTTTCATCACTTACCTTTAGACACATCTGATAATTATATATATTTGCAGATTATATGCCAACAATATACATTTGCATTGCAATATGGAATACACTGTGGTGGACGGTTACAGTTTGATACCTTCTGGTATGCATTTAGGAGAGATTTTTCTCCATAACAACATTACAGGCCATCTATAGGTCAAAATTTCTCTACTACATGTCTACCATTAGTCATTATTTGTTTTGTATATACTATACATATTTGTGTGTCCTTCAGTTACTATGATATATCTCTGTGTGCACAAATTATTTTTAGTATTTCTTACTATTAAATATTAAATATATTTTTAACCTTCTACACTTAAAGAGATTGTTTGATAATCCAAGCAACAAGTGTGAACGGATACTGAACTCACATAGCACACCGAAAGAACAGCTAACAGGGCTCAGAAACTACTCAAAAACAACTGGCAGAAAAAGGTGTACAGATCTCTAAACAGGCAGAACTGCCTGCAGGACCTTCCGGCCAAAGCTGGCATCAGCCCAAAACCCCAAAGAACATCTGGGGAAGTTAAAGAAATTGAATGGGTTAATTGGAGGGTGAAAATAGTAACATAGTAAATTAGGTTGAACAAAGACACAAGCCCATCAAGTTCAACCTTCTCCTCATACCCCAGTAACTGAGAATTTTATAGCCTTCCTGCTACCAGTTAAGTTAGTCTTTATCAGACCTTCCTGATCTGCCTACTGATAAACAGTATAACTTTGTATGTTCCCTTTTGAAAGAAATGTATCTGATCTTCTCTTAAATGTATCCATTGTATCTGCCATAACCACCTCCTTGGGCAATGAATTCCACAATTTAGTAGACCTTACCGTAAAAAACCCCTTCCTCTGCTGAAGTTTAAACCTCCTTTCCTCTAATCTCAAGGGGTGTAGCTCACCACAGAGATCCTTGTATTGACCTTTCATATACTAGTACAATGTGATAAGGTCTCCTCTTAGTCATCTTTTCTCTAGAGTAAATAAACCAAGTTTGTCTAGTCGTTCCTCATATGTCAAGTCCTCCATTCCCTTCATTAATTTTGTTGCTATTCGCTGTACCCTCTGTAGTTCTAGTATATCCTTTTTCAGAACCGGTGCCCAAAACTGCACTGCCTACTCAAGGTGAGGTCTTACCAATGATTTGTATAATGGCAAAATAATGTTATCCACTCTTGCTTCAATACCTCTTTTTATGCAAGACAGGATTTTGTTTGCCTTTGCTACTGCTGTTTGACACTGGTCACTGTTTCCAAGTTTGTAGTTGACAAACTACAATAAACCCCATAAAGGTACTCAAATACATTAAAAGCAGAAAAAGGGTTAATCCTATAGAAAAAAACAGCCATCCTCACTCCAAAGATACCCATAATGAGTGCCCAGAACCTACCAAGGCTCTCATAAAGTGGACCAAGGCTACCATGTTAGAAATAAACCAGAGTCTCAAGAGACCCTGTCATGAGGGAAAACTTGGAAGGCAAGATTCCCTCCACAGGGCTAAATGTGTCCAAAAAAGCACCTGTGAACTGGTCAGTCCACTCAAGGGAATCCCAGTGATGGTAACCCGTCTAATAGGGGATTGTACAGCCACATATCTAATAGGAAAAAACTAAGAGGATGGCCATGCCCATCCAGCTCCTAGCAGGACACATGAATTTTGGGAGTTAGTGGGAGGTGGGGTGAGCTGGAGGAAGAGGAGGAGGACCATTATTGTTCTCTGCTAGATAGGTATCCATTATTTTTTTTAAAGCAGCAACAGTATCTGCAAGCATAACATCCAGAGGCAGAGAATTCCATAGCTTTACCATCCTTATTGTAAGAAATAATTCTTGCCTATGTTTTAATAGAAAGTGCCTTTCCTCTAGTCTCAATGGATGACCTCTTGTTCTTAGCTCAATTCTTTGCGTAAATAATTCATCGGATAGCTCTTTCTATTCACCGTGAATATATTTGTAAATGTTAAAGGTGATCTATCACCCCAATACATATTTGTCTAAAACGATAGTTTATATAGCAATTAGATTGAAAACAGTTTTCATTTTATTAAAAAATTGTTATTTTGCCCAAATTAAATATCTAAAGATTACCCTGCAGCTTCCTTCCGGACAGACTGTCAGTCTTCCTCTGCTCCCCTCCCTTGATCCAGCCTCCTCCAATAACGGATGCTTTCTGCATGTAAGCTGGAGAGGTCTCCGGCCAATGAGAGCACTCCAGCTTACATGCAGAAAGTCTCCATTATCAGAGGAGGCTGGATCAAGGGAGGGGAGCAGAGGAAGAGTGACAGTCTGTCCGGAAGGAAACCACAGGATAATCTATAGACATTTAATTTGGGCAAAATAACTATTATTTTCTTTTTACATGAAAACAGTTTTCAATCTAATTGCCATATAAACTAACATTTTTGATAAAACATGTATGGGGTGATAGATCCCCTTTAATCATATCACCCCTTAAACACATCTTCTCTAATATAAACAAGCCCAGTTTGGCTAGTATACTACATCAACAGCAATTCCTTTGTCCAAATTACTACTTACGCTTTCATAAAATGCAAGTAAATTAGTCTGACATGGTACTATATCAGCTTTCCTCCATATCACGGTCCCCGTGATTCCCTGTCAATCTGTGACTGTGTTACCTTTGCATTGGAGGAGGCTGATTGGCCCGCCCAGGATGTTCCTTTTTATACTGGCTCTTGGGCACTTGTCAGTTGCCCTTTCATGGTGTTCCTGATCCTGCGCCTCGTTGCTGAGTTACAGTGTCTCCTGTGGACCGACCCGGCTTGTCTGACTCCTCTTCTGATCCTGCTCCATGATTGACCCGGTTCTGGCTGACAACCCTGCTCCCTGATTGACCCGGTTCTGGCTGACGACCCTACTCCGTGATTGCTCCGTTCTCCGGCTGATGTTCCTGCTGCTGTATCTATCCGGTTCCGGTTGTCGCTCCTGTCCGGTGTGCTGTTCCAGTGTTCCAGTGTTACTCCGGTCGCTCCGGCGACATTCTGAACTGTTTAGTATCTCGCTGATCCTCTCTCGCTCTTCTAGCTGTAGCCTGAGGTTGCTTTGCCATCCGCTATCTGCTGAGCTGTGCGCTCCTATATGTACCTTTGCATTGGAGGAGGCTGATTGGCCCGCCCAGGATGTTCCTTTTTATACTGGCTCTTGGGCACTTGTCAGTTGCCCTTTCATGGTGTTCCTGATCCTGCGCCTCGTTGCTGAGTTACAGTGTCTCCTGTGGACCGACCCGGCTTGTCTGACTCCTCTTCTGATCCTGCTCCATGATTGACCCGGTTCTGGCTGACGACCCTGCTCCCTGATTGACCCGGTTCTGGCTGACGACCCTACTCCGTGATTGCTCCGTTCTCCGGCTGATGTTCCTGCTGCTGTATCTATCCGGTTCCGGTTGTCGCTCCTGTCCGGTGTGCTGTTCCAGTGTTCCAGTGTTACTCCGGTCGCTCCGGCGACATTCTGAACTGTTTAGTATCTCGCTGATCCTCTCTCGCTCTTCTAGCTGTAGCCTGAGGTTGCTTTGCCATCCGCTATCTGCTGAGCTGTGCGCTCCTATATGTACCAGATTAACCTATGCAGTGCCAGTAGTCTCCGGTTACGTGCCTCTTATATTGCTTGCCAAGCCTCTGTTTACACTTTGAGCCGCTACTCTCTGAGCCTTCAATACACGCCATACTATTCCTTGCAGAGCTCTGCCTGTCCGGTGTTCGGGGTTCACACCGGTAGTCTGTCCGCTCTTGCAGTAAGGATTCCGTGCGACACCAGAAGGGTATCCTGGCTCTGGCTCATATATGCTCAGGGTGTATGTTATCTCCTGCACTTCCCAGTGCTTCGGCTCATAGTAGCTTGTGCAGCAACCGTCTATCTTGGCATCCTAAGGGAGTCTTGGCACAATCCAGTTGGCATACGCAGGGTTACTATCTAGTCTCGTTAAGGGCGATTCCTATTCTGATTACTTCAGCTTTGGCAGTAGCATTCCTCCTAGCCCACGGTGGTGGTATTGGCTCAGCTCAGTGCAATAGGGGTGCTCCGTGTTTCTACCTAGAGAGTGATTCAGTGTAGACACTTTACTCCTTTCTCTACATTCAGAGTCTGTTATCCAGAGACTGTTATCATATCCTGGGCGTTGGCCAGTCTAAGACTGAGTTACTCCAGTTGCTCCTGTTTACCCTTTGGGGTAATTCCCAGTCTATATTTGTATATATATTCCTAGCTTGTATTGCACTTACTTTGTCTGTATTTGTCAATACTGTTTTTACCTGTGCTGGCCCCTAGAGGCACTGTTTATCATCCTGATTCAATAAAACTGTGTTTTTACTTCATACCCTGGTCTGAGTGTCAGAAAACCGTAACACTCCAGTCACAGAGCACTATGCCTGATGAAAGTGAATCAATAAATTTTAAGTATAATGGTATTGCAAGTTGCTATTACTAAACTAAGTTCCTTAAGTACCCTTAGGTGTATACATCAGGTTCAGGTGCTTTTATTCACCATATTTTCCAGTCTCTTTTGTACTTTGTTCTCAGTAAGCAATGTACATGATGGAGGAAATTCTGTTGTTTTGTCTATTTGCCCATAGCTTGTTATTGTTGCTTCCTTTGTATATACAGAAGCAAACAATGCATTTAAGGTGTCAGCCATAGCCTTATCCTCACTATTTAACTCCCATGTCTCAGCCTTAAGAGGACCAAATATCAACCTAAATCTTTTTGTTATTAATATACTTGTAGAATTGTTTAGGATTTTTTTTTTCCCTCTTTTGCAGTACTTCACTCGTTTTCAGTTTTCTTCATTGCAGATTGTATTGCATTCTTTATATTTTAAATGAAGCATCTGACCTGTCTTTAAACGCTTTAAAAGCCTGCTTCATATTTCTCATTTCCCAGCAAACCTCATTATTAAGCCACATTGTTCTCAATTTACTCCTCTTGTGCTTATTCCCCAATGGCATATTTTGACCTATATATTTGTCTAAGATCGTTTTAAACAAATTCCTTGATTTTTGTGCATTTTTATCCTCGAAGATTATATCCCACTGAATATACTTTAATACTGCTTTTAGCTTTGTAAAATTTCCTTTATAAAATATCTGAATATTTAATGTTTTGTTTAAACCCTTGCTATTGGGTTTCTCATAGCAAATTTCAAAGGATTCCATATTGTTGTCACTACTGCCTACATATTCCTTTACTTGTATACTGTTTATCATGTCAGAATTGTTTGCAAGCAAGGCATCTTTTTTAGTTGACTCATCTACTAGTTGTAACATAAAGTTTTCATTAATCATACTTATAAAAATAATTTCATTTTTTTATAGTCAATTTCAGGATAGTTGAAATCTCCCAATGTGATAACATTTCCTAACCTAGAAGCCTTTTCCATTTGCAGTAAAAGTAGGGCTTCCCCCAATATTAGGTGGCTTGTAGCAAATTCCCATTAACATATTTTTATTATGTGTGCCCCCAGAGTGTATTTCAACCCACAGGTGTTTATATTTTCATTGGACCCTTCATTTATATCTTCCCTGATACTAGGTTTTAAGGCATGTTTTACATATAGGAATGCCCCTCCCTTTTTATTACCATATTCCTCCTAAAATGTGAATAACCTTCTTGAGTGACTGCCAAGTCATATGTATAATCTAACCAGGTTTCAGACACACCAATTAGATCATACTGATCATACACTGCAACCATTTTGCCGGCTAGGTTATAAGCATTTATATGCATATATTTTGTCTTTTTGCCATTCTGAAAAATGACATTCTTTGTAAAATATATTTGCCTTTTATCACTCTGTAACATTGGCACTTCCCTATTAGATGGCACTTCCCTATTCCCCCTCTTCTCCCCATGACCCTTC
Organism: Rhinophrynus dorsalis; assembly: GCA_037306005.1. NCBI lineage: Eukaryota > Metazoa > Chordata > Amphibia > Anura > Rhinophrynidae > Rhinophrynus > Rhinophrynus dorsalis. The sequence continues at coordinate 166,350,694 of CM074719.1, read as the reverse complement.
TCTAATGCCATTTCCTCAGTTATACTATCTTTCCCATCTTGTGTTGAATTACCCTCCCCCACTTTTCTACTTTAAAATCTCCTCTAACCCTCTAACTATCCTAACTCCTATCACCATTGCCCCTTTTATGCTAAGGTACAATCCATCTCGATTATAAAGATTATCCCCAAGGGAAAAGACCACCCTGTGCTCTAAAAACCCAAACCCCTCCTGCTTACACCAAATCTTTATCCGGGCATTTAACTTATTCACTTATTCACAGATTCAATTTCTCCAGTAAAATATCCCAATCATAGCTTGTGGGTTATCTAAAAAAACATGACAGCAGTCTCAAATGTTTAATGCACAATCAAGAAAAGTTACAGCAAGTTATACAAGGGTTGGACAGTGATTCAAACAAAACCTGGTGGGAATCACTGCTGAGATATTCACTACCTGCAACTGATGTTGCCAGTCTTGTTACATCCCATCATTATACTTACTATTTATATGTTCTTGATTATATTTATGTTTATAAAATGTGGGTATTTATAAAACTACAGAGCAAAACATTTTAAAGGCTAATGGTGGTTGAAAAAACATTTCAGGAGATACCTGGAGGAGAGACCTGACCACCAGACTGAGGCTCAAACCTGGATCACAGAATATGTCATATGCCTTTACACTTAGGTGTAGCTTGCAAGCTTCCAGGCATGGATGATTCTGCTAGAGTGCCATGTTCGATGCTGGGTAATCGTGTGTCAGCCACCTGGACATTATTTAGGAGTACCTTGATAGAGGAATGCTTTCTCTCCCAAATACACATGTTCCACACTAGGTGTTAGTATGAAAGGGAGGATATGTTAAGATGACTAACATTCAACAAAAGCCAATGTAAGATATAAGAGTAGAAAAAAGAAATATGCTGGATACAAAGTTGATGCAAAGCTGAATAACGTCTCAAAAGTGCAAAAAATTAACCAGACAGAATGAGAGAATGAGACAGAATCAGAGAATGAAAGTTTGAATGAATCCATTATATGTCATAAGATGTCCTGCTGTTTTAATTAAACTAGAGAAGTTGTTTATTAGTGAATGGCTGTGTATTTTAGGCCTAAAAGGGTAGAAGTTCTAATTGTAAAGTGAGAGATTAAAATCACCCCAAGGGTAATTTCTTCCAATGAAACTGTGTTTATTAACTGTATGATCTATGTGAAGAAGTGTTGGGCCTCCATGTTTGGGACATGTAGGTTAAAATGGTATTGTCCTTGGAAAAGAAGTTTAATTTAAATGAGATAAGTACTGCCTTTGTCCTTGTGGATATTTTGTATTTTTATGGGGAGGTTTTTATGAATACTGATTAAGACAACCCTTGTTTTGGAGGTATAGGAGAAAGAAAAAATTGTACTGAACCTTATTATCGGCATAGCAAGATTATTCACCCTATTTAAGGTGGGTGTCCTGAAAAAGAATGGTATCCTTTTATAATTCTAAAATGCAAATTTCCTTTTCGGTTGAGTATAGAATCCTTTTGAAATGGAAGACTCCTTTGAAAGCACACACACAATTTGTCTACTGATCTAACATCCATTTTCAAATCACATTAAACTATCACAAAAAAATGAGTACCAAACATTTACTTATTCTTCTGGCTGCTGTTTATATATAAAAACACATCTAACTTGCAATCAAACTTTATATATCTCCTGCCTCTGTTGCATATTTGCAAACCTAATGAAGAAAAATAATATTTAACTACAGAAAAAACTTTTAAGGGATATCATCAACTTTCCAATCTGTAATAAATAGTATACATTGACTAATATACCCTATTATTTCTTTTTAACCTCTTTGTCAATAAATTAATTGCAATTTAAAATGTAAAATAAAAATGTATTTCACAATTTGTTTTATAGCAAAATCTTATAGACAGATGAAAATAAATAGCCCATTAAACAGTGCAAAATAGGAAAGGGGGTTTTAGACAAAACTGAGAGCCTGGGAGCCGTCGAGCATGTCAAGTTAAAAGTAACAATTTACACACACACACACACACACACACACAAACACACACAGTGTATGATTCATTTGAGTCTTTTGAAGAACATAAAATAATAGTAGCTAAAGAGTGATCTAGAAAAAATCTACAGAGATTAATTATAGCTAAGAAAGACTATACATGTGGAATGCTGTATGAAACAGTCCTGACACTTTTAAAAAATAAATCATAATTACTGACACATGGCACATATTAAACTTTCAATGATCCAATCAAGAGATGAATGAAATCCAAGAAAGATGGAGCACAATGGACTAAACATAAGTGTCAATGTATTCATTCAGCAATCATAAAAGGGTTAAAAGGTCAAGGAGAATCTGAAACAAGGAAAAACATAGCTATGATAAAACACAAAAGCTTGTTTTTTGCTCATTCCCTTTGGACAGAAATAGTCAATCTCACATCTTCACTGAAGACTACAATTTGCATCAACCCCAACCAGCCAATGGCTGGCTGGGAATGCTGAAAACTGTACTGTTCAACATCTGGAGGTCCAAAGTTAATTATATATAGTTTTTCAGCAACTGAGACAGTCCCAGTGTGCACTGGAAATAAATACATGACAGAAATAAAACTCAAAGCAATGTTAAATGTTCAATAAGAAATATAAAGTTAATCAAATTTATTCCCATAAAATAGCTTTTTCCTTTAAAAAATTAAGACTAGGCATGTCAAAAATGTGGCCTGCATTCAGCCTCCTGCTTCTAATTTGTAGAGCAAAACCGTTTAAATTCCCTGCAGTGAAGCATCTTCTCCTGCAGTAGAATTCTGGCTTCTGTCAAGGTTTACTGGCCCTGAAACCCAGTTAAAATCTTTTGCAGGTTAATGGAATGATACACAGGTGTTTAGATTCTAGTGGGTCCTTAGCTGATATCACTCATCACGTGATCACAATAAGAGAAAGCTACAGCTGAAGAGAGAGCACAAATGGAAGGAGCAGAGGTACATGTGGATACAGGTCACAGTAGATCACTTGGGGCTTTTATTCTAAAAGACTGTGAAATTGGTGCCAATGGGTGCTAGAGCAGGTCATTCTAGGTACTTTATTACCTGGATAATGTGGATGTTGTTGAGTTATAAATGTTGTTACATTGTGTAACACCACTCTGAGACTGAGGCACAAAGTAAAAGTTGTGCAATATGGGTTTAAACCAAGTGTACCATAGGGAATAAATAACAATTCCCCAAATCCCCCTTATTATAAATTGGACTTTTAACCCCTTAAATGCTAGATAGGTCTCCAGTGCATTGCAAAGCAATGCATTTGACACCTGTTTAGCATTCAAAGGGTTAAAATCACCCTTTAAAGTGATGAGAATTTTAAAGAGGTTGTCTATGGAACATTTGGTTTGCCCCATACCTGCACCACTTTTGGATAATGCAGCCAAAACAAACTAGGCCTTATTCATCAAGTTAAAGACAAGCAATTCTAGAGCAAATCAACTGCACTGTAGAGGGAAATTCAAATTCTACAAATTCCCATTGATTTAAATGGGTCTTTTAATTCCCAGAATGCTTTAGCAGTCTACATGGCATTGTGAAGCACTGGGGCTAAAAAGCCATATTTAAATAGAAGGGACATTTTTTTATTCCTTATGATATGAATAGTTAGCACCATAATTGTGCAACTTTTTCTTAGTACACTGTGTGGTGCCATCTTGCCGTTTTTCTTTTGTCTCCATGTAAACTGAGTCTGTGGGTGGTGCTGCAAGATGAACACCTGCTTGTATTGTGTGAGATCTGTTGTGGGGGTCATCTGAGTTTGTGGGGACAGAGGAAACCTGCAGGTTGTTGGTTTGTGAGGACAGAGAAAAGGGGAGCCTTGCTAGAGAAGTTGTTTAATGCACCAGCTGTAGAATCTGTTCAAACCTCAGGTTCTAGTGCCGTCAAGGTCAACTCAGCTTTTTATCCTTCTGAGCTAAATTGTACCCAGGAAGACATTGTAGACATAGTTGATGGGACTGAAAAAAACATTCATCCATCAAGTCCAACCCATGCCAAATCACCCCTGTCGATCCAGAGCAGGAAAAAAAAACATTGAAGACATTTCCATTTAAGCAAAGAACTCTAATACCCATAGACAGGGAAAACATATTACATATATAATGTACTCCTGGAGACCTCTAGATGGTCTTATTGAGATTGAAGCACAATAGAGAAATGGAAAAATGGAAATTGAAGATTTAAAGATTAAAAAACATCTTTAGTAGATCCTTTTAAAATAGAAAAATATAGAAAATAACACAAACAAAAACATAATGACAAATAATGTGGGTAGTGTTACTGAGTATACAGCACTGTCCTCCATTATAATGATAGGTTGGAGTATAAAACTGAAAATCAATAAGTGGAACTAGGAAAAAAGTGATACTATTCAGATGTTACTTAACTAAATCTATCATAAGACACTGACTGTCATGTGTCACAAATACTTATTGGGGGATCTGAAAAAATATACTTCCCCATAAGACAAGGATAATAGAGGTAATGACTTGAAAAAGGACCGAATAATAGATATACTCATTGGATACTATGGAAGACTAACATCCACAAATGATCTACATTTAATTACAATCGTGTATGAAGGAAGAATTGTTCTAATTTAAATATCTTCAAACAAATAGAAAATTAATTTAAGGCTAGACTCTTAAAAAGAAGATATTCAAAATCCAAACTCAGTCAGACTTACAACAGAACATTGAGGCAACCGAGATCTGATCTTTTAAAAATTAAAACTAAATGGGGCATAGCCTGACCAGCAATGGTGCAGGACATATAACTGAGAGCTCTGAGCCTGCCTGAGTTCTCTCAACCTTTCTTCGGGGTACATATTCTCTTTTTCATGTCTCCAAATAGCCTAATAGTTCTCTAAGAAGACCTAGAGATGAATGAAAGGCAGAAAAAGGCATGCTACCAGCACTGACCAGCCGATCCGTCCTTTCCTCACAATGACAGTCTCTAACCCTACATACCGAGCCTCAACACTCTCGGAAATGTCTCACTTGATATCCAAGGAGGACCTGTCTACCATTCTGGTGAGACTCCAAAGGAGGATATGAAAACTCTTATGGAGGAGATGAAATCCGCTCTAAAAGCAGACCTGGTCTCTATCAAAAAAGATTTCCACCAACAGACCCAACAGGTCTCACTCTTGGAAGATGATAAACTAATCTTGGCAACACGCTACAAACATGGAACAACTTCTAGTGGATCAGAGGGATACCATCCACCATCTCACATTAAGAATAAATTACCTCAATAATAGAGGCAGAAGATGAAATCTATGAGTGAAAAATCTTCCAGAATCAGCCAGCAAAATCTTCATGATACTCTCACAGTTTATTACACCACCTTATTGGGAGAACCACAAGGCACACCTATTCTCGTACAAAGAGTGCACTGATCTCTTATGCCAAAAGAAGATGGCACCCCCAGAGATGTAATAATCTTTCCACTATTTTGAAATAAAGGAATGGATTATGAAGAAAAGCAGAGAAGGAAGTTTACAGCCTTGTGCAAGAGCCAATATCCAGATCTGTAACAATCTCTCCCCTTACACGCTCTGTGCTGATTGATCCAGCATCTTACTGACCACCTGCAACACCTCCATATGAAGTACAGATAGGGCATTCACACAACAGTGTCATTGCTACCCTGCACTCTGCGCTACTTTTGGAATCTCTCAACCCTCATTACTGTATCAACCATCCAACATACCGCAGCAAAGACAGAGTGTCTGCTTGAATGGTGGCTTGGCTCTCTGAACAGCAAGAAGAAACAGAGATGCCTAGAAAACCAGATGACATTGTCTCCATCCATCTCCACTGCATGGACATGATACAGCAAACTTCCTTCACTCTAGTCCTTCAGACTTTGTTAGTCTTTCCCTCCATCTATGTTCTATAGATGGAGATGGTCTAGTTCCCTCATTCTTGGCCTCCGGATGTTGGTATTTCTTAATGGTTATTAACAAATTTAGTATTACTATGTAGGCCAACTGCCACCATAAGTGACGGTAATATGTATTTGTTAATCTATGCTTATTCAAAACCCATCTGTTCTATATTTCTGCAAAATTAATACTGAATGCAACACTCTTTAGTTATATCAAAATGTGGGTGATGAGGATTCGTGCGGCCAATTTCATACATGTCTGTGTAATTTAATTAATGGGATAGTAATGTTTAACAAAAAAAAGCAGCTCCAATTATTCTTCCTAGTATTTAGGCAGTGGAGAGCATTATTTCAATATTGTCCATGTTGCAGTTTAAGAGCATTTGAATGATAAATTATCCCCCTCCCACCCTTTTACTGATGTAACACTGTTCACCTCAGAGAAGCAAGCTGGTCCGGATAGATCGCATCGAGGAACAACCTTTAGTGTCGTAGGGTAACTAAATGGTAATTTGTATGGTTGCTGAACCATACTCTATAGAGATGGATAACACCACAAAGAACTAGCAATAATGAGTTAATAGGACAAGATGATAGAGATAATGGTGCTGATCAAACAATAGAACCCAAGAGCAGGTAACAATGGTAAATAGAAATGCGATGGTGGTAACCCAGATTGAAACTGAGTCCCCAGAATAGTACCCTAGGGAGGGTTGGAGATAGGGCTGTGTTGGAGGACAGAAGATAAATACTAGACAATACAAGGTATAGGTAGCCCCAATGAAGAGCAATACAAGGTTTAGACAGTCCCATAAGCAGACTATTGGATAATACAATGTTTATGTAGTCCCAAATGTAAGATAATACAGAATACTTGCTGTTAGATGGACACAGGAAGCAAATACAGAGTGAGGGTCCTCAGAGAACTGGGGGGGTCCGGAACAGCATCAAGGCAGGCAGAGAGCAGAGGAGATCCATGGTAAAGCCAACAGGTCAGGGCAGGCTGCAAGCAAGGATGGTCAAGAGGAGAGGAGGGCCAATGGGTCAGGGCTGGCTGAGAGCAGGGTTGGTCAGTAAGGAAAGCCAATGGGTCAGGGCAGGCTGAGTCTAGGAAAGGTCGAAGATGCAAGACAATGGGTCAAAACACTTCAATAAGGGATCCACTGAAGAAATGGCAAGAAGCCAGAAGTCACAGTACAACTAAGCGCCAAATGAACTGCAGTGCTTAGTTATGTAGTGAAGCCCTGCTTGCGTCACAAAGTGTGCAACGGCGTGTGTGTGTAACGTCACAAAGCTCTGCACACCATCCCAGACCTCCACAGTCGCAGACATTCAGTGAACATAAGTAAAACCCTGCTCTCCTTTCTCAAGGTGGAGCAGGGTTTTCCTTATGCTCACAGGAAGAAGACTGTCCTCAGCCTCTGAAGGGAAGCAGCTTACAGTAGGTAAAAGGGGCAGGAGGGTGATACATTATCATTCAATTACTCTTGAGCTACAACTTGGACAGTACTGAAATAATGCTCTCCATGACCCAAATACAATGAAGATTAATCTGAGCTGCTTTTTTGTTAATCATTACTATGCCTTTAAGCAGTGTGTTGATCGAGAGTGGTTCCTTAATATTTTATCCTTCAGTGGTATACCTACACCCTCTGTCTGTTGAATGAGATTTACTAGTCCTGCTTCTATATACTTCCATTGAGAGATCTTCATTCTCAATTACTTTTCAAGATTGTATTTGCTGGTTATCGGCCTACATTAGCTTGTTTTGCTCACGTGTTTTATACCTTCTCCCTCACTTAATAAGGCAGTGGTACAAGGAGAATGCCGCTTTGACCTCTTCTTCACACTTCCCTTGACTAACACGTTACATTACCCCCAAACATGAAGGATAATATTCCACCCCATCACTTCACAACCCTTAGATCCCTCCTATTATACAATTAGGAGAACTACTACAACTACTTAGGAATGATTTTATATATGTATTCTTCCACACTGAGTTTCACCTTCACTAAATTTTCATATCCCCTCCCTAACCTTCTGCAATGGACCCCTAAGGGACTCAACATACACAGCTCCATGACCCCACTTCTTTTTCTTGCATAATGACCCATAGGCTCACTCTCAACCCCCATTCCATGCACCACTCAGAAAAGGCTCAACCCATAGGCCTCTTGGCCTACTGCTCACATGACTTAATTTCCTAATTAAACAATTGTACCCTCTTAGGGATCTCAACTGTTTATAGCACATCTCTCCTCATTCTCTTCATATTCAGTTCAAGTGCCCCTCCCACCCTCCATCATCCCCATACCTGCTCTTTCCCTTCATCTTCCCCCCATCTCCACCCACCCTTCTTTTTCTTTTTTTTCCCTCTTGTTCGTCTTCTCAGCCGTCTCCCCTTGGGCACAGGGTCCTCACCCAGAAGCAAATTATTTCTAGACATTAACCATGCTGCAGATTAAGATAACTATGCTTAATGTTAAGGCACTCAATTCCCCTGAAAAACACTCTATTACTTTAAGGGAATTTGACCAACTTCAATCGGACATAATTCTTGTACAAGAAACATACTTCCTAGCTTCTTTCTCCCACCAAATTATCAAACCACAAATACCCCACTTCTTATTTCTCATCTGCCCCAGAAAAAAAGAGAGGCGTTGGTATACTTATTAAGATGTCTTTTCCATGGATGCATCTAGAAATGATCTCTGATTCCGATGGAGGGTTCCTCCTTCTGAAGGGACTTATTTATAATAAGCCCTACTGAACGTATACTGCCCCAACTCAAACCAAATCTCATTTTCAGCGAAGACTCTTTCCCTCCTTGACCAAGTACTTGAAGATAATCATAGGAATTGACTTCAACTTGGCACTTGACCCGCACATATCAGAAAAGTATGCACTAAACTAACTGACCACCAACTAGTTGATGATTGGATAACTCTCCACCCATCTGATAAGGATTATAGTTTTTTTTCTCCTCACCCCACTCCTCATTCTCTTGCCAGCCTCTCCTGACGTTCTCCAACCAGTCTAGTATCCTATAGGCTTTGTCTACCTATCTTCTGTTCTTTGTTCCTCTTCCGGAGAGCTACGCTCCTTAGCCGCCGAACCCTAGCTCTGAACCCCATTCCTCGCTCCCTAGCCTGCGCTCTCCCCTGCAGGAGAGCTTGTACTGCTGGTGATGGTTCCATCCGGTTCGCTTCTTCACGCCCTCAGCTGCAGCACGGTCTCGTTACCAGCAGTCAACGCGCCCGAGCTCCGCTCCCCACTCTACGGTCCCCAGCACTCTCTCCTGCAGGCCTCAAGCCTGTGTATTACAATTTCTCATTCAGTCGCTTCTTACTGCCTGAATCAACAGACTCTCTTTGTCCGACCATTCTCCCATATCGATTGCTCTTTCCACACATGAGATCACAGTTTCTCCAAAGCACTGGAGACTTAAAGAATCACTTCTCCAAGACCAAGCTCTTATCCATTTGCTTCAAAGAGATATAGAGGAATATTGAAAATTGAATGCTTACCCAGAAGTACCTGATCCCATTGTATGGGAAGCACACAAAAGTGTTTTGACAGGCCTTAAACATGATGCTTATAAAAAAATAAGGATATTGCAAATAGAATCCCTTCCTTAGATATCTCCCACCAAAAAATCATTATCCGCAGCGACTCCTCAAACTCTCACACCTTAAATAAGAACTTAACTCCGTTCTGATGGAAAGCAGCATTAGGTCTCACATGTGGGACAAACATTATTGTTATATCTCAAACACTAAGTGTGGTAGATCTCTAGCACATCGAATAAAACATAAACACTGTTCTTCATTCATTTCCCAAATTCGCTCCACAATGGCAACATTACACAACTCCTTCTCTAAGATTGCTGCGACTTTTAGGGAATTTTATAAAGCTCTATACAATCTTTCAAATAACTACTCCCAAGCCCTGGCATATTGGAAACCCAGATTGAAATCCTTCTTAGCCAAAGCACAGACCGCCTTCCTTGCCACTGAAGAATCCTTGGCTCTTGGCTCACACATTACTGATAGCGAAATTAGTCAAGCAATACTGACTATGGTGGAGGGGAGGAGCCCTAGTTCGGACGGCTTCTCTCTCCAATACTACTGGAAACTCCAGCCCCCCTTACTGCTACATATGCAACAGATTTTAATGCCATTCTTATAGTGGCACCTTTCCCTTCCCAAGCCCTTGAAGCACATATTCTAGTAATGCCAAAGGCTGGCAAAGATCATTCACTATGTTCTAATTATCACTAGTGATGAGCGAGCACCCCAATGCTCGGGTGTTCGGGTGCTCTGACCGAGCACCCCCGGAGGCTCGAGTGCTCGGCCGAGCACCCGAGCCCCATTGAAGTCAATGGGAGGACTCGAGCATTACACCAGGCACCCCCTGCTCTGATGAGGGGAGGGTGCCTGGTCCATAGGAAAAGGGCAGAAAATTATGGAAACACCACAGAAATGGTTCAGGGACAGCATAGGGAGGATGTCTGGATGCATCTTGGACTCCAACATCGCTGCTGGGAACGATCTTTCGCCCGTAGTACGCCATTTTTACAGACTGACCGTAAAACACACAAAAAGGCAGATAAAAACGACTTTAGGTGAAAAATTGTTACCAAACAGTATTTGCTGTATATTTACTTGTATATCATCTGCAAATTCTCCCAAAAATGTCCTCAATTTTTCTGAACTGAGGCCATGATTAAGAGGGAAATGTGCGCAGAGGCAAATTCTCCCAAAAATTTCCTTGATTTTTCTGAACTGAGGCCATGATTAAGAGGGAAACGTGCGCTGAGCCGACCATCTAAAACATTATGGGTGAGGGTCTGCTGCGGAGCTGACCATCCTAAACATTATATGCGAAGGCCCGCTAGTGAGCTGACGCTATAAAACATTATATGAGAGGGCCCGCTAGAGAGCTGACCCAATAAAACATTATATGAGAAGGCCCGCTGGTGAGCTGACCTATACAAAAATTGTCAAACAGGGCCCGCTGGTGAGCTGGCCCTATATAAAAATTATATCACAGGGCCCGCTGGTGAGCTGGCCCTATATAAAAATTATATCACAGGGCATATGGAAGAGGAGGAGGAGGATGAGAAGATTAAGAGTCAACCATATACCCGTTTTTTGGGTGGAAGGGGTGAATGGGAATACAGAGTATTCCCATCATTGTATATAACATATATAAAGTGAGTTTATGTTCCCCCGGGGCTTTCCTCCAGTGGAGTGCAGAAGTCAGGGGAAATCCAGGCCTTGTTCATTTTTATAAGTGTCAACCTATCAGCATTGTCGGTGGAAAGGCGGATACGCTTATCTGTTATGATGCCACCAGCAGCACTAAATACCCGCTCAGACAGAACGCTGGCGGCAGGGCAGGCCAGCACCTCCAAGGCGTAGAGTGCCAGTTCATACCACGTGTCCAGCTTGGACACCCAGTAGTTGTAAGGCACAGAGGGATCATTGAGGACGCTGACACGGTCTGCTATGTACTCCTTCACCATCTTCCAAAACTTTTCCCTCCTTGTGACACTAGGCTGCGCATCAGGTTGAGGGTGCTGGCGGGGTGTCATGAAGGTGTCCCACGCCTTGGAGAGTGTTGCCCTGCCTTTGTCGGAACTGCTGTGTGCTCCCCTTTTCTCCCCTTCTCGGTTGGCCAAGGTAGCACGTACTCTGCCGCCAGCGTTGTCAGATGGAAAATTTTGGAGCAATTTTTCGACAAGAACCTTCTGGTATTGCACCATTTTGCTTGTCCTCTCCACCGGAGGAATGAGAGATGAGAAATTCTCTTTGTAGCGGGGGTCCAGAAGGGTGAACACCCAGTAATCCGTGTTGTCTAAAATGCGTATAACGTGTGGGTCACGGGAAAGGCAGCCTAACATAAAGTCAGCCATGTGTGCCAGAGTACCAACAGGCAAGATTTCGCTGTCCTCACCAGGAGGATGACTCTCAATCTCCTCATCCTCTTCCTCCTCTTCTGCCCACCCACGCTGAAGAGATGGAACTAAAGTTCCATGGCTACCCTCTGTAGCGGAGGCAACCGTGTCTTCCTCCTCCTCCTCCTCCTCCTCCGCCTCCTCCAATTGTCGCTGAGAAGACGAAGTGAGGGTGCTCTGGCTACCACCTTGTGTAAGCTCTTCCTCCCGCATTTCCATCTCTTCCACATGCAAAGCGTCGGTTTTAATTGTGAGCAGCGAACGTTTCAGTAGACACAGAAGTGGGATGGTTACACTGATAATAGCGTTATCGCCGCTCACCATCTGTGTCGATTCCTCAAAATTGCGTAAAACCTCACAGAGGTCTGACATCCATTCCCACTCCTCACTTCTGATTACAGGAAGTTGAACGGAGAGGCGACGACCGTGTAACAGCTGGTACTCCACTACTGCCCTCTGCTGCTCACAAAGCCGGGCCAACATGTGGAAGGTGGAGTTCCAGCGCGTGCTCACGTCACACAGCAGCCGGTGAGCTGGCAATTGTAAGCGCTGCTGCAGCTTCAACAGGCCGGCTGAAGCTGTTGATGACTTACGGAAATGTGCACACACGCGGCGCACCTTGGTCAAGAGATCATGCAAATTGGGGTAGGTTTTTAGAAATCGCTGAACCACTAAATTAAATACATGCGCTAGGCATGGTACGTGTGTGAGCTTGCCGAGCTCCAAAGCCGCCACCAAGTTACGCCCATTATCACACACAACCATGCCTGGTTGCAGGTTGAGTGGCGAGAGCCACTGCTCGGTCTGGTGACTAATCCCCTGCAACAGCTCTGAGGCCGTGTGCTGTTTGTCCCCAAGGCAGATCAGCTTCAGCACGGCCTGTTGACGCTTCCCCACTGCAGTGCTACACTGCTTCCAGCTACCGGCTGATGGGTGAGTGGCGCTGCGTGCAGAGAATTCGGAGGTGGAAACGGAGGAGGAGGAGCCAATAACGTAGGTGCTGGCGGAAACCCTGATGGAGGTAGGGCCCGCAATCCTCGGCGTGGGTAGCACCCGTGCCATCCCAGGGTCCGAGTCGCTCCCAGCCTCCACGACATTCACCCAGTGTGCCGTCAGGGAAATGTAGTGTCCCTGGCCACAAGCACTTGTCCATGTGTCAGTTGTTAAGTGGACCTTCCCAGTAACTGCGTTGGTCAGGGCACGGGTGATGTTACGGGACACATGGTGGTGTAATGCGGGGATGGCACACCGGGAAAAGTAGTGGCGGCTGGGGACCGCGTACCGAGGGACAGCTGCTGCCATCAGGCTGCGGAAGGACTCAGTGTCCACAAGCCTAAATGGCAGCATTTCGATGGCCAGTAATTTGGAAAGGTGTGAGGTTAGTGCTATGGCCTGTGGGTGGGTGGCTGGGTATTTTCGCTTGCGCTCAAATGCCTGGGGTAACGACATTTGGACGCTGCGCTGGGACAGGGAAGTGGATGTGGTCGCTGATGGTGCTTCAGATGGTACAGGTGCAGGGCGGGAGGTATGCGGGCCTGCGCCTTCGACAGGCGATTGGCCGGCACCGAAAACAGGGGAAGAGGAGGCAGTGGTGTGGCCTGCAGACACAGATGGGCGATCCAGGCGTTCCTCCCACTTATTACGGTGCTTGGATGCCATGTGTCGGATCATGCTGGTGGTGGTGAGGTTTCTAGTGTTCATGCCTCGGCTCATTCTGGTGTGGCACAGGTTGCAAACTACAATTCTTTTGTCGTCCGCACTTTCCTTAAAAAAACGCCATACCGCGGAACACCTACCCCTTGGCAAGGGAGATTTACGCAAGGGGGTGCTCCGTGGAACATTTGCGGGCCGGTTTGGTGCGGTCCGCCTTCTTTCTGTAGCCACACCACTGCCTCTTCCAGCCTGTTGCGGTGCTGCAGATGGCTCACCCTCAGGACTGCTGTCATCGCTCGGCTCTACACCTTCCCAGGTGGGGTCAGTCACCTCATCGTCCACCAAGTCCTCCTCCACTTCCTCACTCTGATCATCCTCCTCATGTCTTGATCCCACCACATACTCAGTCATTGACAACTGTTTATCATCCTCCTCATCAAGGTCTTGAGACAGTAATAGTGGTTGATTTAATGGCAACTGTGTCTCATCATCATCATCATCCACTACTTCCTTTGACCTTAAATGCCGTTCACATCTGTCATCTTCTTGTGATTGGGTACCCTCTAGAGGTTGTGAATCAGGGCACAAGATGTCATGTTCCTCTGCAAGCGTGCTTGGAGAGAGGGTCAAATGAAGGATTGGTGATGAGACGAGCTCCTCACTATATCCCAGTGTGGGATCACTTCTTTGGCCAGACCCTCTATGGTGGGAGGAAGGATGATCAGAGTGAGGATTATGTTGACCAGACTCTTGGCTACTGAGAGTGGACTTGGTGGAAGACAGGGTGGTGCTTAACCGACTGGAAGCAGTATCAGCTGACATCCAACCGACCACCTGTTCGCAGTGGTCGGACCTCGAGAGTGATGTCCTGCGACGCCCTGTAAAATGAGACATGAAGCTAGGTATGGTGGATGTCTTTCTTTCTTGTGCTCTGGCACCAGGCACAGTTTCTACGCGTCCTGACCCGCGCCCTGAACTATCAGGATCACGTCCACTTCCCCGTCCCTTTTTACCCGCCTTCTTCATATTACACGGAATATGTGCTGCAAATCTGCAACTTTGCACAGTACACAGAATGTGCTGCTAAACTGCGGCTACGCACACTGAATGGAATATGTGACTTTGATATTTTACAGTTTGAAGACTTAACAGTATTTCTTCCTATTCTGCAACTGTGCACAGTACACAGAATGTGCTGCTAAACTGTGGCGACGCACACTGAATGGAATATGTGACTTTGATATTTTACAGTTTGAAGACTTAACAGTATTTCTTCCTATTCTGCAACTGTGCACAGTACACAGAATGTGCTGCTAAACTGCGGCGACGCACACTGAATGGAATATGTGACTTTGATATTTTACAGTTTGAAGACTTAACAGTATTTCTTCCTATTCTGCAACTGTGCACAGTACACAGAATGTGCTGCTAAACTGCGGCGACGCACACTGAATGGAATATGTGACTTTGATATTTTACAGTTTGAAGACTTAACAGTATTTCTTCCTATTCTGCAACTGTGCACAGTACACAGAATGTGCTGCTAAACTGCGGCTACGCACACTGAATGGAATATGTGACTTTGATATTTTACAGTTTGAAGACTTAACAGTATTTCTTCCTATTCTGCAACTGTGCACAGTACACAGAATGTGCTGCTAAACTGCGGCGACGCACACTGAATGGAATATGTGACTGATATTTTACAGTTTGAAGACTTAACAGTATTTCTTCCTATTCTGCAACTTTGCACAGTAAACAGAATTTGCTGCTTATCTGCGGCTACGCACAGTGAATGGAATATGTGACTTTGATATTTTACAGTTTGAAGACTTAACAGTATTTCTTCCTATTCTGCAACTGTGCACAGTACACAGAATGTGCTGCTAAACTGCGGCGACGCACACTGAATGGAATATGTGACTTTGATATTTTACAGTTTGAAGACTTAACAGTATTTCTTCCTATTCTGCAACTGTGCACAGTACACAGAATGTGCTGCTAAACTGCGGCGACGCACACTGAATGGAATATGTGACTTTGATATTTTACAGTTTGAAGACTTAACAGTATTTCTTCCTATTCTGCAACTGTGCACAGTACACAGAATGTGCTGCTAAACTGCGGCGACGCACACTGAATGGAATATGTGACTTTGATATTTTACAGTTTGAAGACTTAACAGTATTTCTTCCTATTCTGCAACTGTGCACAGTACACAGAATGTGCTGCTAAACTGCGGCGACGCACACTGAATGGAATATGTGACTTTGATATTTTACAGTTTGAAGACTTAACAGTATTTCTTCCTATTCTGCAACTGTGCACAGTACACAGAATGTGCTGCTAAACTGCGGCGACGCACACTGAATGGAATATGTGACTTTGATATTTTACAGTTTGAAGACTTAACAGTATTTCTTCCTATTCTGCAACTTTGCACAGTAAACAGAATTTGCTGCTTATCTGCGGCTACGCACAGTGAATGGAATATGTGACTTTGATATTTTACAGTTTGAAGACTTAACAGTATTTCTTCCTATTCTGCAACTGTGCACAGTACACAGAATGTGCTGCTAAACTGCGGCGACGCACACTGAATGGAATATGTGACTTTGATATTTTACAGTTTGAAGACTTAACAGTATTTCTTCCTATTCTGCAACTGTGCACAGTACACAGAATGTGCTGCTAAACTGTGGCGACGCACACTGAATGGAATATGTGACTTTGATATTTTACAGTTTGAAGACTTAACAGTATTTCTTCCTATTCTGCAACTGTGCACAGTACACAGAATGTGCTGCTAAACTGCGGCGACGCACACTGAATGGAATATGTGACTTTGATATTTTACAGTTTGAAGACTTAACAGTATTTCTTCCTATTCTGCAACTTTGCACAGTAAACAGAATTTGCTGCTTATCTGCGGTTACGCACAGTGAATGGAATATGTGACTTTGATATTTTACAGTTTGAAGACTTAACAGTATTTCTTCCTATTCTGCAACTGTGCACAGTACACAGAATGTGCTGCTAAACTGCGGCGACGCACACTGAATGGAATATGTGACTTTGATATTTTACAGTTTGAAGACTTAACAGTATTTCTTCCTATTCTGCAACTGTGCACAGTACACAGAATGTGCTGCTAAACTGCGGCGACGCACACTGAATGGAATATGTGACTTTGATATTTTACAGTTTGAAGACTTAACAGTATTTCTTCCTATTCTGCAACTGTGCACAGTACACAGAATGTGCTGCTAAACTGCGGCGACGCACACTGAATGGATATGTGACTTTGATATTTTACAGTTTGAAGACTTAACAGTATTTCTTCCTATTCTGCAACTGTGCACAGTACACAGAATGTGCTGCTAAACTGCGGCGACGCACACTGAATGGAGTATGTGACTTTGATATTTTACAGTTTGAAGACTTAACAGAATGTGCTCTAATCTGCAACTTTGCACACTAAACAGAATGTGCTCTAATCTGCAACTTTGCACACTAAACAGAATGTGCTCTAATCTGCAACTTTGCACACTAAAAAGAATGTGCTGCTAATCTGCAACTTTGCACACTGAACAGAATGTGCTCTAATCTGCAACTTTGCACACTAAACAGAATGTGCTCTAATCTGCAACTTTGCACACTAAACAGAATATATGAAGTTTTTTTTTTTTTGTTTTTTTTCCCCACACACAAAATAAACTGCTGCCCCCACACACAGTAGTCCTAGAAAGGACTTTTGGGTCTTTTTTTTTACAAATTTGCTTTTTTTCTCCCTACACTGACTTTCCCTTCCTATCCTCATCTCTCCCTGGCTAAGACTGAGCCGAACTCGCTGGTCAGGTGCTATACAGCACCCGACCACGGGTTCTGGCCAGCCAATCAGTGTAATGCCAGCAGCCAACATGGCTGCTGGCATTACACTGATGTCAGAGCCTCCCTGCACGTTTATTGGCTGCGCAGCAGCCGCGAAACGTGCGGGGAGGAGACCCGAACATGGCGGGCGAGCACATGCGGTACTCGTACGAGTACCGCCATGTGCCGAGCAGAGCGATGCTCGAGCCGATCCGAGCATCGGCCGAGCATGCTCGCTCAACACTAATTATCACCCTATATTCTTATTGAATGTTGACTTAAACATTTTTGCCAAACTCACGACCATCTTTATTGCATTCCATTCAATGGTTTACACTTCCTGGATATATGACTATTGTTTTCAAATGATATATAAGGAGATCTGTTGTTCACTATAGCGAGCCAAATAGTAACTTGGATTATTCTGCCTTAAGCTTTTATTAGATTTTTTAAGGGTCAGTTACTATTTATTAATATTTAGAATACATCATTACCGGGTCATAACAGTTTAAATTGTGCTATGACGACTTCCGGTTTCGTGAGATCATAAAGATCACACTTCCAGTTTCGTTATTTGGATTTTATTCACTGCTCCAGAGGCTACAATTTTTTTATTTAAATAAATATATAATAGTACAGTGTTGTACACTTCCAGTCTGTGATGCCGTGATTTTGTTTATATACTGTTTAGACCAACTTCAGTCAATCTTAGCAGTTAACCATGGAATAGGTTAAAAATTTAAAATGATGTTTTGATGTTGCTGCTTTGTCTTCTGTATTTTTTGGCTAAGCTGTATCTGATGAAGTAGTCAGGTGACTATGAAACGTTATACCAATACTAAGCTTGCTTTATTTTATATTTCATTTTATTTTGTGCAACAATTCTATATTGTGTTTCAATTTTATATTGTGATATAAATTTGAAGATTTTGGATATTACAAAATATTTTGGAGACTAAAAAGGAGCACTTTGTGGGATTCCTTTTCCTTCATTTGAAAGTACCTGAGCAGAGACAGGTTAAGATCTGTGCAGACCTTTATTGATGTTGGTGGGTATATGCCCTCACACAACCACCTCCTTTGTGAGTATAATTGATACTTTGTATATTCAGTTACCATTAAGATAATAGGCACTATTGGGCACCCTCTTGTTTATCTCTTTTATGATCAGAGTAACTTTGGGCCAGGCTCTGGGTGGCTCCGCTCCTGGATAGCCAATCCTCTCTCCTCGACAACTGCGATTCATTCCTCTCTGCCTTCCATGCCATGTTTGATACGCCTGGACGTCAAGCCAAAGCGGAACCCAGCCTCTTAGAACTTCAGCAAGGGAACCAGTCCTTCTCGCAATACGCTATAGAATTTCGGACCCTGGCCTATGACATGGACTGGGGTACCAGCTCCCTAAAGGCAGCTTTTTGGCTTGGTCTCTCTGATCGCTTGAAGGATGAGCTGACCACGAGGCCCATCCCAGGGACCCTGGAGGGTCTGATTTCCTTGTGTGCCTCTCTAGATACCGGCATTCAAGAAAGACGACTTGAGCGAGATTGTGACCGATCCAAGCGTCCCGCTGCACATCCTCCTGTACGTCTTGCCCCATGATTTATGTCTCCCACAACCTCCACAGACCCTGCTCCAGAACCGATGGAGATTGGACGTCTGACCCGCCTCTCTGAAGAGGAAAAATCCAGAAGACGCTCACAGGGCTTGTGCCTGTATTGTGGCCTACCAGGCCATCTAGCCCAGAGCTGTCCCAACAAGCCAGGAAACACTCGGACTTAGCGAGGGTGGAGGGACTATCGCTAAGTCACACTCATGTTCCCTCGAACACTCCGCAGCTCCTCACCTTGATTGTACGTATTATCTGGCCTGGTGCCGAGACTGAAGTGGCAGCCTTAATTGACTCAGGAGCTGCAGGGGTCTTCATAGACCTCTCTTTTGCCCAGGGACATGGAATTCTCTTAGTACCCAAAGCTCAACCCTTGTCCATCACTGTGATTGACGGTTACCCTTTGGGGGATGGACACGTCTTTCTACAGACCGTGCCGCTCTCCATGCGTGTACTCTCGCTACATTCGGAGGAGATCATCTTTGATGTTATTTCTGCTCCTCAGCGCCCTGTGATTCTAGGTCTACCATGGTTGGCTAAGACCAATCCCAGCATCAACTGGGCCAAACGTACCATTACCATTCCTTCCACGGTGCCCGTTGGCTCCTTGAACCTATCTACCACCGGTACCTCCGAGTCTATCCTTCCGCAACCCTATAGATCCTTCTCGGACGTGTTTTCAAAAGCAAGATCTGAGGTTCTTCTTCCCCATCGGGAATACGATTGCACTATCGATCTGTTACCAAGGACTACTCCACCAAGGGGACGTACCTATCCATTGTCCTTGCCCAAGACCCAGGCACTGGAGACGTACATTCAGAAGAGCCTTTCTCGGGGGTTTATTCGGCCCTCTACTTCTCCTGCTGGGGCAGGATTATTCTTCGTGAAGAAGAAGGACAGGTCTTTGCGTCCATGTATAGACTACCGAGGCCTGAACGCGATCACACAGAAGAATTCCTATCCTCTATCACTTATTCCCGAACTCCTTGAGAGACTGCGCGGATCCACTGTTTTCACCAAATTGGATCTTAGGGGTGCCTACAACCTTGTTCGGGTACACAGCGGTCATGAGTGGAAAACCACATTTAATACACGCTTTGGCCACTATGAATACTGCGTCAGGCCCTTTGGCCTGCGGAATGCCCCTGCGGTTTTCCAAGCATTTGTCAATGATATCTTCCGTGACCTCCTGCTGTCCGTTGTAATAGTATATCTTGACGATATCCTGATTTTTTTCTAAGGACATACATGAACACCGTGTACACGTCCGAACAGTGCTGGAACGCTTGAGACAAAATAACCTCTTCACCAAGCTGGAGAAGTGCAGCTTTGAGAAATCTTCCCTGCCATTTCTTGGCTACGTTATTTCGGCCTCCAGACTGGCCATGGATCCAGACAAACTTAGTGAGGTCTTGGATTGGCCGGTTCCGCATACAGTCAAAGCCGTGCAACGGTTCATAGGCTTTTCGAACTACTACCTTAGGTTCATTAAAAATTTCTCCAAGTTAATATGACCGATAGTTGGTTTGACTTGCAAAGGTGCAGATCCCAGTAAGTGGTCCTCTGATGCTCTGGAGGCCTTTGCCACCCTGAAAGCTGCCTTCATCACAGCACCCTTATTGGCCTATCCGGATCCGGCTTTGCCCTTTGTGTTGGAAGTGGATGCTTCTGAGGTGGCTGCTGGAGCAGTCTTGTCCCAAGGCACCGGACCACAAGCCACTTTGCATCCATGTTCTTACTTCTCCCGCAAGTTTACTACTGCTGAGGCCAATTACGATACTGGTAACCGTGAGTTACTCGCCATAAAACTTGCTTTGGAGGAGTGGTGCTACCTTCTCGAGGGAGCCACGCATCGTGTTACTATCCTTACAGACCACTGAAACTTGGACTATTATGCCTCCACCAAATGGCTGACACCTCGTCAGGCCAGGTGGTCGTTGTTCTTCTCTCGATTTGACTTATCCATATCCTACATACGCGGTACCAAGAACATCAAAGCGGACGCCTTGTCTAGGCGCTACAACGACACCCCCCCGTCGGCAGTACCAGACTTTATTCTGCCATCTTCTGTGTTTTTGCCCACCCTGTCCACTTCCGTTCTCCAGAGAATACAACGAGCTCAACCAGTGGTTAAACCCCCGGCTTGCCCGGCATCTCTGCTCCTGGTTCCTGAGATCCATAGGAACCAGGTGTTGGCCTGGGCTCATCATTCGCCTGTAGCCGGTCATCCTGGAGTCGATCGTACCCTTGATCTTCTGACCAGGTATTTCTGGTGGCCCTCCTGCCGGCAGGATGTTATTTGTTGGGTTTCCACATGCTCAGTTTGCGCTAGGACTAAGACTCCTCGTGTAAGGTCTCTTGGTCTGCTTCTTCCTCTGCCTGTTCCAGAGCTTCCATGGACCCATCTGTCCATGGATTTCATTGTGGATTTACCTCTATCTCATGGAAAGAACACGATCTTAGTCGTGGTAGACCGTTTTTCCAAGCAGGGTCATTTCATTCCCTTGTCGGGTCTGCCTTCTGCCCAGGAACTCGCAGAGATTTTCATTACGGACATTGTGAGTTTGCACCGTTTACCCCTTCACATCACGTTGGATCGGGGTTCGCAGTTCGTCTCCAGGTTCTGGAGAGCCTTTTGTACCCGCTTAGGGGTTACTCTTCATTTCTCCTCTGCCTATCACCCGCAGACTAACGGGCAGACAGAACGCCTGAACCAGGTTCTGGAGCAATACTTGCGTGCCTACACCAATTATCAACAAGACAACTGGGTGAGCTTGTTGCCTTGGGCTGAGTTCTCCTATAATTCCCTCCGACACTCTTCCTTGGGTTGCTCACCATTCTTTGCAGCCCTCGGTTATAACCCCCGAGTCCTTTTATTGTCCTCGGGTTCTTCTCTGGTACCTGCAGCCGAGACCAGGGTTCAGGCCCTTTCTACACATTGGCGTTCACTCCGTTCAGCCTTGCTCAGTGCACAGAACCGTCAGAAGGTAGCCGCGGACCAACGCAGAACCCCGGCTCCCCTCTTTCAGTTGGGTACTCGGGTTTGGTTGTCCACCAGACATCTTCACCTGGCCCAGCCTTCCGTTAAGTTGGGTCCTCGTTATATTGGTCCCTTCCGCATTTTGCGGCGTCTATCACCAGTGTCCTATAAGTTGGCCCTGCCCCGTAGCCTACGGGTACACCCGGTCTTCCACGTCTCCCTTCTCAAGGAGTTTCTCCCTGCCGCTTCCACCGGCCCTATCCCGAAGCCTCCAGCACCGGTTTCAGTTGGAGGTCAGGAGGAGTATCTAATCAATGCGGTTCTGGATTCCCGCCATTCCAGGGGTCGTCTCCAATACCTAGTGAACTGGAAGGGCTATGGTCCCGAGGAACGATCCTGGGTCCGTTCCTCTGACCTCCACGCCTCCGCTCTCGTACATGCCTTTCACTGTCAGTTTCCCGCTAAGCCGGCTCCCTGAAGCTCCAGAGACGCTCTTTGTCCGGGGGGCAATGTCACCCTTTTCGGCTTCTCCCTACCTGCCCCGTCCTGTGCGGCCTTCTCCGCTCTTCGTCGGAGGCTTTGTGCCCTCTTTCCTATGCTTTTAGCGGCGTGCAGTCTGCCTCTGTTCTCTCTCGCTCCGGACTGACGGAGCATTGGCCCGCACTTCCGCATTCTCTTCCCATGCGTCTCTCCCTCTAGTGACGTCGTCGTCTAGCGCCTATATCAGGGCGGCACTCCATGGAAGCTGGGCACTTTCACAGTGTTTCTCCCATCCCTGTGTTTGGTCCTTGCCTTGGCACTACAGCTCCTAGCCATGTCGAGCCTAGCCTGTGTCTTACCCTCGCTCTCCCTTCTTTCTCCTGCAGCCCTCCGGTGTATGACCTCTCGCTTCCATTTGACCATCCTATTGCCTGCTGATATTACTCTCCAGTTTACCTGTGTATGACCCCTGGCTTCCATTTGACCATTCTACTGCCTGCCAAAATTAACCTCCAGTTTACCTGTGTATGACCTCTGGCTTCCACTTGACTGCTCTACTGCCTGCCGATATGTACCTCCAGTCTACCTGTGTATGACCTTTGGCTACCAGCTGACCATTCTCTTGCCAGCCTCTCCTGACGTTCTCCGACCAGTCTAGTATCCTATAGGCTTTGTCTACCTATCTTCTGTTCTTTGTTCCTCTTCAGGAGAGCTACGCTCCTAAGCCGCCGAACCCTAGCTCTGAACCCCATTCCTCGCTCCCTAGCCTGCGCTCTCCCCTGCAGGAGAGCTTGTACTGCTGGTGACGGTTCCATCCGGTTCGCTTCTTCACGCCCTCAGCTGCAGCACGGTCTCGTTACCAGCAGTCAACGTGCCCGAGCTCCGCTCCCCACTCTACGATCCCCAGCACTCTCTCCTGCAGGCCTCAAGCCTGTGTATTACAATTTCTCATTCAGTCGCTTCTTACTGCCTGAATCAACAGACTCTCTTTGTCCGACCATTCTCCCATATCGATTGCTCTTTCCACACATGAGATCACAGTTTCTCCAAAGCACTGGAGACTTAAAGAATCACTTCTCCAAGACCAAGCTCTTATCCATTTGCTTCAAAGAGATATAGAGGAATATTGAAAATTGAATGCTTACCCAGAAGTACCTGATCCCATTGTATGGGAAGCACACAAAAGTGTTTTGACAGGCCTTAAACATGATGCTTATAAAAAAATAAGGATATTGCAAATAGAATCCCTTCCTTAGATATCTCCCACCAAAAAATCATTATCCGCAGCGACTCCTCAAACTCTCACACCTTAAATAAGAACTTAACTCCGTTCTGAGGGAAAGCAGCATTAGGTCTCACATGTGGGACAAACATTATTGTTATATCTCAAACACTAAGTGTGGTAGATCTCTAGCACATCGAATAAAACATAAACACTGTTCTTCATTCATTTCCCAAATTCGCTCCACAATGGCAACATTACACAACTCCTTCTCTAAGATTGCTGCGACTTTTAGGGAATTTTATAAAGCTCTATACAATCTTTCAAATAACTACTCCCAAGCCCTGGCATATTGGAAACCCAGATTGAAATCCTTCTTAGCCAAAGCACAGACCGCCTTCCTTGACACTGAAGAATCCTTGGCTCTTGGCTCACACATTACTGATAGCGAAATTAGTCAAGCAATACTGACTATGGTGGAGGGGAGGAGCCCTAGTCCGGACGGCTTCTCTCTCCAATACTACTGGAAACTCCAGCCCCCCTTACTGCTACATATGCAACAGATTTTAATGCCATTCTTATAGTGGCACCTTTCCCGCCCTTGAAGCACATATTCTAGTAATGCCAAAGCCTGGCAAAGATCATTCACTATGTTCTAATTATCACCCTATATTCTTATTGAATGTTGACTTAAACATTTTTGCCAAACTCACGACCATCTTTATTGCATTCCATTCAATGGTTTACACTTCCTGGATATATGACTATTGTTTTCGAATGATATATAAGGAGATCTGTTGTTCACTATAGCGAGCCAAATAGTAACTAGGATTATTCTGCCTTAAGCTTTTATTAGATTTTTTAAGGGTCAGTTACTATTTATTAATATTTAGAATACATCATTATCGGGTCATAACAGTTTAAATTGTGCTATGACGACTTCCGGTTTCGTGAGATCATAAAGATCACACTTCCAGTTTCGTTATTTGGATTTTATTCACTGCTCCAGAGGCTACAATTTTTTTATTTAAATAAATATATAATAGTACAGTGTTGTACACTTCCAGTCTGTGATGCCGTGATTTTGTTTATATACTGTTTAGACCAACTTCAATCAATCTTAGCAGTTAACCATGGAATAGGGAAGAGTATTTAAAATGATGTTTTGATGTTGCTGCTTTGTCTTCTGTATCTGTATCTGATGAAGTAGTCAGGTGACTATGAAACGTTATACCAATACTAAGCTTGCTTTATTTTATATTTCATTTTATTTTGTGCAACAATTCTATATTGTGTTTCAATTTTATATTGTGATATAAATTTGAAGATTTTGGATATTACAAAATATTTTGGAGACTAAAAAGGAGCACTTTGTGGGATTCCTTTTCCTTCAATTGAAAGTACCTGAGCAGAGACGGGTTAAGATCTGTGCAGACCTTTATTGATGTTGGTGGGTATATGCCCTCACACAACCACCTCCTTTGTGAGTATAATTGATACTTTGTATATTCAGTTACCATTAAGCTAATAGGCACTATTGGGCACCCTCTTGTTTATCTCTTTTATGATCTTGGCTTCTGGTTGGTTGTACTGAGCTGCAGCCCTGATGAAATAAAAACATTCCTTTGACACTGATACTGCTGTGGAGACAGTTATAAAATCCTTCCTGGGCAGATTTCGGTTAACACTTATGTGTTATGTGTTAAGCTGAACACTAATTCTGTGAGTGTATTTCTTCAAGTGGTGACGGGTTGGTGAAAACACCTTTATAAAACATTATTGCACCAGAAGTGCCTTCTTTCCATGGGCGTCTGGGTGGGGAGCAAGGGAGGGCACTTGCCCCCCCTAAAATTACCCCCTGTCATACCCTCCACGGGGTCTGCGTCTGGCTCCGCTATAAGCCTCTCATTCCGGTCTTCCTCTTCTGGTTGTTCGGCGCGGTATTGTCGCGTCCTCCTTCTCTCTATCAGGCACATGCGAGTTAGCCGGTGCTCGGCTACCCTAGCGCATGTGCTGTTCACGTCTCTCTCTGTCTTCCTGCTGGGCGCATGTGCAGCCGGCTGTGCCGGTCCTTGACCTCCAGCCTTGCCTCTTCCTGTCCCTTCCACTACTTTAGGGAGTGAGTTTCTTACTGGGACGTGTTGTTATAGCATCTCCAGCCTAGCAGTATCCTTCCAGTCTCTTTTTGGCTCCGTTGATCTGACTCCTGTGTTTGAATCTGGCCTTGTCTGACCCTGCTGCCTCTCCTGTGTTCCTCTCCTGTAGATCTCCGTGTATGACCCGGCTTGGAATCTCGTCTGCGCTTTGCCTTCCACTCCGGTATTGTTCCTGTAACTCCTGTGTATGACCCGGCTGGACTGACTATTCTTCTGGATTCTAGGAAGGACCTCTTGCTTGCTCTTCTGACCATCTGAGTGAGTATTTGTTCCTGTTGGAGTTTGTTTTCTCCCTGGGGATAGCGGCAGTATAGATTGTCAGGAGGGGGTCATCGTGGGACTTCTTTGGCTCAACCGAAGGAGTCCAATCTAGCCTTGTGGCTAGCACCTTTATACGGCCTGGGCCACAGCACGTCTCCCTTCTGGCAACCACCGTACACGAGCTTCGCACCCCAGCGTCATTTCCCAGCAGCTTGCTCCTCTATCTCTTGTTAGAGGAGTCTGACATTCCTCACTCATCGGCTTGGTCAGGGGGCTTTTCGTAGGTACCTTTCCTCCTGGGGTTCATAACACCCCTCCATATAAACAAAGGGGCTGGTTGGGTTGGCCTGTTCGTCATATTATGGCTTTGCAACCCCTGGATAAATTTCTATGGACACCACTGCTTCTTTCTTCTGTTTTTTTCACTGCTTACTCAGATGGCAGACCACTTACCAGTGTGGTCAGACATATTCTGCTGAACCACAATCCCTCAACATGAATTTTGAAGGCATCGGGTATTCAGAAAAGAGTTCTTAATTCAATTCCCCCTTTGTACCATTCCTACAATGTTCACCATTTCTGTTTTCTTTTTTTAAATGTTCAAATATTGTACTAAGTGTCTTCCTTCAGAGAAAATTATTTTCTTTCACTGTGATTCATTGGTTATTATTTTGGAGAGACATCACTTCTGTGATCTCTCAATCCTTCCTTCCCAACCAATAAGAATCTTTGTTTTTCAGTTTAGACTTTAAATAGTGGCACCTTTTCCTCCTACACTCTGATAACGCTAACAGCAAAATGAGAGTCATTTCATTGCTCCAGCCTATGTCTAACTAACATCTATCTTCAGCATTACTCTGCCATGATGATATATTCGGAGTTTATTTCAAGCTTTCTCAGCATCTATGTTACTTGTATTTAGGGCTACATAGCCCCTGCTGATTTTATTCTAATATCTACTGTTAAGCTTATTGCTATTTTCACAACTGGTGTTAGTTAAGATTCCAGGCTGGTCCTTTTGCTATGTTTTTCAATAATGTTGTAACTGAGGACTGGGACTTGTAATTACTGGGGGCACCAGCCATTTGTCTTTGCATATTAAATGACAAGTTGGATATGTCCCGGCATACTGTGTGAATGGCAGCAGATGACTGACATGGCTTAATCTATGCCCTTTTTTCTCTATCATGGATCAATAAAAGTTGTTATCTCCATCTGTAACACTTTAGAAATTACTAACCCCAGTGCATTTTATAGTGATCATTATGATCAAGGTAATTCTGTAATAGTGGACAGGGAACATTCTCATGACAGTTTACGGTATTGCTGAAATATCAGGAGGGTTCTTAAATAGAGTCACATGCCAATAAAACCATATCTGTGTAATAGCACTCCCAACCTGCATCGTGGAAAACACTGCAGAACAACAGGAAATAAGGAGAAAGAAAAAACAGGGGCGTCCCCTGTGTATATCAATCAATCAGACTTGGACCACCACCATTCACCTGATGGATGTACACTCACAAGAGATGTATGTCAGAACACAGATCATACTGAATCTGACATTACAGGCTACTGGAGAATTTCAGCTGTCTCCAGACACAGTAACACGATCCGTCTAGGTTAGGCAGCTCTCTTCAGGAGTTACATGCTCACTCTCAGTGGTAAGATATCGAAAAGACACAAAGGAAAAAGGAGAAAACGCCAAATCATGTGATAAGTTCACTATACAACAAAAGTATCAAACCGACACTAACCTAATGACATTAATCAATAGTCAGGCTCTTTGATACCAAAATCCAATGACAAAGTAGGCAAAAGGAGAGACTAGCCCCGTCTCCCTTCAGGGGAACTCACGTAACTGTGATGAATGGATGAATTCTTCAATACTTTCAATGAAGGGACCAGGCGGTGACTATGTTTAAAAAGTTTATTCAAAACAAAAGGCTATAACGCTTATGCGTTTCACAGTTAAAGCACCGCTTTATCTAAGCTCACAAGCCTATATCAAAATTTGTAAGATACAAAGAACTGCCAGAACACAAGAGATTAAAGTGGATCTATCACCACCTTACAAGTTTTGATCATTATGTAGAATACTTAGTGAATAATTATAAAATGCTAGTATTAAAAAAAAAAAATGTTATTTGCAAGAAAATTACAGTTTAAAGTATGCCCAGCAATACTTCGGGTAAACTGCTCTTACCGCTCTGCCTCTGCTCCAGTCATTCTCCCAGTCATCCTCCGATGACAGAGGCATTCAGAGATCGATATCTAGCCAATGAGATTGCTCCAGCTTACTAACAGAACACCTCCGTCATTGGAGGATGCTGGGGAGAGTGAAGGGAGAAGAGGCAGTGAGGCATACTTTAAACTGTAATTTTCTTGCAAATAACATTAAAAAAAATAATAATAACGTTTTAGAATTATTCGCTAAGGATTCTACATAATGATCAAGACTTATAAAGTGGTGATAGATCCACTTTAAATACTTCCTGATGAAACTGTGATTGGCTAAACCCATTTGTCAATCAATCTCTAAACTGAACTCATGCATCTGTTGTCATAAAGAAGCTCAGATACACTGGTGATCTCATTAAAATAAAATAAAATAGAAGCTGAAGCCGATTCATTTATTAAGAAAAGTCTGAGTCACCTCATTCCAAAAAAATCAAAGATGGAAACAGCAAACAAGTAAATGAGAGAATGTGTCCTTCTAACAATATTATAAACCTCTCTGGTCACATATTAACCAAAGACGAGGCTAATATTTTGTCTAAAGGGCTATCTTTTTGTCCCTCTAAACAGTTCAATTTATTCAAATTATTGATAGATTTGAATTAATTTGTATGTAAATTATCATTAAAGAGATTTTTTGTTTTAAAATCACTTAGGGATAATCCCACAGCCATACCTATTGTTACAGATACCCCAGGTTTTAATGACTCTGGTAGAGAGATAGTTACATACACTGATGATGCCACTAATTACATCATAAATGGGAGTGTACCGCCTGGCCTTAAACCACAATCTACTTTTTCCCTACCCAGGCCAAAGGCCCCATAGTTGAGACTTTTAGTGTGGCAGTCCTTGAAGATCTAAACAATAAGAATTTTCATAGAAAGGGAAGTCTGAGTAGGAGCGATCAAAGAGCCTTATCTGAATTTAAGAAGAACCATCAGATTAAAATAAAAAGGCTGACAAAGGTGGGGCAATAGTGGTGCAGAATGTTGAGGATTATATACTTGAAGCCAATCGAATTTTAGGGGATGAACGTTATTACCAGATTCTGAAAAAAAGCCCAGCTGAATTTTTTGGGGTGGAATATAAAATGTTGATTGAAGAGATGAGAGAGCTTTTTTAGACATAAAAATCCCAGACCGGCTATATACTACCACTTGCCTAAAGTACATAAAAGCTTGATACATCCTCCAGGGAGACCAATAATCTCTGGGATTAATTCCCTCACTTCTAACTTCTCGTCATTTATTGACTTTCACCTCCAGAGACAAGTTGTAGGTCTTGTCTCCTATTTGAAAGATACTCAACATCTACTCAATCTTATTCAGGATATGGTCTGGTTAGAATGTTATAGTTGGTCCACGTTTGATGTCATCTTCTTATATTCTAATATTCCCCATGAGGGGGGAACTACAAGTGATTGAACATTTTCTATCTTTGGATTTGTTGATGCCTCCTAAACAGAGACATTTTTTACTTGAAGCTATAATGTTCATGCTGACTCACAATTTTTTCGAGTTCGTTGATTATCACTTCCTCCAAGTGAGGGGTATGGCTATGGGGACCAGATTCATGCCAAGTTATGCCAGTTTATTTATGGGATTTTTGGAAGATCTATTGGTACATAATAACAATCCCTTTGGCGTGGGTCTGGTCCTCTACTGGTGCTTCATAGATGATATTATAATCATCTGGAGGAGTGATGATGTCGAACTTCAGAATTTTGTGACTCGTATGAATGGGAATAGATGGGGTATGACATTTACCAGTAACATACAGAAGTCCACTATACCAGTTCTGGATTCAGAATTGTCAGGTATACCTGGTACTATATATAAGACATATTTTAATGATGTGGATAAAAATAGCCTTATGGGCAATTTTGTAGAATTAGGAGAAATTGCTCCAACCTGTTGGATTTTGATGCACAAACTGGTGTATACTTAGAGAGCGATTCTTAGAAAAGGGGTGTCCCCCAGGATTGATTGAGGACTCCTGTAAGTGAGCAAAACAAATCTAAGCCTAGTATCAACAATGAGACCTCTTTTGATAAATCTCCCATGTTCATTAATAGATACAACTCAGATGCTAAGGATATATCACGGTGCCCGTGATTGCTTGTTTTTTCTGTCAGTTAGCAATGGGTGCTTCCCATTTGTTGCCTGTGGTTAGCCCGCCCAGTATTGTCTATATAGACTGGGCTCCTGCACCCTTTCACTGCCCTTTCGTGGTGTTTCTATGCCATTGCAACGTCTGTCTGTGGATTCCAGTGTACTTCCTTGGCCTGCCTGACTTCTCTCCTGTTCCTGCGCCTGTGTACCGACCCGGATAGCCTGACTACTCTCCTGTATTGTTCCTGTGTACCGTTCCGGCTTGGCTGACGTTCCTGCTCCCGTATCCGACCTGGTTTGGCTGATGTTCCTGCTCCGGTATCCTGACCCGGCCTGGCTGATGTTCCTGTTCCTGGATCCCGACTTGGCTGTGTTCCGCTTTGACTCTGGTCGTCTCGGCGACATTCTGACTTCCGGTGCCTTCCTGGTATGGCACCGCTGCCCACAGGCTTGTCTTGCCTCCGTGATTACACTGGTATTCAGTAGCTGGTTTGCTCCACTCAGTCACCAGTTGCTAGTGCTGCCTCCGTTATAGCACAGGTAGGGCATTTGTGTTTGTACAGTACGTGGTACTGGTTAGCTCCACTCTGACCTTCCAGTCGCAAGAGTTGCCTCCGTGATTGCACTGGTATTCAGTAGTTGGTTTGCTCCTCTCAGTCACCGGTTGCTAGCGCTGCCTCCGTTATAGCACCGGTAGGGCCTTCGTGTTTGTCCAGTACGTGGTACTGATTCACTCCACTCTGTCCTACCAGTCGCAAGTGTTGCCTCCGTGATTGCGCTGGTATACCGTAGTTGGTTTGCTCCACTCAGACACCGGTTGCTAGTGCTGCCTCCGTTATAGCACCGGTAGGGCCTCCATATTTGTCCAGTACGTGGTACTGGTTCGCTCCACTCTGTCCTTCCAGTCGCAAGTGTTGTCTCCATGATTGTGCTGGTACACAGTAATTGGTTTGCTCCACTCTGACACCGGTTGCTAGTGCTGCCTCCGTTATAGCACCGGTAGGGCCTCCGTGTTGCTCAGTTTATGGCACTGGTTCACTCCACTCTGAACCTCCAGTCACATGTGTTGCCTCCGTGAATGCGCCGGTATACAGTAATTGGTTTGCTTCACTCCATCTAACCAGCTGCTTTGCTACCTCCGTTATAGCACCGGTAGGGCCTCCTCTAAACCGTGTCGCACCAGTCATAGGCTGCCTTACCCGGTATTTGGTAAGGCCGGTAGAGCCTCCTCAGTTCCTTGTTGTACCAGATTTGGCTGCCTTACCCGGTATTTTGGTAAGGCCGGTAGAGCCTCCTCAGTTCCTTGCTGTACCAGTTTGGGCTGCCTTGCCCGGTATATTGGTAAGGCCGGTAGAGCCTCCTCAGTCCTATTGCACCATCTTCTAGGCTGCCTTATCTGGTATTTTGGTGAGGCCGGTAGAGTCTATATATGTATACATTGTATGCTATATTACTTGAACCTGTCGTGTGTCTGTAACATATGTGTGATGTTCAGGACCTGTGAGGGTTCTTTATTATTTTTTTTCAATAAAGCTGTGTTTTTATCTTAACTCTGTGTCTGTGAGTCAAACAAACCGGACAGGATATTTATAAAGTGTTTCATAAATGTTGGAATATTTTAACGAGCGATCCCTTATTTGAGAGAGATATTACTGATAAGCCCAGTATTGCGCATAGAAGGGTAAGAACATTGACACCTAGTTTGTTTAGGAACCCTAAAAAGTCTATATGCCCCATGGGAAGACAAGGCTTTATTACAAAACAACTATCATTTCATATTCCTTCTGCAACTCAGATTCATGGCAGTTATAAATGTGGTAAAAATGCTACAGAGCTCAAGGTTATGCCCATTGAACACATTTCTACAACTAAGATGTCTGAGAGAGAACTATATCTTAACAATCGTGAGGCTTTTTGGATTTTCAGACTATCCACTATGTTATCTTTAGGTCTAAATGAGTCCATTGAGACACCGAGACGTTAATTGTTAGTTCTAATTTCCTATCTTCTATATTCATTTTTAATATTTTCATATTTTATTTTTCTATATTTTATTTTCTATCTTCTTATTTTCATTTCTATTTTTATTTTCATTTTTATTGTAGTTTATTTTCAATTTTATTTTTACTTCTATTTTTATTTTCCTAATACATATTTCTTATATTTATATTATTATTTCTCTTACTTTAATTTTTATTTTCATTTTCCTCTTCATTTTTATTTTTATATATTTTACACATTTTTATTTTTCATCTTTTATTTTATTTTCTACTTTTTTATTTTATATTTTTTCATTTTATTTTCCAATTTTTCATTTCCATATCTAATTTTTCACATACATATTTTGTATACACATAAATATTTATCTATATTACTTTACACGCACCATCAAGTCACAATTTTCTTTTACACATTACTTTCTTATCACATATGGCTACATTTATAACAAGAAAACAAGATCCTATATTTAATATAGAATTCTATTATGGTAGTACAAGTGTGCTGTTTTAGATTCCTATTATATTCTTAATACACATCACCCTTTATAACACTTTAGTATAGAGTTTTTTTATGAGTTTATATTTAAGTCCAGAAATTCATTTTTTGATCGTGGTCTCAATAACCTATGGGACAATTTCAACCACATCTTTTCACTAAATTTACAAATATTTACATTAACAACTAACAATTTAAAATATTCTACAAACTCACTCATCTCAAATGATTTATGGGAACCATAATTCACATTTTTCACATAAATATTTACACCAATAATTTTTTGAGTTATAAGTTCTATAATATTCCATTATACTTTTGGACTGTGAATATTTATTAATATACATATTTTACACTTGTCACATCGTTCCATTGGACTTAAGTTATTACTGCTTGACAGATATTCTGATCATTCAAATATAACCTCAGATAGATCTCTCTTGTAAGAACTTGTTGTAGAGTATCTATGTAGACAAATATTAGAAACCAATATTGTGTTAGGCGCTCACCATGTATTATATGATTATATGTAGACTCCGACAGTTCTATCAAATCTATTAAAAGATATTAAAGCTGTTTGCATTGTACATCTAATGTTATTTCTTGTGAACATTTTGCTTGGAAGACCTTGGTTCGGTGGTATAACTATAGTGAGCTCTTGGTTGTATCTAACAGACTGAGGATTTGTTTAATTTAAATAGTGGGGCTTGTCTAATCTTAATGTATTTTATAGATTGAGTTATTTACATATCTCTCATGACTTTTCTATTATTAGTGATACTGATGGTTATGTTGAGTACCACATTGAACCGATTACTAATGTAATCAATCCTTTATATGTGTTGTTTATGCATATTTAATCTTTATATGTGTACATTATTCATAAATAATGTCCTACATCTTTTTATTTTGTTCACATATATTTTGTATATTTCATTTATTTATGTGAATGCGTGCAGGAGATATGAAAGTTTTTCATATTCATAAGTGACACTGCGTCCATCTTTATATATCCACCAGTCTTCCATCAGGCTTTGAAATGTGCCTATTTTATACATTATGTGAATATTGTTATGATACACTTTCAATATTTGACTGCCTATATATGTAATAATGTGAACATTTACAATTTATATGTTGTATAAAATTGTGTATATTATTCAACCTATGGGAGCAGACTGAATTATTGGTATTCCATTATATTGGTTGATAATAATTGTAATCAGTTTTTTTCTCATCACATTTTTTCTCATCATTATTTTCAATTGTAAGTTGATTGGATTATATTAAGAACTGATATGGTGTTCGTTGTGAACACTTATTATGGTAGTATTGATAAGATTGTCTAGTGTCTCATTTGTATCCGCAGCGTTCATGTTTGTCATAAGGTAACTCAGACTTTTCTTAATAAATGAATAGGCTTCATCTTATATTTTATTTTATTTTAATGAGATCACCAGTGTATCTGAGCCTCTTTATGACAACAGATGGATGGAGCAGGTTCAATTTAGAGACTGATTGACGAATGGGTTTAGCCAATCACAGTTTCATCAGGAAGTATTTAATCTCTTGTGTTCCGTTGCCGGGTTCTTTGTACTTTACACATTTTTATATAGGCTTGTGAGCTTCGATAAAGTGGTGCTTTAACCATGAAACGCATAAGCGTTATAGCCGTTTCTTTTAAATAAACTTTTTAAACAAAGTCCCCGCCTGGTCCCTTCATTGAAAGTATTGAAGAATTCATCCATTCATCACAGTTATCACAGTCCTCTTACATCTAGA
The DNA here is from genome assembly GCA_037306005.1 of Rhinophrynus dorsalis. Classification (NCBI taxonomy): domain Eukaryota; kingdom Metazoa; phylum Chordata; class Amphibia; order Anura; family Rhinophrynidae; genus Rhinophrynus; species Rhinophrynus dorsalis. Next base: position 166,315,942 of record CM074719.1, on the reverse strand, counting down.
TACCATCTAATTGAAAATAGAGATATATGTTTGGGGGGAGGGTGTTGTATCCATGGTGCACCTGGATCAACAGTTAGTGAGTTCCTGTGAACGGAGACGGGTCTAGTCTCTCCGTATGCCTACTTTGTCAGTGGATTTTGGTATCAAAAAGCCTGACTATTGATTATTGTGAGTAGATTAGTGTTGATTTGTTACTTTTTTTGTATAAAGAACGTATCACGCAATTTGGCGCATTCTCTTTTTTCCTTTGTGTCTTATCGTGGAAACACTCGCACTATGATCATCACCTTAGGACATTGTAAAGTTTCTGATTTGTGCCGATTACGGGGCTCAGAATATACTCTGGAAAAGTGCAATATAGAAGCAGGGCTCAAAATTTCCACTCTCCACTAGCCCTGGCGAGTAGAAATTCAGCCCTGGTGGGTATGTTTTGGCTTGCAGTGGTGAGTAACTTTTCAGGTCTGGCTAGTAGCAAAGGACTTAAAATTATAAGCCCTGATAGAAGCATTACCATTTAAGTAATTTGACAAGTATCAAACCAATAATTAATCTATCTGTAAAAAAGGCGTGTGTTAACCTACATATAGGGTCAGACAGTAGTCTGTACCCACATCTGTAGTTCAACACAAGCCTCCCATGCACCGTGTAAGAACACAACAATATTAAAACAGGGATGTCCAAAATGTATTGTCCGACAGTCTGTAACCTAATAGTCACAAAAAACTGTAAATAAATATAAATAAAAACAAGTAATAGTACTTATGTCCTGTAAGGATATTTATGAATAACCCAATGAAATGATAATGTTGATGAACAGATGAAATAGATTATATGAATGAAAATGTCAGGATGAAAAATGATGAATGAGATGAATGTTCTATCCAGTACATATTTCTCAACCAATACAGTTCTAAATACTTCCGATGTAGCTCAATGCAGGACCTTATCCCTCTTGTATCGCAGAATCAATATAGAAAGGAGCGCAAGAGAGCAACATCTAAAAGCACAATCTTAACTCTTGTTTATTGCATTATGAGATACAAAATCACTCACCAGACACTCTGTTTTCCAAAGCCCATCAATCCTTCCGGTTTAAACCTACCAATGTCTTGCCCATTTTGTTCCGGTCTCCAATTTCCATCAGGCGCCTGAGATCTTTCTGAGTTCTCAATCCGTATCGCTGTAGGAAAAAAAGAAACACCAGCAGTACACCACACTGCTGTGCTACTAGTCCTCCATGTCCTCAGTCACTGGAACACAAGTTACTTCTGAAGGTGTGTAGCCTTTCTTTGATAATCAGTCCTCATTCCATTAGAACTGAGCTGATACTGTTCCCTAAGTGCACTACTACAAACCACATGGGGTAGTTATTTAAAGGGATAGTAATACTTCATTTTAACTTTATTTTATTTTGTAGGCATTAAAAAAACATGAAGAATGATATAAGTCTTATCTCTGAAACCTTTATGGTTTAAGAGATATTCACAAACAAAGTATCCCCCCCCCTGTTCAACCAGATCAGAAGGGAGATGCCCAGGTAGACTGCAGAGAGGGACAATCTTCAATTAAGATAATGGAAAAAGCTGAAAAACTTGTTAAGGGGGGAAGGGCTTTCATTGTTTTCATACAAAGAAAATTGTCCCCTTCTGTTATCTGTACTGTCATACAACCAGACTCACATCTGAGAAGAGATTGCTTACACTAGGTAAAAGGGGCGGGGAGGGGAACTTTGCTTGTGAATATCTCATAAACCATAGAGGTTTGAGAGATAAGACTTATATCATTCTTCGTGTTTTTTTAATGCCTACAAAATAAAATAAAGTTAAAACGAAGTGTTACTATCCCTTTAATACGATGTTAAGTAATAGATGTGCATTAGGGAAGTATCTGAGGAATTAACTCTAATTTGGTATTACAAATGTTACTGTTATAGTTCTCTAAATCCATATTTGAGACTGACCTCTTGACAATGCTCCAGTAGGTGTGACTTTTAATATTGGCATTTTAGAACAATCATATAAGTGACTATATCTATTATTCGGTAATTTGTCATTATTACCCCTATTATCCTTATCCTATGGCGAAGTACAGAATATTTCTTTCAAATCTCACAATAAGTATTTGCGACACATGACAGTCAGTCTTATTGTAGATTTATTTAAGTAGCATCCAAATTGTATCGCTTTAGTCCTAGTTCCACTTATTGATTTTCAATTTACACATTTCATATGCCAACCTATCGTTATAGTGGAGGACAGTGCTGTATACTCAATAATACTACCCCCATTATTTGTCCTTATGTTTTTTTGTATTATTTACTATATTTTTTCTATGTTAGAAGGATCTAATAAAGATATTTAATCTTTTAATCTTCAGTTTCCATTTCTCTATTGTGGTCCAATATGTCTATGGGGATTTGTGTTCTTTTGCATTTATTCTTCATTAGTTGTGCACCCACTAGCAAGGTCCATATTCAAGGCATAACCCCCCACTTTATACTATCTAGATTTTTCTTTTTGTATCACGGATTAAGCCCCAAATGGGTAAAAATTTCCTTCCTGACTCCAAATGGCAGTCAGATAATTCTTAATATTGTTCTTTGATAGGTATCCATTACTTTTATTAAATCATTTACAGTATTTTCAAGCACAGCATCCAGATTCAAAGAATTCCATACCTTTACCACCCTTATTGTAAAAAAACCTTGCCTTTGTCGAAAGCACCTTCCCTTTAGGCTTAATGGAATATCTCTCATTCTTGGGTCAGCTCTTTGAGTAAATAATAAGTTGGAGAGTCCTTTGTATTGTCCTGAAATATATTTGTAAATGGTAATCATATAACCCCTTAGATGTCTCTTCTATAATATAAACAAATCCAGTGTGGCCAGTCCCTCAGATCCCTTTATCAGCTTTGTTGCACATCTCTGCACTTTTTCTAGTTCAATAATGTATTTTTAAGAACTCCTGCCCAAAACTGTACTCCATATTCTAGAAGAGGTCTTACCTCTTTATTTAGAGGTAGAATTATGTTAGCATCCTGTTCAACAATACCTCGTTTGGTCTTGCAGCAGCTGAGTGACTCTGCACACTGCTGTGAAGTCTATCATCTATCAGGACTCCTAAATATTTATCTAATGAGGATATACTTGAAAACGGGAGCAATCTCAGTGTATAAATGATAGTTATATACCTTTATAAAAAAACAAATGGGGTATGTGGAAGGAGAGAGAGACCTTAAGAGGTGGAGAAAAAGTGTATGTGGTACAGGAAGTGACTTTTGGAGGGATAAAGAGGTAACAGAGACAGGGTAGTAGATGCAAGGAGAGAAATATGACTAGAAAGGGTCAATGAGAGAGACCTGGCTAGGGTAGAGATGTCAGAAGTGAAAGACTGTCCTGTATGAGGAAGTCAGAGACTTGTGGGTGCAGGAGGGACAAGTTAAGCTGATCTCATTGATACCTAGTTGCATGGTTGAGTCTGAATTTAAGGGAAGAAACCAGTGGAACAAGACTAGGGTGTCAGACTGTGTATGTGTGAGTCTGTGGCCACCAGAGGGACAGTGAAAGAAAGCCGGACAGACAAAGTGATCCTTTTACTACCAGTGGGACAAGACTGTATAGGTGATTCTGTGACTATCAGTGTAACAAGACTGGGATGTCAGTGTATGTTTGTTTCTGTGACTGCCACTGGGACAAGGCAAGGCTTGGGAAACAGTGTATGGGTGGTTCTGTTAAAACAAGTAGAACAAGGAAGGAGTGTGATACAGTGTAATTGTGGTTCTTTGATTACCAATGGGACTGTGGAACAAGGCTGTATTATCAGACAGTATATGTGGTTCTGTAAGTACCAGTGCACAGTGGAATAATGCTGGGGTTTCAGGCAGTGTATCAGTGATCCCAACTTTCACATATTATAAAATGTGTATACACACACTCACACACACACATACATATATATATATATATATATATATATATATATATATATATATATATATAGAGAGAGAGAGAGAGAGAGAGAGAGAGAGAGAGAGAGAGAGAGAGATAGGTTCTGTCACCTGGCTGCCAGGTGTCTCAGTTGGTGCACAAAAAAATGCAAAAACAGTTTTTATAGATTTATATTCACACACACACACACACTGTACCTTTATCATGAAACACAAGAAGTGCTAGAAAAAACAAATATACCCCACACGGCATCTGTAAAAAAAAAAAAAAAAAACACTGGGTTAGGAAATAATATGCCTAGGAGAATAAGGATTAAACTGATCCTCTTATGCCCAGTGATGATATCACCATATTTTGTTAGATACCAAGTACAGAAATAATATATGTGAAAAGACTAAATAATGTTCTCATAAACAATGATACTGAAATTCCTTTCCCAGTGAACAGAGTATATTAATATGTACATAGCTACAAGTGTGTCAACACAGTTACAGCAAAATAGGCAGATTCATGTTCTCTGAGCATTAGCTTTTCCGATCCATTTGTAGTTGGGAATCAAATTTACCCAGATATTAATAAAACATTTCAGTCTGAATACAAATCACACCCTTTCCTGTGAAATATTTACATCAGTAGCTCCCAGATCTATATTGACCTTGAATACAAAAGGATATGTATTAAAGAAATGCCTAAATAGTTAATCATACTTGTAGTTTAAAGTTATCTCTGGTCAGTTTACATGATCAAAAACATGTCATTTGATATACTTATCAGGCCTAGATTACCTAATGTGCTTAGATAGACACATGATTGTAAAACATTGTGGATGATAATGATGCAATGTTCTGTGAACTAAGAAAAAACTGAACACTTGTTAAATTTGGTCCTCCAAAACAACCAGCGGAACTAAAGAGTAATTATTTTCATTTACTGGGGCCGTCCTTCTGATTGTGCCACCCAGTAAATACATTGATACTACCCTAATAATCTGAGAACGTTAATTGTAAAGAGCATGTAACAATTGAGTACACAGGTTGTATAGGGTTTTGAGACTTGCCAAGAAAAAAAGCAGGGGGCTACACCTGATAAATGAAGTCATAAAGTGGCTTAATCTAGAAGTGGACATTGTTACAAAAATTCTATTACTTCATATAAATAGTAACATAACATATCCTTTTCTTCCTCTCAAATCAGATTTCCTCTTTTGGTTTCATTCCTCAATTATTTTTCCATTCTTTCAAATTTGAAAATGTGTCAGTCATAAATTCTTAACCTTACAGATTTTATTAACTCTTTTTGAGGAGTTTTCTCCTCCTCTTTTTACCTTTTTCATTTCCATTACTGATACCTCAGTCTGGCGCTCCCGCATAATCCCATTCTGACTTAAGTGACATTGTATACTTCACTCTGTCCCATTGTATTGTATGTCATCATATTGTATGTCTTGTTATTGGCTCACCCTGCATTGTTTGTACTTTGATATTTGAACCCTCCCTTTCCAGTTCACAGAAACTCCTGTCACCTATTTGTTGTCCTTATAAAATTTTTATGAGCTTGTATAAGCAAACAGAGTCAACTGGTTGTGCATATGGCGTATTTGCAGAGCCATTTTTAGTAGAGTGCAAGGAGTAGCATTACAGTGGGCACCACCTTATCTGCTCCTTCGGTGCATGTCTTGGCCTATTTCCCCTTTATCAATCAAAAAAAAGTGGATGGGTGTGCACAGGAATAGTGTCCCCTCTCGCAATGGAGAACATGCATGGCACTGTAATCATCCTACCCTGCCTCCCTTGCAGAGTAAGAGAGGTAATCCAGAAGACACATTATGAGGGAGGTAGGGCCCAGAGGCAGCACTAGGTTTTTGGTTGAGGTGAAAAACTCCTTTTACTCCCACATCTGTATTTCTAATAAGATGTTGTTTGCATACAGCAGTGGTACTGCTGAGGGCCCTCTGACCAAGCTGGGCCCTAAGAGACACTTTATCTGCTTCTATTTTAGCACCATGGCTGGTGGAACCCACACTTTCAAGGAAGGAAATCCTGTCATTAATCAGGAGTTTTTCTGGCCAATTCATGTTGGGAAGGTGGGAAGGAAGCAGACAGACACAGGTGGACTGTGTCTGTGTCAGTAAAGGTACTGACTACATTTAATACTAGTGCTCAATGCGGTCCCTTCATGCGGACCTGGACAGGTGGCACAATTATCATATCTCTTGGCTTGGTAGGATATACGTGGTCAAGATGTCCTTATTGCCCAAATTGTTGTACCTATTCCAAACCTTGGCTATCTCTTTTGTCTCTCAAGATAGTGATTTGATTCAATGGCATGTCATGCGGTTCATTTGGAGTGCGAGTAAGCCCCGGCTAAGATCAAAGCTGCTTTATAAACCTCGAGTTGTGGTGGGATTGTCGGTTCCACATCTTTGGTCTTACTACAAGGCAGCACAACTCGCCAGAGTACTTCAAATGCATTTCACGTGCAATGTGCAGCATTGGGTCACCTTGGAGACATTGTTGCGTGCTTCTCCACCGGTGGGGGACCTATTTTGGATTCCCTCTCTATCCCTCGGTTCGGTCTCCGGTAGTCCAACACTTTCACTCAAGTTGTCTCTCTGGCGTAAGTATGGTTCCAAAGATTGACTTACTTTGTCTAAAACTAATATGTGCTCCCTGTTCTACAACCCGGCTTTTCCTCCGGGACTTGACCCCAAACAATTTAGGTGGTGGAGGGATGCGGGTGTCACTAAGGTGGCGTACCTGTTTTTTGTCAATACCCCCCTCTCTTGGAATCAGTTCAGGGAGAAGTATGATGCTCCCCAAGGGGAATTTTACCGCTTTCTCCAGGCTCAACATTTTATACAATCATATCTAGGTCGGGATCCTCTTCCAAACTGGACACCTTTTGAACATCTCTGCTCTTCCAACCCAGCTGGTAAAGTAGCCATTTCTGGAATCTATTCCTTCCTCATGTCCTCTCTGACCTCGTTACCTCCATCTTACCAGGATCTCTGGGAATCGGATCTAGGGGAGACCTTGGACCCCAAGGAATGGAATGACATTATGGCTAACGTCAATAGCCTGACTCCATGTATCTTAGTTAAGGAGAATGCATATAAAATATTAGCTAGATGGTATTATAGTCCCCTCCACCTCCCAACTCTGCTTCTGTGGCTGTGGGTAGAGGGCACTTATCTCCACATGTGGTGGTCCTGTCCCTTGGTTGCCGAGGTGTGGGCCTATGTGTTTAGACTTTTGGGATTAGCATGTTTTTTGGGCGTGTACCATGACCCGCTGCCACACTGTATCACGGTGCCCCGTGCTCCTGGTTGCGGACGGTGACATTCTTACTTCCTTGATTGAATGCCGCATTTCTTATTGGTCATTGTAATTGACTCTATCCAGGGCCAACTCTTTATATATCCTGTCATGTCTATAGACTAACGCCCTTTCGTGGTGTACCTGTACTTGCGCTAGTTCCTGATGCTGCTTGTTCGTGTATGACCTGGCCTGTCTGACAATGTTCCTGTGTTCCTGATTTGCTTTGATTCCCTTACCAACTGGACTGGCTGAGTACCCGCTACATTGCTGACTGATCTGGCTGAGAACCCGCTCTGTTGCTGACTGATCTGGCTGAGAACCCGCTACGTTGCTGACTGATCCTGGCTGAGAACCCGCTCCGTTGATGACTGATCTGGCTGAGAACCCGCTCTGTTGCTGACTGATCCTGGCTGAGAACCCACTCCGTTGCTGACTGATCTGGCTGAGAACCCGCTCTGTTGCTGACTGATCTGGCTGAGAACCCGCTACGTTGCTGACTGATCCTGGCTGAGAACCCGCTCCATTGATGACTGATCTGGCTGAGAACCCGCTACGTTGATGACTGATCCTGGCTGAGAACCCGCTCCGTTGATGACTGATCTGGCTGAGAACCCGCTACGCTGCTGACTGATCTGGCTGAGATACTATACGCTGCTGACTGCTCTGGCTGTGCACTTGTTACGTTGCTGCCTTGACTAGTTGAGTATCAGCATCCGTTCCTGACCGTGCTGGCTAAGACACAGCGGTTGTGGCTGGCTGTGCTGTACTAACCCATTACGTTGCCGACTGTTGGGCTGAGCACTCGCTGCTTCAGCCATTCATTCTGGTATCTACCACCTCTAGCGGTGCGCACGCATGGAGTACTGGATATAGGGCTATCTATAGTTCAGACGTGTTACTCACTAATCTGACGTGTTCATATACCACTCCTTAGCTGGGCTCACTCCCTGTGGGGAGTTACAGGCTGTTCTCTGGGCACTTACCATCTGTGAACCTTGTGGTACCTAGGAATCCCTAGGTCTGGTTCACTTCTCTCCAGTCTTCACATCTGCTGTAGCCTTTGGGCTTAAGAGCCAGCTATAGGGTGGTATACTGCCTTGGTACCCCGTACCTGGACACCAGTGGCCTTTCGTGTTCTGCTGCCTCCGTTTCACCCCTAGCGCTCTAGGGTCTCTGCTACCAGTAGCTGTGTCTTGGGCCTCCCTGTGCTCTTGTACTCTGGGGTCCTTACCGCCAGCCTCCGCTATTGAGCCTCCGATTAACCCTCGCATTGGAGGGTCCGTGTTGCCAGTCGAGAGCCTTGAGGCTCCTAGCGTTCTAGGGGTCCTCCTGCCAGTGTTTGTGGTCAGTGTGCCAGTAGTTACCCTAGCATTCTAGGGGTCAAGTTGCCAGTATCCATTGGTCTTGAGCTTCCTATCATCCCTACAGCGTACTAGGGTTCCTAGGTCCTGTGTCTCATTAGCAGGTTGTTGCCTCTCCATCACCCTAGCTCACTAGGGAACCTGCCATCTGTTATTTTCGCTGTCATCTTGTACCATACTACCATTGTGTGCTGTACTATCTTATTTTGGGCCCTGTGTGGGTATTACTTTTGCTGTTCGTTCTTTATTTTCAATAAAAATATTTTAACCTTGCAAGTCTTGTCTGAGTGTTCATCAAAAACCATGACACATTGCTCAACACTGGAAGACTTTACCTCCTTCCCGAGCTGCCATGGAAGGCTGCATCTGGGGTTTACTCCAGATGGAGAGATTTACAGAGTATATTCGCAATTCTTCTTCTGGATGTCTCCGGATCTGGTCTCCATGGATTGATGCAATGGCTCCACCCGAGTTTCATCGAGACCTTTTGCTACGTTGAGTACTCGGGGCTGCGTATTATTGATGTTTACCTTCTCTCCCCACTTCCCTCCCACCCTTTTTTTTTCTTTCCCCTCCCCTCTCTTCTTCCTTTTCTTCTTTCTTTTTTACCCCTTTCCACTGACCAGGTGTTGCTATCCTTGTATTGAGACTGAGAGTTAACTGATGTGTAGCTATTCATGGGGATTTCCTGATACTCTTTGTATTGTATTATTCTTTTGTTACACAGACGGGCTCTGTATCAGTCATTTCTTGTGTTCCCCTCCCTTTTTCTCTTTCTGTATTCCCTGTTCTTCAAAAACTAAATAAATATCGAATTATAAAAAAACAAAAAATACTAGTGCTCAAATGGCACAATCTATTTAACCCTTTAAACATCAGAGATTGGTTTTTGTACTCATTGCTGGCACTTAAAGGGTTGACTTCACAGAATGCATTTGTTTTTGCTATAGTATTCCTGATGTAATGGAAGCAGTTGAAATACAGACTAGCACTTCCCATTTCAGATCCCTACAATCAACATTCCTCAGGATCCTGGAACCAGGGAAGCCACTGAATTATTTTTTTTTTATTATTCTCCATAAAGTTGTAAGGGATAGTAATAATTTGTCTTGATGGGAGTGGATTCTCGTGAAGATGAATGGGGCTGTGACTATATCATGGGGGTGGAAAGATAGCAGACTTAATGAGAGGGTGAGTAGGAAACCAAACCAGGGGGGGGGGGGAGATTCACTAAGCGGTGATAAAGAGGTGACTCCAGTTTATCACTTCTCCAGTTTCTATGTTATTCTATACAGCCTATGCACTAAGATCTCCAAAGCTGAAGTCAGTGCATAGGCTCCATAGAATAACATAGGGATTGGAGAAGTGATAAACTGAAGAAATCATCTCCACTTTATCACCTCTTTATCACTGTTTAGTGAATCTCCTCCCTGATCTTTAATCTCTATGACATACTCTGAAATCTGGGCCTAGAAGCACTAAAGGTCGATGCTGTGTCGATATGACCTTGTCAATGTGTTCGAAACACTTCGACATTTCGATCTACACACACATCAACATATTCACCAAAATTGTTGGACGCAAGTGAAGGGTGGGAGAAGGTCCCTATTAGTATACAGGATTGTCAAACTGCTGTTGATGTGGAATGGATGTCCTCCCTTCACACATCTCCAACACTACGACAGTTCAGAAGTTGAACAGCATTCTCTCTCTGCTTCCCTAATTGGCCAGTAGGGGAATAAAGAGACAGCTTTCAGCACCATGGACAGCACTGAGTGCAATAGGGATGTGCATTGCTCACCCCTGTGGCACTCAAAGGGTTAATAGGCAAGGTATGCAGCTACATATCTTGCCTGTATATGTGTATGTCATGTTATTATTCTTTTTAGTAAAACTATATAGTTTACACCTCAAGGGTGACATCGGGATCCCTCCTGACTCCTCCCTAGCATTGATCACCTATCCATTAGGACAGGTGATCAATGCGGTGACAATGACAGCATTTTCAATAAAGACCATAAAAACATATGTGTAACATTTGTTATTTGGGCTTTCTTATTATAATTATTGCAATATTTATTAAAAATTTAAAGTTCAGACCTTGAGGGGGCATCAAGACCCCTCCTGAGACACCCCTAGCATGGATCACCTATCCAGTAGGATAGATGATCCCTGCTGGAGACAATTGCCGACATTTTTAATAAAGTGCCTATAACCTATGTGTTATACGTCTCTTGTTTGCGAGCCCTGGCTTTCCCAGGTATTGTCACGCTCCATCCCTACTGGTGCCTTGGCTAAGCAACCGTGACTGCCTTTACGGTTGCTACTCACCATAGCTGGGAACTCTCCAGCTTTGCTCTGGAGACTCTGGATTTTGCTGCTGATTACCGGGTCTCCGGGGCAGAGGCTGATTCTCCGGATGTGAGGAGTTTTTAATAAAACTCTGCCCACTTCTGCTCCTTCCCAGTTTGATCCTCCCACTCCCCGCCTACCTCTCCTCATTTCCCAGCCTATTCAGCCTACTTTTTTTATGTTTTTGAAGCCCCATCCCCACTCATGATTGAGTCACCCCTCTTTTTGATGCGAATTGCATAATTTATATCCCCCACCGGCACCACAGCACTCCCCCTCTGGGTAGTCCAGAAGAAAAAGTTCCCAGGTATACTACTCACCTCCCTGCATGGTTGCAGTGCTATTACGGTCCTGCCCACATTGTTGTAGGCCATTTTCCCGAGGCTGCTGAGGTAGAGCGTGTTCTGTGAATGCTGCCCGGGGTTGCTTAGACTCTTCTACCTTCCCTATTTCAGATCTTGTTGCGGCCCTGCCCTCATTTGTTGCTAGGCCTTGCTGCCCAAGGCTTTAGAGGAAGAATTGGTTTGAGTAGTGTTGGATTAGGGAATTCTTAACTTCCCTGTGGTTGTCTTCCAGCATGGGGTTGGCATTTCCCTGTTGCACATACCATTATTACAGATCCTATCAGCTGTCTTGACTGCGCTGGGATATTCTGCTATACTCCCCTGTACTCAACTCATTACAGGCAAGGTCCTGATGGTGGTTGTGCCTGTTGGTACAAATCCAGGCAGTGCACTCTTTTATTCATGGGCATTGCGTGAACAGTCCTGCATGCTTGAGTTGGGCCCGCCTAGCATTCTCCGTTCTACTCTACCTTCTGGAGTAGGGAGTTCTGTTCTGTGGTAGCGTCCGCTAGTGGATGTTTCGGAGTTGCTCCCCCTTGTGATATTGTTGGCAGTATTCACCGTTTAGTTCTTGGCTTTCTTGTTTCTCCTAGTCTCCTCCAGTTGTCTAGGCCTCTATATGGTGGTCTTGCTTGCTGGATATTGGGCCTTCCCACGGTGGGTCTTCAGTTGCAGTCTTGCCCACATATTTATTTCTGGCTGTCACCAGAGGTCAGCTGCGGTCAAACACCGTTGGAACTTTACCCTCCGGTGCAGACTTTCAGTTTTGGGAATATATCCTTTATTTCCCATTCCCGTGTGATTAGTGGTAATGCTCACTGGGATCTGTGGTCCAGTTTACTTTAGCAGGTTCTACCCATATCATCCTACGCTAGTTAGGAGGCTTTTTTCACTTCCTCTTGGTTATTCTAGATCTGGAGAATTCCAGTCTACCATCTTCCCATTCTGGTCAGGGCCCTGGTGCAACTGGGGTCGTACATCTGGCCAGGAACTTTACATGGGTTTGGCCGCAGCAAGGGAGTCGGGTAACTGACACCGACCTTAAGCAATGCTCTCTAGTCACTGATCCAGATCAAGTTTTTTAACCCCGTGACACATTCCCTCCATATCTTTTATCCCTCCATTTTAATTTTCCTTCCCTCCGTCCTCTTCCTCCCTCCCTCCTCCTCTTCTTTCTCTATGCATTCACCCACACTTTTTTTCCACCATCCATCCTTACATTCTCTTCTTCTATTTCCTCCCTTCCTCATATTTCCATTTCCTTTCTCTCTCCCTTCCTCCCTCCATCTTTTTCCTTTCTCTTTACCTCTTCTTTCTTCCGCCTTCTCTCCAGCTTCTTCTTCCCTCTCTCCAGGTTCTTCCTCCCTTTTTCTAGCTTATTAATTCTTCTCCAGGTCCTTACTCCTTCTCCATGACCTTACTCTGTCTTGGGTTCTTATTCCCCCCTCCAGTTTTTTCCCCCCTCTTCCCAGCTTCTTTCTTAACCCCTCCAACTTCTTTATCTCTCTACATCTTCTTCATTCCTCAACACAGCTTCTTCCAAGTACTTACTCCTTCCAACTCTCCCTACATCTAGTTATTTTAATAAAGTGGACTAAAGGGGCTTAGGAGTGATCTTTTTTTAATCATAGGACTCAGGGCTGCTGTTGTGTGCCATTGGATATATTTTATTACAGGAGGTTGCAGGTGCTGTGAATTCATACATTTTAATATATATAAATAATAAATATTATTGTTGCTGTTGTTATTGTGAGAGAGTGGTGTAAAGGTGGGGCAGGGCATAATTATAGAGGAGGGACCAGGGGGGCCCCAGTATTGTGTGTTACTCCACTGCCTGCATATACACACATATGCTATTTTTACAATGTTTCATTTGACTAATCTCATTCTGCTTAGAGACATCCAATGGGCCAGCATGGCCTAGTGTAAATTTAAAGTCCCCGAAAGATTTAGATTTTTCAGGAATCTAAATAACAATGTTTCATTAATTGATTTCACTTTCATGCTATGATGGGAAATCGTAAACAACAGTTGCTTCATCAAATAATAAGTGAAAATTGAAGAAAACTATCAACAAGTCAAATCAGCATTAGATTGTATTCAAATACTCCTGTTTTAAAAATAATTTCACAAACAAGAAAATCTATATAAAAGGGCTAGTTTATTCCATGAAAACATTGAATATTGCTGTGCCACCCAAATATAACTAATCAAATACGAACTATCATTTAGAAATCACTAAAACACAACAAAAAGAAAAATGACATATTTTAACCCTTTAAGTGCCAGAGGGGTAAGCAACGCATTGCAAAGCAATGTGTTGCATACCCATCTGGCACTGAAAGGGTTAAAGGTATAATTGCCAAAACACCAGAACATAAATTCCTCTATGAGAAATAATATTAAATCATTTTGGGTTTAGATTTTTCTCCTGTTTCCACTTACTTTTTAAAGTGGACCTGTCACCTTTAGATGAGTTTAGTTAATGTTAAAGTTAATTATCTATGTCTATACCAGGTGAAAAGTCCATGTACACGGCCACAGTGCCACCCAGCAACATGCACAGTACAGACTGCCCGCGCCACGGCTGATAACGGAGCGGGGGGCACCGAATTCAGACCGTAGTCCTCTCGATAATTTGGAGCACCTCGCTCCGTTATCATCTGCTGAGTGGGCAGTCTGTACCGCACATGAGTGCAGCGTGCACAGCCATCTGTACTGCCCTTTGTTTGGCCTTTAACAAAACTAATTAGCATACTGGACAGGGGATTAGCAGAAAGTACTACAATGTGTCATAAAAAAATAAGTTTAATTTGTCCAAAAAATATTATTTTATGTGAAAATGGCTAATACAAAATATGAACTTTAATTATCTGTAAAATCAAAAATCCCTCTGGCACTCAAAGGGTTAAACATACATTTTGCTTTTTGTATGAACTTTAAACAGTTACTGGCTTTCATATTTAATATAAAGATTTACATGCTAATTAAAGTATATGAATGAACTTCAAATAATTTTCCAAATTGGCTAGAACTGGTATTCTGATTATATTCAAATATTGAACAAGCATTAAAGCATTATACATCAATAAGGAATCAAAAGTGTGAACACATTACAAAAAATGCAATGTTCGCATCATAAATTTTTATTTCTTTAGCTGAACAGGGAGTTTCAGCATGAAAACTCTAATTTAGCTAAATGAATAATTGTCATAAAATCAGAAGAAGCAGAAAGTCCCTGAGCAACTTATAAACACTTTTCAAGAAAGATTAATCCATACATTAAGGACCCCTAGTTTATATGTTTTATAGCTTAAAATACATAAGAATAACAACAATAAAATTTAATAATATGAAAATCGCTTAAAGCAGATCTGTCACCTCCTTCCAACTGCATATTGATTTTACTGGTATTAGTCTCTTCTTTTGTTTTTGTTTCTATTACTTACCGTTTATTTTGTATTTAACGTTATTTACCTTTACCTACCTTCACTGGCATACTATAACAAATCCTAACTATAAAGGTTTAAATCATATTTTGATCCAAAACTCTTTTTAAAATGTTAACCAATGCCATATTTACATTCCAGGCATCCCTGAGTAAGGCATTCTAGGTGCCTTTAGCTCCACCCATAGCCACAACCCCCTCCCTCACATGGCCCTGCACCCAGTCCCATTCACTCTTTCCTGGCACAGAAAATACACTTGGCCTATAACAGACTCTTGGTTCCTAGAGAGATCTCCAATGCATTGCTTTTTAACATCCACAGGATTAAACAATACCATGTAAACAGGTATAAAACTGAGGGACATTGAGATTGTTCTTGCCACACTCACAATTCAGAATTTGAGTTTTTTGCCAGCACAGCTGAGGCTCAACTTAAAATTTGTAGTTGCCTGCTCTGCCTATTTGGAAATATGGCCCTGATTTTAACAACAAATAGTTTGACAAAACATATTGCATTGTTTTGTTCTCATCCATAACCAGTAGCAGAGGGATGTGCAATGCATTTTAAGCAACTTCAGTAATGGAGAAAATAGGAATGTTACTATCCTTGGGGAACAGACCATGGTTGTACACTAAGATGCAGTGTGCTGGATATTATTTTCAGTAAACATGTGTCAATGTTTGGCTGAGCTGCTCTAATTCTGCTGCTTGATTATGCTGTCTGAGCTAATCTAGAGCTCTGCTATACATTGCTGCTGCCTTCCCTTTCCTGGATCAGGCTGAATCAGCTGTGAATCAGCAATCAATCTGTGATTGCTCACCTGTTATCAGCCAACCCTCCTGGGGTATTTAAAGCAGCTTGGCTCACTTCCTGATTGTCCTTGTGTCTGCATCTGGCTGAAAGCACGTTCTCCTGAGTTGCTGATTATCTGTGCATGACCTGGCTTCCTCCGACGTCCCTTCTGGCTCATGACTCCTGGCTTGTTCCTGACATCGTTGACCTCTGTATTCCTGACCCCAGCTCAGCTGAGTACCTGTCTTGGTTCCTGACCCGGCTTGTCTTTTGGTTTACGCTTCTGGATCACAATTTTGCTTATTTTGCTTTTGTTATTTCATTAAAGGTGTTTTGATTTTACATTTTTGTGTCTGTCTGGTTCCTGGTCCCTAACAACATGAAGTTTTCAATTTTATTAAGATATGCTATGTTTACAAAAAAGTTTTGCTTTTTTTTGTTTTTTTAAAGACATGTAAGAACAAAAAATATGAAATTAATATATCACTAATAATTTGTTTGTATGGGTAAGAAATGTTTGCTCTATGTTATTTGATATTTTTGTTTTGCCCATAAATTTTGATTGCAGCTGCAAAATTGGCTGAAATATAGAACATATAGATCTTTGAATGCACACTACAACAATTGTTGTGCAATAATTACATTTATCATCCATTTTCCATAAAGAGTCCTGCGACTTTGATTTGTTTGTGAGCTACTAGTCCAGTTTATCTTCTTGCTACTGTTGTTTTCCACAGACAAGCGAAACCATCCTGATCCAGGTTTGCCTCAACTGGTCCTGAACTTGCAGATGACAATATTTCCCATGGCTGGGAGCCGCAGAGAAGTTGCACGTGTGGTTGACACAGATCATTAGCTATGAACCCCAGCTTCACTCTCAAGTAATTCTCAGTAGCAGCCTTGAGAGTTGGTTTTGTCTGCCAACCTGTCCCTATCCAGGATTATGTGTCTGTATGCAAGTGAGTAAGAATTTATTCACTGCTTCCATCACTCCAGCATCTGTTCCTGGCTGGTGTTTCTGCATCTTTTCTGCCTAGTAACACCCCATCTGCCCAGTGAGTCAACCTCCTCTACTGTTAGTCAGTGTGATTGTCAGAAACTGCTGTCGGGGTATTTTCACCCCTTGGATGCTAGAGGGGTCTCCAGTGCATTGGAGGTCTCTCTAGAATACAGGTTAAATAATTTGGGCTGTAAGTTTAGAGAGCCATTAAAGGCACAGAAAGCTTTTTCTTTTTATGAAAACCTATATGTTATAGGCTTTTGGGTTTCTATGCTGTGTAAAAGAAGGGTACTCCCACTCATATCCATTGTTTTATTTAAAAGCGACAACAGGTTAAATTGTTAGGAAATGAATTACTGTGTTATTAACTCCTGAAAGTGTAACTGACTGCATAACTCATCAGTATCAGTCATACTCTATGGAGAGCTGTTTGCCAGTGACTCATTAGAGAAACTAATGGAAATCTTACTACAAGAGGGCACTGTTAATGTAAAATACTAAGATGTTTGGAACAACCTACCTGCTGAGTTCCTTAACAAACTGTGTGCAAGCGTACCTAGAATAATTGTTGCTGTTTTGAAGGAAAAGGGTGGTCACACCAAATATGATTTAATTTAGATTTTTCTTCTGTTCACTCAGTACGCATTTTGTTAATTGATGAATGTAAACTATTACCATGTCTATTTTTGAAAGCATTCTTATTTTACAGCATTTTTTCACACCTGCCTAAGACTTTTACACAGTAATGTACATATATATATATACACACACACACACTAGTGTAAAAGCCCGTGTACAAGGGCCAAAGTGCATAAAAAGATACATTTTCAGTATGTTTGTCCAATGCAGTCATGCGCAGTAGAGACTTCCCGAATGCACAGAATTCTGGGAGGTATAGCTACCCCTACGCGTTTGGGCAGTCTCTACTGCGCCTGACTGCATCTGGCCTTTTTATTATATAGGATGATTCTTTGCAAATAGTCAACTGTACAACAAAGTAAATAACTGTAGCTATATAACAAACAATATAATGTAATAATTCACTGAGACTTTGTTAGTCATTGAATACACTGACAATTTCGTAGCATTTGTGAGAGTCCAGTAGATTCCTCAGTCTGACACCTTCAGGTCTACTAACCTTCAGAATGACAGCTACAATACCTGAATGCAACTCAGTCATTACTATTTATTTATAAGGCAACATATTATCCTACTATGCTTTATAATTTAGAACAAAAAATTTACAGGAGCAGTAGCCTTTTAGTTTGACATTACTTATTCTGCAAGTGCATAATATGTAAAGCAAAATTGCCTACACTTTATTCTTTTCCTTCACCACTTTTTTTACACTTATGTCCATCACAGTGAGCTCCCTATGCATCTATGCACAGAACTTTCTGTCAAAAAATATGAAAACAGGTCTAGAAATACAATGAAAAAAAGAGACACTGTAAATAAAATAGCACACAGAGCATTCAGGATGCAAGGAGAGTGCAACATTATGTTACATCCTGCTTTGATGGTCTGCTGAAGAAAAACCTCAGGAAACAAATTCAGCTAGCTTACTGTCAGGGACATAAAAATGCAAAGAAAGTAGATGAAGATAAAATAATAAGTATAGGCAACTTGACTGTACTATTATGAACTTGAAGAATATTTAAATCCAGCATATAACATTGTGGCAAACATAAATCAAACCCTTAAACTGTACAGTTCTGGACTTTTTAGCACTGTTTTCTAGATTGCTTTGTGGATCAAAATGAATATGTACGGATGTGCAGATTGTTGTACATGGCTTATCCTCTTGCCCTCTATCAACTGTTCCAGTGCTGATCTCTCCATTCCATTTCTTTCCATGTTTTACGTGTCTCCAACACTGAAGACTGGCCAAATGCACAGAATGCTATGAGGCGTGTTCAGGCAGTACATTCATGTGCAGTAGAGACTGCCCGAATGCAAACATTCAAAGAGATGAAAATCTTTCTTTAAGATGGCCAAGTAAGAGTTTTTGAATATTGTTCAAAAATGTTCTGCTGAAAAGAACTGTGTCTGTGATTAAAAGACCAATTTAAACAAATGGGAAGTGGCTCCAAGATTGTGTACAGGAGAGTTAATCAGAGTCTCAGTTATTTAATTAAATATAGCGTTGGGTACCACTTCTCTATAACACAGCTGGTCTTCTTCATAATTACTTCTCTTTACTCTTGTGCATAAGGCCCAAACATGTCTTTGTTTTTAAGCTCTATAGGATTTTTGCGTTCTTTAAATCGTGGATTTAGAGCATCCCTAGCTCAAATTATTCAAATGAATCACTTCCCATATATTTAAAAAAACTAAAATGTAAAAAGGTAGAATCAAAGGGCATCTGACACTTAGTTGACAGCACTGGGTGAGCACAGGGACTTGGGTGAGGATACGGGAGATGATTGGGGCACTTAGGTAAACAGGAGGGAATGTGGTAGTTGCAGCCTCTTGTAACCAAGTAGGCCTTCTTTCTGCCTTGAATGCCTAAGCATCTGAAGCAGGAAAGCTGGACACAAAAGAGAGCACTGAAAAGGCCATACAGTGCTCTAACATTAAGGAGGGAAGCTATTTCATGACTGCTCTTTGGAGCAAATAAACTGCACAATAGGTAGAATACAGTTGCACAATGATTAATTAGAAAATGAAATACTCTCTATAAAATATATGTATTTTCTGGAGTCTTTTTGATTTATGCTTTGGTAAATGAAATGCAAAGGTAAACAAAACAATGCCTGACTTACAGGGCAGTGAAAGCTGACTGGGGATACATGTGCATACGTGTGTACACATGTCACAAAACAAAAACACTAAGTGGATCCTTATGTTGCAATGTAGCCATCAAAATTAAAAAAAAAATAATAAAAAAAAAAGATAAAATTGCATCTGCATAAATAATTTCTGTGCACGGGTCTATCTAATGCAACCTCACCAATAACACTGTAATCCTAACAAAATTGTCAAAGTACATATATTTTAGGCATATACAGAAATAAGAGCTCCCAATATGACTCAGTTAAATAACATTTTTGCTTGGCTGTCTTGTCCCATGGTACACAACCTTTCTGAGACTTAAAGCTCCGCTTGTGACTCCAAGATCATCTGTGGAAGCTAAGCTCTTTTTATTATAGTCACACACATACAGAATTAATCAACACTTGCTGAGTATATTGATGTCTGGCTTTGATAGCCATATTGTCTCTGCTTGCAATCTTAAATCACCTAGCTCTGTGGACACATCTTTTGCTGTGCAATAAACAACAACAAAACACATTCTTCAAAAGAAAATTAAAAATGATGTTTATAATTGCCTGCCATGTAAATAAATTCCAGACACAAAACATTTGTCTATCATTAAAAATATATGCATTTATTTAAGAATTATTCTCGGCATTTTTTTACACAATATATTTTGTGCATGTGTTTCAAAAGCCCTAGATATGTTATTTATGTATGTTTAGTTGTATTTACTTTAGTTTGTGCAAAATAAATATGTCATTGAATTAATTATGAGTAATGTTTACAAAAAACAAAAAGAGGAATTTAAATTGGGACCATGGGACATATGAAGGGCCTAAACTACATTAGGTTGCATATATAATAGCTCTACCTATGATTCATACCCTACCCTACCTATTTATGTTTCATACCCTTCTTGAGTACCAAGTGCATAAACATTTATGGGCAGAGGGTTATCAATTACTACATCCTCCTGAGTCCTGGGGTATTTGTACTTAGAGGAACACTAACACCAAAAAATAAATAAATTGGTTGATATAAGTTTAATGTCACATACTAACAGCTAGTTTATGTAAAACTGAATTAGTCATGTTACATCCCTAAAATATAATAAAAAACTTCATTTTCAAAGCATGTATAAATTGTCCTGCTCAGACCGGGTGTACAGTACTTTGCAAAAGTTTTAGGCAGGTGTGAAAAAATGCTGTATAGTAAGAATGCTTTCAAAAATAGACATGTTAATAGTTTATATTCAACAATTAACAAAATGCATAGTGAGTGAACAGAAGAAAAATCTAAATAAATCAATATTTGGTGTGACCACCCTTTGCCTTCAAAACACCATCAGTTCTTCTAGGTTCACTTGCACAAAGTTTTTTAAGGAACTCGGCAGGTAGGTTGTTCCAAACATCTTGGAAAATTAACTACAATTCTTCTATGGATTTAGGCAGCCTCAGTTGCTTCTCCCTCTTCATGTAATCCCAGGCAGGCTCAATGATTTTGAGATCAGGGCTCTGTGGGGGCCATACCATCACCTCCAGGACTCCTTGCTCTTCTTTATGCTGAAGATAGTTCTTAATGACTTTGGCTGTATGTTTGGGGTCAATCAAATGCCTCCCTGATGGTATTGCATGATGGATAAGATCTGCCTGTACTTCTCAGCATTGAGGATACCTTTAATTCTGACCAAACCCCCAACTTAATTTGCATAAATGCAGCCCCAATCTTGCAAGGAACCTCTACCATGCTTCACTATTGCCTGCAAACACTCATTCTTGCACCGCTCTCCAGCCATGTGCAAAAAAAAACTGCATTCTGCTACAGCCAAATAATTCAAATTTTGACTCATCAGTCCAGAGCACCTGCTGCTATTTTTCTGCACCCCAGTTCTTGTGTTTTCATGCACCAGCCTTGGTCTGAGGTATGGCTTTTTGGCTGCAAGTCTTCCATGAAGACCACTTCTGATCAGTCTTCTCTGGACAGTAGATGGGTGCACCAAGATCCCACTGTTTTCTGCCAATTCTGAGCGGATGGCACTGATCGCAAAGGGAAGTAAGCATGATGTGTCTTTCATCTGCTGCACTAAGATTCCTTGGCTGACCACTGTGTCTACAGTCCTCAGCGTTACCCATTTCTTTGTGCTTCTTCAAAAGAGCTTGGACAGCACATCTGGAAACCTCTGTTTGCCTTGAAATTTCTTATCCCCAGCTCTAGTGCAATTATACGGGAGGGGTCACTAGGAATGACAAAGAGGGAAAAGCAGATGCCTTTCTAAAAGTGTAATGCTGGTATGGAACAATAGTATAAGAACTTAATTATGTGAGGCTGAGGAGCATTGCTTAGTGAGCAGTGCTAGCAGCGAAGATACCCAACTAAGTAAAATACCACAGATACGCTAATAAAGCAGAAGAGCGACAGACTATTCCTAGATAACTATGGGGACACCCCAGTAGGCAAAATGCTAGGGAGTGGAGAATAGAGAGCATTGCTGGCTAGCACAGACTACCCCTAATGATGAGGCTGAAGTCAGACTAAAGATTCTGGTCGTAAGATCAATTTAGTGCCAACCAGAGGATCCAGCCTGCTCCCAGGATGACTGCCTAGGGACAGTAACTACCTGCTGTGGGTGTAGTAAAAAAGAAGGTAACAGAAACAAAGTACCTTAACTCTGGTTGAATCACTGCTCTGTTGATCTATTGAGAGACTGAGGTCGAGAAGACAAATCTCTGCTGTACTATGTTTGTAGACAACTGAAGGTACAGAAATTGAACTCCGAGAAGGCACTGAGTCAACTGCTGACTGAATGGAACAGGAAATGACTGAAGTCAGAAGGTCGGACTCAGACTAGCTGGAACAATGGATGTACTGATGGTCGAAGGAGTAGAATACCAACTGCACCAGAGAGATGAACCCATTGGAACTTGAGGGAGTTGAACTCCAACTGAACAAAAGCAAGAGATGTAGATGGTTTGATCAGCAGAGTGACAATTGGAGAACAGGAAAGGCATAGAATTGGCAGGTTGAAGAATAGTCAATAGGATAATGGGAGTTGACAAGGAAGTAACAATAATGGAAGCGAGGCACAAGAATGGCAAGCTGAAAAGTAGTCGGTAGCAAGTCCAAGGACAATAACAAGGAATCACAGCAGGAGGAAGGGTTACAGTAACAGAACTGAGACTCACTAGAACGCTAAGATCTCGCACCAGTACTGGGAAGCTGGTGTTTAATAAATGCACAGGAACAAGCAGAGACCTGGACAAGGAGCGAGGATTCAGCAAGCTGTAAGAAAATACATAAACCCAGACATGGAGTGGGTAATAAATACCAGTTAATAAGGACAGAGCATGGCACTATTCCCCCCACCCACCAAAAAGACTACATCTGAGAATCCAAATAGGGTTTACAAGTAAATGAATGGTAGAAACAGCAGATAAGAGAGAAAGCATGAATGTCCGGAGCCATGACCCAGGACCACTTTTCCGGACAGTAGAACTTCCAATTGACTAGGTACTGGAGGCCCCCTAGGAAGAAGAGGGAATCTAAGATGGCATCAACAAAAAAACTCCTCAGAGTCATCCACAGACACAGGAGCAGGGGAAAAGGAAGAGGGATGAGAGGTGTGTGTCTGGACATAGGGATTGAGAAGTGAAACATGAAACAAAGGATGCACCTTCAAAGTCCGAGGTAGCTCAAGATGGTACAATGGGTGAAAGACGTGTTTGGATATTAAAAGGACCAAGGAACCGGGGACCAAGCTTGCCAAAGGGATTGGTGTTTTTGGCTGATAGCCAAACAAGATCCCACAGAGATTAGGGTGGTGCCAACGATTGAAAGTGACCAGCCTCCACCTTTTGCCGCATCCAAGAGGACAATAGGGTTTGTCTATGGACTGCCAACGGTCAGCCAAAGACTGTGCATGCTGATCAGCAGAAGGCACCTTAGAAACAGAGGGAGTGGGGGACAAAGGAGTGGGGTTGAAATACAGAGCTGTGAAAAGGGGGAGCAAATCAGGAAAGAAAGCAGCAGCGAGTTATATGAGAACTCTGCTAAGGGCAAAAGCTGGGTCCAGTTGGCAGATGAGTGCACTAGCATCTAAGATAATACACAAAAGTTTGCTTGAGCCTTTCTGTCTGTCCGTTGGTCTGTGGATGATACGGTGAGAAACGTTGGAGGTCCATGTCCAACCTGGGACAGAAAGCGCTCCAGAACTTAGATATAAATTGTGATCCACGGCCTGAGGTGATGTGTTGAAGTATCCCATGGTAGACATAGATCTCCTGGATGAACAAATCCACCAGTTTCATGGATGAGGGAAGTTTGGACAGAGATATGAAATGCCCCTGTTTAGAGAATCAATATACGACTACCCACATAACAGTATTACCTATAGAGAGAGGGACATCAACCACAATGCCCATGGAGATTTGTGTCACAGGTAGAACAGGAACTGGAAGTGGTTGCAGTAAACCAACAGGCTGGCATTTGGGTGTTTTCATCCGAGTACTAACCGAACAGGGTAGGACAAAACTTGAGAAGTCAGTCCCCAGAAATGAGAGATCAGGTAAAATGTATGGATGGTACTTGAGTGGCCTGCTATGGCCGAATAGCGACCCTAGTGGAGGATATCAGAACAAAAGTCAGCAGGAAAATAGTAGACATTAGGTGGTGGGGAAAGGCGGACTGGGCCTGTTGGAGACGAGTGAGGAAGGCCTTACTATCACGGTGTAACGGTTTTTAAAGACTCTCAGACCAGTGTGTGAAATAAAAACACAATTTATTTAGAGTAAGTTAAGGCAAAGGTACGCCCTCTAGTGGCGGTTGATATACACCAGCAGTAGGGACTGATAGATACAATTGTAAATGCACAAACGTATTACATGTACAAATACACAGCAGTAGAATGGAATATAACCACAGAGGGTTAAGTCCTTGATAACAGTCAGTCTCAGATGTGGATGTTTGGAACGCCCTGGGTGTTACAAGGCTGTGCTGGAGACAAAGTTCATCATAGGCTGGATACAGGACTGCCTCGCCACGGTGTTCAGTAAGAAGAAGCACAGGAATCCCCTTAGCCCCCTCGGGCGTACCTACTGGAACTGCTTCAGCTAGTGCAAGTGCAAATAGCCCCCACGGGCGTAATTGGAACCGGCCTGCAATGCGAGAGCTGCCAAACCTCCTCAGACTTAACCGGACACCGGGATATGACGTGCAAGAGCCAATAGCCCCACAGGCGTAGTTACCGGATTTGCTAACGCTGACGCCTTTGCCTGCCACCACTCTGTATAACGGAATCGCCCAGTATTGCAAAAGAGAGAGAGTCTTAGGCGCCCAACCGGCCCAACGGATGTGAATACTCTGCCAGGATGTACAGAGCTGCCGACGGAGAGCGGCCAACTCAGCAGGAGTATCACCGAGAACTAGACTCTTACGGGAGTAGAGAGAGAGGAACCAAGGCAGCACTGCTAGGGTTAAAAGGCACGTTTACTCGAGGCTTTTCAGCGGTATAGCAAGGCTCTGCAGTATGAGGGAGGCGTGCAAACGCACAGCTCTGCACAGGTAGAAACACTGCACTGATCAGAGTACACCAGGCAAGGCAGTCACACCAAAGGCTGGAACAGCAGATGAAAATGTCGCGGCGGCGACAACTGGAACGCAGGTCACTGGAACAAGCAGGAGTCGATCTTCGGAGCAGGAAATCAGCCAGGCTGGGTCGGAGCACGTAGGAGGTAGTCATACAAGCCGGGTCATACACAAGCAGGAACGTCAGCCAAACCGGGTCAGGATCCAAGGGAGGTAGTCAGACGGGCCGGATCATACACAAGCAGGAACACTGGAGAATAGTCAGGACAAGCCGATTCGGTACACAGGAATCCGGAACACAGGAACACAGCAACAGTATAACTGGCTCAGAAACACCACGAAAGGGCATCTGACAGATGTGATAGCCAGGTATAAAAAGGTCACCAGGGGGCGGGCCAAACCAACACAGCAAATCAGTGTCTGCCACAGATAAGACTGACAGGAATCACAGGCACTGTGATAGTACCCCCCTCTCAAAGACCCCCTCTCCCTGCTCGAGGCCTGGGTTTCAAAGGATATTTAGAGTGAAAGCTGCGTACTAATCTAGGTGCATGGAGATCCCCTTGATCAACCCAAGAACGTTCCTCAGGACCATAGCCCTTCCAATGAACCAAATATTGCAGCTTTCCTCTAAATCTCCTAGAATCAATAATACTCTGAACCTCATACTCTTCTTGGCCCTGGATGTCCACCGGCCCAGGAATCACTGGCGTAGTAGTAGTATAGCGATTGCACACCAAGGGTTTCAGGAGCGACACATGGAACACATTGTGAATGTGCATCGAGGGTGGAAGTTCCAGTGCATAAGAAACCGGATTAATCTTGCGGATAATCTTAAATGGGCCGATAAACCGGGGAGCCAGTTTGTTGGAAGGCACTTGTAAGTTGAGGTTTCTGGATGACAGCCATACCCTGTCCCCAACTTGAAATGAGACCGCTGGAAGACGTCTGCGATTAGCGTGCCGTTGCTGTCGCCTAAATGACTGACTGAGGGACCTCTGAACCTGTGACCAAGTGGAATGAAGCTGTGCCAAATGCTCGTCCAGAGCAGGAATCTGCTGCGCCTGAAAGGAGTCCGGGAGCAGACAAGGCTGGAACCCATAATTAACGAGAAACGGAGAGCTCCTGGACGATGAATTAACCGCACAGTTTCTGGCAAACTCTGCCCATGGCAACAGGTCAGCCCAATTATCATGATGATCAGTGACAAAGCAACGTAGGAACTGCTCCAATCCCTGATTGGCACGCTCAGCGGCCCCATTCGTTTGGGGATGGTAGGCGGAGGAGAATGACAATTGGATGCCCATCTGGCCACAAAATGCCCTCCAAAACCTAGAAACGAACTGACTCCCACGGTCGGAGACAATCACTCTGGGTACTCCGTGCAGGCGGAACACCTCTCTGGAAAAGACTACAGCCAATTCCTGGGCCGATGGAAGGCCAGTCAGAGGCACAAAATGTGCCATCTTGGAGAATCTATCGACCACCATAAGAATGAACGTATAACCCCTAGAGGCTGGTAATTCTCCCAAAAAGTCGATGGATATATGAGACCAAGGGCGGTCTCTGTTTGGCACCGGTTGCAGTAAGCCCACGGGGAGATGCCTCGGGGTCTTGGCCCGGGCACAGGTGGTACAGGCTGCTGTAAAAGCGGCGCAATCGGCTCTCAGGGTAGGCCACCAAAATAATTGCGCAAGAGACCATACTAGTTGGTCCCTACCAATATGCCCAGCCGCTTTAGAAGTGTGATAAGTTTCCAACAAACGGACACGGAATGGCTCATCTACGAAACACTTCCCCACTGGGGTCTCAGGGGGTGCCCTAGATTGTGATGCCAATATCTCCTCCCCCAGAGGCGAGGTTATGGTGGTACGGATAGTGGCCAGAATGCGATCTGGCTGAATGATTGGTACAGGTTCCTCCTCCCTCTCAGTGTCAGAAGCGAACTGACGAGACAACACATCAGCCTTAATATTTTTAGAGCCAGGAAGGTAAGACACTAGGAAATTAAATCGCGACAAAAAAAGTGCCCACCTAGCTTGTCGGGAGGACAGTCTTTTGGCTTCGGAGAGATAAGTTAAATTCTTATGGTCAGTAAGGATAAGTACCGGAGTCTGAGTACCCTCCAAAAGGTGACGCCACTCCTTCAAAGCTAGGATAATGGCCAACAGTTCCCTGTCACCAATCTCATAATGGCTCTGCGCACTAGACAATTTCTTAGAAAAAAAACCGCAAGGCCTCAAGGCGCCACCTCCCACAGGACGTTGGGAGAGTACTGCTCCAACCCCAACCTCTGAAGCGTCAACCTCCAAAGTAAATGGCAGGGAGGGATTAGGGTGGGACAGTACAGGAGCAGATGCAAAGGCAGATTTCAGGGTAACAAATGCGGTCTCAGCTGCCTCGGACCACTGAGAGGGAGAAGCGCCCTTAAGAGTCAAATCTGACAAAGGTTTAACAATCGTGGAAAAGTTCTGGATGAACTTCCTATAATAGTTCGCAAAACCTAAGAATCGTTGGATGGCCTTTAACCCTTTAGGACGAGGCCATTGCAAGACTGCTGCCAACTTCTCCTGATCCATGGCAATGCCATTTTTGGAGATTACGAAACCCAGGAATGGTACTTGAGATGTATGGAATTCGCACTTCTCTAGTTTACAGAATAGCTTGTGCTTACGAAGTCGAAGCAAGACTTCTGAAACATCCTTGATATGTTGGGAGAGGTTGGCAGAGTGAATTAATATATAATCTAGATATACTACCACACAAGACTGGAGCAGGTCTCGTAGAATATCATTAATAAATTCCTGAAACACTGCAGGTGCATTGCATAAGCCGAATGGCATTACCAGATATTCATAATGCCCTGTTCTGGTATTAAACGCCGTTTTCCACTCGGCACCTTCTTTAATTCTGACCAGATTATAGGCGGCTCGCAAGTCATCGCACCATTCCCTGCCTTCAACCTCAGTTTCTTCCCTTTTCCTGTGCTTTGTGGAATGCTCGCTCCATTACTAACAAATATAACACTGTGCATGATCTCTTTTTCTCTCGCTCCCTCAGTTTACTTGCTATTACGGAAACTTGGCTCTCTCAATCTGACACTGCTTTAGAGGCAGCAATCTCCTATGGTGGTCTCTCCTTCTCTCACACTCCACGCCTAGCTGGACGTGGGGGAGGAGTGGGTTTGCTGCTCTCCGAACATTGTCATTACAAACCAATTTCTCCCCCACCTTCACTCCGCTTCTCCTTTGAACTGCATGCTGTCCGTATCTTTGCTCCAGTCTCTCTACAAGTTGCAGTCATCTATCGCCCACCTACCACTACACCTTCAGACTTCCTTTCTGACTTTGAATCATGGCTCTCCTTCTTCCTCTCATCAGACACACCTTCACTTCTTCTGGGGGACTTCAACTGTCATGTGGACGATCCCTCCATCTCCTGGGCATCCCGTTTTCTCTCTTTAACATCTGCATTTGGACTAACCCAGTGGACGAATGCTAGTACTCACAAGGACGGTCACTTCTTGTGTTTACTAGAAGCTGTGCACTCTCGGATTTTAGTATCTCTCCTCTTCCACTATCAGATCACCATCTTCTAACTTTCAGCACTACATATACACCTTCCGCAATCCCTGCTTCCTCTCCCCGCTTCACGCGTAACCTTAAATCCCTTAATCTAACGGCTCTCCAGTCCTCCCTGGCTAATGGACTTTCATCTATTCCCATTAATTCTGACACTAACAGCCTTGTCAAAATATACAACTCAGTCCTATCCTCCTCTTTGAACCTGCATGCGCCTTTGTCTCTCCGATCGGCTCGCAGAACTAACCCGCGGCCATGGCTTAATAAAGACACCAGCTTCCTCCGCTCCTGTACTCGTTCAGCTGAACGACTGTGGAGAAAGTCTGGCTCTCTAGCAGACTTTCTCCACTACAGGTTCCTCCTTTCCTGCTTTAACTCTGTTCTGTCCCTTGCAAAAAAACATTACTTCTCACAACTAATCAACAATCATAAATCCAACCCCCGACGACTTTTCTCTTCCTTTGACTCCCTCCTTCGCCCTCCATCTGCTTCCCCCGCTAACTCCATACAACCACAAGACTTTGCTGACTACTTCAAAACCAAGGTGGACTCCATCCGGGATAATATACCACCTTGTATATCTCCTCCTAGCCTCCCTCGTTCCCCTCCTGGCACTCTGGACTCTTTTTCACTAGTCACGGAGGAGGAACTGACTAACCTACTATCCTCCGCTCCGTCCACTACATGCGCACTTGATCCGCTCCCCTCTCACCTCATCCAATCCCTCTCCCCCACACTAATCCCTATCCTGTTACAAATCTTCAACTCCTCCTTTGCCACCGCTACCTTTCCTTATGACTTCAAACATGCCTTAGTAAAACCTATCCTTAAGAACAACTCTTCTGACAGTAACACACCCTCTAGCTATCGACCAGTTTCTCTTCTGCCTTTTGCCTCTAAACTCCTGGAACGCTTAGCCTACTCACGCCTGCTTGACTTCCTCAATGCATACAACCTGCTTGACCCTTTACAATCTGGATTTCGTAATGCTCACTCCACTGAAACTGCTCTTACAAGAGTTGTCAATGATCTTCACATTGCCAAATCTCAAGGTCACTATTCAATTCTTATCCTGCTTGATCTCTCAGCAGCTTTCGATACTGTTGATCATGCACTCCTCCTCCGCATTCTTCACTCCTTAGGAATCCGCAACACAGCACTGGACTGGCTCTCTTCTTATCTATCTAACAGATCCTTCAGTGTCTCCTCTGCCACCTCTTCATCCTCCCCCATCCAACTCTCTGTTGGGGTTCCTCAAGGTTCTGTTCTAGGACCGCTTCTGTTTTCTCTTTACACAATAACCCTTGGCGATCTTATTAACTCATTTGGTCTCAAATATCACCTCTATGCAGATGACACCCAGATTTACTTATCTGTACCTCAACTCACTTCTGATATCCAGGCTAAAGTCACAGATTGCCTCTCTGCTATCTCAGACTGGATGGCTCATAGACACCTCAAACTCAATATGTCCAAAACTGAACTGCTCCTCATTCCACCTAGACCTGGCCCTGTAGCGCCCTTCCAGGTGACTGTAAATGGCACTACCATAAATCCAGTATCAGAAGCACGGTGTCTAGGGGTGATAATTGACAACTCTCTCTCATTTTCCTCTCATATTAATGCCATTACTAAATCCTGTCGCTTTCTTTTGCGTAACATTGCAAAAATCCGTCCCTTCCTCTGTTCCTCCACAGCCAAAATTCTTATACATGCAATCATCCTCTCCCGCATGGACTATTGCAACATTCTTCTGTCTGGCATTCCTGCTTCCCATCTCCAACCACTTCAATCTATACAGAATGCGGCAGCACGAATTACTCTTCTGTCACCTAGGTTTGTCCCTGCCCCACTCCTCCTCAAAACTCTCCATTGGCTGCCTATCAAACTCCGGATATCATACAAAATCTTACTTCTCTCTTTCAAGACACTTCTCTCCTTTACTCCTTCTTACATTTCCACTCTCATCTCCCGTTATACCCCATCCCGACACTTACGGTCAGCCAATGACTGTCTTCTCTCAGCTCCTTTTGTCTCTACAGCCCTGTCACAGATCAAACCTTTTTCTCTCATTGCTCCGTATCTATGGAATGCTCTACCATCCAACCTACGCCACTGCACCTCTCTGACAACCTTCAAATCTCACTTGAAAATGCACCTCTTGGATAAAATCTCAACATGCTAGAAGGCACTGATGTTGTACAATGAATGTTCTTATAAATTATTTACATTACTGATGTCCTCTATTATCATGAAAACTAGCACTGTATTCAGCACTTGACCCTAATGTACTCTGTATGTCTCCCATTACCACTTTAGATTGTAAGCTTTCGGGCAGGGACCTCGCACCCAATGTTTCACTCTACAAAAAGCACCTGTAACCCTGTATTGTTTAAATTCTGAGATTGTAAAGAGCTGCGTACACTTGTGGCGCTATATAAATAAACATATTCATTCATTCATTCATTCAAGTCAAGTTTAGTAAAGATCGACGAGCCCTTTAATCTGTCAAACAATTCTGTAATAAGTGGAATAGGATAGGCATTCTTAGGCATTAGCTTGTTCAACCCTCGATAGTCAATGCATGGCCTGAGTTCACCACTTTTCTTTTTCACAAAGAAAAATCCGGCACCTGCCGGAGACGTAGATTTCCGAATGATACCCCTCTCAAGGGCATCAGCAATATAGTCCTCCATAGCTTTATTCTCCTCACAGGACAGTGGGTAAGTGCGTCACCTGGGGGGCACCGCACCTGGAGGCAAATCAATGGTGCAATCATATGGCCTATGCTCAGGCAATGCGCTGGCCTCTCCTTTACTAAACACGTCACTGAATTGCCCATATTCGGTTGGCACAGCCGGAGAGGTACACATAATCTTGACAGGTAAGGAGAGACAATTCTTATTACAGTATTCAGACCAGGAGTTAACCTCACATCTCTGCCAGTCAAATTGAGGATTATGTATCTGTAGCTATGGGAACCCCAAAATAACTGAATGGTGCGGGGAACGAATAATCTGAAATCGTATCTGCTCTCTGTGACAAGCCCCCACAGTCATTGTCACTGGAATAGTCTCAAACGTAATGAATGCAGGCTCCAGGGGTCTGCCATCAATGGCCTCAATTGCCACAGGAGAGCCCTTCTTACATAAAGGAATGCCTTGCAAGTCGGCAAAGGACTGATCCATGAAATAGCCGGCTGCCCCGGAGTCCACCAATGCCAGGACCTCGATTACCTTGTCCGCCCAAGCGAATACCACCTGGATGGTGGGTTTAGTGGTGCTAGGATCTAGGGACTGTTCTACACCACCTAGGGCCTGTCCCCCAAGGTACCCTAGGTGCGTTCGTTTCCCGGCCTAACTGGACAATTGCGTAAAAGGTGCCCTGGTTTGCCACAATATAGGCATAGGCCTTGCCTCCTACGATACAATCTCTCTTCCTTAGAGAGCCTAGTGAACCCTAACTGCATAGGTTCAGAACTATCGACTGGTCGCTCAGGAAGAACGGGTGGTGTGGATGGGTTAAGGAAACTGGTCTGGCCATAGTTTTTTGCTTTAGCCCTTTTAGCCAACCGTCTCTCTCGGATGCGGGAGTCTATTAGCATGACATAATCGATGTACTCATCCAGATCGCTGGGTACATCACGAGCGGCTATCTCATCCTTAATTTGTTTGGAGAGACCCTGAGTAAAGGCAGCCAGTAAGGCCTCATCGTTCCAGCCCACCTCTGCTGCCAAGGTCCGGAATTCGATAGCATAATCGCCCAGTGTGCGTTCGCCCTGCTGAATTTCCATCAGCCTTTTGGCAGCAGAGGCAGCCCTGCCAGGAACCTCAAACACTCGTCTGAACTTCCTTACGAATTCACTAAAGTTCAGTGTGCAGGGTCTGGCATTTTCCCACAACGGATTCGCCCATGCCAATGCCTTGCCCGTCAACAGAGATATCATAAAACCGAACTTACTACGGTCGTTAGGAAATGCCTGGGGTGACAATTCCAAAAATATCTCTAGTTGATTAATGAATCCCCTGCAAAGGGAGGGTTCGCCATCATATCTTAACGGTAACGGTGCTGCTGCCGTTAACCCTCTCGAATTAGCTGAGGGGACTATAGGCGGATTCTCCGGTGTCAGGACTGGGGTGACCACCGGGTTAGGACTAGGCTTGTCCAAATGTACTGTACGTTCGAGTAACGTCTGTAGAGCCAGTGCCAATTGGTCCATGCGCTGCTCATGGACATCCATTCTCCAATGGATGTTCTGTGTATTACTTTCACCCTTACCGTCTGAGGTCATGGCCCTTTCGTACTGTAACGGTTTTTAAAGACTCTCAGACCAGTGTGTGAAATAAAAACACAATTTATTTAGAGTAAGTTAAGGCAAAGGTACGCCCTCTAGTGGCGGTTGATATACACCAGCAGTAGGGACTGATAGATACAATTGTAAATGCACAAACGTATTACATGTACAAATACACAGCAGTAGAATGGAATATAACCACAGAGGGTTAAGTCCTTGATAACAGTCAGTCTCAGATGTGGATGTTTGGAACGCCCTGGGTGTTACAAGGCTGTGCTGGAGACAAAGTTCATCATAGGCTGGATACAGGACTTCCTCGCCACGGTGTTCAGTAAGAAGAAGCACAGGAATCCCCTTAGCCCCCTCGGGCGTACCTACTGGAACTGCTTCAGCTAGTGCAAGTGCAAATAGCCCCCAAGGGCGTAATTGGAACCGGCCTGCAATGCGAGAGCTGCCAAACCTCCTCAGACTTAACCGGACACCGGGATATGACGTGCAAGAGCCAATAGCCCCACAGGCGTAGTTACCGGATTTGCTAACGCTGACGCCTTTGCCTGCCACCACTCTGTATAACGGAATCGCCCAGTATTGCAAAAGAGAGAGAGTCTTAGGCGCCCAACCGGCCCAACGGATGTGAATACTCTGCCAGGATGTACAGAGCTGCCGACGGAGAGCGGCCAACTCAGCAGGAGTATCACCGAGAACTAGACTCTTACGGGAGTAGAGAGAGAGGAACCAAGGCAGCACTGCTAGGGTTAAAAGGCACGTTTACTCGAGAGTTTTCAGCGGTATAGCAAGGCTCTGCAGTATGGGGGAGGTGTGCAAACGCACAGCTCTGCACAGGTAGAAACACTGCACTGATCGGAGTACACCAGGCAAGGCAGTCACACCAAAGGCTGGAACAGCAGATGAAAATGTCGCGGCGGCGACAACTGGAACGCAGGTCACTGGAACAAGCAGGAGTCGATCTTCGGAGCAGGAAGTCAGCCAGGCCGGGTCGGAGCACGTAGGAGGTAGTCATACAAGCCGGGTCATACACAAGCAGGAACGTCAGCCAAACCGGGTCAGGATCCAAGGGAGGTAGTCAGACGGGCCGGATCATACACAAGCAGGAACACTGGAGAATAGTCAGGACAAGCCGATTCGGTACACAGGAATCCGGAACACAGGAACACAGCAACAGTATAACTGGCTCAGAAACACCACGAAAGGGCATCTGACAGATGTGATAGCCAGGTATAAAAAGGTCACCAGGGGGCGGGCCAAACCAACACAGCAAATCAGTGTCTGCCACAGATAAGACTGACAGGAATCACAGGCACTGTGATACACGGTCCCCGTGATTCCCTGTCAATCTCTGTGATGATACTTGTGCATTGGAGGAGGCTGATTGGCCCGCCCAGGATGTTCCTTTATGTACTGGGTCTATGGCACCTGTCAGATGCCCTTTCGTGGTGTTCCTGATCCTGCGCATTTGTTGCTGTGTTCCTGCGTTCCTGTGTACCGACTCGGCTCGTCTGAACATTCTGCTGTTCCTGTTCGTGATTGACCCGGTTCCAGCTGACGTTCCTGCTCCGTGATTGACCCGGCTCTGGCTGACGTTCCTGCTCCGTGATTGACCCGGCTCTGGCTGACGTTCCTGCTCGTGATTGACCCGGCTCTGGCTGATGTTCCTGCTCCGTGATTTGACCCGGTTCTGGCTGTTGTTCCTGCTCCGTGATTGACCCGGCTCTGGCTGACGTTCCTGCTTCGTGATTGACCCGGTTCCGTCTGACGCTCCTGCTCCGTGATTGTTTCCTGTGTTCCCGTGTGATCTCGGTCGCCTACCGGCGACATTCTGAACTGTGCTGATAGTATCGCTCTGACTAATCACTTCTCTGCAAGCTGAGCTGTTGCCTCCATTCCTAAGCCTGTCTGCTTGGGTCTTGCTGAGCTGTTGCCTCCGTTACCGAGCCAGTCTGCATAGCCTTGCTGAGCTGTTGCCTCCGTTACTGAACCTGTCAGATACCCTTGGTGTGCTGGTTGCCTCCAATATTGAGCCTGTATCTGTACAATTGCCAAGCCTGTTGTGTTCCAACCGAGCCATTTAACACTTACTGAGCCTGTGCCTTATTGACCGAGCCTATCCGTTAAACACTAGCAGAGCAGTTTCCATACCGGTGCTCGTTCAGTTCTGTTGTTGCACTGCCTGGTTCTAGTGGGCATTCTGTTAGCTCTTGCAGTGTGTTGCTCCGTGACGGCACCGGAAGGGTGTTACGCTATCTATCGCACTACCAGTGCGTTGGCTCTCAGATCGCTTGTGCAGTGTTTCTCCGCTGTGGCACCCAAGGGGTGTTCTTGGCTCTGGTCCCGTTGGCACATGCAGGGTTTCTTCCATTGAGAGAACTAAGGGCGTTCTAGGTTCTGGTTCCATTAGCTCCAGCAGTGGCTTTCCTACGTGATATCACCCTAAGGGGGTATTGGCTCAGCTCTGGTCAGTCTTTGCTGTATCATTGGGCGTCCTATTGTACAGCTATCTGAGAGTGATTCAGTTCAGTCGCCTACTGCACCTTCCTTTGCACTATCTAGAGACTGATTATACCTGCTGGGCGTTGGCTAATTACCATCACAGAGACTGATCAGTTTCTCTAAGTATTAACCCTTGTTCCTACATTTATTCTGATCATTACTGTTTGCTCCTACATATTTGGGCCTGTATTTCTGTCATTACTCGTTTATACCTGTCCTGGCCCCCAGGGGCGCTGTTCTTTAATTTTATTTCAATAAAACTGTGTTTTTGCTTTTAACCTTTGTCTGAGTGTCAGAAAACCGTAACACTTACACAATTATGAAATTACATTCTTCACATTCTTAGTCCCGGGAATATATGAAATGATGAAATTAAATTGAGAAAAGAATAGCTCCCAATGAGCCTGACGGGCTTTTAAATGTTTAGCTGTGGCCAGATACTGCAGATTCTGATGATCCATGAGAATAGTGATGACATTAGGTGACCCCTCAAAGAATTAACATCACTCTTCAAGAGATAACTTGATGGCTAGCAATTCCTGATTTCTCTCAGCTGCTGAGAAATTATGGGAAAAGTAAGAGCAAGGATGAAGAATCCCAGACTCAACTGGCTGTTGCGATAGAACAGCCCCAGCAAAGATGGCAATGGGGCTAGAGGATCCAGACAGCTCAGGACAGGAGCTGTAGAGAAAGCTGACTTCTAGGGAGGAGAAGGCCTGCATGACTTCCTTGATCCAATGCTGACTGTCTGCCCCATTCTGGGTTATAGCAGTGATCAGGGAGACAAGAGCAGAGAAATTCTTGATAAACCTGCGATGATAATAATAGGCAAAGCTAATGAAACACTGGATGGCCTTGAGGCCGAGGGGCAGAGGCCAATAAGAGACAGCAGATAATTTTCCTGGATCCTGAATAGAGATAAGATAGCCCAGAAAGGACAAGGTGATGTTCTCAAGCTCACATTTTTAGAATTTTACATAGAACTGGTTTTTCCAGAAACGATTCAAGATTTGTCAGACATGATATTGATGTTCCTCAAGGGAGGGAGAAAACACTAAAATGTCCTTTTGGTGGTCTACATGGATGACATCAAGAGATGCTTGGACACATCATTCATTAAGGACTGGAAAACCATGGGGGCATTAAGGAGGCCAAGCAGCATAACCTGGTACTTGTAATGCCCAAATCTGGAATTAAAGGCAGTCTTCCACTCATCCCCTTCTTGAACCCTGACCAAATTATAGGCTACATGAAGGTCAAGCTTAGTGAACAATCGGGCACCACAAAGCCTTTCCAGCAGCTCCAGTATCAGGGGAAGTGGATAACATTTCTGTTGAATGATGCTGTTCTATCCCATGTAATCTACACAGGGACTAAGAGAACAGTCCTATTGCTTCACAAAGCAGATACCTGCCCCTGCAGGGGATGTGGATGGTCGTATAAACCCTCATGCAAAGTTATCATGAATATACTTTTCTAATGTCTTAGTCTCTGGGACAGTATTGGTCCTGCCTCTGGGGGGTGAAGTCCCAGGCAAGAGGTCCATGGGACAATCACAAGGCCGATGAGGCAGCAAGGTCTCAGCTTTGACCGTGCTAAAGACATCCAAAACGGCCATATAGGGTTCAGGAATAGAGATGGACTTAGAAGGCAAGACGTCCATAGTAGTGAACAAGATGTTCTGTCATAAAAGACAAGCCCTGGAAAACGTGAGGGATCCAGTTGACTAGTTGATATCAGGATTATTCCTCCGAAACCAATGATATACTAGAATCAGTGGGTTGTCAGGACAGGAGATCAAATCAAAGATCAGAGATTCTGTGTGTGAAGAGCCCATGTGTAAGGTGAGAAGATCAGTAGTGTGAGTTATCAGACCATCCCCTAAGGGTGAACTGTGCACTGTAATTATGCCAATAGGCATGTTTCTTTTCTTAGAAAGAATCCCATGCTGAGCAGCGAAGGCGGTATCCATAAAGACACCATCGGCTCTGGAGTCGACAAAGGCTGTGAACTGAACAGCATTCTAGTTCCAAGCCACAACGGTGGAGATGGCTAACTTGTGTTCTTCTTTAGAGGGAACAAAGGAAAAACTTAGGATGAGTCCCACTCTTGACCAAAAGTCCTGGCTTTTCCCAGCGGCCAAAATGTCTTGACTGTGATTTGAACTTGGGCATTAGACATACTGAGGGGCTAGACACTGGACAACAGTTCTGATCTTTTTCACATTCCGTTTTCCTCTCCTGAATGCGGTGGTCAAAGGTACAGCAAAGTTATATTAATATCTCAAGAGAGTCAGAAATGACCCGTGTGGTCAATTCATCCTTCAGAAGGACTGAAAGGACTCTGCAGAAGGTGGCCTTGAGGACATTATCTCTCCAGTCTGTATCATATGCCATTGTATGTAATGCAATAGCATTTTGGGCTAACCTGGATCCTTGTTGGCAATCAAGAATAGTGACCTCAGCAATGGCTTGAAGTCCTGAGGTATCAAAAAACTGAACAAAAAACTGCCACAAAGGAGTTAAAGACGTTCAGTACGGAGGATTGACAGTCAAGAAGAGGAGATACCCAGACTAACATAGAACCCTGAAAATAGGTACCTGGTGGGATGTGTACACCTCTGGCTGACAGCAGAAATACAAGAACCATTGATTGAGGAAACCCCTCAATTCTTTGGGGGGGAGCTGTCAAAATGGTTGGGCAAAGGGAGCCAATAAGGAGGCGGAAATGCTACCACAGCAATAGTAGACAGAATCCCAGTAGAAATTGTGGGAGTGGGCAAGGCTGCTTCAAAAGCATTGCTGGATGTGTTGTAGCATACAAGCTATGGAATCCAATTTCTGATCCAACCTGTTGATTTGTGCAGAGTGTTGTTCCAGTCTGGCTCTTTGTTGGAGTACAATCTTGGGCACTTCTGCTGGCTCAGTGGTCATGGTGCAATCTTAATGTAATGTTGGTATGGAACAATAGCATAATAACTTAATTGGGTGAGGCTAGAGGGTGCTGCTTAGTGAGCTGTGCTAGCAGGCCAAGATACACAACTAATTAGGAACAACAGACACTAATAAAACAGAAAAGCAACAGACTACCCCCTGGATAACTATGAGGAGACCCAGTAGGCAAGATGCTAGAGAGCAGAGAATAGAGAGTGTTGCTGGCTAGTGCAGATTACCCCTAAGACAGTCTTTATGTGGCTGAAGCAGGACTAAAGATGCTGGTCACAAAACCAGTTTAGTGTCGACTGGAGGAGCCATCCCACCCCCAGGATGACTGCCTAGGGATAGTAACTACCTACTGAGGGTGTATCAAAACAAGACTGAGGTTGAAAAGTCAGATATATGCTGTACTAAGTCTGTAGACATCTGGAGGTTCTAAGAATCGAACTCTGAGCAGGCACTGACAGTCGAATGAGTTGAACACTGACAGACTAGAATAGGAACCTACTGAGGTCTGAAGGTCAAACTCCGACTAGTTGAAACAATGGATTGACTGGTGGTCAAAGGAGTCGAACATCGACTGCATCGGGGAGGTGAACCGGTTGGAACTTACGGGAGTTGAATTCCGACTAAATGGAAGCAAGAGATACGGATGCAGATGGTTGGACAAGCAGGGTTGGCAACTGGAGAGAAGGGAAGAATCTGCAAGCTCAACTAGAACATTCACTAGAACTCTAGGATCACACGCCAGTACTGGGAAGCCGGCACTTAATAAAGACACAGTAAAACAGCAGAAACCTGGACAAGGAGTGAAGATCCGGCAAGCCGTAAGGAAATGCACAAACCCAAATGTGGAGTGGGCAAGAAACACCAGTCAATAAGGACAGAGCGTGATAAGAAAAGCTGTGTGCAGTGCACATAAGACTTGAAGAATAAAACCACATCCAACAGGTGAAAAATTTGTTCCTGTCTGGTGTAGCATCAGGACAAAAAGAAGAAAGGACAATTTACTGGTTAATGTGAAAGTCTGATATGACTTTTGGCAAGAAACTCCTAGGAGTTTGAAGGACAGCCTTGTCCTGATGAAAAACTAGGAAAGGAGGTTTACAAGACAACACTTGTAATTCAGCAACTCTTCCCACAGAAACAACGACCAAAGGGAAGGCCCCTTAAAGCATCGAAAAATGCAAGGGAACCAAACAGGCAGGTTAAAAGGGAGGTCTCTAAAGAATACTTAGATTAAGGTCCCACAGGAGAGCGGGATACCTAAAGGAGGGGAAGGTTTGAGCTACACTTTGATCAAAGGTTTTAACATCAGGAAGAAAAGCAATTTGCTTGTGGAAGAGAACAGGAAGAGCTGCGATCTGTTCCTTAATAGAGCTCAGACTGAGACCTTTGGTATTGCCATCTTAATGTCAAAATCATAGGCAAGCTAAAGGATTGTGGAAACTTGTCCCTATTAGCGTACCACAGTTAAGAAGGAACCAGATCCTATGTCAGGTTTAGACAATATGGACTTTCTACATTGAATCATGGTAGAGATAACAGAGTCTGAGAAACCCATTCTCTTCAAAATTTCAACCTCAAAAGCCTTTCCATTAAGGCCAACCTTTCCACCTGCTGGTAGAAGAGAGGACCTTGAGTCAGAAGATCCAGTCTAAGGAGAAGACGAAAAGGTTCCCCTAAGGACAGGTTGAGAAAATTCGCAAACCAGGCCCAACAGGGAAAAAAAGCACAATCAGGATGACCTGTACATTCTACATCTTGATCTTCAGCAGCACCCTGGAACTTAGGGAATTGGAGGAAACATGTAGGCCAGATGAAAGTTTCATGGGATGGACATCACATCCATCACAAAAGCTAGAGGATCCTTTGTCTTGGTGCAGAACAGAGGAACGATTCTCATAGGATGCCATGATGTCCACTAATGGAAGGCCCCAGCAATGGACAAGTTGACTGAATACCTCCTGGATGAGTTCCCAATTATCTGGGTCAAGCTCCTGATGACTTAAAAAGTCTGTGACGATGTTTTCCACCCTGGGATGTGGACCACTGAGATGACTGGAACATGAGCTTCTGCCCATTGAAGGAGTTCCATCCAGGATTATTCACTCCGGGTTCCTCCCTGGTGCTTCATGTATGCAACCACCATTGCATTGTCTGATTGGATCCTAAGTACATGGGACCAGTGAAGAAGTGCCAAGGAAATTACTTGAATTTCCATGATGTTGATAAAAAGGAGACTCTACTCCCTGGTCTAGTGGCCTAGAACTGTTAGGGGACCCAGAGTCATTCCCCAGCTTCTTAGGCTAGCATCTGTAGTAACCAAGGTCCAATCCGGTATTACAAAGGTGCATTGCTCTATCAAATGTGGGCAGTGAAGCCAAAACAGTGCAGGTCTTCTCTCGTCCAAGGGGACCAAGACATGTGATGTGTCAGATGGCAACTCTTCTTGACGAGTTCTGAGAATGTTCACCTGAAGCTCCCGCATGTGGAATTTAGCATAAGGGACCACTTCATGTAGTTACTTATCATCACTCAAGGCCAGGACACAGCTTGGGACCCATCTCAGAACTGAGTCTGGATCTTGTCTTCAGGAAGAAGCATGCTCCTTTGAAGGGTGTCAAATCTCATGCTTAAGAAATGCAGAGTCTTAAAGGAAAATGCATTAGAGAGTACTTCTTGAGATTGAGGACCCAACCATGGTACTCCAGGATTCTAAAACATTCTCTAATGTGTGAGAACATAATGGCCTCCAGGGGAACCTTGATTACAAAAATCCCTTGGGAGTAGTCATAGGCAGCAAGAGCTGCTATGATGTTTATGAAGATCATTGGAGCTGACGATAGGCCAAAGGGAATGGCAATATTAGAGACTGCATTCAAAGGCAAAGCTAAGGAAGCGCTGGTGGCCTGGATGAATCAGCATGTGGAGGCAAAATTGTACTCAAGCGTTCACTTGGTTCAGCAATGCTTTTGCCAACAGCTATAAAAGCCAATAGGTGGTTTATTAAAAGCTGCATTCTCAAGAAACAATTGCCTGTATTCGTATAGAACAGGAATGAGAAGGCATCTATGAATAAATGGGCCTGATCTGAATCAGGAGGAACTCTGGACAAAAAGAAGCACTGAGGTGGAATGGACTTGAAGTCTATATGGTACCCTTCCAAAATTAATTATAAAACCCAGTCGTCCATCACAAAACACTCTCAGGTATCTTGAGTTGGACCAGAATCACATGAGTCAAGAGTGGGTGGACCTTTCAGCCTTTGGCTTCTGCTTGGGCTTTAGGGCATGCAAGCCTGAGAATCTGAGGGTGTTGATCTCTATTCTCCTCAAATGAGCAGAGAAGAATGAAATCCTATCACAGTGTACCTTGGCATTCGTGCTGCCAGTTACCCTTGTGCTTCTTCTCAGCTCTATCTGGTGGTCACGGGTGCAGGCGCAGGTTGCTGCCTAATTGATTCCCGCCTTTGTGTGTGCCTATTTAAACTTCCACGGGCCCAGTGTTAGTCTCCCTTACGTGGTGTGCCTGTTAGTACTCATTACGTTTGTTCCGTCTCGTTGTAACCCATGCTTGGCTTTCGATTTTACTTCGCTTCTACATGAATATAGGAAAAACAAATATTCCTTTCTCCTCCTGTTGTAATTTCAGGTTCAACAAAGATAAATAGAGTGGTTATCAAACATGCCCTTCTAACAGGAGATACAGTGCATTGCTTATGTTTCAGAACCCTCTAAACCAGTGATTATCAGCATTAGTCCTTAGGACACACTAACAGTGCAGTTTTCATGTCATCTCTGATTAATCACAGGTGACCAATTAGAGACAAAGTCATTGTGATTGTGCCACCTGTGCTTATTTAGGGAATATCTTGAAAACATGACTTATAGGTGCATGTAGAGGACTGGAGCTGAGAACTCTGCCCTAAACCATGAGCATAAGGTACCAGTATCATCTTGAATGCCACATCCCTACACATCATATGACTCCACCCTCTGCTGCATTGATTCTCATTTTTTTCACTCAAGTAATCCCTATCATGTAATCTGGAAGTCTACGGGTACCCCTTACATTTTATAGGAAATTTCTAAGGTCTTAATGAAGTTGAAAATACATAAATATATAGTCAGTCATTCTTGTGTCACATAGTCAGAATGTCAACAAAGCAAATATACATTATAATTTGCCTGAACACACATTAGAAATTCAACTTTCACATTTTTGTCAAAGTTTTCAAGGAAAAAGTGGGACACCCCAAGCTGATGCCCATGGCAAACCAAATCCCCACGGCACTCTGGTTCTGAACTGATCTACTGCTTTCACAATTCTGGCACAGAAAATATACTTTGTTTGAAAAAAGCACAAAAAGTCCTTAAACCGGGAATCCAACAGCAGAGGAATGAGGCGAGACACTGTTTTGGACAAGAGGCTTCAGAAGGGAGACATGGAAGGAGTTCTCCAGAACTATGACGTGAATTGGCTGCCTTTATAGGAGACCACTTGAAGGGGCTAGCCAGGCAACCAGAAGAAAGACATCACCAATTGCTGGGCTGTTGGCAGTTTGGCTTCTGCGGGTGTCCCGTTTTTAAGGGACAAGGAGCCAACAGGAAGGTTCTCCAGCAGGGGCACGCTGCCAACCATGCACATGCTCCGTGACAATTAGAGGAAAAAAGAAGTACATGCAATAAGTGGAGGCGGCTGGCTGTCGTATGGTAACACATTCAGATCACAAGCTCTGCACAGTGCAAAAAAAATATACAGGGGAGTGAAAGGTCACCAATTTTAAGGTTATTCCATGAAGCCTTTTTTCTTAGACACTTTGTAAAGCGCTACATATATAGATTACAGAGGAGACATTTCTACATGCATATTAGATTAATCCTGCTCAAAAGGGCAGTACATTTAAAAAATTATGGGCACGTCTCCGCTGCACTGGAATGCCAGCTAACACCAGACATACG
Source organism: Rhinophrynus dorsalis (assembly GCA_037306005.1). Classification (NCBI taxonomy): domain Eukaryota; kingdom Metazoa; phylum Chordata; class Amphibia; order Anura; family Rhinophrynidae; genus Rhinophrynus; species Rhinophrynus dorsalis. Next base: position 166,272,758 of record CM074719.1, on the reverse strand, counting down.
TTTTGGCCTAGTTAGGCCTTATCAGTGAGTTGCATCTGGATTCCCTAGGCAGTGAGAGCAAGGGGTTCACGTTTGGATTATATTTCACTCCTAGGGTGACCCCCTAAGAGTATTCAATATGCATATCCAAAATGTGAGAGGCTCTGAAGATGAACAATGGCCTGTTCTATTGCTAGTCAGGGCTAAGAAGCATCAAGCTTTAGCTCTAGTGCCATAACGGAGGAGAAATTTCCACATACATATTACACTAGGCCCAACAAGGAAAACAAAATAAGTTTGGGGTTAACTGGTATTCCTGTGCAGAGGGGGACTTGCCTGTCATTTTGGAACTGGACCGCCCTTTTGAGCGGGATTAGTCTAACATGTATGTGGAAATGTCTCCTCTTTAATAGCACTAGAGAGCTAAAACATGATGTTGCTAATCAGTGATTAGACATGGAACAAGCAATTGTGCTTTTTGCTCATCCTCAGAGCTTCTCCCATTCTTTGTATGTTTTATGAATATTCTTAAGGGGCCTCCCTAAGAGTGAAAGGTAATCCAGACATGGACCTTGCTCTCAGTGCCTAGGGAATCCAGCTGCACCTCAATGACAAGGTCCAACAAGGCTGAAACGTACATATTGGGTTAACTGGTATTCCCACGCAGAAGGGACTTGCCTGTCATTTTGGAAATGGACTGCCCTTTTGAGAGGATTAGTCTAATTCTCTGTAATGGCACTAGAGAGCTAAAACGTAATGCTGCTGATCTGTAACTAGCAGCAGAACAAGCCATTTTTGTTTGTCCTCAGAGCGTCTCACATTCTTTGTATGTACTTTATACATTGAGCCCATTGTACTCTGTGGAGTTGCAGAATACCATAACTAGTGGTAGTAACTTACTGAACCTCCAGCTGTTGGGGGCAAGAAATCCCATCACACCAACCAGCCAGCGTAGGGCTAGAAAATAGATTCTAGATCTTGTTTTACATTTCTCCGTTTGGGTTTGCCTTCCAAACCCATTGTGCTGAGAACTGAAATTCATATTATAAAACACATTATATTAACATTTAGCATTTCAGGACGATAACCAGCAAATGTGTGCCTACAAAATAAGTTTGAAAAAAATTCATAATTGTCTTTGTTAGTAACTAGCATTATTCAATGATACTATCTACTTTTAATTTTTTAATTGTTTCTTTTTTCGATCAATTTTCAACTAATTGCTAACACTGCCAATATTTCAGGCTTCAGTTCCTCTAATCATGGCATTAATGGCATTAAGAGTGATTACTAATTATAAATTTGTTGTGCCCTTTGCTGTCTTCACCAAAGGGCAGTTCAGTCTATCCAGAGTAAATCCTTTTGACATATTGTAAAATATTTGTGATAACACATATATCTGAATCAGACACAATCAAATGTAGAAATCAAAATCACACAACCATATTTCATAGCAAAATAATAACTTTGCATCATGAAGTGCGTTACCAACTAAAAATAGATTATCCTTTAGAACAATGATTATGCAAGAACAAGGATATATGTTCACGAAGATTAAACCAATCTCAACTATATGCTATCACTCACACATAAAAAAAGCCAAACAATACCATCAATACAGAAGCAGAAAAAGTATGTTCATTAAATGTGGACTGGCTCTTGCTGTCACGGATTTGAAGACTCTCAGACTTAAGGTTTGGTAAAATAACTTAACTTTATTAAAAGTTAAAGGCAGTCCCCGTAGGGTAAACATACATAACAATACAACAGTAATATAACATATAATAGGTTCTACCGGCCTTGCCTAAATAGCGGGCAAGGCAACCCAAGTGACAGTTCTAATGACAGGCTCTACCGGCCTTGCCTATACCGGGTAAGGCAACCGTGAGATGACATATACCAGTTCTACCGGCCTTACCAATACCGGGCAAGGCAGCCCCCACGGAATGCTGAATGTAGGCTCTACCGGCCCTGCCAATACCGGGTAAGGCAGCCTTAAAGATGGTGAATTACAAGGTTCTACCGGCCTTACCAATACCGGGCAGGGCAGCCCAAAGGAGTACTGGAGTAGGCTCTACCGGCCCTACCAATACCGGGTGAGGCAACCTACAGGATGGTATCGTCAAGGTGACTAAGACAGCATAGAGCATAAGTATAGAGGTCTTACTCAGCAGGAGTCTATTGCCAGGGATACTCAGACAACTGCTAGGAAGTGGACAGCGACTGACCACAGTACTGGATGTTCAGGAGCAAACCAACGTCCGCATGTTGGGACTAATGGTAATAGCGCCACCAGGTTTAATGGAGCAAACCAGCGACCGCACGCTGGAACCAACAATGTATATCGCAACCAGGTTTAGTGGAGTAAACCAGCGTCCGCACGCTGGGACCAACAACGTATATCGCAACCAGGTTTAGTCTGCACGCTGGAGCCAATAATGTATCTAGCAACCAGTTTAGTGGAGTAAACCAGCGTCCGCACGCTGGGACCAACAATGTATATAGCAACCAGGTTTAGTGGAGTAAACCAGCGTCCGCAAGCTGGGACCAACAATGTATATCGCAACCAGGCTTAGTGGAGTAAACCAGCGTCCGCACGCTGGGACCAACAATGTATATTGCCACCAGGTTTAGTGGAGTAACCCAGCGTCCGCACGCTGAGACCAACAATGTATATTGCAACCAGGTTTAGTGGAGTAAACCAGCGTCCGCACGCTGGGACCAACAATGTATATTGCAACCAGGTTTAGTGGAGTAAACCAGCGTCCGCACGCTGGGACCAACAATGTATATCGCAACCAGGTTTAGTGGAGTAAACCAACAAAGTATGATCAGCAGCGAGAAGAACAATGTCGCCAGAGCGACGGCTGGAGCAGGAGATTCAGGAACTCAGTAAGATTAACCCGTGAGGTGCTGGAACACAGGAACACTGGAACTCAGTAAGATTAACCCGCGAGGTACTGGAACACAGGAACACTAGCATACAGGAACACTGGAACACTAACATACAGGAACACTGGAACACAGGATCAGCAAGTACAGCAGGAACAGGCCCAGAAGCCTGACAAGCAGGTCAGGCAGAGTGGAGTCAGAAACACCACGAAAGGGCAACCTGGAAGTGCTCAGCCTGGGTTTAAAAAGGCTGTGTGAGGAAGGCTAATCACAGACAGCCAATCATGATACTCAGCAAGTGACTGACACTGAACAGCACCAGTCACGGGCACCGTGATACTTGCCTACTTTCCTAGGCATTTGTCCTTCATATAGCAATCAGATATATCTATGTAGCTGTTTTGGGTTGTTTTTTTTATTATTGACCCCTGTAGCAGTCTGAAAAAAAAACTGATACATTTAACGGAGGAAATTCTGTGACTGCTTTTTCTTGGTGTACACCACACAATGAAGGAGAAAAACCAATGTAAACGTCAAAGAAACTGAAGAAGGGAACCAACAGCTCACACAACACCCAGCACATAGCACAATGACAGTAATGGCAACATTAACCCATGGAATGCCAAGGAACTACATTGCAAATGTGCATACTCCATAAATAAATCATGGACAACCAACATTAACCAATCAACCCCCTGAGGGACAAGTGGTTTACAAATCAAGCTAAGACAATCCGTGACAACATACACTGGCACAACAGGGGTTAACACATATCAACAGATATGTCCACCCAACACAATACACATGACAGCCTGCCTGTGCAACATCACTAACCAATGGCGACCCAGATGCACTAGTCAACGTCACACACGCACCTGACAGATAGACAGCAGTTGAAAAAAAAACACATTAAAAAAACAACAGTCACACCGCCATACACTTACCTGGACACACACACCTTCCCATTGGTCCCTCAGTACCTGATGATAGCACCTGGACAACATCCCACCACTATCTTAAAGAGACACCTTGCTGTCCTGGAGGACCTGGCCAGGCAGCAGCACCTCAGCTGCCACAACCAGATTCCTGACAGCCCCCATAGCTTCCATTGGAACCCGTGGAGCAGCACAGGTATGACAGATAACTGCAAAGATCCAAGATATCCCGCACAAGGGTCACACTCTTCAGAATGACGGAGACTGAAGAAAGAGACCTCCACAAGTTGACCTCGCACTGTCAGGGACCCCTGGCTCACTTCTACAATCAATTTACTCTGCCGACAGTGGTATAGGCTAACAGGGATAAGCGACTCCTCCAACAAGGGTTGGTGGAGTGAAGGCTTGGGTGCGACGCTGGAGAGCGTAGCTGGTGTGTGCAGGCCCCCTGTAGTGCGTTGTGCTGCGGCCGAAGCCGTGTAAAGATGCTGGCCGCGAAGCCAGATGACCCCCTTCGGTTGAGCCGAAGAAGGCCCAAGATAACGCAGTACAGTGAGGACACCCACCACCAACCCCAGGGAAGGTCTGTTTCCAACTGCTAGGACTAGGAGGAACTGCACAAGGAGATACAATGGCTAGTAAGGTAGGTGCTGGTAGAGCACAGGCAGAGGAGGGGAATACAGGAGTGGGAGACCAGGAAACTGGGAGTAGGGCCCAGGCAGGAGAGGCGGAAGGAAACTGGGGCAAGATACCCTCTAGGGAGAGCGGACCGCAACAGGGAAGTAGGAAGGGAGCCTAGTATTCAGGCTGGGGGGGGACACTGGACACCCCAGAGAAGAAGCAAGGCAGGCTGGAGGAAACCAGGACCAGAGGGAGGCTTAACAAGGCTAGCTGGAAGGCACCAGGGCCCAGGAACACTGAAGGCAATGAAGGCTGGAAGGCGTCAGGACCCAGAACACTGGAAGCAAGGGGGAGTGTAAGACACCAGGACCCAGGAACACTGGCAGGCTGGAGGCGCCAGAAAACAAGCCGCAGGACACAGGACAAGACAGGGCTGACGATCCCACAACAGGTTCAGGAACGCTATAATCGCGTGCCGCAGAGAAGCAGCACGCGGCTATAACGAGCCCGAACCCGGAAGTGCGGGCGACGGATGACGTCACCACGCTAGCGTGGCGACGCGCATCCGAAACCCGGAAGCGCACAGAAGCCGCCGAGGGAACGATGGGGACGGTAGGCATGACACGCACGGCATCATCAACCTATATAAGGAGCTCAAGGATGACGTAGACTCCATACACAGCACCAACCATGACCTATATGGATTGCAGCAACTGCTGTGTGCCATACATTTCATGGCAAGGGTTCCTTTCAGTCCACAGAAGGATATCCATCTGGGATGTCCCAGACCACATGTGCCAGGGTGTTGTCTCAGGTGTTGGCATCCCTCAAGAGGAAAGCCAGGACATACATCCACTTTTCTTCCACCCAACTGGAGTGGACGTGTGTCAGGCAGGAGTTCTACACAAAAAGAAGCATACCCAGAGTCATGGGCATCATTGACTGCACACATGCATATAAGAGAGTCTCTTCATGAGGGACTTCTCTACATCAATCAAAAGCATTTCCACTCCATCAACCACAGATGGTATGTGATGGCAACATGAGGATCACCCATGTCTGTGCTTCATATAATGGCAGTTGTCACGACTCCTACATCCTCAGGCAATCCCCCATCTACAGGGACTTTGAGAATGGGACCTATATAGGATGATGACTGTTGCATGGGTCCCCAATCTACATATCACATCATATAACACACACGCAGGGCACTCACATGATTAATGAAAACACAGGTTGGCATAGTCATGAAACACATATAGTATGTCCCCCTTACACAACATCATCCACATAACCATGCAGTAAATGTGTCACAATGTCACTTCTGTTCTATGGGGGATGCTGGATATGGGGGCAAACCGTGTATCCTCACACCAGTTCAAAATCCCCAAACACCTGCACAGGACCAATATAATGAGGCTCACAACAGGAGTGCAGTTAACCACACCTTTGGTCTGCTCAAAACCAGATTTCAGTGCCTGGATAACTGAGGAGGAGCTCTGCAATATGCACCAGGCAAAGTATGTGAAATCATGCAAACTTGTGCCATACTACACAGTATCACAGTGGACCCAAGTGTAGTGGATGATATGAATCCAGAATCACAACAACATAGCTGGCACTGTAATGAACACATACAGCTTACATGACATGTTTCGGTCTAATGGAAGCTCTGAATTCAACTGGAATCTGCAATTCCTGAGGTTAAATAACAGCAAATAATATGAATTTCAGTTGAACATATTCATATCAAGGGGTGGAGGTTGGTGGTGTCGAAGATAATATCCCGGATAGCGTTTAACAGGAGACCCAATTAGGTAGTATATCTTCACATAAATAGATAAATAATAATTAATTTGAGAACTTTACACAATACTAGGTATTGACACGCTACTTCACAGTAAAGAATTGATTAAAATAATCAGTTAAGCATATTTGATATATTTGATATGATATAAATGAGTGAACACCAATTGAAATAGATATACAGTAACTCAAACCAATATCACAATTATTATTACCAGCAATTAATCATACATAGACATATTCAGAGGTATTAAATAACAATAATTGAACCCAGCAGCACAGAAAAGGATAATTGATCCTTACAATTAATTAAAATACAGTTGGCAGCAGCATATATGAATACCTCTGCCCCAGAAACTGTATAAACTATGCTAACTGAGGTTTAAGGTATGTCGTCAGGTGAGTAGGCATTAATAGTAAACTAGGTCCTCTGACAATCTCCTTATACCATATGCAATAGCGACATTTAGAAAAACTAACTAGAATAAAATCCCAGATAAATATAATTTAGTTATCTACTGATTTCAATATTGAATACCTTCTGAATAAAACATATAAATTGCAATTATTATTGTCAAGGATAGATTATACCAAGAACATATTCAGAATTGAAATCTATTAAAATATGTCATAAAGTACCACAAAACTTCATGCAACATATACCATAAACGTGACAATAGCAATCCTATGTAACACCTACAGAGTACTCCAAGGGTTAATCCACAAATATAAGTATATGGAAGACCTACCCAAGATGGCGGTTTCTTTTGTCTAGTGAAAAGTTTAAACAAACTTCTCACTATACAAAAGTTAGGCCCAAAACCACATGCAACAAAGAATTCTTTAGAAACACCAAAATAGATAAATAGATAAATAGCAGATTAAGGGTTAATAAACAAATTCAAAGAATTCCCCAGATCAAATATTAGCTAAAATAACCTTTCTAGAAACACAATATATTATTCTAGAAATATCAAAAATTATCTTAACTAATATATAAACAAGGCTATATAGATCTAATCACTATTAACTATTTTATACTTACCTGTCAAATTATTACAGATTAATCAATTCTGCTTAATTCCAGAATTATTACAGCCAATATGGATTTTTATAATTAATCCTGAAATGGGTTGCCAGTCCAATTAAGACAAATTATAAGAAAAATTATTTTTCCTCAGAAATAGAGGAAATATATATTTGATTCTGAATTTTTACAGAATTAAAATAAGGAAAAATATAGTTACCAGCCAATCAGTGTGTTTCTTAGAATCTCCTTAGCAGCCAGGAACACGTCAGGAAAACCAAGAGCAGGAAACCAAGAGCTCTCTCTACCAAAACCTTATTTTTTAAAGGGGAACTACCACCCCGCAAAAACCTAACCTGTATTGAGTCTTCATCCGGCTCAAAAGGGACTGACAGCGCAGGCGCACGGACGTCACGGGGACGAGATTTCCGTGCTTCCTGTTCTAGTGACAGTCAGAAAAAGGACAAAATCTTCAGAACCGGGTAATATTTCTGGCGACTAGCGCTACTAAGCAGCTAGTCGCCAGATGAAGAATCAATATAGGTTAGGTTTTTGCTGGGTGGTAGTTCCCCTTTAAATAAAAATTTCTTATAAAAAATAACACCACCCAACCTACTCTGGCTGGATAATGGGCTATCTCATTATACAGTGACATCATCAGTATTATCTGATTGGACACTCTATTACCTAATTTCCATATGCGGTCAATAACTCTAGGACTCCTGCAGATGGTGCTCTTACTCCATATTTTCCCTTATAACTGTTTTTTTATCAATAGACAGTAATTTGGTCTGTTTTGTATCATCAGATAAGAATGTCAAAAGGCTACCACTAGTGATGATCGAGCACCCCGATGCTCGGGTGTTCGGGTGCTCTGGCCGAGCGCCCCCGGAGGCTCGAGTGCTCGGCCGAGCACCTGAGCCCCATTGAAGTCAATGGGAGGACTCGAGCATTACACCAGGCACCCCCTGCTCTGATGAGGGGAGGGTGCCTGGTTCATAGGAAAAGGTCAGAAAATGATGGAAACACCACAGAAATGGTTCAGGGACAGCATAGGGAGGATGTCTGGATGCATCTTGGACTCCAACGTCGCTGCTGGGAACGATGTTTCGCCCGTAGTACGCCATTTTTACAGACTGACCGTAAAACACACAAAAAGGAAGATAAAAACGATTTTAGGCGAAAAATTGTTACCAAACAGTATTTGCTGTATATTTACTTGAACTATCAGGATCACGTCCACTTCCCCATCCCTTTTTACCCGCCTTCTTCATATTAAACGGAATATATGCCGGTAATCTGCGGCTAGGCACACGAAACAGAATGTGACGCTAATCTGCGGCTAGGCACACGAAACATAATGTGACGCTAATCTGCGGCTAGGCACACGAAACAGAATGTGACGCTAATCTGCGGCTAGGCACAGTGAACGGAATATGTGACGTTAATTTGTGAATTTGCACACTAAACAGAATGTGACAATAATCTATGGCTAGGCACACGTTTAAAATGGCCCTTTTTGCCGCTGCGTTGTAAAATAATTGGCCCTGTGCACCTAACAGAATATGTCAGCTTGTCACTGCACTGTGAAATATTTGTCCCTGTGCACCTAGTACAATGTCACCTTAGAACATGTCCCCCCCCCACAAAAAAATGAAATTCTGCCACCCCCCAAAAAAATTAAATGCTGCCCCCACACACAACAGTCCTAAAAAGGACTTTTGGGTCTTGAAAGAGTTTCAACAATTTTATTCTCCCTACACTGACTTCCTGTGCATCTAGTATTATATGTCACCTTACTAATATCCCCCCCACAAAAAAAAAGGAAATTGTGCCCCCCCAAACAAAATATAAATGCTGCCCCCACATACAACAGTCCTAAAAAGGACTTTTGGGTCTTGAAAGAGTTCCAACAATTTTATTCTCCCTACACTGACTTTCCCTGCCTGAGCGCATCTCTCCCTGGCTAAGAATGAGCCGAACTCGCGCGTCGGGTGCTATACAGCACCCGATCACGGGTTCTGGCCAGCCAATCAGTGTAATGCCAGCAGCCAACATGGCTGCTGGCATTACACTGATGTCAGAGCCTCCCCGCACGTTTATTGGCTGCGCAGCAGCCGCGAAACGTGCAGGGAGGAGACCCGAACATGGCGGGCGAGCACATGCGGTACTCGTACTCGTACGAGTACCGCCATGTGCCGAGCAGAGCGATGCTCGAGCCGAACCGAGCTTCGGCCGAGCATGCTCGCTCATCACTAGCTACCACGTTTGATATAAACATGTCATGTACCAGACTTTCCCATATGGGAGTACATCTTCCCAGACCTGTTCTCTACAAGAGAGTCATATATTTCCAGTAAACTCATTCAAATATTTTCACTCCCATTGAGGTAAAGAGTCCCCTTTGTTTTAAGAATGAGCTAATTTAAACACATTTTAAAACAGAGTTTCAGAAACTTTGGCACCTACAGCTGGTGCCCTCCCTTGGCTCCTCAGGGGCTCTGTCACTTGGGGAAGGGAGAATTGGTTGTTGCTCCTCCTCACTCTCCTCCTCCTGTGCTGCAGGTATGGATGCTGTCTGGGGAAATGAGATAGTGTAATTATTGACCTGAGCTATGACAAAAGGGATGCAAGATGATGACATTGACATGTGAGCCCTTGGTGCATTACATTGCAATGCATGGTATACCATCCTGGCACTCAGTGATTGATAAGCTTCACAAGATCCTGCACATTGATGGATGCGACCTACAGTGGTTGAGCTTTGGTTATCATATGTATGTTTCAGGATACATATGATAACCAAAGCTCAACCATGACATGTTGGATATGTGTTTGTTTTGGTTCTCCTGATGGGTGAAACATGTGTCATCCGGCTGATTGTGTTGCTGTGTTCCCCCATCAATGCGGGTGGGGGATCCTTCTCCATCGCATAACTTTTCAACTACAAATAAGTGGTTTGAAATAGTGCAATGGGCTCCTTATTTTATAAAGAAGACTCGGCGAACTATTTTATTTTAAGACATTACAATTAAAGGGAATCTATAACCCCTATACAAGTTTGCCTTAATAGTTATGTCATATAGCCAATATGTGAAATACTGTATTAGTTTATTTTTTTAAATCACTATTTGGCCAGAATTTAATGAGTAAAGATTGCCCTGCACCCTACTTCTGGACAGATTGTGGTTATCAGCCCTGTACCGCAGTCTGTTCCTCTGCCTCTGCTCCCCTCCGTCTATCCAGCCTCCTCTGATGAAGGAAGCTTTCTCCCTGTAAGCTGGAGCACTCTCATAGTGTCAAGGTTTGTTAAGACTCTCAGACGTAAGGTTTAGGTAAAAACATAACTTTATTGAAAAGTTAAGGCGATCCCTTAGGGTTTTCATACACATACAAACATTACATATATATAAGCAACTGACAATTGAGATAGGTTCTACCGGCCTTGCAAATAATACCGGCAAGGCAACCCAAGCGATACTTAAGGAATAGTGATAAGTAGGCTCTACCGGTCCTGCCAATACCGGGTAAGGCAACCGTAAGATGGTAACGTACTGGTTCTACCGGCCTTACCAATACCGGGCAGGGCAGCCTGAGGAATACACAAGGAATGGGCTCTACCGGCCCTGCCAATACCGGGTAAGGCAACCGTGGAGTGTCAACGTAACAGGTTCTACCGGCCTTACCAATACCGGGCAGGGCAGCCCAGAATGGATACCCAAGGATAGGCTCTACCGGCCCTGCCAATACCGGATAAGGCAACCTAAAGGCGGCAATGTGAAAGGTTCTACCGGCCTTACCAATACCGGGCAGGGCAGCCCAAGAAGGGAGACACCACTAAGACCAGTGACTGTCAGATGACAATGACAGTAGGATGGAAAATAGAGTATATGGTCAAGATGTCTCACCCAAGGAGTGGCTAGTGTCAGTACACATCTAAAGCAAGTGCTGCTAGGACTGGACAGCACCAGAAACCTGACTGCAAGTCAGGGAATAAACCAGCGTCCGCACGCTGGGACCAACAACTGTACCTTGAGTCGCAAGGCAAATGGAGTAAACCAGCGTCCGCACGCTGGAACCAACAGGCAGCAGAATGAGCCACAAGGCCAATGGAGCAAACCAGCGTCCACACGCTGGGACCAACTGACAGTATTGTGAGCCACAAGGCTAATGGAGTAAACCAGCGTCCGCACGCTGGGACCAACAGACAGTATTGTGAGCCGCAAGGCTAATGGAGTAAACCAGCGTCCGCACGCTGGGACCAACAGACAGTATTGTGAGCCGCAAAGCTAGTGGAGTAAACCAGCGTCCGCACACTGGGACCAACAGACAGTATTGTGAGCCGCAAGGCTAATGGAATAAACCAGCGTCCGCACGCTGGGACCAACAGGCAGAATGTCGCCGGAGTGACAGGAGAGAAATATCGCCACAGGAACTGAACACAGGAAACAGCAGGAGCAGGCCGAGGCTCAACCGGGACGAGCACCGCAAGTCGGCTGGCAACCGGAACGACAGCAACCGGAACCGGACTGGAACTGACAAGCAGGCAGGAAAACAGGAACAGGTAAACTCAGGAACTCAAGAACTCAGGAACAGGCCCAATAGCTTCAGCAGACAGGCAAAGTGAATGCTATCAGAGACACCACGAAAGGGCAACTAAAGGGTGCCCAGACTGAGTTTAAAAAGGCAACCAGAGGCGGGCTGACTGCAGACAGCCAATGGGAGCCCCCTGCAGGTGATAGACAGAGAACTACAGCAATCACGGGTACCGTGATAGTACCCCCCCTTTCAAAGACCCCTTCTCCTAGAATAGGGTCTGGGTTTCTGAGGGTACTTGGCATGAAAAATCCGCAGTAGCCTGGGTGCATGAAGGTCCTTACTATCCACCCAGGATCGATCCTCAGGACCATAACCTTTCCAATGCACCAAGTACTGTACCTTTCCTCTAAGCCTATGGGAGTCAATGATACTCTGCACCTCGTATTCCTCCTGACCCTTGACCTCAATGGGCCCTGGCATCACGAGTGTGGTAGTGTAACGGTTGCATACAAGAGGCTTAAGGAGAGACACATGGAATACATTATGAATGCGCATGGATGCAGGTATGTCCAAGGCATAGGAAACAGGATTAATTTTGCGAATGATTCTGTAAGGACCAATAAACCGAGGTGCCAACTTATTAGATGGGACTTGGAGCTTAAGATTCTTGGAAAAAAGCCATACTCTATCCCCAACTTGGAAGGAAACCGCTGGAAACCTTCTGCGATTAGCATAGCGCTGATGGCGCTGAAATGACTGGCCCAGTGCCCTCTGAACTTGTGCCCATGTGGAACGGAGTTGCTCGATATGCTCATCCAGAGCTGGAATCTGTTGTGTCTGAAAGGAATCTGGGAGCAAACAGGGTTGGAAGCCATAATTGATCAGAAACGGAGAGCTCCCGGAAGAAGAGTTGACAGCACAGTTCCTGGCGAACTCCGCCCAAGGCAACAAGTCGGCCCAATTGTCATGATGGTCAGTCATGAAACAGCACAGAAACTGTTCCAAACCCTGATTGGCACGTTCAGCGGCCCCATTAGTCTGGGGATGGTATGCAGAGGAGAATGATAACTGTATGCCCATCTGTTCGCAAAATGCCCTCCAGAACCTGGACACAAACTGGCTCCCCCTGTCGGACACCAGTACCCTGGGTACTCCATGCAACCGAAACACCTCTTTAGCAAACACTATTACCAATTCTTTAGCCGAGGAAAGGCCACGGAGAGGCACGAAGTGAGCCATTTTAGAAAACCTGTCTACCACCATCAATATGAAGGAATACCCTCTAGACCTGGGCAATTCTCCCATAAAATCGATGGAAACATGAGACCAGGGGCGTTCACCATTAGGCACCGGCTGAAGCAAGCCCACTGGGAGATGTCTAGGGGTTTTAGAACGAGCACAGGTGGCACAGGCATTAGTAAAATTGGCACAATCTGATCTCATAGAAGGCCACCAGAATAACTGGGAGAGGGACCATAACAATTGGTCTCTACCAATATGTCCCGCAGCCTTAGAGGAATGGTAGGTTTCAAGTAATCGAGTATGTAATGGTTCAGCGACAAAACACTTGCCCACTGGGGTTTCCTGGGGAGCGGAGGCCTGGGAGGCCAGAATTTCATCCCCTAGTGGTGAAGTGATACTAGTGAGTATGGTGGTCAATATTCGATCATGTTGAATGATAGGTGCTGGTGCCTCTTCTCTATCAATTTCTGCCTCAAATTGTCTTGACAGAGCATCAGCCCTAACATTCTTAGATCCCGGCAAATATGATACAATTAAATTGAATCGAGATAGGAATAATGCCCATCTGGCCTGGCGAGAGGACAATCTCTAGGCCTCAGAGAGATAAGTTAGATTTTTATGACCCGGCAAGATTAAAACGGGATTTTTTGTGCCTTCGAGCAAGTGGCGCTATTCCTTAAGAGCGAGGATAATGGCCAATAATTCTCTGTCACCAATCTCATAATTGCTTTGAGCTCCTGTGAGCTTTTTAGAAAAGAACCCACAGGGTCTGAGCGTTCCACCTTTGACATGCCGTTGGGAAAGTACTGCCCCCACCCCAATATCTGAGGCGTCAACCTCCAAGGTGAATGGGAGTAATGGGTTGGGGTGGGATAACACAGGAGCATTAGCAAAAGCCACTTTCAGTTTTTCAAAGGCCTCCTCCGCGGCCACTGGCCAGAGAGATGGATTAGCGCCCTTATGCGTGAGGTCCGACAGGGGTTTAACAATGGATGAGAAGTTCTTAATAAACTTCCTATAATAATTGGCGAAACCCAGAAATCGCTGTATAGCTTTCAGACTCTTAGGCCTAGGCCACTGCAAGACTGCTGTCAACTTCTCTTTGTCCATGGCAATGCCGTCTTTGCCAATTATAAACCCCAGGAATGGTACACTGGTTTTGTGGAACTCACATTTCTCCAATTTACAGAATAATTTATTTTTTCGTAAGCGCAACAATACTTCATACACATCCTTGATGTGTTGAGACAAGTCTTTGGAATGAATAAGTATATCGTCAAGGTAGACTACGACACATGACTGTAACATATCTCTAAGAACGTCATTGATCAGTTCTTGAAATACTGCAGGTGCATTGCACAGACCAAATGGCATGACTAGATATTCATAATGCCCAGATCTCGTGTTAAAGGCAGTTTTCCACTCATCACCGGCTCTGATACATATCAAATTGTATGCTGCCCGTAGGTCCAATTTGGTGAAAATTGAGGAGCCTTTGAGTCTCTCAAAAAGCTGAGTGATGAGTGGTATCGGATAAGCATTCTTAGCCATCAGTTTATTTAACCCACGGTAGTCGATACATGGTCTCAGTTTGCCATTTTTTTTCTTAACGAAAAAGAACCTGGCCCCAGCCGGAGATGTAGATTTCCTTATGATCCCTCTATTAAGGGCATCAGAAATGTATTCTTCCATAGCTTGGTTCTCCTCACAAGACAATGGGTACGTGCTTCCTCTGGGGGGCACCGCTCCAGGCATTAGGTCGATGCAACAATCATATGGTCTATGATGGGGTAAGGTGCCAGCCTCTCCCTTACTGAAAACATAGCTAAACTGCTGGTATACATCAGATAGTGAAGGGGAGGTGCACAAGACCTTAACTGGATGGGTGACGCACTTATCCATAAGGAACTGAGACCAAGCGGAGATCTGGCATTTCTGCCAATCAAATTGTGGATTATGCAACTGTAACCAAGGAAAACCCAATATTACGGCATGGTGAGGAGTGTTAATTAGTTGAAACTGCTGCTCTTCTTTATGGAGAGCCCCAATAGTCATGGATAATGGCATGGTTTCAAATGTAACTTGAGCGGGTTCCAGGGGTCTACCATCAATTGCTTCAATAGCCAGAGGGGTTTCTCTTTCAATACATGGTACCCCATGTAATTCAGCAAAGGTATTATCCATAAAATACCCAGCTGCACCAGAATCAACCAGGGCCAGAACCTCCACTGAACGTTGTGCCCAAGATAGTACCACTTGTATGGTGGGTTTAAGTGTGCCAATCACTGGGGATGATTGGACACCACCTAGGGCCTGTCCCCCAAGGTACCCTAGGTGTGTTCGTTTCCCGGACGTACCGGGCAGGATCTTAGCAAATGCCCATTTTTACCGCAGTACAAACACAGCCCTTGCTTCCTGCGATACAGTCTCTCCTCCTTGGTTAGCCTAGTAAAACCTACTTGCATAGGTTCACCTGGTTCCCGTACTGGTTCACTAGGTTTAGATGCCAAGGAAGGGATGGGTGGGCAAAATATGCTACTAGACCCATTATTTTTTAACCGTACTTTACGATCTTTGGCGGTTAGTCTCTCACGTATTCTGGAGTCAATTAGAATGACATACTCAATGTAATCATCTAGGTCAGTAGGCAAATCTTTTGCTGCAATTTCGTCTTTAATTTGGTCACTCAGGCCTTGGGCAAAGGCTGCCAACAAAGCCTCGTTATTCCACCCCACTTCTGCTGCCAAGGTGCGGAATTCAATGGCATAGTCGCCCACCGTGCACCTGCCCTGTTGTATCTCCGTAAGACGTTTAGCAGCAGAGGTGGTTCTACCAGGAGGCTCAAATACTCTCCGAAAGGATTGCACAAATTCACTGAAATTCTTAGTACAAGGTTTAGCATTTTCCCACAATGGGTTAGCCCAAGCCAATGCTCTACCAGTCAGCAGGGATATCATGAACCCAACCTTACTACGGTCATTGGGAAACGCGTGTGCCGTCAGTTCCATAAATATTTCAAGTTGGTTGATGAACCCTCTGCAGAGATGAGGGTCACCATCATACCTTAGCGGCAAGGGTGCAGAAGCTGTTAACCCTTTGACTGCGGCCCCTGAGGGCCTTGTATCAATCTCCGGTGTCTGACTTGGCGAGACCACCGGGCTAGAACCAGACTTGTCAGCAAGTACAGTGCGTTCAAGGATAGTTTGGATTGCAACCGCCAATTGATCCAAACGTTGCTCATGCATATCCAACCTCCAATGGATATTCTGCGTATTACCGTCACTCTTATTGTCTGAGGTCATGGCCCTTTCGTACTGTCATGGTTTGTTAAGACTCTCAGACGTAAGGTTTAGGTAAAAACATAACTTTATTGAAAAGTTAAGGCGATCCCATAGGGTTTTCATACACATACAAACATTACATATATATAAGCAATTGACAATTGAGATAGGTTCTACCGGCCTTGCAAATAATACCGGCAAGGCAACCCAAGCGATACTGAAGGAATAGTGATAAGTAGGCTCTACCGGTCCTGCCAATACCGGGTAAGGCAACCGTAAGATGGTTACGTACTGGTTCTACCGGCCTTACCAATACCGGGCAGGGCAGCCTGAGGAATACACAAGAAATGGGCTCTACCGGCCCTGCCAATACTGGGTAAGGCAACCATGGAGTGGCAACGTAACAGGTTCTACCGGCCTTAACAATACCGGGCAGGGCAGCCCAGAATGGATACCCAAGGATAGGCTCTACCGCTCCTGCCAATACCGGGTAAGGCAACCTAAAGGTGGCAACATGAAAGGTTCTACCGGCCTTACCAATACCGGGCAGGGCAGCCCAAGAAGGGAGACACCACTAAGACCAGTGACTGTCAGATGACAATGACAGTAGGATGGTAAATAGAGTATACGGTCAAGCTGTCTCACCCAAGGAGAGGCTAGTGTCGGTACACATCTGAAACAAGTGCTGCTAGGACTGGACAGCAACATAAACCTGACTGCAGGTCAGGGAGTAAACCAGCGTCCGCACGCTGGGACCAACAACTGTACCTTGAGCCGCAAGGCAAATGGAGTAAACCAGCGTCTGCACACTGGAACCAACAGGCAGTAGAATGAGCCACAAGGCCAATGGAGCAAACCAGCATCCGTACGCTGGGACCAACTGACAGTATTGTGAGCCGCAAGGCTAATGGAATAAACCAGCGTCCGCACACTGGGACCAACAGACAGTATTGTGAGCCGCAAGGCTAATGGAGTAAACCAGCGTCCGCACGCTGGGACCAACAGACAGTATGTGAGCCGCAAGGCTAATGGAGTAAACCAGCGTTCGCACGCTGGGACCAACAGACAGTATTGTGAGCCGCAAGGCTAATGGAGTAAACCAGCGTCCGCACGCTGGGACCAACAGACAATATTGTGAGCCACAAGGCTAGTAGAGTAAACCAGCGTCCGCACGCTGGGACCAACAGACAGTATTGTGAGCCGCAAGGCTAGTGGAGTAAACCAGCGTCCGCACGCTGGGACCAACAGACAGTATTGTGAGCCGCAAGGCTAATGGAGTAAACCAGCGTCCGCACGCTGGGACCAACAGGCAGAATGTCGCCGGAGCGACAGGAGAGAAATATCGCCACAGGAACTGAACACAGGAAACAGCAGCTCAACCGGGACGAGCACCTCAAGTCCGCTGGCAACCGGAACGACGGCAACCGGAACGACAGCAACCGGAACTGGACTGGAACTGACAAGCAGGCAGGAAAACAGGAACAGGTAAACTCAGGAACTCAGGAACTCAAGAACTCAGGAACTCAGGAACAGGCCCAATAGCTTCAGCAGGCAGGCAAAGTGAATGCTGTCAGAGACACCACGAAAGGGCAACTAAAGGGTGCCCAGACTGAGTTTAAAAAGGCAACCAGAGGCGGGCTGACTGCAGACAGCCAATGGGAGCCCCCTGCAGGTGATAGACAGAGAACTACAGCAATCACGGGCACCGTGATACATAGGCCAGAGAGCACTCCAGCTTACAGAAAGCCTCCATCATCAGAAGAGGCTGGATAGAGGGAGGGGAGCAGAAGCAGAGTGACAGACTGCAGTTACAGAGCTGGTAACCACAGTCTGTCTGGAAGTAGGGTGCAGGGTAATCTTTACTCACTATATTTCGGCCACATAGCAATTTAAAAAAGAAATTAATACAGTATTCCACATATTCGCTATTTAACATAACTATTAAGATAAACTTGTGCAGGGGTGATATATCCCCTTTAAGAGGCAATGGATTTTGTAAATATAATTTGATTTGTTCTTATTTTTTTATCTTTAATTGGTTTAGATATATCTATATCCAAATGGCTTTAATACATTTGGATATATATATCCCTAAATATCACTATATATTTCAGGGCCACTGCCAGAAGTAGGAACACACATAGGTAACATAGTAAATATATATATTTACTATGTATTACCTCTGTGTGTTCCTACTATGTTCCAACTATGTTACCTATGTGGAGAGATGTTGGTGCAAACAAACTGCCCCATAGGGGACTAAAAACAAATTCCCATTTAAATGAGGCTTTTAACCACATGAAGATTAGAGATCACAAATGCATTGCTCCAGTTCTTCTTAATACATCAGAAGAGTGAAGCCGAAGCTGCACCTGTGCCATAGGGATTTCTACTGGAAAAGAATTTAAAAGTTGGCATAGATGGTTTTCGGTTACAAAACTATTGTATTTATAACAGGTAGATAAACCTTGATGTTGATACTAAGAAATTTTGGTCAAAATGTGTGCAAACTGTGGTCACCCCTTACCCTGTTTACAACATTTAGTTACTCCATGTTTGAGAATAAATTAGGATTTGAGTGAATTTACCATTACATCCTTTTATCTCATCATATGACACAGGAAGCATGGGGTAAAGGGGGAGGGCACGTAAAAAAAGCAGGGCCTTTAAGGCCCCCATCTCTTCCTCAAGCTTTAACTCCTCTGACTCCAGATTTGCGTATGGAAAAGTGGCATCAGAAAAAAATAAACAAAAAAAAGAAGTGGGAAGAAAAGAAGAAAACCACCGGAACAAAGATCCCACCCACCCCGAGGACTCCTCTGCACAGGGAAGGAAACATACGTTTTTTTTTCTCTAGGTGCAAATCTTATGTTTCATATGGACAATGGACTGGAAAATGATTTAAAGGTAAAAACCTATTTTCTCGTATGTCCTATATGGAACACAGGAACCATGGGGATACACCAATGCATCCACTAAGATTCCTGGGAGGGGAAAAAGAACAAAAAAATCTCTCCCTCAGAAGACCAGTATTCGATAGGACTAAACTGGTATTATGCAAACCTCAGGTATCACACCAAACTAGCACAGCAAACAACCAAAGAACCAACAGGGTACAAAAATACTGAACAGACTGGAAAAAAACTAAAAGTCCTTAAAAGGCACAAAAGTAAGGTAAGTGGTTAGAGCTGGAATGGCTATCGGAAGGTGCGGGGCATATTTATTCATCAGCAAACTCTTCGGCATCCAAATGTCCAGTACCTCAGAGGCCATTCCTGCATAGCTCAGTTACACCTTGTTGCTGTAAATATGGTATGTATGGAAGTGTGTGCCTTGCAAAAATTAAAATTCTTGCCATTTATTTACTTTACAGATGCTGAATATAAACTAAAGTTAACCTTTTGAGTACCAGAGGGGTATCAAATGCATTGCAAAGCAATGCGTTGCATACTCCTCTGGCATTGAAATGGTTAAATCTCTCTCTCATTGGTGTAAAAAAGAAAAGGATTAGGAGAGTGCTCCAAGTGAATATTATCCTGCTAAACTAAAAACTGTGAGGTGGTCAGTGATCGAATTCTTTATTACAAATAATAAAAATGTATATAATAACTATCTTATATATACATACATAAAGCTATATAATAGAAAAACTGGATTACAACAAATAAGGCATAGATTTACTATGGATCAGATGGGTAGTGAAACATAGTTACCTCTCCCATCTACATGGGAACAAGTCTCTGAATATGATCCTGGACATAGTAAAAGTTAGAATAATGGTCCCCTTGGATGCGAGGAATAAATTCTATGGGTCGAGGAGGTAAAAGTCGGCATAGGTATATATAAATGTCTATTGCGTATCAGTGTTAGCAGGCAGGATTCAGATGTAATCTCCCCCTGTCTCCCAGTTGGAACGCTGGCAACCTCTGCTAAACTCCTCCAAGCGATTAATCTTGTACTGTGACCCAAAAGATGACACGAGCCATCCTATATAATAATTCACTAAGATGTTTGTCAGAAGCCGTCATGCGCAGTAGAGACTGCCCGAACGCAGAATGCAGGGAGTTCTGTGCTGGGAGCATTCTGTGCTTTCAGGCAGTCTAAAAAATGCATGACTGCGTCGGCGGCAGGACACAGAGCAGGACCAGCCTCTTAACCCTTTGAGTGCCAGAGGGGTACGCAATGCATTGCAAAGCAATGCGTTGTGTACTCCTCTGGCACTCAAAGGGTTAACATCGCCCAGACCTTGGCCCGTGTACACGGGCTTTTACACCAGTACCAGTAATAAATTGCTAAGCAGGCAGGAATCCATCCCGCTGTCTCTCTGATGAAATGCTAGTACACTCCACTGTGTATATTTGTTCTCCAGTGGGTTCCATTATAAGTCTTCTGGATCTGCTCACTGCCAGTATGTATATGTAACAGGTAAGATTTTATTAGCTGACTGGTGTCAGTATATTCACCTTAATTTTCAGACAGGCAAACGAGGTATAGATTGCCTCAATAAATAAAAATAGGATATAGAAATGCAATGATCTCCAACGCATTTCATGTTGATACTCAACACTCCCTCAGGGCTCTCACTGCCGCATTTATCCTTCATAGGCCTTGCAGCCTTGGCCCAGTAGCAGCTCACACTGCTGCATTTATCCTCTTGTGGATCTTGCACTCTTGGACCAGTAGCCGCACAGTTATTTCCTGGGCCTCAATTCGGTCTCATTCCAGGCTCTGTTCAGGTCAGGGCCCCAGCTCAGCTGGGGCCGGACATCTGGCTTTGTGGTCAGCATCTTAATCGTCTTCAGCTGCAGCAAGGGGACCTAGTGGCTAGCTACGTTCTCCAGCAATGCCCTAAAGCGTAGACCACTACCAACCATTTCTCAGAATCAGTCAGTGACAGAATAATCAGTCACAAATATGGACCCCGCAAATATGGCACTGTTAATTGCTTGACAAGATCATCAGGAGCAAGTTCTCCCTAATTACAAGGCACACCTACAGAGTTTAGAATGTAAAGTTGACACAGTTCTTGAGATGCTTAGAGCTACTGCTGTGACCCCTATACCATCCCCTACTGTGTGCTCCCCCCACCATCTGTCCCCTCAGCTATGGTAACTAAACCACCTAAGTTACCCCACCCTGAGCACTATTCTGGTAGACCTGCAGAGTGCAGCGGAGTACCTTCTTCATTTCACAACAATTCCATTCTCCTGGGTATCTTTTATTATTTCTTTGTTGAAGGATGAAGCTCTGACCTGGGCTTCACCTGTAGTGGAACTAAATTCTCCCGTATTGCAAGACTCAGATGAATTTATCAAGATATTCTCTCTGGTTTTTGGCACAACTAGTAGTAATTCCTCCGCAGAGTCTACATTATTGGAGATTAGACAAGGGTTCTATCCCCTTGGCCAATATGCTATTGAGTTTCAGAACCTTGGCCTACAAGACTAACTGAAACCTTGAGGCCCTCAAAGCTGCCTTTTGACGGGGCTAAATGACAAATTGAAAGATGCCCTATCATGTTACAAAATTCCTTAGGATTCTAAAAAATGTGCTACTCTTTGTATGAAATTAGATCAACGCATTCAAGAGCAACAGATTGAGAAAGACCAGAATGCCCCCTCCTTCAGCTGCCTTTCCCTGTCTGGATGAACCCATGGAGGTAGGCAACCTTAATAACTTTATGACAGTGAAAGGAAATGAAGGCATACTCAAGGACTCTGTATGTACATTGGAGACAAAGGTCATCTAATTTGTCAATGTACGTAGGGATATGTTCCCCTTCTCCTACATTTTCTCGATTATTACCCATTAAACGCCAATGGGTTGGTCAATCCATTTTTGTGCAAACCTTTATTGCTTCTGGAGCAGCAGGCTTCTTTATTGATTCAGTTTGGGGCCAAGAATTTGGGGTCCCCCTTCGGACCAAAACTAAACTTCTTATCATTTCTACCATTGATTGCAAACCCCTTGGATCAGGGTTGGTAATATTAGAAACCACTCCCTTAACCATGTTCACTGGAGTTTTGCACGGAGAAAAAATAGAATTCAAAGTTATTCCATCCCCCAAAAGTCCTATAATCCTTGTGTTGACTTGGCAACAACACCACAACACTGTCATTGATTGGACTAATGGACAATTGGTTGCATGGAGTTCCAGTTCTTTTAATTGTCTGTTGAAAATGCCTTCTATATTGCCTGTCTCCTGTGGTTATGATCCTCCATGAGAGCAAGGCTACTGTGGCCATTCCTCCTGCATATTTGACCTTTAGGGATGTCTTCTCGAAGGCCAGGGCAGAGTCTCTTCCCCCTCATCACAAATGTGATTGCTCTATTGAGCTATTGGTCAGATCAATGCCTGCTCGAGGCAAGACATATCTTCTATCTGGTCCTGAGAACCAGGCACTAGCGCACTAAATCCAAGAAAATCTGTGCAAAGGATTCATTCACTCCTCTTTGTCCCAGGCTTAGTCAGGATGGCTATTTATGTCCTTGCTTGGATTATCATGATCTAAACAAGATCACGGTAAAAATCAATACCCCCTGTCATTAATCACTGAACTACTAGATCAGTTAAAAAAGGAGCTACTATTTTTACTAAATTAGATTTACATGTAGCATATAATCTGATTTGCATCCACCTCAAGGATCAATGAAAGAGTGCATTCAATACTAGATATGGGCATTACGAATATCAGAATATCTTCTGACGCCCTTTGGCTTGTGTAATGCCCCAGCCGTCTTTCAGGGGTTCATAAATTATATTTTTAGAGATATCCTGTTATTTCATGTCATATCTTGAAGATATACTGATTTACTTCTCAGACTTACCTATCCATAGAGCTCAAGTTCAATCTGTTCTCCAGCATCTTCAACAACATTCTCTATTTGTAAAATTGTAAAAGTGTGAGTTTGAATGTTCCAGAATTTCTTTTTGGAAATTGACCCCATGATGGTTTCTGCTGTCTCCCACTGGGTCCAACCTGTTGATGTCAAAGGGATCCAGAGGTTTGTGGTTTTGCCAACTACTACCGATGGTTCATCCGCAATTTCATGCTGATCATTGTCCCTATCACCACATTGACTAAAAAAGAAGCAGACCCCCGCCTCTGGCCCAAGGCCGCCATAAATTAAAAATATTTTTTATTACTTCGCAGGTACTTCGTTATCCTGATCCAGCACTGTCTTTTATTGTTGAAATTGATACTTCTGAACAGGGGGTGGGGCAGTCCTCTCCGAGAGAGATATGAACATTGTCTATTCTTGTTCCTATTTAAAAAAAAAATGTCTAACTCTGAACAAAATTAGAATTATTAGCTATGAAATGGGCCTTGGAGGACTGGTGCCATCTTCTGGAGGGTTTCCCTACCCAAGTCCTCATACTAGCAGATCATAAAAACCTTCAGTTCTTTTTTTTTTTTTTTTTCCTTTTAAAAGCTTTATTGAAAAAAGAAAAATGGAAACATACATAGTGTAAAGGGTTGCAGATACATAGCCCCAGAAAACATATACTGCACAGTCATAATGATTATATCATAAAGAATCAACATTATTATTGAGATAACATACAGTGAATGAGAGATACATTGAGCTACAGCATATATTAAAGAAGTATATATTAGCTATATATAAGTATATATTAGCTACAGTATATAGTAGATTAAAGAAAAATGTTTGAACATAGCAGCTAGCATAATCCAGGTATAAGAAATTAAATAAAACACCGATCAGATTCATCTGCAATGGACTAAAGGAGCTGATACTGGTGGGTATTCATAAGGAAGAGACTGGAGACCGGTCCCTAGGTATAGTATGTAGGGGGATTAAAGTATTCCCAACAATAGGCTAGCGAAATAGAGAAAGGAAGAAAGTAGAATAATAGCTAAAGAACAGAAAAATCTGATGAGTAAAGTCCACCACATTGGAGAGGTGAAAGAAGAAAAGGAATAGCTGAAGAGGATAGAAAAGAGACAAAAGGACAGTAATATAACATATGCGTGGACACAGTAACAGGCAAATACCTTGCACCCTGCCTGGACACCATGCATGGACTCAAAGAGGTCTTGGGGGGTATATGGGATCTAATAAACAGGACAAAGCATCAGAGATTTGAAATCTTAGCAAGGTGAATAAGAGAAAAGGAAGAAATCTCAAACAAAATTAAAGATTGTAGTACAGATATAGACATGTCAGCTGCAACTAAATAATATGAGATATAGTAAGTATAGGAATATAATAAACAATCCCTCTCCAGCCTTTTGACTCATACATCACAGGGGAAATGACTCTGAAGCCCCGGAGGCGCCTCAGTTCAGAGTACCAACACACAATGAAAAGAAAATGGCAGCCCCAGGACGTCAGAGACAGACCCACACCGAGTGACGAAGCAGCCTAGCAGTTATTAGTAGCATAAACAATTAATGCATAAGGAAAATACATGCAAAATATAAGAATATCTGATCTAACATTACTGCACTGACCATCCCTCACAGTAGGCAAAGCGTTCCCAGTATAGACAGGGCTCCCACTCCCATATAACAATGCTCCCTAGAGAGACAAAAACCTAGCAATATAGCAGCGTGATCAATATCAGAACCCAGCCGATCCCCCCAAGCCCTAGGGGGACCGCCCGCGTTGGCTCGGAACAGGCAGACCAATCGCCCTGGTGTGCACCTTACAGCTACTTAAGTACTACAAAGTCCGTCTACATATAATAGGGACAGCCAGATCATACATAAAAGAAAGCATAAAGCGTAACAACAAACAAGTATTATTATCAGTTATCCACTACCAGTTCCTTAATCCAGGACCAGAGATAGCTCCAAAGGAAAGTCACCAAGTGTCCCTGGTTCCCACGGAAAGGAAGCCCACCTAGGCAATGCGCTGGTCCACGTGGCAGATGCATCCAAGTCGATCTTCAGAGACCCTTCATAGAGACAGGAATAGATAGAATCCATCACCAACAGCTTGTCACGAGTGCCAAACTATAATGTAGTCTCTAGACGCTTCAGATATTCATAGGACGCCAGGGTAGTCAACCACCTCATCTCCAAAGTAGCCTCCGATAAGATAGCGTATCCACGTGTACCCTCCATAACAGCATTGCTCCCGTCAGGGGGCACAAAGGCCGTATCCCGCGGATCCAGAATATATTCCGATGTCGTGGCACTCCATGCCAGAACTTCCACCTGTTGCTGGAGATCTCCCGGACTCTGACCTCCCAGCCCCGGGCCAGACCCCATGTCCGCCAACACTTCACGGATCATGCTCCGAAAATCTGCAACCAGAGCCCGAAGGTCCTTCCCGGTCAACAAATGCTCAATGTCCTTCTGAGCTAGGGGAACTTCAGCTTCCTCTACAGCCATTCCACCCGCCATACTCATTGATATCAAGGCACCTGAAAACGCCTCTAGCCATCTGAAATCAGGTCAGATCCTCATTAAGCCATCCAGGATATAAAAGAGAGGTCTGGGCTGTAGAAATATATTAAAATAAGCAGTAGAAAAACAGCTACACCTTAAAAAATGATAGCTATGGCCCGGAGCTAGAGAAAACACGTCCAACAACAAAAAGGCAAAAAAAAAAACAAACAAAACACAAGGGGTGCCAATAGTGCCTTATCACTCAAACTTAAGAGCTAAAAAAAAAAAATGTAGAAAAAAATGCTGCAGAGACGACTTCAAAGATATGTTTTAATTTCTAATACATTTATTATAAGTAAAAATCAACTTCTTTTTACATCCCACAATACTATGCATTTCACAGCGATCTACGCTGCTTTATTAAGAAATGTGATTACCTACATTTCTTGAAAAAGCAGCATGGATCGCTGCGAAACGTGTAGTATTGTGGGATGTAAAAAGAAGTTGATTTTTTACTTATGTTTTACCTTCTAATACATTTTTTACGTTTTTGGAGTCATCTCTGTGGCGTTTTTTTTTCATTTATTATTTTTTTATTTTTTCTACATATCCTAACGGAATATACATCTACATCTAAGGAGATCCAAGGGATATCGGATAAAACCTAGCAGGGATGGTAAGAAATTTCCCTGCATGCTATAAAGGCTGTATTTGTACATACATATATATGCAGCAATATCGAAATATGAGTGAGATTTTTGCTATTGTTATTTTAGCTCTTAAGTTTGAGTGATAAGCCACTATTGGAGCCCCTTGGGGGGGTTGTCTTTTTGCAGTACGTTTGGTCCTTCGTGAGTGGAGGTATACAGGAGAGCAGCTGGGTGTCTTAAAGAAGCTGAAAGACAGCTGTGTAAAGGACAGCTATAAAAATCCCAGAGTCCAAGCTGCTGGTCTACACAAAGTACTTTTGTGAGTATTGTCCTGTTGGTGGTGGTGAGGTGTCCTAAACATCAGAAGATATCGCACAAGGAAGCGCCTCTCTCTTTTTTCTCCAAAAATATTACTTTGAAGCCAGTCCTGGTGGAATCCATCATTCATTCTGACAGAATTTTGGCAACCCTCTCTACCACCTTCTTTGAAAAAATAATTTCCTCTCAGACTACTCCATCGATGTCTTAGCCTCCTCATATGTTATTCCCCCCGTCATTTTAGCTTGGAGCTTCTCCAATGGCTACATCAGCTCTCCATATCCAGTCATCCAGGGGGGCCCTTTCTAAGAATGTCTCAACTTACGTAGCAACTTGTTCCTCCTGTGCTCGTCACAAGCTTCTTATTCATCTCCCTAATGGCCTCCTGTGTCCTCTCCTCATTTTTTCCTCCCCATGGACCCATATTTCTATGGATTTTGTTGTCGGCCTTCCACTCTCCAAAGGATTTACCACCATTTTTGTGGTGGTCAACAGATTTTTCTAAACAGGCTCACTTCCTGCTCTCGCTACAGCCCCTAAATTAGCTTCCTTTTATTCAAAATATTTTTAGCTGACTGCCCTTTTCATATTGTATCTGATCATGTTATAAAATTTGTTTCCCGATTTTGGAAGACTTTTTGACTCTGTCTTCAAATCTCTGTACACTTCTCTTCAGCTTATCACCCTCAATCTAATGGCCAAATGGAGAAAACTAATCAGTCATTGGAATTCGCCTTCAAGTACTTAAACAATGAATCTCTACTTTGCTCTCCATATTTTGCAGCATTGGGATAGAATCCTCAATTTCTTCCTTCTGCCTTCCCTTCTGATGTATCAGCGGCCAATGTTCAAGTGTATAATTTACAACTACTGTGGTTTCGGATTCAAGCAAGTCTTACCAAAGTGATAACCGCTCAAAAATCGGCTGCTGATTGTCGCCGTTCTCCTGGCTGTGTAAACAGGCCAGGCAACAAGGTCTGGTTATTCACAAAAAATCTACACCTTCATTTGCCTTCCTCCTAATTTGGTCCCTGATTCATTGGCCCCTATAAAGTCATTGGCTAGTCACTCCTGTATCTTATTCTTTAAGGTTACCCGCATGCATGAAGATTCACAACACATTTCACATATCTCTAAACTATGGCTGTCTCCCAGCCCCCCCCCCCCCACACTACTGATGTGTAAAATGAAGGTTGCCAAATATGATACATTTGACAGAATGGTCATCTCAAATAAGCAATTGCGTTCTCTACATTGTTAGAAATTGCTTTTCTGGTATGTTTATACCCATCTAGATGCTAACCCCTTTTCCCCAGGGAAAGTCATCTCCTAGGCCTCATTAGATTGCCCCATCTTTCTCCAATCCCCCCCACACACTTGTTTGTCCCCGTTTCCTCCTCTTTTTCTCCCACCTACCTGCTCTCCTAACCCTTGAGTCCTGCCCTGAATGAAGTCCAGGTACGAGCATTTCTCCCCCACTGGCCAGACAGAAGGAAGATTTTGTGCATATGATGTGTACTGCAGATATATTCAAAATTGTGTGTACTGACTTGAGAACCAGCTATGGACATTTTGAGGACTTTCTCATTCTTCAAATATATTTTCTTTGTATTGCTGTTTATTTTCAATAAATGTTTTAAAAAAAAATTACATGTCCAGCTAAGACTGCCTTTTTGGCTGGCCAAAATACATTGGGGTCAGTTTTGAGCTGTTTATTGTATTCTATGTAGGCTTTCCATACCTTTTGAAGCCTGGAACAGAAATCTTTGTATTGTGCCAGAAATGTTAATTGTTCAATTAAAGGAGGGCATTACTATATCAAGTATTAAGCAATCTTGAATTAGTAATTGCCACGGTTTTCAAGACACTCAGACCAGTAGGTGAAATAAAACACAGTTTTATTAAGAACAAAATTAATGACAGAATCGCCCTCTATAGGCAGCACTGAGTAGCAGCAGGGAGGCAACAGTAGGACCAATATACAGATATTGACTTAAACAGCACAGGCAGATAGCAGATACTGAGTACAGAGATACAAGGGTTAACACAGTAATCAGTCCGTCTCAGTTGCGGTGTTTGGCACGCCCAAGGTGATAATAGGCAGTAAATGGTGGAGAGGACTCAACACCAAAAGTTCATAATACTGAGATGACTGTCCAGCAAAGAGGAACCTGCAACCCAGAGCCTGATGAACTTGAACAGTAGCCCCCACGGGCGTAATAACGGAGCAAATAGATTGCAAGAGCTTGAGCTAATAGCCCCCATGGGCGTGATAACAGAAGCAACTGGATTGCAAGAGCTTGAGCCAATAGCCCCCACGGGCGTGATAATGGAAGCAACTGGATTGCAAGAGCTTGAGCCAATAGCCCCAACGGGCGTGATAACGGAAGCAACTGGATTGCAAGAGCTTGAGCCAATAGCCCCCACGGGCGTAATAACAGAGGCTTGAACAGTAGCAGCTAAAGCCGTAGCGCCTACCGGGCGAGGTAATGTCACCCCACTACACTGCAAGGAGTGATATGAACCGACGCCTTACAAGGCCTACTGGACCTGCTCAGCAGTAATAGTGGTTGGAGAGAAACGGCTCAGCAATTATATCAAAACGCTCTGTACCAGACTGGAGGCTCAGAACCGGGAACACAGCTCTGCATGGGTTAACGGCTCAGGAGGAGGAGTACAGCTCTGCACGGGTAAACGGCTCAGTAGTTGGAACACAGCTCTGCACGGGTTAACGGCTCATAAGAGGAGTATAGCTCTGCAATGAAACAGCTCGGTAGCAGTATCTCAGCTCAGCACGGGTTAACAACTGCAGCCGCAGAAGCACAGTCAGTTGGAGGAAGTCAGAATGTCGCCTCGGCAGTGGGAAGCTGAAGCGTAGTCTGGGCAGATGCAACCGGTGCAGGTCACGGAGCAGGAACATCATACAAGCCGGGTCGAATCACGGAGCAGGTTCTCAGACAAGCCAGATCAGGACACGAGCAGGAACGTCAGCCAGGCCGGGTCAAATCACGGGGCAGGGACACAGGAACGTAGTCAGAGCAAGCCAAGTCGGTACACCGGAAATCAGGAACGCAGGAACACAGCACAGCAATACTGGCTCAGGAACACCACGAAAGGGCACCTGACAGGTGCCAATGGCCAAGTATAAAAAGGTCACCAGGGGCAGGCCAAACAGGCTCAACCAATTGGAGAGCAGCACAAGTGAGAGTGACAGGAGAGAAATCACTGCACCGTGATAGTACCCCCTCTCAAAGGCCCCCTCTCCCTGCAGGAGGTCTCAGCTTCTGGGGGTATTTAGAGTGGAAGTTGCGCAACAATCTAGGAGCATGGAGGTCCTTATGATCTACCCAGGAACGTTCCTCAGGGCCATAGCCCTTCCAATGGACCAAATATTGCAACTTCCCCCTAAATCTCCTAGAATCAATGATACTTTGTATCTCGTATTCCTCTTGGCCCTGAACGTCCACCGGCCCAGGAACTACTGGAGTGGTAGTGTAGCGACTGCAAACCAAGGGTTTCAGCAGAGATACATGGAACACATTATGTATGCGCATAGAGGCTGGGAGTTCCAAAGCGTATGAAACAGGATTCACCCTGCGGATAACTTTAAACTGACCAATGAATCTGGGAGCCAGCTTATTGGAAGGCACCTGCAAATTGAGACTTCTGGACGAGAGCCATACCCTGTCCCCAACCTGGAAGGAGACTGCTGGATGCCGTCTACGATTGGCATGCCGCTGTTGTCGCTGGAATGACTGACCAAGGGTCCTCTGAACCTGTGCCCAAGTGGAGCGAAACTGCTCGATATGCTCATCCAGAGCTGGAATCTGTTGCGACTGAAATGAGTCCGGGAGCAAGCACGGCTGGAACCCGTAGTTGATAAGAAATGGGGAGCTCCCGGACAATGAATTAACTGCACAGTTCCTGGCGAACTCTGCCCACGGCAACAGGTCAGACCAATTGTCATGATGATTGTTTACAAAGCAACGCAGGAACTGTTCCAGTCCCTGATTGGCACGCTCAGTGGTTCCATTGGTCTGGGGATGGTAGGAGGAAGAAAAGGACAATTGGATGCCCATCTGACCACAAAATGCCCTCCAGAATCTGGACACGAACTGGCTCCCACGATCAGACACCACAACTCTGGGTACCCAGTGCAAGCGAAACACTTCCTTGGCGAAATTAATCATAGCCAATTCCTGGGCCGACGGAAGACCATCCATATAATTACCCATCTGGCGACTAGATGCTCAGTAGCGCTAGTCGCCAGAATTATTATGGAGTTAATTAGAATTATACTCTGCTCCACGACTGACAGGCAGGAAACAGTGCAGACATCTTTCCACAGTGACATATGCGCGCCTGCTCTGGCGGTCCCTTTTGAAGCCGAATGGATCCTAGCAAGCCTCCTAAAGCAGGCTGGGACTGACATCGCAGGAGCGCAGACGTCACTATGGAAAGATGTTTCCTGCCTGTCAGGTTGTTCAGAAACTAGAATTTCCACAGGAAAGATAGGCCCTTTGCCTATTTGCACACAACACTGCACCCGGTATACAGATGCTTGTCTACCCCCAAACCTTCCACCATCACACATTCTTTAGCGTAATATGAGTTACTGGATTTACTCCGAAACAGACACTCTTCTGCCCCTGTATCCAGTATTGTGACTTTTTTGCTGTCCGGTCTTACTTCTGACTCTTCTGTATCATCTGCTATTTCTACCTCTTCCTCAGTGCCAAAACCATCACAAACCTGTACACCTTCCCACTGTTAGATTGAACCAAGGTAAGCACATGTACAGTACTCTTAGGTGGCAATTCAGTTTGCTTCCTATGCTGCCTTGCAGCAGTGACAACATATGAAGCAACAGTATCACCCTGTACTTGGAATTTATCTTGTTGATCTCTCAGTGTACTTTATAACACAGCACTCTTCTCCCAAACTGCCTGCAGTTCTAGGTGAACATCATCATACTGCTTTTGTAGAGACTGTAGTGCCTTCTTCATTTTCCACCCCACATTAGCAGCAGATTTCTGCTGTCCCTGTGTACACAGAGAGATTGACAGCTGCTTAGCAGTGGGTTAACCAATTGCTGTCGCACAACATAGCTCTTACATTCCCATGCTATGGGAGCCCATGGTCCGGAGCTAGACACTCAACTAGGGAGTGCACAGGATTTCTTTCCATATACATTCTCTACCCCTTTTGTAAATTTAGCTAACACTTTTCTTTCAATAGCAAACAATTTTATCTTTCAGTTGCTTTCTTATTTACTGTGGAATCCTGCAGACTACTCCAAATGTGTTACAAATTCTTTGGATTCCAGAGTACACAAGGAACACACTGAAATGGTTATCAAGCAATAAAGAAAGATTTAATGTACTTAGCTTCATCTGTCCTTAACAGATTATGGTAAAGCCCACGTGGTATTGCAGACCAACGCTCACAGACGAGAATGTAATCAGCTGGACACTAAATTGTAGTTCTTGTTCCAGAAGAGCCTTTGACCAAGAAGTGGAATTCACAGCTATTTATACTCTCGTACCATATGCACTATGTGCAAAACACAGCCAACAACATGCTCTTTTAGTATTGTGAGCATATTATTTAACTATAGTTACTAATAATATACTTTTTATATTTATGCATAACGTATGGTACATGCATAATAAAAATATCTGAAACTCTTACCCCTTTCTTTATATTGTATTCACTATAAGCTAAAGAATGGGAGGCCATTCTACGTACATAATATCGAAAGTAAATTGAATTTACGCCAAGAGTAGGGGATAACTGCCCTGAGTCTTGGAACGGGAAGAAAGGTACAACCTGTTACACTTGAACTGTATTCAACATTTCAAGGGACAAAAACCTTTCCATTATTGAGTGGTACAGTCTGTTGCTGATGGCCTGTGCCCCTCATAAACTGAATGAGTAAAGATAGTAAATAAATATAAAAATAGTTATGTTTACAAAACATAATGTGCAACTTTTAACCACATAACTGTCAAGAAAAACCTACACATTGGATGTTTTTGTCAACGGAAGAAGTAGAATTTATTAAGGGAAATTTGTAACAATCACACTAATTGGGTGCAAGCAATTATAGGATCAGTAACCTTTTATTTTTGACAAGTGCATAATATGTACAGCCAAACTGCCTATACATATTTGTTTTAATCTTCACCTACTTTTATACACTTTTGTGTATCAGGCCAAGAATTATTTGGAACTTTATTTGAAATTTCAAATTCTTGGAGTTCCTGAGGAAGGGGACACGACTGCCCCGAAACGCATCAAAATACCAAGAATCATAAACGAAACAGCACTTAAGTTCAAAGGATTTAATGCTACATCTCATTGCAGTGTTAGAAATACACAATATAATAACAGGTTTGAATACACACGCATAATGGAGCAGTTCTCTATCGCACTGCACAGAATCAACTGATGTGCCACTATACAAGGGACTCAGTTCAGGAGGGCAGAGAGCGCAGTGGCGGTTTATCAAAGACATCCCAACACACACTACATAAAGAAACTATCGGGTGAGTAGGTTCAATTGATCGATTTGCACATTATCTTTGATTATAGACTCACCAATGATAAGATATTTGCCTTTTCTAAGCAGACTCCCCAGATACGCATTCCTGGATCACCAGTGGGTTTCTGATGCTCTGGAGGCTAGTCTAGCCAGCTGACCTGTGTGAGCTCCAAGCCACTGTCTTGATACATTGTACACAGTATACATTGTATACATTTTACATTTTTTAGTTGTAGATATTTTCATTTTTGTTCTAGTCATAGCTTATATTTTTAGAGCCATTATTTTATGTTTACATGAAGTGATTTCTTCTTTATATATTTACATTTAATATCATCTGCACTTAGATCTCTTGTAAACTGTCTCCCTTTTCTTTTGTTGCAAACATATCTGCTCGAGATGACTCTGGGCTTTTGATGGCTACACAGAGAATATTTGAACTAAAACCTCAGATCCCACACATTACCATCACTGCATTCCATTGCCTTCATCTCTCACTACCATCATCTTCATCTGCCATTGTTGGACTTTATGATTTTTCATCATCCATTTCATCCTCAACAGTTCAGGACTAACCATCTCTAAGCGGAACAGATATTCAGAAACGTTTTTCTAATAAGACTGTTTTTGTATAGTCATCATTACTGTATGACTGTTAATTTTAAGTAATATATAAGCCTTTTTCGATATATATTATTTCATAATACTTTCAGTATATTCATCATTTGGATTGCAATTTTTATATTATATTATACTTTACATATTATCCTGCTTAGGTAACAGCCAATTTCACTTCATTTAAAGGGATAGTAATACTTCATTTTAGCTTTATTTTATTTTGTAGGCATTAAAAAAACATGAAGATCGATGTAAGTCTTATCTCTCAAACCTTTATGGTTTGAGAGATATTCATAAGCAAAGTTCCCCCCCTGCCCCTTTTACCTAGTGTAAGCCATCTCTTCTCAGATGTGGAATGCAGTCCATAGACCAGACAGATAACAGCAAGGGACAATATTCTTCCTATCAGAACAATGAAAGCCCTGCCCCCCTTGACAAGCTTTTCAGCTTTTTCCCTTATCTTAATTTAAGATTGTTCCTCTCTGCAGTCTACCTGGCACCTCCCTTCTGCTCTGGCTGAGCAGTGTTACATCAGTAAAAGGGGCAGGAGGGGGATACTTTGTCATTGAATTACTCTTGAACTAAAACTCTGACAGTATTGAAATAACACTCTCCAAAGTCCAAATACTATGATGATTAATTAGAGCTACTTTTATTATGAAACACTGCTATCCATTTAATCATTTGACCACTATGATTTATTAGTTATCTAGAGTGGGATACTATTGACTTCACCCAATAAAGATATCTGTCCATATCCTAGTCCACTCATGGGCACCTATAGTTCCCCCAGTGCCCCTGCTCCCTGATTCCGACCCGGTGAGCGCTTCCATCATTCTATCTAGAGAATTATTTGGATTTCTTTTTTTCAGAAAGAATTCCATGTGGAAAGTTGAAAGAAGACAGAGTGCAGCAATGTAAAAAGGATACAATGGAAAAAAACAGTGAAACAATGTGGAAAAGCCACATGCACAACACAGAGATCATCAGTGCTGCAGGGAGACTTGCAACACTGTATACTATCTCTACTTCTGTCAAAGACAGAAAACTCCCTGTATTATTATACTTTATTTATATAAGGCAAACTTTTTCCGCAGTACTGGTTTCAGCAATTCAGTGACCTCACTGCCACGGACAAAAGTGTACAATTAGGTATAGATGAAAAGAAAAATAATAAAAAGAAGTACAGGCAATGGAATTTTACATACTCTGCACTTGCAGCAGAATATCTACAAGAGCGGATTATGCACCTGCATCTCGACTGACTTTTGATATTCAATCTGGTCACAGAGTATGGCTATGGTGTTTCGTGTATAGCAATTAGCGTATTGCACATAACATTTTTTTTTTGCTTATAGAGTTTGGAGTATTGAGTATGGTGTTTTGCATTTAGCGTATAGTGTATGTAGTTATTATATATAGCATTTGGCGTATGTCGCTTTGTGTATAGTATTTGGCGGTTCCTGTGTAGCATTTGTCTATAGCATTGGCGTATTGTGTATAGCATTTTGTGTAAAGCATATGGTGTATAGTATATTCAGCAGGGCTTAAAATTTGAAGTCCTTTGCTAATAGCCAGACCTGAAAAGTTACTCGCCACTGCAAACCATAACATACCCACCAGGGCTGAATTTCTACTCGCCAGGGCTAAATTTTCACTGGCTAGTAGCAAGCGGAAATTTTGAGCCCTGGCATATTGTATATATAGCGTTTGGAATATTGTGTATATAATTTGGAGCAGCGTTTGGCGTTTCGTGTATAGCATTTGGCTTATCTCGTATTGCATATAACGTTTGGTGTTTCATGCATAGCATTTTGCATATAGCATTTGGTGTATTGTGTATAGCATTTGGAGTTTAGTGTTTACCTTTTAGTGTATATAGTTTAGAGTATTATATATGGCGTATAGTGTTTAGCTTTTCATGTATAGCATTTTGCTTAGAGTTTAGCATTTTGTGTATAGCATTTCACCTCTTGCATTTGGCGTATAGCGTTTGGCTTTTAGTGTATTGCATATAATGTATAACATTTTGCGTATGGCTTATAGTGTTTGGCATATTGCATTAATCATATAGCATATGGT
The DNA here is from genome assembly GCA_037306005.1 of Rhinophrynus dorsalis. NCBI lineage: Eukaryota > Metazoa > Chordata > Amphibia > Anura > Rhinophrynidae > Rhinophrynus > Rhinophrynus dorsalis. Next base: position 166,236,865 of record CM074719.1, on the reverse strand, counting down.
GTTTGGTGTATTATGTATAGGGTTTGGTGTATTGCATAAGGTGTTTTGCATATAGTGCACTGCGTATAGCATATTGCCTATAGAATTGTGCTTATTGTGTTTTGCAAATAGTGTTTTGCCCATTTCATTTTACGTATAGCTTTTTTCTATTACATATAGTGTTTGGCGTATAGCATAGTGTGTATAGCGTTTGCCATATAGCATTTGGTGTTTTGAATATAGCAACTGGCCCATTGCATTTAGCATTTGGCGTTTTGCTTATAGCGTTTGGTGTATTAAGTATGGCGTTTTGCATATAGCATTTGAGGTATTCCGTATATCATTTGCTGAACAGTGTATGGAGTATTATCTATAGCATTTGGCGTATGGCATTTTGCGTACAGTGTTTGATGTGTAGCATCTGCGTATAGCATTGGCGTGTTGTGTATAGTATTTCACATATTGCATATAGCATTTGGCATATTGTGTATAAAGTTTGGCGTACAGTGTTTAGTGTTTCATGTATAACATTTGGCTTTTGGTGTATCATGTACAGCATATAGCGTTTGGTCTTTCACGTACAGCATTTTGCATATAGCGTTTGGCCTATTGTGTACAGCATTTGGCGTATAGTGTTTACCTTTGTATAGCATTTAGCATATTACATTTGGCATATAGTGCTTGGTGTTTCGTGTATAGCATTTTGCTTTATGTTTGGCATTTCATGTACAGCATTTCACTTATTGCATTTGGTGTATCTCATATGGAGTATAGCATTTTGCAGATGGCTCATAGCGTATTGCATTTAGTTTTTGGCGTATTTCGTATAACGTTTGGTGTATAGCATTTTGCATATAGCATTTTCTTTATAGTGTTTTGCAAGTAGTGTTTGGCATACCGTGTATAGCAGTTGGATTTTCGTGGCTAGCGTTTTGTGTAAGTAGTTTTGCGCATGGAGTTTGGTGTATTGCATATAGCGTATAGCATTTGGTGTTTTGTGTACAGCATTTCACATATTGCATTTGGCTTTTTTTCATATAGAGTTTGGCATATTGCTTATAGCGCTTGGCATTTCGCATATAGATGGCGTATTGTGTATAGCGCATAGTGCTTTGAGTATTCTATATAGCGTTTGGCGTATAACATTTGGCTTACCGTGTATAGCGTTTGCGTATAGCATTTGGCTATAGCATTTTGCACATAGAGTTCGGTATATAGCATTTTGCATTTGGTATATAGCCTATGGCTTATAAAGTGTGGAGTATAATGTTCAGAGTATTGCAAATGGCGTATTGCGTTTCATGCATAACGTTTTGAATATAGAGTTTGGTGTATTGCATATAGTGTACAGCGTTTGTCGTATAACGTTTGAAACATAGCATTTGGAGTATGACGCACAGAGTTTTGCATACAATGTTTTGCTTATTGTGTTTGGTGCATAGTGTCTGAAATACAGAGTTAGTGTTTGGAGTATTGTGTATATTATTATGCGTTGTACGTATAGCGTATTGTGTATAGTTTTGTTCGTGTAGCATATTGCGTGTAGCTTTTTGTGAATAGCATTCAGAGTTTTACACATAGTAATTTACGTATTGCTTTGTGTGTATTTAGTTGTGCATACAGCATTTTGAGTATAGCATTATAAGTGTGTTCATTGTAGCCCCTGCATCTCCTTGCAGAGATTTTGACAGGAGTGGCCAAGAGGGCTATTCCCTCGCGGGGCCATTCCTGTCAAAATCGTGCTACATAGCTGGACCAATGCGACAGGCAGTATAGAGGAGATTTGAATAACTCCTCCTTACTGCTGGCCCTGGGTGTGTTTGCCAGACAAAAATAAGTCTTCTTTTATATATAAAATATTAATTATTTACTTTATTTTTGTACCTTATTCTAACCAGAACTCTAACAGTGTATTCAGCACTTGACCCTTATGTACTCTGTATGTCTCCCATTACTTCTTTAGATTGTAACCTTTCAGGTAGGGACCTCAAGTCCAGTGTTTCACTTTGCAAAGCACTTGTAACCCTGTACTGTCAAAACCCTTCAATTGTAAAGTGCTGTGTACATTTGTGGCGCTATTTAAATAAACATATTCATTCCTAATAAAGTTAAAAAAAAAAAAAAGTGACCCTTCCTTTAAGGGTGGAATTAAGAAGAATGTTATATATATATATATATATATATATATATATATATATATATATATATATATATAATATATATATAATATGAAAATTACCTATATTTTTCAATATGAAATTAAAGGAAATCCTATTCTATCACAAGATAAACAATTTACAGTTTGCATGGCTACTCTAAATAATACAAGTGACACCTCATTTAACATATACAGCTAGAAACAAGAAAATCAGCAAGGTCCTTATGCATACCTCCCAGCATTTCAATTGGCCAAAGAGGGACACTTTTGTTTTAGGTGGGTTTGCTGGTGGACATGGCATTACCGAGAATTTTTAGGATATTTCATGACTTACTGACACCTCTTTGTGTAACTGAATACATGAATTAGAGCAAGACCAAAGTATTTTATTTACACAGACTAATTTATAAACACACATATTTAAGTTTAAAGGGATAGCAGGGCTGGACTGGCCTACCAGGATACCGGGAAAATTCCTGGTATGCCACTTGCACTGGGCTTCCCTGGGACTGCTTTATTATTATACTTTCAAAAAAAAATCCAGAACAATGCCAACAGCGGCTGCACAAGGCGACAGGACTGCGGCCATGAGATTTGAAGGACCGCAGGCCGCTGGGCTGCGAACTGTGTCTGTGGAGGCAAATGCGTGCAACACACTTGTTATATGTGCGCACGAAATCGTGCCATAGTCCGCATGCCGCAGCAAAACTGTGATTTAGAGTGTGTGAGGCTGAGTCTGAGAGCCAGTGCCCAAGAAAACTGACAGAATCACAGAGTTTCTGAGAAATACGGCCACCACCAGGATTATCATAAAGGTGATGGTGACTATTCAGTTCCCAAAAGAGCAGCAGATACTACAGCTGGTCTGGTTGAGATCTGTGAGCATCCTTACAGGGAGGCGGGTAACTGTATCTACTACTCTCCCCCAGTCCATGTTCACTGTCCGCTTCCTAACTCTGACTCCTAACCATCCTCATCACTACTTGCCAGTGTTGGGTTCCTCTAAACTAGATCCAGCAGCTTCAGTTATCTCCAGTAGTTCTGTCCTCTCCCACTGCTTCATTTACACTCCAGATCTGACTGTTCCACTCTCATTGCTTGTCTGTAGGCAAGAGAAGATGGAGCGGTTCAAGGTAAGGTGGGATGTGGGCAAGGGATGGAGTTTAGAGGAGGGAAGAGATGGAATAGTAGAAGTGAGGGCAGAGATAGCACTGTAATAAGGGGTGGTAAAATGCAGAACAGTGAGACGTAATCAGTTAAACCTGATGAAATGGACACACACAGTCCACAACACGTGAAGGGAATATTCAGTGCAGGTGCCCCAGACATAGATCCGTCCCAGCCGCGCACCCTGTCCTCCTCTCTGTAGTAGTAACAATGTTGTAACATTGACTGAGAAAGCATGTCAAGAACAGAACTTTCTGTGTAGCAGAGTTGATTTGCTGTGTGTCACCCAACCCCTCTCCATGTACTCCTCGCACATCAACCCCTCACCATACTGCAGATCTCACGCCTTCAGCCTCTCTCCATATCCTAACACCTCCTCTCTTCCCCTTGTTAGTTCACTGTGGCTGACGTACTAAGAATATGAAGCAATTCTGGAGAATAAGGGAGACATACAAATTCCCCAAACTCCTATTTAATTTACATGGCGGTATTAACCCCTTGAATGCTAGAGAGGTCTCAACAGATGTTTCTAGCATTCAAAGGTAAAAAGCCCAATTTTAATCAAGGGTACATTTGAATTTGTTCCAAATGGAGCAGTTAATTTGCACCAGAATTACACCTGTTTATTCTTCCTGTCACTTTCCTCTTCTCTGCATTGTTTCTGCCCTAAGATTTATCTACCCTGCTGTTTTTCCCAAACCCATGTGTCACAAGCAAAGGATAGAGGCCCTGCTGAGACAGTGGGGAGAGTGTGGGAGTGAAAGGGTTAACAATACCAGACCCCTGGTTATCTGTTACTATTCCTAGCAACCACCACATTAACCCCTGAAATCCCTCCTGCACTATCACCCCAGCACTACAATTTGCTGCCACCACCAAGATTTTATATCTGGGCGTCTTAGGTTACCCCAGCACAACAGAACACAGTATAAAATCATCTTCATAATCAGACATAGAATTAACCCTTTAGTAACGTGTGCTACCTGAGATTCCTTCAGAGTAGTGAGTTCATATTAGAGAACAGAGCAAGAGCTGATTAACTGAACATTTCATCTGAGAAAAGGCTTCACAGTGCTGGTTACAAAAATACAGAAATAAAGGACATCCACAAATAAAGATTACATACTGGCAAAACAGTCCATAAAACAAAATGGGAGAAACACAAGAAATCCTTAAATACAATTACCGATATTTTGAGAGTCCTTGCGGGAACTTCCAATGGTATATCCCCCTTCAGTTGTTACAAAGAAATTCCCCTTTTTTATCCACAAACCCATATTAAATACTTTCCACAGTTGCTTCTAAGAGGCCAAACCCCCTGGGTGTTACCTGGGGGGGAGGTTTGGCCTTTCAATATAGGGTCCACTCAATCGGACCTGTCAGGGATGTTACTGCAGAGTTCTACCTGAAAAGTTATAAGGCTTCCCAAAACATGCAACCTACAGCACACTTCTATAATGTTATAATAATCATATTCCTCATATCTGTGTGAATATTTGGACACCAAACATGCTGGGTCTAACCGGTTGCAAAGTGGCTATTCTTATAACTCATAGTAGGAACACCTCCCCCTGGCATGTTTGGTACCCACCAAAAGGGTAAAACCTAGGCATTCTGAATATATATATATTTGTATTGAACCATTTTACACTATATACACATGTTCTCCCTATTTCATAATATTTGACTGTCTCCTGGATGAAACCTATCAGAGCAGATCTTCCAACATGTTTTATGGTAGCCTTATATCCTGCTCTGGAGATGTTATCTACTCAGCTAATTTAGCTAACACTTTAAAAGGTACAATAAAATACACAAAATAAACAAATTATACATACCAGGGCCCTGCAAGGGCCAAATCATGCCTTGTCATGACACCATGCCTATCCTGTTTCTTCACCCCTTCCTTGTGTTCGTCATTCCTCTGTCCATGGTGCTGCTGTTTCGTTCCCATCAATATATTGTGAGTCTGTGGATTAAACATGTGCCAGTGTTAATCCCTGTCACACTTTAAAGGGGAAGTGTACCATAAGAATAACTTACTCTTATTTTGTTGAACAGAATGATGTACTTAGGTAGGAGTCCTTCAAACAGCAGTCCTTTACTTATTTTTACTGCTTTTGTTTTCATCTGAGTATTTTTAGTCAATTTCTACTTGTTTCATTTTCAGTCTGTTCAGTGTTATAACAACTAGGGTCCCTTACTCTAGAGTCAGGTCTACTGACAGTTTGGGGCCAAATAAAACCCATTCCCTATCATTATGCTCCCACTTTTCTTCTGTTTCATATTTTCCTCCACTTCTCTCACATGCCCCCCCCCTTCTCTTCTATGCTCTTACCTCTTAAACAGGAAGCGGTATGGCCTGGACAAGAAGGGGTGGGGCAGATGACGATTGGGGGGTGCGTGATTTTAGTCAGGCCTAGGGCAGCACAAAACCTAAATACATCACTGCACAGAAGAGTGGAGGCAGGCCGGCTCTAGACCCAGAGACATCAGGCGCAGCGTGAAGAAGAGCACTGTGTCTGCACACTGGGTCGGCCGCTGCCGCACCTTAAGCAGAAAGTGGAGTCTGAGAGCAGGAGCAGTGTTACGGTTTTTATGACACTCAGACCAATAAGTGAAAATAAAACACACTTTATTAAAGTGAATAATGACACTCACGCCCTCTAGAGGCGGTAGGTAATATACAGATAATGTAAACTGAGAGAATACAAGGAAAATAGTATTATGGACATAAATGCAAGTCAGTATGCCCTAGGATGGTATAGGCCCCAAAGGGGTTAAAGTCCAAATATACTCAGTCTCAGATGTGGAAGTTTGACACGCCCTTGATGTTAAATAGGCTGTGCTGTACAGACGAAGTTCATCAGGTGCAGAGGAACGAGCTGCCTTGCCAAGGTGGTAAATGATAAGCAGAATGGGTAACAACTTAGCCCCCACGGGCGTAGCTACAGGAACTGCTTTAGTATGTGCAAGTGCGAATAGCCCCTTAGGGCAATATGGAAATCGGCCTGCAATGCAAGAGCTAAGAGCCTCCTCAAGTGTAATCGAATGCAGTAATGCTAGAGCCAGAACCACTAGCCCCCTCGGGCTTAGTACCGAATAGCCAACACTGAACCTCTCTGCCAACACTCTGGGTATACGATCTCGTCGGTAACCAACACCGGAGAGCCTTAAGCGCCCAAACGGCCCAAGCTTCGTGAACACTCTGCAACGTAAGACTAGAGTTGCCGACGGAGAGCGGCCAACTCAGCAGCAGTATCACTTGTAACAAGGCTTGTACTGGAGATATAGAGAGTGAATATGAGGCAGCACTGCAAGAGTTAAAATGCACGTTTACTCGAGGCTTCAGCGCTACTGCAAGGCTCTGTAACGTTACTCGAGGCTACAACGCTACGGTCAGGCTCTGCAAGGAGAGGAAGGCCCACAGAATACACACAGCTCTGCACTAGAACGAGACACAGCACTATCGAAGGAATCACCAGGCTAGGCAATGGCACACTCGTGGGCAGCAAGGACTGGAAAATGTCGCGACGGCGACAACTGGAACGCAGGTCACTGGAACAAGCTGGAAGTCGATCTTCGGAGCAGGAAGTCAGCCGGACCGGGTCATACACAGGCAGGAACGTCAGACTAGCCGGGTCAGGATCCAAGGGTGGTCCGCAGACGAGCCGAGTCATACACAGGCAGGAACACTGGAGAATAGTCAGGACAAGCCGAATCATACACAGGCAGGAACACTGGAGAATAGTCAGGACAAGCCGAATCGGTACACAGGAACTCAGAACACAGGAACACAGCAAAAGCACTACTGGCTCAGGAACACCACGAAAGGGCAACTGACCAGAGAGATAGCCAGGTATAAAAAGGTCATCAGGAGGCGGGTCAAACTCAGTCAGCAAATCAGTGACATCCACAACAGAGAGTGACAGGAATCACAGGCACTGTGATAAGCAGACAGAGTGTTTCAAGCACAGGCCCAGGCTTCCCCTTTTATGAACAAGAAAAAAAATGCCATTTTGCTATGGGGCTGGTATAATGACGCAGTGCTATGGGGCTGGTATGATGACGAATGCTATTAGGCTGGTAAGCAATTTTTTCCAGGGCTGGTTTTTATTCCCAGTCTGGCCCTGAGGGATAGTAATACTTCATTTTTTCAGACAATAATATTGTATGTATTAAAGAAATAAACAAATCCATCTATGTATTTTTCACAACACTTTCATAGTTTAGAAGCAATAGCGTTTTAAAGTGTACCCCTCCCTCCCCTTTTATGCACGTAACTGCTCAATCTGTCAGACTTGGATTCTGGTCTGCAGACTGGAAGGATCATCTGGTGAGCCAAAATAGGAGAGGATACCAAGGAAATCGTCATGATGACGGTCTACTGCCCCAAACCATGTACACTTTGTAGAATGTCGTCATGAAGTTTTCCTTGGTATCTACTCCTAGTTTGGCTTTTCAGACGATTCGTATGGCCCGTAGACCAGAATCCAAGTCTGACAGCTTGAGCAGTGACATAAATAAAAAGGGGCAGAAGAGGTATATTTTAAAATGTAATTGCTCCTAAACTATGAAAGTTATGTGAAAAATATATAGATGGATTTGTTTATTCCTTTAACACATGCAATATTATTGCCTGAAAAAAAATGAAGTATTACTATTATTTTAAACACACAATTTACAGTTTTCAGTAGAGGGTTGCATATTTATACAAACTGAGAAACATTATATATTACATGTTATTAAATATATATACAAATATTCATACATATGGAAATTTTAAAATTATAAACAGTTACACTCTGTTTTTAGATATAGAGAAGCATTTACTTTTAAGGATTTTAGACTGGGAGCATATTTGATTATTTCAGGCAGATTGTTCCAGGCCTTTGGTGCTCTGAAGGAGAAGGCGGCTCTTCCCGCTTCTTTCTTGTATTGTGGTATACGTAGCGAGTTGTTTGCGGTGGAGCGGAGGCAGGGGTGGATTTACAGAAGCCTGTAGGCACAGAAATTTGAAGCGCCCCCCCCCCCCCCCGTGGGCCATCTGCACTGGATACCTCCACAGTGCTCCTAATCTCCACGTTGCCCCCCCCATCACCTCCATATTGCCCTCACATTGCCCCCATCATCTCCATATACCATATTGCCCCATCAGCTCCATACTGTCCCCGTCATCTCCATATACCATACTGCCTTCACACTGCCCCCCATCAGCTCCATATTGCCCCATCAGCTCCACATTGCCCTCACAATGCCCCCCATCAGCTCCATATTGCCCCCATCAGCTCCACATTGCCCCCACAATGCCCCCCATCAGCTCCACATTGCCCTCACATTGTCCCCCACCCTATCTGCTCCAACTTGCCACCACCATCTCCGCATTGCCCTCCATTGGCTCCAACTTGCCCCCCATTAGCTCCACATTGCACACACATTGCCTCGCCCTGTTGTCCGTTTCCTACCTCCCTGGTAGGAGATCTGTATGTGCCTCCTTTGGCACAGTCCTGTACCTGATGGAGCTCCCGCGCGGTCCCATATTCAGGAATGCAGAGCGCTGGGAGATGATGTCATCTCCCAGCGCTCTGCATTCCTAAAGAGGCGACGAGGGAGATCCATCAGGTACAAGACTGGGGTGGCGGCCAATGTGAGTGGGCTAGTTTTTTTTTTTTTTTTTAAAAAGAATATATAAAAAAAAAAAAAATACAAATGGCAGGCGCCCCTCGTTGGCGTGTGCCTGTAGGCAGGTGCCTACTTTGCCTAATGCCAAATCCGGCCCTGAGCGGAGGTTATACTTAGTATGGAGAGCAGGAGTGAGCATACTGCTCAGGTAGTGTGGTAGTTTTCCAGAGAAGTGGTTGTGTACTAAGCAAGAAAGGTGAAGGGCCCGTCTAGATTTGAGTGTTAACCAATTTAGTTCTTTTAACATATCACAGCGACGAGTAGTGTAATTACATTGGAGGCTAAAGCGGCATATTGAATTATACAGGGTGTCAAGTTTACTAAGATGGATTTCTGGCGCTGGAGCATAAACTACATCACCATAGTCTATGACAGGCAGCAACATCTGTTGCACAATACGTCCGTGCGCCTGCGCTGTCAGTCCCTTTTGCACCACACGGTGCAAAAGGGACTGACAGCGCAGGCGCACGGACGTCACTGTGAAGAGACGTCCGTGCTTCCTGCTCCTGTCACCATCGGCAAAAAGCCGATATCTGAAGAACCGGGTAATATTGCTGGCGACTAGCGCTACTAAGCAGCTAGTCGCCAGGTGAGCAACAAGTGAACGTTAAGTTATTGCGGGGTGAAAGTTCCCCTTTAAACATGATTTGTGTCTAAAAAGAGTACTGATTTTGGGATAAAGCTTGGAGGTTAACTTGTCAATATGATGTCCAAAAGTGAGGTTGGGGTCAAGCCACATACCAAGATATTTGTAGGAGTCCACTGGGGCCAATTTACGATTAGACTCCGTTACAATGGATAGGTAGGTATTGCCGAGATTGCGCAGTTTGTGCTTTGTGCCAAATATCATTGTGACAGTTGTGTGTGTGTTTAAGAACAATTTGTTCCTTGCTATCCATCTTTCAACCTCGCAGAAATCATTTTGTAATATGGCCTCAAGGTGTGATATGTTTGAGTTTTTAGTATAGAGAATGGTGACGTCTGCATACCTGTGTACTGAAGATGATTTGCAAACCTTGGGCAGATCATTTATAAAAAGAGAAAATAGAAGAGGGCCAAGAATGGAGCCTTGAGGAACTCCACTTGTTACTTTGATCGGAAGGGAGTCATTGCCAGCAACTGACACATACTGCATTCTGTCTGATAAATATAGTTGGAACCAGTTTAGAGAATTATTACCCAGTCCTGATCTTTGGAGTTTATTTATAAGAATATTATGGTCTACTGTGTCAAAGGCCTTGGCAAAATCTAGGAAAATGGCTCCTGTGAGGTCACCATTTTCCATGCCCGTCTGGATATCTTTGGTTACTTTTAGGAGGGCCGTGACTGTTGAGTGATTTGGTCGAAAACCTGATTGAAGAGTGGTGAAAAAACTGGTCTGTTGGTAATATTTATTTAGTTGCACAATAATGTAAATGTTATTGTTGTGGAGCAGTGTGATACACATCACACAACCTAATCTCCTAAAAAGAGGGACACCATCTAGGGAAAGCGGGACTGGGTCTCACACAGCCACTGCAGGCCACCTTAAAATGATAATCAGACAATCAGACTTATAACAAGTAGTTTATTTGAGCACTGATCAGGCCTTCTTGGCTGCCACTCTATGTTTCTTGCCCACCATTGGTTTACCGCTCCGTTGCCCCGCCCATTGGTTTCCAGAGCGAGTCATAATGTCAGCAGACAGATAAAATAGCCTATTTTTCATAAACTTGCGTGAGACGTTGAATCAGAACACTGCTCTACTCTCACAAATTGCTAGCCTAGTTAAATCCTCTCAGGCGCAGGTAAACCACTGAGATAAAAACGTATCTAGCAACCAATAGGTTAATATAGCTTCACATGCCCTCTCGTCCTCTGGAAAGCGTGCGCGACACCTGAAACGGACGCATGTCCGACTGAGTACCGAGAACGCGCGTTTAGTTCCCGGACAGTGCTGGTGAGAGACCTCAGGCGCGCTACCCGACGTCAGCTATAAAATCGACGCCGCGGGCACGCGCGCGGCCCCAATTTGCACGGAAAGGAGAGTGGCAAGAGGAGCGGCCCCGCGTCAGGTTTGAAATGTGGGACAGGGCTAGCTCCAACACCGATACAGCGATTTAAAGAACCAGCGACTGTGGGAAAACGGAGACGCGCTGATCTTGACTGGGGGTATCTTGAGGTGCGGTCGGCGCTCGGTTTGTGTCTTGTAGCCGGGGAAAGGCTCCCGGTTTCCCTCCCCCCGGAGGATGGCGGAGCGTTGGCTGAACGGCGGCCCTGCTGTGTAGAGCGGCCGCCCTGTCCGCCGCGGTCCATTGATGTGAAGGTGTGAGCTACCCCCTTCTTTTGCTGTCGGTGTCACTGGCCAAGACCAATTATCGTATCCACCAGGATTGTCTCTCAGCTGGACATCGTTTGTACATAATATTTTCCTTTGTGGTTTAATTCAGTCCCCCTCCTCAGGACCATGGCCGACGACGACGTGCTGTTCGAGGATGTGTATGAGCTCTGTGAGGTGATTGGGAAGTAAGTTGTGCTTGTATTTAATGATGGGTGTATGTATGATGTGCCATATGCGCAAATCATATAGGAGCAGTTATGGTGCAAACCCGTTGCACCATAGGGAGCAAAGAAAACGTCCACAATTCCTTGTTGATTTAGGTTGTAACTTTAACCCCTCGTATGTTTAGAGAGATTTCGCAATGGGACCTCTCAAGGATTAAAGCACTTGGTTAATTTGATTTATCTTTTCTTTTAGTGTGTGTGTATTTATCTATATACACACAGACACAGTGTGATGTGTGCAATCCATCCTCTGAGCGCTTTCCATGTCTGCATTAAATAGCATGCACATTGTGTATTTGTTGCACATGCGTTTGTGTGTCTATTATATCGATGCAATATTATATATGCATCTCGATATTCACCAATTAAGTGTCTCACTGACAAGGCATTTAGAGCATCTAAACATGACAGGCATTTCTGGCAGAGCTGGTGGAGGGGTTTACCTATACCTGTGCTGCATAGTACCCGCCCTGTTCCACACAAATGATGATTTTGCTTTAGCTGCTTATGTGACCATATGGCTTAAGTCAGGCCGACCAGGCTGTTTTTTCACACGGACAAATGTGGAACTGTAATGGGCAAGATAATGTGTCAGTTATTGAGAGCCATATGTTAGCTTTAATTCTTTTATAAGATGGCTTTATACAAGGGGATTTTAAATGTGACAGCAAAGGTAATAGCTGCTTGGTTTGCTGAGGCACAGAGGGCTGGTCTGCAAGAATGGTCATTGTTGTAAGATCATGGCCATAAAGGTGCAATACCCTTTGTAATCTGCAGCAACGTTTCACCACTATATTGCTCTTAATTCTTTAATAAAGCTTTTGATTCTTTAGAGGTAAGTGGCCCATTAATTATTGCATAGTTGTATATGTTCCGTAGTGACACCACCAGTTCATATCATTGACTGTTCTGAATGTTACATTTGTGTCAATGTGTATAATGATCTTGGCATATACAGTTGATTTCAGTGCATATTTTTAATATATGAATAGTCATCTTTGCTAAGCTTGAAGCTGTTTTTACTTGTGCTATACCAATGTTGTAAACGTCACCCACTCCAATTAAAAACACTTAATGTTGCAAACTGTAGAAGGCAGTTTTGTTAAGTATTATGTTATAAAATCAGTTTCTTTTTAGTGAAAGTGTTCAGTAATTCCTTACAGTAAAATGTAAGCGCATGATCAGAGTAACCTATATACCACATTTTTCCTTACTCCTTGCGTTTGTTTTATTCAATATAACTCCAGTATCTGCTGTCTGCATCTCGATATTGAGTGTTAAGTAAATATTTAATATGCATGTATACTTGGGTAACCCAGTATATAGTTTATTGTAATATGTAGTAGTAAAACAATTTTGTGAATTTGAAAGCCAATTCTGCAATGTTTAAATGCAAAGGAACTACATCAAATGGATAGAGTAACATTTTCCATTGAGCTAAATTAGTTAATGCCTTCTATGCTTCACAGTGCCTTGAAGATCTGTAGAACTCAAGGGACTAAAATGGTTTTAAATTCATGGTAAATGTTTTTGTTCACTTTGGTGCACTTGGGTTGTGCCGGAATCAGTTCAGGTTTCCATTTAACCTATTCCCTAGTGTGCCTTTGAACTAGTTAGTAATGCTTAATTTACCCAATATATTTGCAGGGTACAACTTTCTGAGTAAAACAAGGGTACCATGGGCATCTGGAGGGGGGGCACTTGCCCTCCCTGCAATTACCCCCTTCATATAAACAAAGGGGCTGTATGATGGGCTGGCCTGTGGGTCATATTATGGCTTTGCCCCCCCAAAAAAAATGTTTTATGGACACCCCTGAAGGGTATTCCTGCTGAAGAAGGGTGCATTATTCAAATGTTATTGGAGCTTAAAGTTGCATTTTTTTGGTGTACAGTACTTCCATGCCCTGAAATTTTAGTGCTGCTGTTTGTACAGAATCCCGTGGAGGTTTATGGTAAACTCACCATAACTGTCCCTAGACTGCTGTAGCAACTCCTCTGTAACATTTCAGACCATAGAAATACTGTCCTCAAAAATACAAGTTTGAGCTGCAGTAACATTTGAATAAAACATCTCTATGCAGTTGGTTTACCCTTGTTTTACTGAGCATGATAAACTCTGCAATGTATATTTTTTGTATATTAAGCGTTACTGACCATTTAATAGTTTGCCACTGATTGTTGAACTTAGGGGGACTATATAACATTGTGCTTACCTACAGTTTAGAGCACCTTACATATTATGATGTGAGTACAAGGTCACCAGATGCATCCAAGGGCATGTGTTAGCAAAATTACTAATTATATGCACTTGTGATTAGGACATGTAGGCCTTGTAGCTAAACTTTCTGTTCAATCCTTTGCTTCCATGGAGCCTATAATGAATTGTCGCCACTGGTTAACAAATTGGGTTAATGGTTCACATAACACTTTCTTTTTGAATAGTCTTGGTTTTAGTTTGACTATTTCAAATCATGTTTGAAACTAACATTTTCCAGAACAAGGAAAACATGGCTTCAAAGCATGTTGAGTATAATAAAGTATGTATTAAGAACTACTATTTGGCCAAAAAGTCAACATTTTTATCTATGCTTTAGCGATGGGGTTATCAAGTATTTTATTACCAAGGCATGTGGATATAGCATAGTGTGCTCAAGTTCATTTAAAATGGACACTTGGACTTGATTGGTTCTACCCATTGCCAGTACAAGATGCTAATATTTAAATGTACAAGTAATATTTCCTGATGCATGAAGGATGAAATTAACCATCTTGTGTTTACTGAATTAGTCTTTGGTGCACCATCAAGTCAGGATTTCAAGATATATTTAATCACAGTAGAGTAACTGGGTAAGTCACTGTAATTAAGCTGCCTGTTCGTAATAAGGGATATCCTGAAAACCTGACCTGATGGTGTGCCTGGGGACTGGAGATGTGAATTGCTGTATTAACTGCAATGTATAAATATGCTAGAGCTGATGGTTTAGTAGTTTCAGTTACATGTTATTCACACTTGTGTTTTATTAGTTTACTAGTGTAAAAGCCCCTGTACATGGGCCTAGCATTCTGTGCATTCGGGCAGACTCTATTGCACATGACTGCGCGTTTGGGCAGCCTCTACGGTGCATGACTGCATCAGACAAACATACATCTGTCCTTTTATGTTATAGGATATTGTGCCAATGGTATAATGCCTGGTATGAGAACTGCAAAAATTGCTTTAAGGCTATTATGGGATACTATCCTTAACACATGGTATGCTGCAGCGCAGAACATGACATTTTATTAATGTGGTTGTGATTCTGCAACGAAGTGCAGGGCAGCCCTGAAGATCATACGTGATGAAACTTTATCCACAAGCCTCAGTAATTTTGTCAGCACCACCAGTTCTTAAGTTAGAATACTCTTAAGCTGCACTGTTGGTGATCAGCACATCTCAACTGCATTTATTGGATCTGTGCTTTTCCTTGGGATTAATTTAGGTGGCCCAGTACTCCAGGATGGTTAAGTGACTTGGACCTTGATAAGTCCATGCAAATTTAGGAAGGTAGCAAGTTTGCACATAAATTCCTCATATATGAGTTCTAGGGGGAGCTGTACTAAGGTGCGAGAAAGAAGTGGTAAAGTGGAGGAGATGACTTACGTGATACCACTTCTCCAATCCCTGTGTTATTCTATGGAGCCAATGCACTAAGATTTCTCTAGTGGGAGAAATCTTATTGCATAGGCTCCATAGAATAACATAGGTATTGGAGAAGTCATCTCCTGGTTATCACCTCTTTATTACTTCTTAGTGCATATCTCCCCACTGGTCTCTTTTCTGGTCTAATTTCTGCTACCGCATTTGTTTTGAAAAGATGTCTTGTGTGCATCTGGTTTAAGTGCAGTGTCAGGTTTGACATATTGTGCATATCTTTTCTATATTTATTGCTGTATGATGTAGAGTTAATTTTGGCATTTGCAGATTACTATAATTTAATATTGAAAACCTAATCTATGTGCGGCAATTACTAATACCATAGGCAAGATTAGCTGCAGAGATTCTGCCAACCGAAAATGGAAGGAGGACAAGAGAGCAGTAGAGCAGAGGAAGTAATGGTCTAGGTGGGGGGTATATACTAAGGGGGGATTCCCCCAGTCATCGTATTGCAAAATGTTACCATCCTTCCAGGCCCAATCACCACCCGACTCTGCAGTAGGAAGCTGCATAGTAAGAACTATCGGTTGGGAAATCAACCTGTGGATAAGGCGTAGGTCAATTAAGTTGCTCAGTCTCCTAAGCTCTCTGGTGTCCATCCACGTAGTGTATTGAAATGTCAGTAGAAAGAATTGTTGTTGAGCCTCAGATAAAGTGGAGAGGAATGTTCCCATAAAAGAGAGAATCTTTCCCCATCTAACGTCCTGTTCTGAAGAGCATTTACCCAATGTATCCTAGTGTAGTGCAGTAGCTTGTCAGTTAACATTTTTATAGTGAGAGAGGAGGGATCAGTCCAGACCAATAATATGCTGGCAAACAAATGCATAATAGTAGGATCTACAAACTGAATTTGTATTTTAGTGACAAGGGCATCAAACATCTAGTGACCTATAGAAATGATTCACCGGTTGACAACACTTTGGTTCGGATATGGTCTCCATAAAGTGGTTTTTAACAATTTAAAGCGGAACTATCACCCCAGTTATAGTCCCCCCAATAATTAGTCATATAGCGATATTCTTAAAATAGCACTATTAACCAGCAATAAGTACCGCATTATTAAGAAATACTACTTCTGAGTCTGAGAGCCAGGCATCCGTGCGGACATCTTGACTTTGAGACATCTGTGCACCTGGGCTGTCCGTCCCGGTCTGCTATAGGAGGCTTTGCATGGTACATTAAGGTAACAGACTCGCAGATGCCTCTAAAGCAATAAGCTTGCCCATCTGTCTCAGAAGTAGGGTTTCTGAGTAACGTGGTACTTATGCTGGATAATAGTATTTGTAATCTTATCTATGACTGATTATTGGAGGAGGAGATTTTATTTGGGGTGATCCCCTTTAATGTCCGGATGGAGGAGCAGAGCATGTATTGCACATCCCTCTCGTTCATTCACCAGGGGTGGATATGTACTTTGTAGCCTGACAACAATTTTAAGAGCCAACGTGGAGTTTTAGGAGCCTGTGAGGGTGTGCTAGTGCACATGCATATATATACATTTCTCCAAATATTTAGGAACCAGCAGTAATATTCTAGGAACCTTCAGTCCCAGGCTCCTGGGATTTTTCACCCTTGGAGTCTGTGTGTAAAATATATGTATATATATTTAAAATGCATGTGAGAAATAATATAGTGAGAAGGTTTGCTGTACTTGTGCAGTGTTTAGTTATTTTATCAGATCAATGTTGATGTTATGTTGTTGTCCCCCTTCCTTTGGTGACTGTTTCATGGAGCATGTTAACACTGAATCCTATCTGGCAATGTGGTTCAGCTGCACACTGTAAAATTGCTCTTGAGGCACGGAGAGGCAAATTTCTGATGCAGAATCAGATGTGCTTTTGATCACTGGTTACATCTTTTTTGTCAGCTTCTCAACATGTCTTTCATCTGTGAAAGCAAGGTATGTGCTTGACCTAATATCATATTAGGATGAAGTGACCAGGAAAGAAATTTATTTAATGAAGCATGCTGTGAAATTCACTGTTGTAGACCACAAAAAACAATTGCTGTGAAATTTTGAAGACTGCATAGGTTCTTGCATTTATTTTTTTTAATGCATGGTTTGAAAACGTAATCAACTAAAGGGCGTAAAGTTGACATTCAACATTTTAATATGGAATCGCTTAATAGCATTGTTTTAACTGTAGTGGAAGTCTGTCTTCTATGGAAATGTTTAATTATCTCACTTTTGAAATCACTAATTTAATTCACAGTAATTGTATTTTAGTGTATATAATTGTTGGGAAAATTGACATTTGTACATTTATATCCACAATAGTTTAGGAGACATCCCTCTGTTAACCTTTTAAAGTCCAGAGGGATATGCAAAACTTTACAAAACATTCTTAGAGTTAGCCCTTTAACTGCTAGCCTGGTGCACAGTGCAGTGTTTTGCAATGCGTTGCATACCCCACTGGCATTCAAAGGGTTAAACTGTAATTCATGCAGTTTGTAAAATATGTTTTCTTTGTACATATAATTAAAACGTGCAGTCAATGACCTGATCTACATCGTTATATTATTAATAGTGTTTTATGTTTGTTCACACATTTTTTGCTGGCATATCTTAATTTTTTTTGTAAGGATTAAAAGCTACATGCCAGAGTTTTGAATATTTTGCTTTAATGGGGCAGTATACTTTAATTATGGAAAACAAATTGTGGTGCTCTTCCTGTAGAGTAAAACAAAGGCACTCATAATGCTTGGATATGTTTCTATTAAAATGAATGCAAAGATAAATTGGGATTTCCGATAGAGTTCTAGATGTTTTGTTGCTTATATATGACGTTCTCTTTAACCCTTTGCGTGCCAGAGGGGTACGCAGTACATTGCAAATGCATTGCTTACCTCTCTGGCACTCAAAGAGTCAATACTTTATTAAAGATACATCTCCAATCATTAGGAAAACTCTTGTTTTACTCTAAAGGAAAAGTACCATAATATTGTTTTCATGTTTCACATTTAAACAAGTTTTAAACCTTTAGTGATCCAGGGGTTAGCGGCATTTAAGGACCACAATGCTTTTGCTTACCCTGCAATGAATTCGGGGGTTACAGAGCATCATGCAGACTCATTGACACCCCAGAATTCCATGATGTGCCAGGACCGTCTCCTGACCTTAAAGTCGGGACTGGTGTGGTGGTCCTGGCATGTCATGTGACGCTAAAGTGTATAAAGGGACAGTAATGTCCCAGAAAAAAATGCTTCGAGTTTTGACTTCTGTTAGAATTGCAAAGCACTTACATAAACGTTTTAAACACAGTCTCTTTCTATCACATATTTCTCACAATCAAGTATATTGATGTATACATTTTTACCTCTTCAGAAATATTGGGCACGCTTAAGAATGAGTTGGGTACGTATGAGACATAATTAAAGCAGATATCTCTACAGTAAGAAAGCTGGTTAGATCTGTAGGAAGTGTTCATCAGTAAGATTGTGTATTACAAGATTGCGTACTACGAGCCATATGTTAAAAAATAAAGTGGAGGAATTCTGGGGCAAACCAGTTGAACTGCTGTAGGGTATAAGCAAAAATCCCAATTGACTTAAATGGAGATTTTTACACCTTGAATGCTAGAGTGGTCTCCAAGGCATTGTGAATCACTTTGAGACCTCCCTTGCATTCAAGGTGTTAAAATCCCTATTTTAATTCGTGGGAATGTTTAGTTTCCCCTATAGTGCAATTGGTTTGCCCCAGAACTCCTCCCCATTTCCTTTGAACTTATGGCCCTATTAGTGTTAACGTGGTGAATGTTTAGTATTTTCAGTAGACCTCTGTAGTTTGGGATGGACTCTGGTCAGTTTTACCGCTATCAAAGGTTTGTGAACTTTCTTTCAGAAGTATATGTACAGTAGTAAAAGTGTGACAATTCTTGGCCAAATCAACTGCACAATAGGCTGTGGTTCCCAAGTCTGTGGTCATGGATCCCAAGCATGCCATGTGATAGGATTTCCTTGCTTTAGTACTGGGGAGATTCATTAGAGATCTGTCATTTAATGAACTCACCTGGGAACAAGCAGGAACGTCCTAAAAAGTAATGGATACCTTTCCAGCTCAGGACAATACTGAGAAGTTAGTTTCAAAGCAAATATGATTTGTAAATATCTGACTGCCTTTTGGAGTCAGGAGGGATATTTTTTTTTCTTTGGACATGACCTTAATATGTGTCCCCCCCCCCCTTATGCCATCTTTCTCTGGATCAACAGGAGGGTGATGTGGCATGGGCTGAACTTGTAGGATGTATATATGTTGTGTGTTGTTTTGTAGTCCATGAGGATAGGGTTAGGAGCAACTGAACAAACATCCAAATTAACCCCGTAAGGACCTTCCATGCGCACACGCGTCCAGCACATAAGGACTATGGACTTTTTTTGGCAATCTCTGTTCAGGGCTCCCCAAACGGTGTGCAGCCGTGTGGGAGCTCAGAAATCCATGACGTTTTGGCACGTCATGGGTCCTTATGGCTCCCCAACCCATGACGTGCCAGGACCTTCAAGGGTCCTTAAGGGGTTAATCCAATTTAGGCTTTTATCCCTTTGCATGTTAGAGATGTCTTCAACACAACACGTGTCATTCATTCAGCAGTCAATTGTATGTAATGTTTTCTCTGTCATCCAATACAGGTTACTGGTAACTTTGGGTAGGTCTTCCGCCCCTTTAAGTAGGCAGGAACAATTCTAGAAGTGAATGCAGCCAATACGCTTCAGTAAGATTTGTTCCTTGGATGAAGATACAGGCAAGAGAACAATTCTGCTATAGTTTTAGCAATTTTTTTATTGTACTGTTAGATATGGAATACCACCATTAGGCGGATTACCATAACTGACAGTGTCCTTAGATGTGGCTAGCTCAGTATCCAGGTTACTCAAACCTCTCTGTGGTCTCCAAGAAGGACGGCGGCTGTCTTCCCATTTTGGATTTGAAGGATCTCAATTCCTTTGTGATCAAGACTCATCACCAAGAGTCCCTAAGGACGGTGATTGCTGCTATGTTACCGGGGGAATTCCTTGCCTCTCTGGATCTTCAGGACGCGTATCTACACATTGCTTTTCATCCAGAGAGCCGGCAGTATCTCAGATTTGCCTGCGACCAAGGGCACTTTCAGTTTTCTGCTCATCCCTTTGGGCTGACTACAGCTCCCGAAGTCTTCAGTCGTGTCCTGGGAGCCTTAGTATCTGTCCTCCATCGGGACAGCATCAGAGTCACTCCATATATGGATGTCCTTCTTCTGAAAGCCCCTTTTGCGGAACGTCTTCATCAGCAGGTTCAGGACTGTATTCATGCTCTCACCCATCACGGGTGGATCCTCAACATGGACAAGTCGGATCTTGTCCCAACCCAGCATCTGATCTTTCTGGGCTTTCTCTTCGACATGCGGCAGAGCATGGTGTTTCTCACAGACGAGGTGGCTCATCAGTTTGCCCACAGGGTCTCTGCTGTTCTGGCTCATGATCCAGTTCCAGCGAAGAAGCTGTCCTCTCTAGTGGGGAAGTTCATTTCCACCATAGAAGCGGTCCTGTTTGCCATGGCTCACACCAGGTGTGCAGGGGTCAGCGGGACCGTCTGAAGATGTCAGTGTCCCTTCCTCTTCATGTGGAACTGAGTTTGTTGTGGTGGCTCTACCTCTCCAATCTGCTGAAGGGCAGACTCTGGTGACTTTGGGGGCTTGGCACCTGGACCTTGCCTTACTTCCCATCTCTGGGAAACTCAATGATTGGACATCCCAAAGTTACCAGTAACCTGTATTGGACGACAGAGAAAATAGGATTTTAGCCTTACCTGTTAAATGCTTTTCTCTTAGTCCATACAGGTTACTGGTCTCCCACCCTGTCAAGGGACCATGCTTGGCTCACCTGTGGCAGACCGTGGGGGTCCTTTGGGGTCATGCTCACAGGAGTCTTCTTTCCCTTCTAGTATCTAGTCAATAGTGTCTCAAATATTACTGGAGCTGATTGGCTAGCTGCAGCCAAGGAGGGAAGTTAGGCTTCACCCCCTGCATTCACTTCTAGAATTGTTCCTGCCTACTTAAAGGGGCTGATTGCCTACCCAAATTTACCAGTAACCTGTATGGACTAAGAGAAAAGGATTTAACAGGTAAGACTAAAATCCTCTTTTTTTGACATCCAAATTCTCTTGTAATCTTTAAACTAGATAGAATTGAGGGCTGTATACTCATCCATTCCCTCCAAGGAAGGCCAAAACAATAGCTGCTGATGTCTGCACTGTATGTTGGGGAGGACTGTAAATATGTATAAAAATGTAAAAAATAGATGCTGTCTGTTTTGTCTGTTATGCTAATGAGTCCAGTGTCTAGCTTAACCCCTTAAGGACCCATGACGGTCCTGGACCATCATGGCTTAAATGATAGCAGCGTGCCTCCATGCACACTGCTATCATTAATTCCAGGCTGATACTGAACGCTCTGAGACCGGGGCGTTCACTCCCAGCCCTTCTTGCTTGTGCCGGGTCATGTGATCACCGTAGCAGCGATCACATGTACCGGCATTCTGAGTGATAGAGGCAGTACGCAAAGCATGCTCCCTCTGTCTCTCCTCTGCCTCTGTCTCCCTTGCTATCAAAGTAAGGGGGAGAGAAGCAGAGAGGAGACACCTAGTGGAACAAGAAAATACAGCAGCTGGGGGTATTAACCCCTTCTCTGCTGGTGCTGGAGGCTGGCTAAATGCAGGTCAATTACTGACTTACAATGATACTACTTTTTTTTTTTTTTTTGAGAGCCTGACATACATGTCAGTAATATGTTAATACCTAAACATTTACCTATCGCCCAGTTAAAGTCAAAATTTATTAAAAAATGTATACTCCTATTTTAAAATATGAAGCGCTTTCTAAATATATTTACATTTTCCTTGGAATATATACTAAAACATTAGATGTAACAGTTTTAATTTGTACAGCTTTTCTTCATTTGGCATTATATTAAAAATGGATTTCTTTGAAAAAAAGAAAGTAACACTAATACCTAATACCTAAATTAGCAATGTGTTATAATTTTAAATATCTGTAAAAATGTGTAATTTTTTAGAGCCTTAAAATCTAATCTAATCCTAAACTTAATTCATATGTAGTCTTATATAGATACTGTTTGATCCATTTTGTTTCTAATGACACAAGAGCTAAGGCAGTAGATTTATTTAGGTTAGTATCCTCTGTCTTCTATTCAGAAAGGCAGCTACATTATCTTAGTGATGTATTGTCTGTAAATGCACTATCACTTCTCAGACAGACATCAGGATTTCTGTGGTAATGGTGAATGAGGAAACATTGGAAAAGGCAAGAACTCCTGATCCTATAGTGTATATGCAAGAGCAGATTTTAGGCTTCAGAAAACAGAGGATTTTTTTTTTTTACTTTACAGAGCATATCGTGAAGTACAGTGTATTAATGTGGCTAAAACCCCTTAGTGTTCCTATAAGTGATATACATAAAGTAAAATGTTAGTCTTTCCAATTTTAATTTACAATTAGAGGACCAACTATTCATCATGGCATCATGTATTACTGTCCTAAAAATAGAACACATTGCCCCATCAGTCTTTTCACAAGAGGTGTTTGTTGCCCATGTGAATGCAGCCTGTTACAACATGCTACAGCTTTTCTGCTTTCAGAGGAGAATGCATATATGCTCTACATAGTAGTCTATAGGCTTCCTAGCATTTGTTTGTTTACATGTTGTCATTTGTTAATGACTAGCCAACCTACACGGGTGGCAGCCAATCATAAATGGCTGATGACACATAGGCTGGCCATCAGTCGCCTTACAGTGATGAAATTACTGTGGGAGTGAATTAGAAAGTAAATAAAAAGCTTGAAATAAGATACTCCAACTTCAGTCAAATTGCCAGTGTAAACACTAGACTGTGTTTTTTAGTAATTATTCTTGTTACCATCTAGGTCTACTTTTACAGTGTATTTTATTTTAATTGGAAAAGATATTTAATATATGGGCCGAGACTTTAGGTCTATTTACATCCCGGGGCTAGAAAACATGGTTGTAGACTTTATAAGTCACCAATATCTGGATCCCAGAAATTGGGAACTCAACCAGAGCGTTTTTGACTTGACTGTGCACCTCTCGGGGTTACCATCAGTGGATCTCGTGGCCTCTCGTGTAAACCGAAAAGTTCTTCTGTTCTGTGCCATAACAGGGATTCTCTGGGGAAGGTGAAATGAGGGTGCAAAGAGACCCACTTACTACCCCTCTTAATGCTGCATACAACTTTGGGTTTCGGCTAGAAAATGTTGTACAAAGTGCTTGGGGACCCAGCCTCTCTTTAATTTTATATGAGACATCGGGAAAGGTGGAGGGAACTGGTGGTGGAAGAAGTGGCTAGGGGGCCTACTCCCTAAATTAATATCAATAGCATATCAGGGATCTACAGGTACAAGTTATTTTGGAAATTCACCCCAAAGTAACTTACAGCTTATCATCTCACAAGCTCAGTATTGCAAACAAAAAAAAGATGAAGTATAAATGTCTCCAGACTACATTGTTCCTAGTAAGATAGATGTGCATACGCGTATAAATGAATAATGGCATATAATAGCATTTACCAATTTTCATGGAGGTAACCAAAACCAAAAATACACTAAACATAGTTTTGAAGGCAAGAAGTATCTTACATGCACATCTTATCCCTTCAGGGGTTAATAGCAAAATCTATGCATGGCAGAGTATTTTCTGCTATAATCAGACCTGACTGGGTGTCCTGGGTAACAATCCAGAACCCACACAAATCTTTTAATCTGTTGCAGCAGTTGCCTAATCTTCACTGTATAGGCAGATAGACACAGCAGCTCTGTTTAGCTTCCTCACTGCATAATTTTTCTTCCTGCTTGCTTCATACTCCTGTTTAAAGACATGGGTTAGAGGGGGTGGTACTATGTGCACTGAATGTGAGAGAGGCTGCTTTAACCGCTATTCTTCTCCCAGCATGATCACAGCGCACCTTCAGGAGAGCATTGATCATAAAACTCATGATGTGCCAGGACAGTTACTGGACATTAGCAGATCACAAGTTGTGATGCTCCTGGCATGCCCACGGTTCTTAAAAAGATAACTTGTTTGATAGCCCAATATCTCCAGTATTGTTGTGATGTTTCACCTCACAATGTTTTGATACACTATTTAATTTGAAACCTTTACAAATTTCTCCTTTGTTGACCGTATCTGTCTGTCTGTGTATCCTCCCAATATACTGCTCCCCACACTCACAATTGAATAAATAAAGCTAATGCACAATTAAGGAAAAAACTTAAGTTTAAAAATCACTCGTTTGATATGACAAACTTAGTAATTTTTATGTGGCATAAATGAACACATTTTACATCTTGAACGACCACATTTAAAGGCACCCACATGTCCATTAGTAAATGTCTCTCTGGTCCTCTAGGCAGTATAGAAGTGCTGAGCTGCCCAGCCTTGCACCTCTTTATTAAGTGTGGCAAGTACCTCCCAGGTTGAAAAACTAGGTATTTTCTTTCCAATACATAAAGTCTAATCTTATTGTCCGCATTTTGTTTCTTGTTATATGAAGTTAAATGAGTGAAGGCTTTTATAGAATAACTAGTTGAACAGCCCGTTACACGGGCCACAGTGCCTCTGGCAGCCGGTCGCAGGGCAGTCACGCGCAGTGGAGACTGGCCGCGCCACAGTCTGTACTGGTCATGACTGCCACACGCGCAGCAGTGTCTACTGCGCATGTCGGGCGTTACACACAACTTAGCGAATTATTATATAGGATAATTGTAATGGCTGTATAATCTTTACCTAGGCAACATGTGACAGCACAGTGTATCTCATCTTCCAGCAAACACAATAAAATAATTTTACTTTGAACATTTTTTTCCAGGTTCTACAAAGTTTAACATTTTTGAATACTGATCAGTTGCATTACCAAGTATTAAAACACTGCCACAAGAAGAAACGATTTTATATGAATGTAAAGACTGAGACAGTATCAGAAACTTTTGCATAAGAGATTGTCACTGAATTATTTTCGTTTTATTAATTTTTTTTCTGTTCAAAAATCTGTAATGGTGCCATATGGTCAAAAGAAAATGGGGTGTTACTGGGCATGCCATTTGCAAGACAAGGGGAAATAAAGATTCCCATTGATTTAAATTGTGATGTTAACTTTTGCAAAGCTAGAGAGCTTTCCAATGCATTCTGAAGCCTAGATGGATCAATGGAAATTTTTAGTTTCCTATTCAAATGTAGGAGCCAACCATCATCATTTGACCCTTGATTGCTTATAAAAAGCTCTTTAAAAGTGGTCAAGGAAATGTATAGCATAATTGAAGTAAACAAATAGAATATATTAGTATCCATGGACTGATGGTGGGTTTAACCCCTTAAGGACCAGCACGATCCCGTGCGTCCGGCACTTGCGGACCACGGGGCATTTTTTTTTTTTTTTTTTTTTAATAGCGCTTCTGGTTCAGGACTTCCGGAACAGCGTGCAGCCGCGACGGGAGCCCTGAACTCCATGCCGTGCCAGGACTGTCATTGGTCCTTAAGTGCCGGACCACCGTGACGGCAATAGTCCTTAAGGGGTTAATCTCAAAATAATTTTTCAAGGTTTCATCACTTTTTTTTTTTAACAAGCCTGATGACCATAGACACTTTTCACCATGTATTTAGGAATGTTTCAGAATGATCACACACAAGCAGAAAAGAAAGATGCTAACTAAGAGACCTTAAAGGGATAGTAATACTTAGTTTTAACTTTATTTTATTTTGTATGCATTAAAAAAACATGAAGAATGATATGTCTTATCTCTCAAACCTTTATGGTTTAAGAGATATTCACAAGCAAAGTTTCCCCCTCCCGCCCCTTTTACCTAGTGTAAGCCATCTCTTCTCAGATGTGAATCTGGTTGTAAGACCAGACAGATAACAGCAGGGGACAGTCTTCTTTGTATGAAATGAATGAAAGCCCTTCCCCCCCCTTGGCAAGTTTTTCAGCTTTTTCCCTTATCTTAATTGAAGATTGTCCCTCTCTGCAGTCTACCTGGGTCCCTCCCTTCTGATTTGGCTGAACGGGGGGGGGGGGGGATACTTTGCTTGTGAATATCTCTTAAACCATAAAGGTTTGAGAGATAAGACTTATATCGTTCTTCATGTTTTTTAATGCCTACAAAATAAAATAAAATGAAGTATTACTATCCCTTTAATATTTTAATGTGCATGGGCAACGTCTTTTTTTTTTTTTTTTTTTTTTTTTGTGATCATGTTCATTTAAATTACCTATCAAGTTTGATACATTTTCTTTAACAAAGTCATACTACATTCGTATTCTTAAAATCAAAACCATTATACACCTGCTGTGAGAAGGACATTTATGTAGATAAATTGATCTGTGAAACTAATTAAGATATTTTATTGCTACAACATAGTTCCCCTTTAATTTAGCATCCATTACTACCCTAGTTTCAGATTCTCGATCCACAAGAATGAGATGTACCCTTTTTAGCGAAATTGTTGAATTTTCATTTAAATATATAGACTTCTGAGAAAAAAATAATAATGCAATTTTAGGTTCTGAATTTATTTACATAAAAAAAGACTATTTACATGTAGATAAATAACATTGTTCACATCTGAGTATGTACCACCTAGGTTAAAAATATAAATTAGTTATAAAAGTATTTTAGATGCATGGTGATTTTATATGTAAAAATGTAGGCTATGTACTTTTTTGTAAGCCATATTATTTTCAACCATTTTTTACTGAACACTATAACCAGTATCCAGAGCTACAAGTCCGTCTTTATTCCTGTTTCTTGCATGCCATTTGGGAAATGGTGCAGTGCCATACATTACATTTTATAACTTTGATATCTATCTATCTATCTACTATCTAATATACACTGTGTGCATAATTATTACGCAAGTTGTATTTTTGAGGATTAATTTTATTATTGAACAACTACAGTGCTCTCTGTCAATCCAAAATGTAAAGAAACCTTAAACCTGAATATTTAAGAAAGTAAAAGCAAGGTTTTGGCTTTCTTAGGAGAATATCTGTGTGCAGAATTATTATGCAACTAAATGAAAAATGCTAATTTTCCCATATTTTTTATTTTCATCTATTAAAGTGAGAATACTAAACAAACAACTAAAAATTTACAAATAAACATTTGTGACACTTCCAAAAAAAACAAAAAAACATCAGCGCCCAATATAGCCACCCTTGTTTTCAATAACAGTCAAAAGCCTTCCATTCATGGAGTCTGTCAGTTTCTTGATCTGTTGACAATCAACTTTTTGTGCAGCAGCAACCACAGCTGCCTCCCATACACTGTTTAGAGAAGTGTACTGTTTTCCTTCAGCATAGATCTGCCATTTAAGAAGGGCCCACAAGTTCTCAATAGGGTTTAGTTCAGGTGAGGTAGCGTGCCATGTCATTATTTTATCATCTTTAAGGCCTTTACTGGCTAGCCACGCAGTGGAGCACTTCGATGCATGCGATGGAGCATTGTCCTGCATAAAAATCATGGTCTTCTTGAAAGATGCAGACTTTTTACTGTACCATTGCTTGAAGAAAGTATCTTCTAAAAACTGTCAATAGGTTGGGAATTGAATTTGAGTCCATCTTCAACCCTAAAAGGTCCAACTAGCTCATATTTGATGATACCAGTCCATACCAGTACCCCTCCTCCACCTTGCTGGCATCTGAGTTGAAGTGGAGCTCTGTGCCCTTTACTGACCCAGCCATGGGCCCATCCATCTGGACCGTCAAGAGTCGCACCCATCTCATCAGTCCATAAAACCTTTGAAATATCTGTCTTCAAATATTTCTTGGCCCAGTCTTGACATTTCAACTTATGTGTCTTGTTCAGTGGTGGTTGGGTTTCAGCCTTCCTTACCATAGCCATGTCTCTGAGCACTGAACACCTAGTACTTCTGGATACTCCAGGTAGGTTACAGTTCTGGAATATGACAGCTTATGTTTGAGTCTTCTCAAATCTCTGGCAGTTAATTTGTGTCTCTTTTTTTTTTTTTTCTCAACACGTTTCTTGCGACCCTGTTGACTATTTGCAACAAAACGTTTGTGATCATGCCCCAATATCTTAACAATTTCTAGAGTGCTGCATCAGTCTGAAAGACTTTTTACAATTTTTGACTTTTAAGAGTCAGTTATATCTCTCTTTCTGCCCATTTTGCCTGAGGAAATGAAGCTGCCTAATAATTATACACACCTTGACATAGGGTGTTCATCTCCTTAGGCCACACCATCTCTTATTACACAAATACACATCACCTCATATGCGTAAATCCAATAAGCATTCAAGTTTATACAGCTTGGAGTTGGAAACTATGAATAAAAATGATATGGTCAAAATACTCACTTGCCTACTAATTGTGCACAACGTGTAGCAGGTGTTGCATGGGACTGACTGCACAGGAGCGCAGATGCCTCTAAAGCAAGAAGCCTTTCCGTCTGTCTCAAAAGAAGCAGGATTTCTTAATAACGCAATACTTATGCTGGATAATACTATTATTTCTAAGGTTATCACTATATGACTCATTATTGGGGATGGGGTTATTTGGGGTGATGGTTCCACTTTAAAATGTGATCAAAATGTGGTTTAGCTTCAGTCTTTCTAGCTAAATGCAATTTAGTTGACATCATTGTAAGAGTTTGTTTAATGCAGCTTTCTTTAGACATGTATGTTCAGAATCAAATGCATATACATTACTACCGTAAAATCTCAGGTTTAATACGCAGCTGTGTATAATACACAGGTGTACATTATAACCAAGATTTTGGGGAAAACAAGAGTGCCTATGTATAATACGCACCTTTGTTTTCCCCCTTGCTAAAAAAGTTTGTAACACTGACGATTCCTTCCCTCCCTCTGCGCTATCCGCTGTCATAATGATGCTTACTGTGCTTCACTGAGGTCCCCGCTGTACTGTAGGCAAAAGAAGAGAAGCTTAAAATAAACTTCCTCTGGGCAAATCTTCAATGCCGGCAGCATGCTTGCATTACGATTGGCTGGAGGCGGAAGGTCCTGAAAGCCCATTGATGGGAAGCAGGTGGCCAGCAAATGCAAGCATGCCGCCGGCATTGAAGATTTTCCCAGAGGAAGTTTATTTTAAGCTTCTCTTCTTTTGCCTACAGGTACAGCGGGGACCTCAGTGGAGCACAGTAAGCATCATTATGACAGAGGATAGCGCAGAGGGAGGGAAGGGATCACCAGCATTACAAATTAAATCCCCCAAAAAACTCTTGTGTATAATACGCACTCCCCCCACTTCACATTAGGTGAAGTGGGGTAAAATTGTGCATATTATAACCGAGATTTTACGGTAAATATATTTATCCACAATCTCATCTGAGAAAACGTGTATTAGAAAAAATGCATTGAAATAAAATATTAGTAACTTCTTTTTTTTTCTTAATGACATTGAACAGTTTTTAATGGCCAAGCCGTTTTGATGTAACACTATAATGTAGTTAACCTTTATTTTAGTTCGTGAATATTTTTATTGGGTTTTTTATTAGGGCACACTGACTATTGCAGAGTTCCAGTATTCTTATTTTCATTCAATTTTCTAGTACATTTAGTTTATCCATCCTGAAATGTCAAACCTGTGTTATAAAAAATTGATTTTCTGAAGGACCTTTACATCAGGGCTCAACAAATCCCAGGTGCCAGGTAGCCATGGGACGTAGCATCCCAAACCACCCCCCCCCCTCCCCGTAACACTCCCTGTTACATATGACAGAATCCTAGCTTTGTACAAGTCGTGTCTATTGACAGACCTTACGCTGATTTTAGTGTTAATTCCTTTACTCCTGTGTGTATTCTAACTGCAGAAGTGCAGTCCAGTCACAGCTGAAACCAGAAAGAGGTACAGAGAGGTTATTAGACCACTTAAATAATTAGGCCGCGCGCACACAGGAATTGGCACTAGAATCGGAGCAAGGTCTTTCAATAGAGGTGACTTGTACAAAGGAAGGACTGTGTTTTTTGTATCACAGGGAATGTTAAAAGGGGTCAGGATCAGTCCTCCCTGTTGCTCACTCCAGTCTGAGCTCCAGTCAGCAGGAGTTAAAGGGATAGTAATACTTAAAATGTAAAAAAATATATGTTGTAGGGTTTATTCCCCTTAGTAAAACAAGGGTACTCCGACTGCTGAGAGATGTTTTATTAAAAACTTATAACAGCTCAAACTTTGATTTATTAGGTGCAATATCACAGTGGCCTGAAAATTTACAGTGGTGCTGTTGCTACACGATCCTATGGACTGCTCTGGTCCGTAGACCATAAATCTCCATAGGATGGTGTAGCAACAGCACCACTGTAAATCTTCAGGTCACTGTGATATTGCACCTAAAATTCAAGGTTGAGCTGTTATAATTTTTTTAATAAAATCTCTCTCAGCAGTGGGAGTACCCTTGTTTTACTCAGGGGGATAAATCCTACAACATATACTTTTTTACATCTTAAGTATTACTATACCTTTAAGGGTTGACCTGTCAGATTTCTACATTTTTAACCCACTGAGTGCTCCCTCTACCTATTAATCGTGGGATATATTGCTGTAGAAGACCAAGTGTAGCTGCAGTTGTCTTCTGCTTGCAGTTAACAAGTGACTGGAATGAGAAATAAACCAAGCACCACAGAACTTTCATCTGAGGACCTGTTTCACACTTGCACTGAGCTTGAATCTGGCAGCTGGAAAATACCAAGCACAGCAGAGGTTCCATTTCTGGCCCCCTACTTCTGTGGCTGTATGAATGCGAGCAGAGGAAAGGATAAAACCAATATATACTGGAGAAACTAACCAAGACAAATTAAGACAGGAGACTATGCCCTTGCCTGCTGTGATCATCACTTGCTTATCCCATCTTCTGAGACCAGGAGTTTTAGCACATGCAGTGTATGTGTGTTGCATGTGTTTCAAACCCTTAAGGACCCTAGATGATCCTAGCACAACATGGGTTGGCATGCCGTAAGGACCCATGACGTGCCAGGACCGTCATGGAATTCAGTGCTCTCAGCGCGGCTGCATGCCATTTGGGGAGCCCTGAAACGGATAAGCACGGACACATGCACAAGACCAATTCAGTCTTTCCACTCTATGTATGCATTAACACCTTGGCAACCAGAGGGGTATGCAACAAAATGCAGAGTAATTGCAAAGAGTATGGAGGGTAAAGAAATGATGGCTCCACTGGGAGATCCCCATGGTCCAGTCAAGGGGCCCTTTTTCAAACTGGGCCATTCCCGCTACACCATTGACTTATGTACACAGAACATAGTCACCTAAAAGTGGGGCACGAAGGTACTAAAGAGGGACTTAGTGATTTTCATCTCAGAGGGATAGTACTCCCCTAAAATGGTACACTTGGAAGGTATTAATAAACATTCATACCTTTTATCTCGTCCCAGTTAAAAATACACTGAGAAGAAATTATCATAGGAAAACCTATAATTTTCTCTTGTGTTCATAATGGAACACAGGTACCATTGGGGATTGAGTTCCTCCTCCTGGAGGGCAAGGCACATCTCAAAAGACAGTATTGTAGGAGGAGACTCCCAGCCACTCCTCCAGCTCAGCCCTTCCCCACCTACTAGCCAGTGTGAATGTGTCCTCTGAAGAGTATGGATGGTGCAGACACACTCTTAGTTTTTTTTAGATTTTATAATTGTTTTTCTCTGTCGTCCAATACAGGTTATTGGTAACTTTGGGTAGGCGATCCGACCCTTTAATTGTAGGCAGGAACAATTCTAGAATTGTATGCAGGGGGTGGAGCCTACCTTCCCTTCTTGGCTGCAGCTAGCCAACCAGCTCCAGAAAGATTTGTTCCTTGGTGAAGATAACACAGGCAAGAGAACAGTTCTGCTTTAGCTTAGAAGTTTTTTATTTTTCTGTTAGAAATGGAATACCACCATTAGGCGGATTACCATAACTGACAATGCCCTTAGATGTGGCTAGCTCAGTGACCAGGGTTTTTTTGTGGACCTTAAGCCCTGGGGGAAAATCTTGGCTACAAGTTCTTTTCTCAGGAGTTGCCCACCGAGGCTTCTTCTTAAAACATGGTAATCTGAAGACAGAAGATCTGCAGGAAAGGTGAGCAACCCTTTGAGTGCTGCAGGTCCACATGTCCCACAGTGCCTCTCCACACAGGGGTTTTCATTTGGAGTTCCTATTGGGTCTATCTGTATGTCTGTTGGGTGTTTGGAGCAGGTTTATGTGGTACTTAACCCTTTAGTTCTGGTTTTGCATTCATTTGGGGGTGTTTTCTAACACTTTTCCTACTGGTGTAGGGTTTTGTTTTTGTTTTTTTTTTGTATCCTAACATGTTCTAGTGATGTTTCATGTCTTTTAGTTTTACACTTTCAATCTTGTAAAATTTGAGTTCCAGCGCTTTACAGCATAGGTGTCATTGCCCCATTCACTCCTATGGGACTGTACAGTCTGGGACATATCTCTGCAACCATTATAACCTAGTGACTTCAGAGATGGCTCATTTTACTTGTCTGCCCTTGCTCTATCATCCGGTTCATGTTTCTAGTGTGTTGGGGGGGCTTCGGGCACTGTTTGGGGTACTTTTCTGGGAAAATTACATTTCCTATGAGTGCCTGCTTCGCGTACTGGTTTCTGATTGGCTCCCTCCGTGGCAGCCATTTTTTGCTGTTTCCAGAACGAGTATCCTACACAGGGCTTGGACTCTCCTTCTCTACTCTGCTGATTAAAGGGATAGTAATACTTAAAATGTAAAAAAAATATGTTGTAGGGTTTATCCCCCTGAGTAAAACAAGAGTACTCCCACCGCTGAAAGGTGTTTCATTCAAAAGTTATTCATTTTCAAAGTTGAATTTTTTAGGTGCAATATCACAGTGGCCTGAAATTGTACAGTGGCGCTGTTGCTACACCATCCTATGGAGATTTATGGCCTGCTGACACTGCTTCCAAGAAAGCATTGCTCTCCTTACCTTTTCAAGGCACTTCTTTGTTTGGGCTAGATCTTAAGGATCTGATAAGTTGGGCCACAGGGGGTAAGAGTACCCTTCTACCCTTGGTTTCTAGAAAGAAAACACAGCTTAAGCATAACTGGCATTTTCGTTCCTTTCAGAATGAGACACGTCCGGCAAACCAGACGGTTCTCTCCGCTCCGCCAGTGGTGGCTGTGCCAGCATAATCTGGAACAGGGGAAACCCTTCGTGATACCAGAATGGACTCTGGTCACAAGGGACCCCAGCCTGATCGGCTGGGGTGCAGTTCTGGGTCACTTGGGAGTCAGGGCAGGTGGACTACAGACGAGTCTCTTCAGTCCATTAGTGTTCTGAAACTCCGTGCGATTTGTCTGGCCCTTGTGTACTGGAATCACACTTGAAGTGGAAGCCGGTGAGGGTTCAGTCGGACAATGACATGGCCGCGGCATACGTCAGCCATCAAGGGGGCACTCACAGTGCCGCCACCTGATTCGAGGTAAGGTACATTCTCGGTTGGGCAGAAGCCAATGTTCCGGCCATCATAGCCTGCACATTCAGGAGTACAGGAGTGCTGGCAGACTCCCTTGGTTACCAAGACGTGGATCTCAGAGAGTGGGAATTCAGTCTTGAGGTGTTATACTTAATAATACTTCAGTGGGTTCTGTCCACAATATATCTCATGGGTAAACAAGAAGGTTCTGACCTTCTGTTCCCGGAGGGGAGATCCTCTGGCCTTTGCCATGGAAGCCATGTTGATTCCATGGAAATTTCATCTAGCTTATGTCTTTCCTCCAATTTCTCTCATTCCCAGGATACTCTGGAAGATCAGGATGGATGGCACGACTGTGTCTTGTCCTGGTTTCTCCTTACTGGACCAGGAGGGCGTGGTTTGCGGACTTGGTCAGTCTCTGCATTTAGGACCTGCTTCACTTCCCTCCCAGGTCAGACCACCTCCTCCAGGGTTACATGTGGAAAGATGGCTTTGACGGCATGGTTATATATATATTTCAGGCCTGAAAGCCTGTCTCTTCCAGGGGCCCTATCATAGGGTATGGCCACTGTTTCATCCTTGGAGCGTGGACAGGTCTGTGTCCTCGCAGGAATTTTTATTATAAAGTCGCTGTGAAGACCAAGAATTATTGATTTCTTTTAAAATCAAATTAATAAGGCTTACTTTTCATTGAATAAGAACATTTGCACATAAAGAAACATTGGTCACCAAACTGACCTCTGTTGGTAGAGATATGGACTCTAGTGACATACTACAAAGTAAATTACATTGAAAAAAGAGACAAGCTAAGCTTTCCTGCTACCAGATGAGTTTAGTCTTTGTCTGAACTTCCTGTTTTGCCTACTAATACAATGTATTACCCCGTATGTTACCTCTGGAAAGAAATGTTTTTTTTATCTTACCTTAGATGTGTCCATTGTATCTGCCATTATAACATCATTGGGAAAGGAATTTCACAATTTAACAGACCTTACTGTAAAAAACCCTTGCTCTGCTGAAGTTGAAACCTCCTTTCCTCTAATCTCAAGGTTTGTGTCCCCTGGTTATTTCATCAGGCCATGGAATAAAAAGTTCACCAGAAAGATCCTTGTATTAACTTCTCATATACTTGTACAATGTGATAAGATCTCCTCTTGGTCGTCTTTTCTGTAGAGTAAATAAACTAAGTTTGTCTAGATATTTCTCACATGTCAAGTCTTCCATTCCCTTAATTTTGTTGCTTTTCTCTGGTCACTGCTTCCAAGTTTGTAGTTTAGTGGATTCCCAGGTCTGTCTCTAGCAGCGAATCCCCTGCAGTGATTCCCGTCCTTACTCTACTAAAATGTGTCTCACCTTTCCCTTCCTTTTTTGCCTCCATTAGTTTCTTGGGAATACAATCATTAGGCAGTTGGTTCCTCAGTCTACAAACTGCAGTTTAAAACTAATAGATTGGTTCTGTGCTAGGGCCTTAGGGAGTCTTAATCCAGCTCTGATCACTGCGCAGTGCGGGAGATAAGAGCCTCTCAGTGCTTAACAGAATTCCTAAACCTGCAACAGCTGAATCTTCATGCGCCATTTTTGACTCTGAGCAGAAGAGGCAGACATCTGTACTTCAGAGCCCGACATCTGTAACTGAGCCCATTTGGCAAGTGAATCATGGGGGAGATGTTGCATCATCAAAGGGGTTAAGGTATAGCAATTAAACTTTTAATGAACAGAACTTTAATCCATACCATCTATCCTGACTACTGTACTATATACTGAATATGTGTGTGGTGTCTGATTAATTTAACACATTACTTTGCAATACATTGGATAACACTCCGGCAACTGAAGGGTTAACTCCTCGAGTGTTAGAAGTCTCAGTTCAACGTGTTGTAGTGAAGGCCTCTTTAGCATCAAATTCCAAACACGAGCAGTAAAATTCATAAAACACAAATACCCCACACGCACACCCCCACACAAGGGTCAAATGTGGCATTTAATTAATTGAATGCTAGAGAGGTCTCTGAGTGTGACAGTGTATATTTGGGTCAGTAGCTACCAGTGATCAGCAAAACAAGCCTGGAATGGCAGCAGTTTATGTTGGAGTCTGTGAGCGCATATCTAAGTGTAGCAAATTTAAATAGTGAGGAATGCCATAGTCTAAATAACCCTGTGTAGTATTGTAACACACCCTATTGTGGTATCACTTGTGTATCTCAATTTAATTTGTAAGATGTTGTTTCTATAGTGCAGTTACCATTTACCTTTATACTCTGTGGTATCCCTGTTGCAACACCATTTCAGTTGTATGTGGTATGATTAGTATACCTACATTTACATTTTCTGCTCTGTGCTATATTTTTACTGTAAGCTTTGTCGCATCACTTGCCTTACTTCACAACATTAATGGCCGTTATAAAATGAACAAAATGTGGTGCACTGGCATGGTGAACTGGAAAGAATTGGATGATACATCAGGTACTACTAATGAGAGTTGAAGGAAACAAATGATTTATATTAAAAACAGTCAACAGCATAAAACAAAATTAAAGGGACAGTAATGTCCCATAACATTTTTTTACTTTTGTAGAGCTTAAAAAAAAATAAGCTAAATGCCATAAATCTTCTCTCTTAAACCACTATGTTTTGAGAGATATCATCAGCTGCAGTTACCCTCTCCTGCCTCTTCTCCTGATTTAAGCTGACAACAGGAGTTCTTGGTCCGGGGGATGACAAGCGGCTCTTCAGCAGAGCCACAATAGTGTGATTCAAAAAGAATTGCAGTAAAATCTCAGGTATAATACGCACTTTTGTATAATACGCACCCTTGTTTTCCCCTCTTAAGAAAAAAAATAATTAAGCCTTCCAGATCCCTTCACTCCCTCCCCCGGAGCTATCCGCTGCTAAAATACCATTTACTTGCGTCAAAATTCAAGTTCCTGCATTTTCCCCATTAGCAGGCAACATATAACCCATGTCAATATTCCCTGCGGGCAACATGCTTCCATTCGCCACCCGCTTCCTTCCGGCTATGGTATTGCCCTGTGAGGACCTTCAGATCCTCACAGGGCATTACCATTGGCTTGAGCCGGTAGGTCCTGAAGGAAGGGGGTGGCGAATGGAAGCATGCCGCCCGCAGGGATATTGCCTGCTAATGGGGAAAATGCTGGGACTTGAACTTTGAAGTAAGTAAATTATATTTTAGCAGCAGATAGCGCCGGGAGAGGGAGGGAAGGCATCTGGCAGGCTTATTTATTTATTTATTTATTTTTATATAAAAAAACTCTCGGGTATAATTCGTACCCCCCACTTCACATAAGGTGAAGTGGGGTAAAATTGTGAGTATTGTACCTGAGATTTTACGGTACTTCTTTGGAACTGGTTTGCAAGCACACTTTGTAGACTGTTCCAAAGAAGTAATTATTTTTAAATTGCGCTATTGCGGCTCTACTGAAGAGCCTACTCGGGTCTGCCTTCACTGATCTCCTTCTGTCAGCTTTAGCGGATGATTAGGGATGCACTGAAATTTCGGTAGCCTTAATGTTTCGGCCGAAAATTACATTTTCGGCAAAAAGCCAAAATAAGAAAATGGCCGAAAATCCGTGGAGACAAGAAATAGTAAGTACCTTCACCTAAGCTGTGGGCAAGCCGGCAAAAAAGTGCAGGAAGTTCAGGCACATCGCGAACAGCTGACCCGGATGACATCCGAATCGGTCATTCTCCCTGTCAGAGGTCATGTTCCGGTTCTTGTCTCACTTGCGGTTTCAGTATAATACAGTTATCCCAAAAACTACTTTAAGTGGAAAAAAAATTAAAAAACATAAATGCAGATTTGATGCTAAACACGTCTGGGGCACTAGTGCCAGTTTTGTCTCAGTATGAGGAAAAACAGCGTGGAACTCACCGCTATCACCAGAAAGTCATCAAGTGCTGTGCTGCTGCGGCTCTCCTCCAGCCATATCACTGCAACAAAGTAACAAACAAAAGACTGCAGCCGCATACGATACAAACAAAGAACAATGAAATCTTCAAGCTCCATTAAAACTTGAACTTTATTAGGTCTTCTTAAAACCACTTCACATGTAGACAGGACATCTAGAGACGGTGACCCCCAAGATTAGAACGCATCCCCCTGTGTGGTCTAACGTGTCCTTTTCAGTTTCAGTTTTCGGCCAAGTGCATCCTGAAGTTTTGGTTCAGAATTTTCATTACAGTGCACCCTTATGGATTATATCTCTCAAACCATAGCAGTTTGATAGAGATTATTTGTGGCATTTAGCTTATTTTTTTAAGCTCTACAAAACTCTTAATTTTTTTTTTTTTTTAATGGGACATAACTGTCCCTTTAAGACAGGAATTATATATGTTAATATCTTTGTACTGAAATATTGTTTTTAACGCATGATTGCCCATCCCTGGCCACCATAACCCTGTAGTCAGTGACATCCTTGAAGACCAATTGTGACTACAATGTGAATTGCAATGCGCTTTGCACCCCTGTGTTGCTCAGGCGTTTAGTCAAGTATGATGATCATGCTTAACCCTGTGAGTGCCAGAGGGATATGCAACACATTGCTTTGAACTGGAGTCATGGACACTAAAATATACTATACTTCATGCTACCCTCTGTTTGCTTTCAGTTTTCTATGATTTACTCTTACATATATTCTAAGGGACCAAATATTTATTGCCTTTTCCACTGACTATCATGGATACCAGCATGAATGAATACAAGAGAGTGGGCTCTAATCACAATTATCTGGCATTAGTGTTATCTCAGTATAAACAGCAGAAACAACATTAAATAAATGCTGTGTCACACATGTTAAAAAGTAAGTATAGGTTTATATTTTAGGAATGTGACATTAATAAATATTTTTTTACAATAGTGAGTATACCACGCCACAAGAAGGAAGCCGGTTGATCTGCCTTCTCCTTCAGAGCTCTGAAAGTCTGGAATAACCTGCCTGAAAAATCAGATCTTCTCCCAGTCTAAATCCTTAAAAATAACTTCTTCTTTATATCTAAACACAATGTGTAACTGTATATAACATTTTTAGTGTGTGTATAAAGAAATCTAATGTCTCTCTATTTGCGCAAATATGCAATTCTTTGTTGTAAACACTCCAGAACTAACTTGAAAATGAGAGAAATCTCAATGTATTCTTCCTGGTTAACCATTTTTCTAAATACAAATAATGTAGATAATAAGATGCTAGCTGTACATGTATTTAAAGTTAGATTAAACTATTTCTTTTTCTGCTGTGTTTCTTTAACTCCTTGAATGTTGTGGCCTTCAAATTTTTAGTGTTTTATTACACTTTCTGTATTAACCTGTTCAAGGTTAAATATATCTCCTCTCTAGCATTCAGTGGGTTAATCCATAAGAGTAATATGTTTTGTATTTGGTTAACCTCTTGAGGGCCAAAGGTGTGTGCAATATGTTGACTGATTATACAAAAATTTGCAGCAATGGAAAGGGCAGGAATGGCTACTACCTTTTACCAATTTAGAGCCCATGTAAGTAATTATGTCTTATAAACCTTATACATATTTGGTATATGTGTAGTAAAAAGAAATCTGGAGCGTTCATACGCTTTGTTTTTCCTTTATTGTAATGGGGTGTGGAATTTTGTTGGGAGTGTGACATAATTGGGGACAGTAAACAAAGGGAAAGTCTGTATATCCAGTCCTGACCTTTACAAATAAGTTGCGACTTACTATCCTATATAATAATTTGCTAAAACGTGTGTAACAACGCAGTCATTCGCAGTAGACAATGCCTGTGATGAGGCTGATACAGAGCAGGGCATTCCAAAGGAGCTTCCCGTTCTGTATCAGTCGCGGCGCAGCCAGTCTGTACTGCGCATGACTGCCCTGCTACTGGCTGGCAGTTGCACTGTGGCCCGTGTAACGGGCTCTTCAACGAGTAAATAATAAACAGTGGAGTTTGGTAATATATTTTTGAAAAGCATAAAAAGCTTGCCTGCCCCGTCAAGACACCCCAGATTTAGGCAGGTCTCTGTCTGCCTCAAATCTGTGAACATGTGTTTAGTATGTTGCAATTAAAAAGCAGTGATACCCCTACAGGCCAGGGCTTCATTTTGGGCAGGACATGGGTACCTCCCCATTATAGTTTGCAGGGGGCCCCTGAACTTTGTGTTTCACTTCTGATAGCTATTACATAAAATTCACATTAATGTTTATTTAACCTTCAGTATATATGTTTCGAAATTATTTTGTTTACGTTTCATCTTACTTGAAATTATTTATTCAGGTACACAGTTGAGGGGTCAATATGTCATGGACTTATTATTATTATGTATATTTTTTTGGATCTCCCCTCCAGTCCTGTCCCAGTGCAACAAAATTGCCTAATCCTTGGCCTTTTGAGGCACTGGGAGCACAGTTCTTTGCTTCTCTCTTCCTAACTATCACCGAGAGGAGTGATGCAGAGAATAGTGACAGTCATTGTTTACATACGTTTCCTTAGTCATGTGACTTCATTGACACGTCACTGTAGTAGAGATCACGTTCCGATCCACCTGGGAATGACTGAAACCAACTGCTGCACTCCTAGAGTAGGCAGGTACATACTACCTGCTTTCCATGACATGCCAGGACCATCATATGCCCTCAAAGGACCGTCCGGGCTCATCACTCTTCCTCAAGGGGGTTAAGAGCAGAGGAGGTGCAAATCGCCTTGTATTGCTTTGTACACCCATCTGGTCCTTAATGGGTTAAGAGAAGTTAGGAATTCTGAGAGGAGAGAAAATTGATCCAGTGCTTTTTTAAAACCACAAAATCTGGTCTAAATCAATTGGAAAGATGAGACAAGGAAATGCATTGATTTATGTCATAGTTGTAAAGTACTTCAAGATTTAAGAATAAGAGCATGTATATCTAAGTAAAATTTTAATACCGCTAACAGCTGGGGAGCATCTGGGAAGAGAAGTGTTTGAAATATAACCTCGAAGGGAGATTGTGGAAGTAACTGAAGATGAAACAATAAATTTGCTAGTTTTGAATATTAACAGTAGAGGAAAGCAAAAACCCAAAATTCTAACAAGCATAAAATATAGATGCACTAATTCAATATCAGCTGCACTTCCATTCTTACCAGATTCAGCACCAGAACAGAAACATTTCAAACGGTGAGCCTTCTGGAATAGCAATGCAGCTGTTTTTTTCCTTTTAAAAATAAGACTAATCTAAAAATGATATTGACATCAGTGTAATCATGTATTTGTTAATCATTATGGTAAAGTGTTGGCAAAAACTAAGAACTTCTTCAGTGGGGATGATTGTACCAGATAAAGAAACAGTAAAATAGACACCTTAACCCTCTGAGTGCCATTTGGGTATGCAACACGGGGGGGGGGGGGGGGCAGTAGCCTGCAACATTTTTCACCAAATATGGAGGGACAGTGCTTGAGAGGATTGGGTGTTTAATGTAGTGACTCTGTTACTGATTTCCACCAAACAGATTTTTTTGTATTGTTTCAAAACTGCTGCATTTCATCAAGCTAGTCTATCCCTTCTGTCTATGAGAGTCATTGTATCTGTTGCAGAAAAACAAAGATTCTATTTGAACCTTTTTTTTTTTTTTTTTTTTTTTTTTTTTTTTTTTTTTTTTGTAGTTTCCAAGAAGACAGAGGTTTTAAGCCAGTACTAAACTTGAAGGCACAGGGGAATTCTTTAGAATTTTTTAGTTCAAAATCAGAAATGTAACTAATGTCCTAGAACCAGAGGGATTTTTAACATCTTTAGCTGCACATTCCCATCACCAGTACCTTGTGTTCACTTTCAAACCTGATACTTTCAGATTATTACCAGTATTTTAAGAGTCCTTTGGAACTTCAGATGGTATATCCCCCTTCAGTTGTTACAAAGAAATTCCCTGGTTTATCCAAAAAACACATATTAAATAGTTTCCACAGTTCCTTCTAAGAGACCAACCCCCTTCAGTTGTTACCTGGGAGGGTTAGGGGTCTGGCCTGACCGTTTACAGCCCACTCAATCAAACCTGTCAGATCTTACTGGAGACTTGTACCTGAAAAGTCATAAGGCTTCCCAAAACATGCAACCCACACAACACCTCTATAATGTTATAATAATCATATTCCTCATATCTGTGTGAATATCCGGACACCAAACATGCTCGGTCTAACTGGTTGCAAAGTGGCTATTCTTGTAACTCATAGCAGGAACACCTCCCCCTGGCATGTCTGGTACGCACCAAAAGTGTAGAACCTGGGCATTCTGAATATATATTTGTATTGAACCATTTTATACTGTATATACATGTTCCCCCTATTTCATAATATTTGACTGTCCTCTAGGTGAACTCCCATCAGAACAGAGAGTCCAATATAGTTTATGACACTCTCTGTTCTGCTCTGGCGATGCTTATTTACTTTCTGGTGATGTTATCTACTTAGCTAATTTTATGGCCTAGGACTGGTGCACTTTGAATAACAAACAAACAAATTATACAACCCAGAGGGCCAACTCATGCCTTGGCACGACAGCCAACAAATTCTGCAGCACTTTACAGTAGGGAATAGACATACAGAGGTATTAAATAGTACAATCAAATGTGGGGAACAGAAGGATCAGATGACCCTGCTTTCCGCTGAATATATACACTTTGCAATTCTCTTCAAAGCTTGAACAGTTAACTTTAGATGTTATATGGTATGTTCTTTCATATTGGGCTGATATACTGAAGTGCCAGTAGGTTGCTTGTTTATAGTACCATTCTTTTTTTTTTTTTTGTTTCTGGAGCATTTTATTCTGTCCATTTCAACTTAATAATGGGACTTTGTTTTTATACTAAACTAATGGCTTTCCCTGGAGAGCAGAATGTACTTAGAAGGGATTAGTAGTAGAAACT
Source organism: Rhinophrynus dorsalis (assembly GCA_037306005.1). NCBI lineage: Eukaryota > Metazoa > Chordata > Amphibia > Anura > Rhinophrynidae > Rhinophrynus > Rhinophrynus dorsalis. The sequence goes on along the minus strand of CM074719.1, from coordinate 166,194,294 downwards.
CAGATCGAAGATGTCACCATTTAATGAACATTTAATAGTTGTGCATCTTAATGTCAGTTTTAGGTTTACTCTAATGTTTTAATAATTTATTTTCGTATTCTAAACTTAAGATGCAAAGTGGGTATTTTTATTTACATGTCAACTTTTTATATTTTGTTCGGGGGAATGTAAGAACATTGCAGATTATACTTTTAAGGACCGGACAGGGGTGTGTCCAGAGCATTGCTGTGCAGTGCATTGCGCCTCCTGCTGGTCCTCAGTGTTAAAAATGCATTAATTTTTGTAGTCCCCAGCAACGGTTATTCAAAAGATCTGGACTGTTTTCTGTATATAGCTGTTTTCTAACATTCCCAGTAGAGAAAAACACTTTTTGTCCCTCTGTAATAGCTCTGTAAACTGGCTAATGCTGTAGTTATTACTCAGTTGGGAGTTGAGATAGGGAGAATGCACCTGTTGGAAAAGTGAAAGACCCAGTTGAGCTAGTATGATAAAAATGATCTGTAATTGTGTTTATATGCTGAGTTCCCCATTGGATGCTTGAAGTCTCCAAAATATCTAACACAGGACTGGATAACCTGAGGCCCTCTAGCTGTACAGGACTACTGCCTGGCTAATGATTATGGGAATGTTAGTCCTCCCCAGCTTTGAAGAGTGTTGGCCTGTCTTCCCCTGATCTAATGGGTTAAAGCCGACTGATCCGTGTCAGAGAGGTATGCAACACTTAGTGGAAATACCACCCCTGATAAAATGTGTCACAAATAAATATCCATCTGGCGACTAGCTGCCCAGTACTGCTAGTTGCCAGAATTATCTGGTTATTGAGAATTAAACATTGTTCCTGGGCTGACAGTCAGGAAACACCGCAGACATCTTTCCATAGTAATGTCTGCGCACCTGCTCTGTCAGTCCCTTTTGGAGCCGAATGCCTCCTAGAGCAGACTGGGACTGACAGCGCAGGCACGCAGATGTTACTATGGAAAGATGTCTGCGCTGTTTCCTGCCTGTCAGTCCGGGAACAGTGTTTAATTCTCAATAACCAGGTAATAATTGTGGCAACTAGCACTACTGAACAGCTAGTTGCCACATGGGTATTTATTTGGGACACATTTTAACAGGGGTGGTAGTTCCGCTTTAAGAATAGTTTATTTTATAGGGCATTACTATATGTCTGTGTGTTGCACTAGATATTTTTCTGTAAAAGCTGTTTTGGAGGCACAGTGTGAAATTTTATGCCAATTCTATGTATAGAATGCTAATTAGTGATGTGTGAGGCCATTCTTAGTAATGAACTGTTAGAAATTCCCCCGGTGTGTGGGCTCTGTCTAGATCTGAGGTTCTCAACCCATGTCCCCAGTGGCCACTAACAGGCCAGGACTTAGGAATTTCCCTGCTAGAACGCAAGTGTGTTGATCAGAGGCTGTCATATTGATTAACTCACCTGTGCTCTTAAAAGGAAATTCTCAAATCCTGGCCTGTTAGTAGCCACTGAGGGCACGGGTTGCGAACCACTGGTCTAGATTCATTCATTCATAGCATAGCATGTTGTAATATTGTCCCAGCATATAACCAAGTTATCATGAAGCACCAACAAAAGTTAAAGGGATAGTAATGTTTCACAAAAAAAGCTGCTTCTATTAATCTTCATAGTATTTGGGACATGGAGAGTGTTATTTCAATACTGTCAGATTTGTAGTTCAAGAGTAATTGAATGATAAAGTATCCCCCCACCCCTTTTACCTAGTGTAAGCTGCCTCCCCTCAAATGTGGTATAAGGAACAATTTTCTTACTGTGAGTATAAGGAAAACCCTGCCCCCCTTGACAGGTTTTTCTTAATGCTCTCTGAAGATTGTCCCTCTCTGTGATCCATCCGGACAGTTTTGTTGCTCAGTAAAAGGGTCGGGGGATACTTTATCATTCAATAACTCTTGAACTACAACTCTGACAGTACTGATATAACTCTCCGTGGCCCAAATACTATTAAAATTAATCTGAGCTGCTTTTTTATGAAACCTACCTTTTAACGTCAGGACATGCATGATGGTTCTGGCACGTCATCAGACATTAAAGGGGAACTACCACCTGACACAATCTTTAGCTTCACTAAGTCCCCATCTGGCGACTAGCTGCTTAGTAGCGCTAGTCGGCAGAATAATTACCTTATATAATAGATTTAAGCTCTCTTCCATGGGTGACAGGCAGAACGGAGCGCGTACATCTTGCCATTGTGACGTCTGCGTGCCTGCGCTGTCAGTCCCAGCCGGAGCCATATGGCTCCTAGCAACGCCTCCTAGACCCGGCTGGGACTGACAGCGCAGGCGCATGGATGTCACAATGGCAAGATGTCCTTGCTCCGTCCTGCCTGTCACCCATGGAAGAGAGCAGAAATCTATTAAAGTGATAGTAATGTCTAAAAAAAACTTTTTTGCATTTAGAAGAGCTCAAAAAGCTGATCTAAATGCAAAAAAAGTATCTCTCAAACCGCTATGGTTTAAGAGATACGGGCGTTTGAAGTTTGATTTCTCCTACTGACAGCTGTAAAGCTGTCAGCAGGAGATCCGTGTCGGTCGACACTGTGGCACTTGAGAAGTGCCGGGATCTCATTACTTACACAGAATCCCTTTATTGGAATGGTCTAAAACATGTGCCTGAACACTAGGCACATGTTTTAGACCATTCCATTGAAGGGATTCCGTGTAAGTAACGAGATCCCGGCACTTCTCAAGCGCCACAGTGTCGACCGACACGGATCTCCTGCTGACAGCTTTACAGCTGTCAGTAGGAGAAATCAAACTTCAAACGCCCGTATCTCTTAAACCATAGCGGTTTGAGAGATACGTTTTTTTGCATTTAGATCAGCTTTTTGAGCTCTTCTAAATGCAAAAAAGTTTTTTTTAGACATTACTAACACTTTAAATAAGGTAATTCTGGCGACTAGTGTTACTAAGCAGCTAGTCGCCAGATGGGGACTTAGTGAAGCTAAAGATTGTCGGGTGGTAGTTCCCCTTTAAGGGGACTAGAGCAGTGTTCACCTCATTGCAAAGCAATATGTTACATGAAAAGAAACAGAAGTACAAGTAGAGTATCTACAATTCCAAGTTCTAATCTGATATATCTCTCAAATTGATGATCATACTGATGCAGCCACTTCTACAGGTGTTTCCACAACACACCGGCATAAATGTCGCTTACAGGGATTAGTATAACTCTTGTCCCTGCTCAAACACCAACAGGCGGGTTCTTTATCTCTCTGTTATTCAGTCCGGTAACCAAAGGGTCAATTGATCCATATATACTAGCGGGTATGACTCTTATATCATAAAGAAAATACGTGCTTTTAAATTTAATCTATTATTTATTAAAATGGAATTAGACATATAGTCTTAATTTTACAATCAAAATATATAAAAAGATTAGTTCATTACAATGTAACGCATTTCGTAGCGTACAAAACCGCTACTTTCTCACACAATAATATATAATGAACTTCTTACTAATCAACAAACAACAGTGTTTGTGATATTGCGAGTATTGTGATATTGTGAGTACCCAGAACCAGAGGGTGAAGATTTAGGGATTCTTATTGTTTTTAAAAATATACTACTCTATGAGGCACCCCTCTGCTCTCTCCTTTTTTTTCCAATATGTTACATACTTTTCTGGAACTTTAATGGTTAAAAGATGCACTTGTGGAGCAAACCAACTGCACTGTGGGTGAATTAAAATTCCTATTGATTGAAATATGTTTTTTAACTCCTTGTATGCTAGGGTGGTCATCACGAATTGCATAGCAATACAATGGAGACTTTTCTATAATTCAAGAGGCTAAGTCATATTTAAATAAATTGGATTTCACTGTCGTCCAATACAGGTCACTGGTACTCTGGGAGGCGATCCGCCCCTTTAATAGGCAGGAACAATTATGCAAATGACTGCAGTGGGCGGAGCCTCCCCTCCTACTTAAGCTGCCTTCAGGCCAGAGCCACCAGATTGATTTGTTCCTGTGTGCTGTGCACACCAGGTGGAGAACATCTTTGCATTCATCTTAGTGTTTTGTTATTTTTATTCAAATATGGAATACCACCATTAGGAGGGTGACTATGGCTGTGAATTACCCTCTCTAAAGTGGCTAGTGCAGCTTCCAGGGATTTTCTGTGGACCTTATGCCCTGACGAGGGAACAGCTTGAGTCAAGCAGCTTCCCTGCTGAGGAATTTACCTCTGGTCTATTCCCACTTTATCATGGTCACCTGAAGACAGAAGTCCTGCAGAAAGGTGAGCCACCCCTTGAGTGCTGAAGGTCCACTTGTCCCCACAGTGTCCCTTTGATGGGCTTGTATTTGGGAGTTTGCATTGCACTCCAGCACTCATAGGGTGTTTTTATTTGCATTTCTCATGTTTATGCAATTTCTGTGCTATTCTCTGGGTTTTGGAGCTTTGGGTATAGTTTTACTTATGTTTCTCATGTGTTTGGTATCTGTTTGGCACTTTTTAAACTTCAGTGGGACTTTATTAAAATTTAGTGTTCCGCGCCTTTAAGCGCGCCTTTTCCCGCTTAGACGCCATTGCTCCTTTACTCTCTCTGGGATTTCACAGTGTGGGACATATCTCTGCAACCGCTTGTCACAGCAACTTCAGAGATGGCTCATTTTACTTCTAAGCTCCTGCTCTATCATCCGGTGTATGTTTACAGGGTGTGGGGAGTTCAGGGGGGCTTCGGGCACTGTTTGGGGTACTTCTGAGAGAAAACTACATTTCCCATGAACGCCCGGTTCGCGCTCGTTTCTGATTGGCTGACATGACGGCCGCCATTTTGTGGTGTTCTTTCTCAGCGAGTATACTACGCAGGGACCGAGCCTTCTCTCCTCTCAGCAGATTAACCCTTCGCTGGCCAGATAAGTCCGTTTTTAGGCATTTCTGGGGTGAAACTTTAATCTTTCACACTTTTACTGGGTGATATTGTTTAGTGGTGTATATTGACGCTGTGAGCATGTCTACTCCACTGGAGCCAGGGGTGAGACCCAAGACTAAAGAGGCTGGGGTGTCTGTTCCCCCCATTGCGCTTTGCTCCTCTTGTCACTCTGGGCTGCCTAGAGATTGTTCTGGTGATTTATGCCCTAAATGCACTGATTGTCGTGATAGCAACCCTGGGCTTCCCAGCCATGCTATTGAGCCAACTTGGGTGAAAGAGTTTAAAGCTGCCACTAGGGATCTCAGATCCACACTCCAACTCTTTCCCTCTCAGGTACAGGGGGCTCTCCAGGTTTGGCAGACCCCCTCTACTATCAGGACTTCCCTGCCTAAGCCACAGGGAGCTCCTGATGTGTCTGATTCTTCTGAAGAAGAACTATTACAGGATTCTGATGCTGAGGAAGGCACTGTTATTGAGTCTAACAGGTCCATTGGGGACCCTTATGAATGTGACCCTGAGGTTTCTGCTGAGGGTCTGATTAGAGCTGTGATAACTACGCTCAACCTTCCTCTGACTCAGGAATCTACTCATGATGCAACTGACGTTTTCCAAAAACCATCTAAGGCGGTTGTATGTTTTCCAACTAACCCTACCCTTGCCCGTCTAGTCTCTGAGGCGTGGAGGAATCCTGACAAATCCTCCTCGGTGTCTAAAAAGTTTGCTAAACTTTACTCTTTTCCTGAGACTGAACTGGCAAAATGGGTTCATCCTCCCAAGGTGGATGCTCCTGTTTCCAGGCTGTCCAAATCTGCTGCTTTAGCTGCTCTGATGCCTCTGCCCTGCAGGATTGGACGGACAAAAAGCTAGAACTTTCTCTTAAGTCTATTTTTGCCTCCATTGGCACTGCCATGCGTCCAACCTTTGCAGTGGCGTGGGTTAATAGAGCTATTGCGGCCTGGACTGAACGACTGACTGAAGCAGTCCGCCAGGATGCACCGGTATCTGAGCAGTTGCAGCTACTTGCTAACATTACTGAAGCACAAAATTATGTTGCTGATGCTGCCTTTGATGCTGTGCGCATGATGGCGAGGGCCTCCACTTCTTCTGTGGTGGCCAGACGTGCCCTTTGGCTGAAAATTTGGTCTGCTGATACAGCCTCTAAGAAAGCCTTGCTTTCCTTACCCTTTCAGGGGAACTTGCTTTTTGGTTCTGCACTGAAGGAAATGATCAGCGAGGCTACTGGTGGTAAAAGTACTCTTCTACCCTCAGTCTTCAAGAAGAAGTTTCCAGCCAAACGCAATCGGTCCTTTCGTTCCTTTCAGACTGAGACACGCTCCACGTCCCAGACGGGTCCGTCCTCTGCGTGCTCCTCCTCCAAGCCCAAGCAGTCCTGGAAGCCCAAAGTTGCCCCCAAGGCCAAAACCTCCAAGACTGCTTCGGCATGACTCACCGAACCCGGGTCCGCATCCGGCAGTGGGTGGACGTCTCTGCATCTTTCGCCGGACTTGGGAGGAGTCAGTGGCGGACCCATGGGTCATTCAGGTGGTATCATTTTACTCGTCCTTCTCAGGAACGTACAAAAAGACGTCTGTTCGACAACGCTATTCAGGATCTCTTGGACAAGGAGGTCCTGGAGTTGGTTCCTCCAGAGGACACAGGTTCAGGATTTTATTCCAACCTGTTTGTGGTGGCCAAAAAGGACGGAGGTGCTCGTCCCATTTTGGATCTCAAAGATCTCAATTCCTATGTTGTGAGTTCCCACTTCCGCCAGGAGTCCCTGCGCTCTGTGATTGCAGCAATGTCTCCAGGGGAGTTCCTTGCCTCCCTGGACCTTCAGGATGCTTATCTTCACATCCCTATTCATCCAGAGAGCAGGCGGTATCTCAGGATTGCCTGCCACAGGGGACACTTTCAGTTTTCAGCTCTCCCCTTTGGGCTGACTTCGGCCCCTCAGGTCTTTCAGAGGGTGTTGGGTTCCTTGATAGCTGTACTTCATCAAGAAGGTGTCAGGGTGACCCCCTACATGGACGATCTCCTCCTGAAAGCCTCCTCAGCGGAGCTTCTCCAACGACAACTGCAGCTGTGTATTCACACTCTGAACCGTCACGGCTGGATCCTGAATCTGGACAAGTCAGACTTGGTCCCATCTCAGAGGCTCGTTTTCCTGGGTCTCCTGTTCGACACTCGCCAATGCATGGTGTTTCTACCGGAGGAAGTAGCTCATCAGATAGCCATCTGAGTGGCTGGGATCCTGGAGCTGGACAGAGTTCCAGTGCCGAAGTTGACGTCTCTGGTGGGGAAGTTCATTTCCACGATCGAAGCGGTACCATTTGCCATGGCTCACTCCAGGGAACTTCAGAGGTTTGTGATCCAGACGTGCAAGAATCATCCAGACCATCAGCATCTGTCAGTCTCTCTACCTCCTCATGTGGAATCGAGTCTGCACTGGTGGTTGGATCTCTCATCTCCTGAAAGGGAGATCCTTTCAGGTTCCCTGTTGGACCACGGTTACAACGGATGCCAGCATCCGGGGATGGGGTGCTGTGCTGGGTCGTTTCAGTGCTCAGGGGAAATGGGGACTGGAGGAATCTCTTCTCTCCATCAATGTTCTGGAACTGCGTGCCATCCGTCTTGCCCTGAGACACTGGGAGTCTCAGCTGGAAGGTTGTCCAGTCAGAGTGGAGTCCGACAACGCCACCGCAGTGGCCTACATCAACAGGCAAGGCGGCACAAGAAGTTGCACTGTCTGGTTGGAGGTCAAGGATATTTTATCTTGGGCAGAAGATCACGTGCCTGTCATTTCAGCAGTTCACATTCCAGGCGTAGACAACGTCATGGCAGACTTTCTCAGTCGTCACACAGTCGACAGCGGAGAATGGGCTCTTCATCCAGAGGTGTTTCACCTACTCACCCAGAGGTGGGGGGTGCCTGTAGTGGACCTGATGGCTACCAGACACAACAGGAAGGTGCCGGTGTTTTGCTCCCGGCGGAGGGACCCTCTTGCTCTAGCAGTGGGTGCATTGTCAATTCCTTGGGATTTTCCTCTGGCTTACATCTTCCCTCCTCTTCCTCTATTGATCAGAGTCATCCAGAAGTTGAAGCAGGAGCGTTGTCCTGTCATCCTGATCGCTCCAAACTGGCCTCGCCAGTCCTGGTATCCGGAGTTGATGGCCATGTCAGTGGCGGAACCGTTTCCACTCCCTGCCCGTCCGGATTTACTTCTTCAATGATATCTGTGGAAGGAGGATGTTCAGCATCTCCATTTGATGGCATGGCGGTTGAATCCTCGATTCTAGAGAAGAAAGGATTTTCTCCTTCAGTGGTGTCGACGATGTTCAGTGCTCGTAAGCCTGTGTCCTCCAAGATCCATCATCGTATCTGGGCCACCTTTGTGGCTTGGTGTACTGATCGGAAGGTGTCCCTGGACTTTCATCTTCCCACTGTCCTGGCTTTTTTGCAGGACGGTGTTGAAAAAGGGCTCAGTCTGAGTTCCCTCAAAGGCCAGACTTCTGCTTTGTCTGTGTTTTTCCAGGAAAGGATTGCTATCCTTCCTGATGTGAAAGTTTTCTTCCAAGGTGTGACTCATGTTCGGCCTGCCTTTAAGAGTCCTGCTCCCCAGTGGGACCTCAGTTTGGTGCTGGGAGTTCTCCAGCGACCCCCGTTTGAATCCTTGGCTTCCATTCCATTACGTCTCTTGACTTGGAAGATGGCCTTCCTTTTGGCTATTTCAGTTCGCCGGGTAGCAGAGTTACAAGCTCTGTCTTGTAAACCTCCTTACCTGGTGTTCCACAAGGATAAGGCTGTGCTTCGCACTACCAAGGAATTCTTACCCAAGGCTGTGTCCGAGTTTCACATCAATCAGGAGATTGTGGTTCCCTCTTTCTGCCCTAATCCTTCATCTGACAAGGAACGAGATCTCCATTTGTTGGATGTGGTGCGTTGCCTCAAGTTTTATGTTCATCGCACCGAGTCTATCAGGAAGTCTGACGCTCTATTCGTCATTCCTGAGGGGCCTAGGGCAGGGAGACCGGCTTCCAAAGTTACTATTGCCTCTTGGATTAAGGCTACCATTCGTGAAGCCTATAAGTTGCGGAATAAGCATGTTCCCTTCCGGGTGACTGCCCATTCCACCAGATCTATTGGGGCCTCTTGGGCCTACAAGAATCAGGCATCTGCTGATCAACTGTGCAGAGCGGCCACTTGGTCCTCTGTGCACACATTTTCAAAGCACTATCGAGTTGATGTACTGGCCTCGGCTGATGCCAGTTTTGGGAGGAAGGTCCTGGAGGCAGTTTTGCCTGTCTAGGCCTTCTGCTCTGTGGTCCTTAGTGCTTCTTTACTGTTGAGCCCGGTTGGCTCTGTTCTGTGTGCTGTGTTAGTTCAGGGGTTGTTTTCCCCTGGTTGGTGTCCGTTGACACTTACATTTTGGGCTATGTAATTAACTGGTTCATAGCAGTTCTAGTGACTTGGGCCTTGCGCCTGGTCCTTGCCTTACTTCCCGCCTCTGGGTCAGCTCAATGTTTGTACATCCCAGAGTACCAGTGACCTGTATTGGATGACAGTGAAAATAGGATTTTAGTCTTACCTGTTAAATCCTTTTCACTGTCGTCCAATACAGGTCACTGGTACCATGGGATGTGTAGTCCCCTTTAATAGGCAGGAACAATTATGCAAATAATTTGCAAGGGGCGGAGCCTCCCCTCTTACTTAAGCCACCTTCTGGCCAGAGCCACCCATATTGATTTGTTCCTGGTGTGCTTGCACACCAGGCAGAGAACAGCTATGCTTCTTAGAGTTTTATTATTTTTTATTCAAATATGGAATACCACCATTAGGAGGGTGACCATGGCTGTGAATTGCCCTCTTCAAAGTGGCTGGTGCAGCTTCCAGGGATTTCTGTGGACCTATACCTGAAGAGGGGACAGCTTGTGTTAAGCAGCTTCCCTGTTGGGGAAATTACCTCTGGTTCTTTCCCTCCCTATCATGGTCACCTGAAGACAGAAGTCTGCGAGAAAGGTGAGTCACCCATTGAGTGCTGAAGGTCCACTTGTCCCCACAGTGTCCCTTTGATGGGCTTGTATTTGGGAGTTTTAATACACTCCAGCACTCATAGGGTGTTTTTATTGCATTATCACTATTTATGCAATTTCTGTGTTATTCTCTGAGTTTTGGAGCATTGGGTATTCATTTATTTATGTTTCTCATGTATTTCATGCTTGTTTGGGCACTTTTTAATGTTTTACTAAACTTTATTAAAAATGGTGTTCCGCGCCTTTAAGCGCGGCTTTTTCCCGCTCAGCAGCAGAGCTCCTTTACTCTCTATGGGAATTCACAGTTTGGGACATATCTCTGAAACCGCTTGTCACAGCAACTTCAGAGTAGGCTCATTTTAATGCTAGGCTCCTGCTCTATCATCCGGTTGGTGTTTTATTAATGTAGGGGGCTCAGGGGGGCTTCGGGCACTGTTTGGGGTACTTGCATAGGGAAAACTACATTTCCCATGAGCGCTTAGCTCGCGCTTGTTTCTGATTGGCTGTCATGACGGCCGCCATTTTGTGGTACTTTTCCAAGGCGAGTACACTACGCAGGGACCGAGCCTTCTCTCTCCTCACCAGATTAACCCTTCGCTGGCCAGATAAGTCCGTTTTTAGACCTTTTCTGGGGTGAAACTTTAATCTTTAACACTTTTCTGGGTGATAGTGTTTTCTGTGGGGTATATTGACGCTGTGAGCATGTCTACTTCACTGGAGCTAGGGGCTAGACCCAAGACTAAGGAGGCTGGGGGGTCTTCTACCCCCATGGCGTTTTGTTCCTCTTGCCACATTGGGCTGGATTGCGATAATGTGGGGGATCTATGCCCTAATTGTACTGATAAAGATAGCAACCCTGGGCTTCCCAGCCACGCTATTGAGCCATCTTGGGTGAGGGAGTTTAAAGCTGCCACTAGGGATCTCAGATCCACGCTTCAACTCTTTCCCTCTCAGGTACAGGGGGCTCTCCAGGTCTGGCAGACCCCCTCTACTATCAGGACCTCCCTGCCTAAGCCACAGGGAGCTCCTGATATCACTGATTCTTCTGAAGAAGAACTTTTACAGGATTCTGATGCTGAGGAACGTACTGTTATTGAATCTAACAGGTCCATTGGGGACCCCTATGAGTGTGACCCTGAAGTTTCGGCTGAGGGTCTGATCAGAGCGGTTCTGAATACGCTCAACCTTCCTCTGACTCAGGAATCCACTTATGATCCTACTGATGTTTTTCAGAAAAAGCCATCTAAACCTGTTGTTTGTTTTCCAACTAACCCTACTCTTGCCCGTCTGGTTTCTGAGGCATGGAAGTATCCTGATAGATCTTCCTCTGTCTCCAAAAAGTTTGCCAAACTTTACCCTTTTCCCGAAGCGGAGCTGGCAAAATGGGTTCATCCTCCCAAGGTGGATGCTCCTGTGTCTAGACTATCCAAATCTACTGCTTTGGCTGTCTCAGATGCCTCTGCCTTGCAGGACTGGACGGATAAGAAATTAGAGCTCTCTCTTAAATCTATTTTTGCCTCTATTGGCACTGCCATGCGCCCCACCTTTGCTGTGGCATGGGTTAATAGGGCTATTGCAGCCTGGACTGAACGACTGACTGAAGCGGTTCGCCAGGATGCGCCTGTATCTGAACAGTTGCAGCTTCTTGCTAATATCACTGAAGCTCAGAACTATGTTGCTGATGCTGCTTTTGATGCTGTGCGCATGATGGCGAGGGCCTCCACTTCTTCTGTGGTGGCTAGACGCGCTCTTTGGCTGAAAATTTGGTCTGCTGATACAGCCTCTAAGAAAGCCTTGCTTTCCTTGCCCTTTCAGGGGAATTTGCTCTTTGGCTCTGAGCTCAAAGAAATGATCAGTGAGGCTACTGGCGGTAAAAGTACTCTTCTACCCTCAGTCTTTAAGAAAAAGTTTCCAGCCAAACGTAATCGGTCCTTTCGTTCCTTTCAGACTGAGACACGCTCCTCGGCCCAAACGGGTCCTCCCACTACGCGCTCCTCCTCCAAGCCCAAACAGTCCTGGAGGCCCAAAGTTGCCTCCAAGGCCAAGACCTCCAAGACTGCTTCGGCATGACTCGCCGAACCCGGGTCCGCATCCGGCTGTAGGCGGTCGTCTCCGCATCTTTCGCCGGACTTGGGAGGAGTCAGTGGCGGACCCATGGGTTCTTCAGGTGGTGTCAGAGGGATACAGGATCCCTTTCTCTTCCCTTCCTCCTTTTCGGTTCCATTTTACTCGTCCTTCTCAGGAACCCTCAAAAAGGCGTCTGTTCGACGACGCTATTCAGGATCTCTTGGACAAAGAGGTCCTGGAGGCGGTTCCGCAGGGGGACACAGGTTCAGGATTTTATTCCAACCTGTTTGTGGTAGCCAAAAAGGACGGAGGAGCCCGTCCCATCTTGGATCTCAAAGATCTCAATGCCTATGTGGTGACTTCCCACTTCCGCCAGGAGTCCCTGCGCTCTGTGATTGCAGCAATGTCTCCAGGGGAGTTTCTTGCCTCCCTGGACCTTCAGGATGCTTATCTTCACATCCCTATTCATCCAGAGAGCAGGAAGTATCTCAGGATTGCCTGCCACAGGGGACACTTTCAATTTACAGCGCTCCCCTTTGGACTGACTACAGCTCCTCAAGTCTTCCAGCGGGTGCTGGGCTCCTTGATAGCGGTGCTCCATCAGGATGGGATCAGAGTGACACCCTACATGGACGATCTCCTACTGAAGGCCTCCTCAGCGGAGCTTCTCCACCAGCAGTTGCAGAGGTGCATGCACACCCTGAACCGTCACGGATGGATCCTGAATCTGGACAAGTCGGACTTGATTCCTTCTCAGAGGCTTCTGTTCCTGGGTCTCCTGTTCGACACTCGCCAATGCATGGTGTTTCTTCCAGAGGACGTGGCTCACCAGATAGCCGTCAGAGTGGCTGGGATTCTGGACATGGACGAAATTCCAGTTCCGAAGTTGTCGTCCTTAGTGGGGAAGTTCATTTCCACGATCGAAGCAGTACCATTTGCCATGGCCCACTCCAGGGATCTTCAGAGATTTGTGATCCAGACGTGCAGGAATCATCCAGATCATCAACATCTGTCTGTTTCTCTTCCTCCTCATGTCGAGTCGAGTCTGCACTGGTGGTTAGATCTCTCTCATCTCTTGAAAGGGAAATCCTTTCTAGTTCCTCATTGGACCACAGTCACAACGGATGCCAGCCTTCGGGGCTGGGGTGCAGTCTGGGGTCGCTTCAGTGCTCAGGGGAAATGGGGTCTGGAGGAATCCATGCTCTCCATCAATGTTCTGGAACTTCGAGCTGTCCGGCTGGCCCTGAGGCACTGGGAGTCTCAATTGACCGGTCTTCCAGTCAGAGTAGAGTCCGACAACGCCACGGCGGTGGCTTACATCAACAGACAAGGCGGCACAAGAAGCGGTTCCGCCTGGTGGGAAGTCAAGGATATTTTGTCTTGGGCAGAAGATCACGTGCCTGTCATCTCTGCAGTTCACATTCCAGGCGTGGACAACGTCATGGCAGACTTCCTCAGTCGTCACACCGTCGACAGCGGAGAATGGGCTCTTCACCCAGAGGTGTTTCACATGCTCACTCAACGGTGGGGGATGCCAGTGGTGGATCTGATGGCTACCAGACACAACAGGAAGGTTCCGGTGTTTTGCTCACGTCTGAGGGACTCCCTTGCTCTAGCGGTGGATGCCTTGTCGATCCCTTGGGACTTCTCCCTGGCTTACATCTTCCCCCCTCTTCCTCTATTGATCAGAGTTATTCAGAAGTTGAAGAGAGAACGTTGTCCTGTCATCCTGATTGCTCCGAACTGGCCTCGCCAGTCCTGGTTTCCGGAATTGATGGCCATGTCAGTGAAGGATCCAATCCCACTTCCAGCCCGTCCGGACCTGCTTCTTCAGGGGTATCTGTGGAAAGAGGATGTTCACTCTCTCCGTTTGATGGCATGGCGGTTGAATCCTCGATTCTAGCTCAGAAAGGCTTTTCTCCTTCTGTGGTGTCGACGATGCTCAGTGCTCGTAAGCCTGTGTCTTCCAAGATCTATCATCGCATTTGGTCAACTTTCGTGACATGGTGCTCTGTCAAGCAGTTGTCTCTTGACTTCCATCTTCCCACTGTCCTGGCCTTCTTGCAGGACGGTGTGGACAAGGGGCTCAGTCTGAGTTCCCTCAAAGTTCAGACCTCTGCCTTGTCTGTGTTTTTCCAGGAACGGATTGCCATCCTTCCTGATGTGAAAGTCTTCTTCCAAGGTGTGACTCATGTTCGACCTGCCTTCAAGAGTCCTGCTCCCCAGTGGGATCTCAATTTGGTGCTGGGTGTTCTTCAGCGACCACCGTTTGAATCCTTGGCTTCCATTCCATTACGTCTTGTGACTTGGAAGATGGCCTTCCTTTTGGCTATTGTGTCAGTACGCCGGGTGGCAGAGTTACAGGCATTGTCTTGTAAACCTCCTTACCTGGTGTTCCACAAGGATAAGGCTGTGCTTCGCACTACCAAGGAATTCTTACCCAAGGTTGTGTCTGAGTTTCACATCAATCAGGAGATTGTGGTTCCCTCTTTCTGCCCTAATCCTTCATCTGACAAGGAAAGAGCTCTCCATTTGTTGGATGTGGTGCGTTGCCTCAAGTTTTATGTTCACCGCACCGAATCTATCAGGAAGTCTGACGCTCTATTCGTCATTCCTGAGGGGCCTAGGGCAGGAAGACCGGCTTCCAAAGTTACCATTGCCTCTTGGATTAAGGCTACCATCCGTGAAGCCTATAAGTTGAGGAATAAGCATGTTCCCTTCAGGGTGACTGCCCATTCCACCAGATCTATTGGGGCCTCCTGGGCCTACAAGAATCAAGCTTCTGCTGATCAACTGTGCAGAGCGGCCACTTGGTCCTCTGTGCACACTTTTTCTAAGCACTACCGAGTTGATGTACTGGCATCGGCTGATGCCAGCTTTGGAAGGAAGGTCCTGGAGGCAGTCATGCCTGTGTAGGTCTTCCGCTCTGTGATCCTTAGTGCTTCCTTACTGTTGAGCCCGGTTGGCTCGTATTCCGTGTGCTGTGTTAAGTTCAGGGATTGTTCCCTTGGTTGGTGTCCGTTGACACTTACAGTTTGGGCTATGTTATCAACTGGTTAACAGTTCTAGTGACTTGGGCCTTGCGCCTGGTCCTTGCCTTACTTCCCGCCTCTGGATCAGCTCAATGTTTGTACATCCCATGGTACCAGTGACCTGTATTGGACGACAGTGAAAATAGGATTTTAGTCTTACCTGTTAAATCCTTTTCACTTAGTCCATACAGGTCACTGGTCTCCCACCCTGTCAAGGGACCAGTCTTGGCTCTCCTGTGGCATTCAGTGGGAGACCGTTCGGGCATGCTCACAGGAGTCTTTCTTTTTGCTTACCTGGGGTCAGTTTAGGGTCTCAAATCAATATGGGTGGCTCTGGCCAGAAGGTGGCTTAAGTAAGAGGGGAGGCTCCGCCCCTTGCAAATTATTTGCATAATTGTTCCTGCCTATTAAAGGGGACTACACATCCCATGGTACCAGTGACCTGTATGGACTAAGTGAAAAGGATTTAACAGGTAAGACTAAAATCCTATTTTCACTTAGTCCATACAGGTCACTGGTCTCCCACTCTGTCAAGGGACCATGCTTGGCTCTCCTGTGGCATTCAGTGGGAGACCTTTGGGGCATGCTCACAGGAGTCTTCCTTCTTGCTTACCTATGGTCAGTTTTAGTGTCTCAAATCAATCTAGTGGCTCTGGCCTGAAGGCAGCTTAAGTAGGAGGGGAGGCTCCGCCCACTGCAGTCATTTGCATAATTGTTCCTGCCTATTAAAGGGGCAGATCGCCTCCCAGAGTACCAGTGACCTGTATGGACTAAGTGAAAAGGATTTAACAGGTAAGACTAAAATCCTATTTTTATGAAATGTCTATTTCAACCCTAGGGGGCACACAGTTGGTTTACTCCAGACTTGCACCTCTAAAACTTGATGAGTAAGGCCCCATTTACATTCCAACCAAATGGCTATTGTATAGCCAGTTTATATATCAAAATTAATTAAATTTGCTTTAGCGGGAGAGGTCCACTTAAACAATGTTTTCATACGATGTGCTCTAACTTGTATGACATTATCTTGGAAATAACTGGCAAGTAAATAGTATTTATAATATCTCTGTAAATAGAATGCATCTTATCATTACTTTGGCTCTTCAAAGAGTAACTGTAATGACTGTTGGAGGTATGGATGAACATATTTAATTTTTTTCCCCTTTAAAATGAAGAGGAGTAGTGTGAAAAAAAGTGTAATGAAAAAGTTAGGCTTTCTTGCTAAGTAAAATCTGTATTAGAGGAGGAGTCATTGATTTAAGATGTAGGCATCGCCTGCTTTTATACCAGTTTTTAATAGTATTTGACTGACTTGAATATGCAAGGCAGGTACATATGGTCTATCACTGGTAAATGCCTGAAGGTGTCTGACAAAATTTATGAAAGCAAAATATAGAACGGGAGCACAGTCAAAGTCAAGTCACTTTAAGGGTTAGTAATACTTAAATTTAACTATTTTTAATATTATAGAGATTAAAAATATGAGTAGGATGAGGTATGTCCCATCTCTCAACCTTTTATAGTTTGAGAGATTGAAGCATGCAGAGATCCTGTTTTCCAGAAGTCTGCCATCTAGCTGAGAAAAGCAGATTTCAGTGCCCGGGACTGTCTCTGCAGCTCTTCAGCAGACCTGAGATACTGAAATCTAAAAAGAAATACTTGGTGGGAACGGTCTACAAAGTGTGCCTGGTTTTCAAGCAAGCAATCTCAAGAGCTGCAGGATGGTCCCTGGACCAGAATCTGCTTTTCTCAGCTAGATGGCAGACTTCTTTAAAACAGGATCTTTACGTGCTTCGATCTCTCAAACTGTAAAAGTTTGAGAGGTGAGACATACCTCATCGTGTTCATATTTTTAATCTCTACAATATTAAAAATAGTTAAATTTAAGTAATACTATCCCTTTAACCCTTCCATTGCTTACCCCTCTGGCAATCAAATGATTAAGGCAGCCTGTTAATACATATATTTGAAATACTACTGTGCACCGGTATCTATATTATTCATCATATTCAGAAAAACAAAAAGGGAAAACTGTATCGGTAGGGCACAAAGTGACAATGTCCGATCATGGTGATTTGAGTGTGTTACTTTTATAAGTGAAAGTATTAAAGTAAATCATAACTTTTATTAATATCAAATGTAAAAATAAATCAACTCAAAATTAAAATGAATATGTGACACCGAGATGGTTAAATTAAACCATGTAGAAGAATTATCCTATGTAATAATTAGCTAAAACGTGTGTAACGCTGCAACATGCGCAGTAGACACTGCTGCGCATGCTGCAGTCATGCGCAGTAGAGACTGCCCTCTCTGCGGCTGATACAGGGCTGGATGCTCCGAAGGAGTGTCCAGCTCTGTATCAGCCGCGGCGCGGGCAGTCTCTACTGCACGTGACTGCCCCGCGACCGGGTAGCAGTGGCACTGTGGCCCATGTAACGGCCTGTTCAACTAGTATGTCAATAAAAGGTTCCCGCATTACGAGAGTACCTGACACAGTGCCATTGCTACTGCTTGATGAATACAGGTTCATGTGTGTTGAACTCCTGACTTACAAACCTTTTGTTGCATGTTAAAATATCAATAAATGAGCCATTGGAAGCAAATTCTGTAGTGTGTGTTTTCTGTTGAATCTGTCATGGGAATATTGCTATTAACAGAATTTATCCATTGTACTAATAAAGCTATTTCACTGTTGTCCAATACAGGTTACTGGTAACTCTGGGAGGCGTCAGTCCCCTTTAAGTAGGCAGGAACATTCTCTAAATGTCTGCAGAGGGGGGTGGAGCCTCCCTTCCCTCTCAGGCTGCAATCCACCCAGCCTGGTTCAGAATTGTTTGTTCCTGGGTGTGTACACACCAGGTGGAGAACATCTCTCTTCAGTTTTAGTCCTTTTATTATTTTCTGTCAAATATGGAATACCACCATTAGGTGGGTTACCATGACTGACAAATGTCCTCTCCAAAGTGGCTAGCTCAGTGTCCAGGGATTTTTGGTGGACCTTATGCCCTGATGGGGGAACAACTTGGTTTCAAGTACTTCCCTGGGGGATTATCCACTGAGGTAATCCTTTCTTTGCATGGTGACTTGAAGACAGAAGACCTGCAGAAAGGTGAGCCACCCTTTGAGTGCTGAAGGTCCACTTGTCCCACAGTGTCCCTTATTGGGTTTGTATTTGGGAGTTCTCATTGCGCACTCCGGCACTCATTGGGTGTTTATATATTTATACTTATTTAATGTATATGAGTGTTTGTCTGTGGGTTTTGGAGCAGTCTATGTGGTATTTTAACCCTTTGTCTGCTGGTTTGACTAGTTTATTGAAGGTTCTGTTACACTTCCTTTTTGGGATAGTGTTTTCTCCTCATGTACATGTGTTCTCTATGTGTGTTTTTTAATCCTTTTATTATTGGGGTTACATTTCTTAAATTTTATGTTCTGCGCCTTTAAGGCGCGCTTTTACCGCATAGCCGCCATTGCTCCTTCACTCTCTATGGGCTTACACTGTGTGGGACGTATCTCTGGAACCGCTTCACCTAGCGACTTCAGAGTGGGCTCATTTTGTTTGTCTTCCCTTGCTCTTTCATCCAGTTCAATAGTCAAGTGTGTTGGGGGACTTGGCGGGCTTCGGGTACTGTTTTGGGGTACTTTGTGAGAAAAACTACATTTCCCATGAGCGCTTGTTTCGCGCCTTTTTTCTGATTGGCTCCCGTCGAGGCAGCCATTTTGTGAGTTCTTCTCATCGAGTATACTACACAGGGACCGGACCTTCTCCCTCTCCTCCGCTGATTAACCCTTCGCTTGCCAGATAAGTTTAGTTTTAAACGTTTCTGGGGTGAATCTTTAATCTTTCACACTTTAATTGGATGATTTCTGTCAGTGGTGTATATCTGACACTGTGAGTATGTCTACTCCGCTGGAGCTTGGGACTAGACCTAAGACTAAGGAGGCTGGGGTATCAGTGTCCCCCATTGCGTTTTGCTCCTCCTGTCATTCAGGGCTGCCTAGGGAATTCTCTGGTCATTTATGCCCAGCATGCTCAGAAGGTCCTGACAGCAACCCAGGGCCTTCCAGCCATGCTATAGAGCCAGCTTGGGTGAAAGAGTTTAAGGCTGCAACTAGGGACCTCAGGTCCACTCTTCAACTATTTCCCTTTCAGGTACAGGGTGCACTGCAGGTATGGCAGGCTCCCTCTACCATCAGGACCTCCCTGCCTAAACCACAGGGGGCCCCCTGATGTGTCTGATTCTTCTGAGGAAGAATTGTTGCAAGATTCTGATATTGAGGATGGTACAGTTATTGAGTCTTCCAAGTCTGTTGGAGACCTCTTTGAATGTGACCCTGAATTTTCTGCTGAGGGCCTAATTAGGGCCGTTCTGACCACCCTCAACCTTCCCTTGAGTCAAGTGGTTCCCTCTGACCCAACTGATGTATTTCAGAAACCGGCAAAAGCTGTTACTTGTTTTCCTCCTAACCCTACTCTTGAACGTTTGGTTTCAGATGCTTGGAAAAATCCAGATTAGGCCTCTTCAGTCTTATAAAAGTTTGCTAAACTTTATCCCTTTTCTGAGGCTGAACTGGCTAAATGGGTTCATCCTCCTAAGGTGGATGCTCCTGTGTCTAGACTGTCTAAATTGACTGCTTTGCCTGTAGGATTGGACGGACAAAGTTGGAGGTTTGCCTCAAGTCTATTTTTGCGTCTATTGGCACTGCTATGCGACCGGCTTTCGCTGTGGCGTGGGTTAACCGGGCCATTGCTATCTGGACCGAGCAACTCACCAAGGTGGTCAGTCAGGACGTGCCAGTTTCAGAGCAGTTGCACTTGCTTGCCAATATTTCTGAGGTGCAGAATTATGTTTCTGATGCCGCCTTTGATGCTGTCCATATGATAACTTCAGATTTGGTCTGCTGACACTGCATCTTAAAAAAAAAAAAAAAAAAAAAAAAATAAAGGTTTTGCTCTCCTTGCCTTTTCAGGGTTCTTCCTTGTTTGGTTCCTAGCTCAAGGAACTAATCAGCGAGGCTACTGGGGGTAAGAGTACCCTTTTGCCTTTGGTTTTCAAGACGAAATTGCCGGCTAAATGTTACCGGTCCTTTCGTTCCTTTCAGGCGGAGGCGCGTTTGACGTCCAAGACAGTTCCGTCCGATCCTCGTACCTCCTCCAAGCCCAAGCAGTCCTGGAAGCCCAAGGTCACCTCTAAATCCAGGACTTCCAAGCCTGCTTCGGCATGACTCACCGAACCCGGGTCCGCATCCTGCTGTGGGTGGACGCCTCCACCTCTTTCGCAGGGTCTGGGAGGAATCTGTATCGGACCCATGGGTTTTACAGGTGGTCTCAGAAGGATACAGGATCCCTTTCTTTTCCCTTCCTCCCCTTCTTTTTCATTTCACTCGTTCTCCGCAAGATGCAGAGAAACTGCGGTTGTTCGGCGCTATTCAGGATCTTTTGGACAAAGAGGTCCTTGAGCCAGTGTTTCCTCTGGACATGGGTTCGGGGTTCTACTCCAATCTTTTTTGTGGTGTCCAAGAAGGATGGTGGGGGCCGTCCTATTTTGGATCTCAAGGATCTCAATTCCTTTGTGGTGAAGACTCACTATCGTCAGGAATCTCTGCGCATTGTGATTGCCGCCATGTCTCCAGGGGAGTTTCTTGCTTCTCTGGATCTGCAGGATGCGTATCTGCACATTCCCATTTACCCAGCAAGCAGGCAGTATCTGAGGTTTGCCTGCGACAAGGGTCATTTTCAGTTTTCAGCTCTTCCGTTTGGGCTGACAACTGCTCCCCAGGTTTTTCAAAGAGTTCTGGGAGCGTTGATATCTGTCCTCCATTGGGAAGGAGTAAGAGTGACTCCATACATGGACAACTTGCTTTTGAAGGCAGAGTCTGCGGATCTCCTCCACCGGCAGGTTCAGACCTGCATTCATGTCCTCACTCACCACGGTTGGATAGTGAATTTGGACAAGTCGGCCTTGTCCCCATCTCAGCGTCTCATCTTCCTGGGTCTGCTGTTCGACACTCAGAAGGGTATGGCGTTCCTGCTGGAGGAAGTAGCGCATCAGATTGCCCAACGAGCATCGAGGATCCTGGCTCTCGAGTGGATTCCAGTCCCGAAGTTGCTTTCACTGGTGGGGAAGTTCATTTCCACGATAGAGGCGGTGCTGTTTGCGATGGCACACACCAGGGAACTTCAGAGGTTTGTGATCCAGACGTGTAGGGATCGTCTAGATCGTCAGAGGTTGTCAGTATCTCTTCCTCCTCATGTCGAGTTGAGCTTGGAATGGCGGTTGGACCTTTCCCATCTCTTGAAGGGGAGACCCTTTCGGATACCCTACTGGACCAAGGTCACGACGGACGCCAGTCTCTCGGGCTGGGGTGCTGTCTTGGGTCGCATCAGCGCTCAGGGGAAGTGGTCCTTGGAGGAGTCCCTTCTCTCCATCAACATTCTGGAACTTCGGGCGATTTTCCATGCTCTGCGCCATTGGGTATCTCAGCTGGAGGACTGTCCGGTCAGAGTGAAATCCGACAACGCCACTGCCGTGGCTTACATCAACAGACAGGGCGGGACAAGAAGTCTCGCTGTGTGGCTAGAGGTAAAGGCCATTCTGTCCTGGGCGGAGGTTCATGTTCCCTCCATTTCTGCGGTGCACATTCCAGGCGTAGACAACGTCGTGGCAGATTTTCTCAGTCGTCACACAGTCGACAGTGGAGAGTGGGAGCTCCATCCGGAGGTGTTTCAGCTTCTAACCCAGATGTGGGGTGTACCTTTAGTGGATCTGATGGCAAACAGACACAACAGGAAGGTTCCGATGTTCTGCTCCAGGTGGAGGGACTCGCTGGCTCTGGCGGTTGACGCCATGTTGATTCCTTGGGAGTTTTCCCTAGCCTACATCTTCCCCCCTCTTCTAATGTTGATCGGGGTGATCCAGAAGCTACAAGCCTGCAGTGCAATGTATTGGGGACCTAGAATTTAAAAGCCCAACTTAAGTTATGAAGAATTTCTATTTGTTCTCCATGGTGCAATTGGGTTGCTTCTGATTAGCACCAACTAGTTCAGAGAATCAGAATTGTCTTCATGTCAGTAAAGTATTTTCACTGTCGTCCAATACAGGTTACTGGTAACACTGGGAGGCGATCCGCCCCTTTAAGTAGGCAGGAACATTTCTCTAAATGTATGCAGGGGGTGGAGCCTCCCCTCTCTCCTAGGCTGCTCCTCAGTCAGCACAAGCCAGAATGATTTGTTCCTCGGTGTGTTCACACCAGGTGGAGAATATCTCTCTTCAAACTTTAGTTTCTTTATTATTTTTGCAAATATGGAATACCACCATTAGGCGGGTTACCATGGCTGTCAAATGCCCTCTTTAAAGTGGCTAGCACAGCGTCTAGGGTACTTCTGGACCTTTTGCCCTGATGAGTGAACAACTTGATTTCAAGTACTTCGTTGGGGATTATCCTCTGTGGTACTTCTTTACTCATTTGGTAACGTGAAGACAGAAGTCCAGCAGAAAGGTGAGCCACCCTTTGAGTGCCGAAGGTCCACTTGTCCCTCAGTGTCCCTTCATTGGGCTTGTACCTGGGAGTTCTCATTGTGCACTCCAGCACTCATTGGGTGTTTTTCTGTATCTTGCAATGTATATGTGTATGTCTTGGGTTTTGGATCAGTTTATGTGGGATTTAACCCTTTCTCTGCTGGGTTTCCAGTTTTATGGGAATTTTAGGATATTTCCTTGGTGGAGTAATGTTTTCTTGCATAGTACATGTGTTTGCTATGTGTTATGGAACTTTTATCTTAAGGAGTAATTTTATTAGAAATTATGTTCTGTGCCTTTAAGCGCGCTTTTCCCGCATAGACGCCATTGCTCCTTTACTCTCGTTGGGCTTACACTGTGTGGGACGTACCTCTGGAACCGCTTCTCATGGCGACTTCAGAGTGGGCTCATTTTGTTTGTCTTCCCTTGCTCTATCATCCGGTTTTATGTTTGAGTGTGTTGGGGGACTCGAGGGGCTTCGGGCACTGTTTTGGGGTACTTGGTGAGAAAAACTACGTTTCCCATGAGCGCTCGTTTCGCGCCCTTTTTCTGATTGGCTCCCGTCGCGGCAGCCATTTTCTGAGTTGTTCTCATCGAGTATACTACGCAGGGGACCAGACCTTCTCCCTCTCCTCCGCTGATTAACCCTTCGCTTGCCAGATAAGTTTAGTTTTAAACGTTTCTGGGGTGAATACTTGATCTTTCACACTTTAATTGGGTGAATTCTGTCTGTGGGGTATATCTGACACTGTGAGTATGTCTACTCCACTGGAGCCTGGGACTAGACCTAAGACAAAGGAGGCTGGGGTATCAGTATCCCCCATTACGTTTTGCTCCTCCTGTCACTCAGGGCTACCTAGAGAATTTTCTGGTCATTTATGCCCAGCTTGTGCGGAAGGTCATGGCAGCAACACAGGGCCTTCCAGCCACGCTATTGAGCCAACATGGGTGAAAGAGTTCAAGGCTGCAACTAGGGATCTCAGATCCACTCTTCAGCTCTTTCCCTCTCAGGTTCAGGGGGCTCTTCAAGTATGGCAGACCCCCTCCACTGTCAGGACCTCCCTGCCCAAGCCACAGGGAGCTCCTGACATATCTGATTCTTCTGAGGAAGAATTGTTGCAGGATTCTGATGTTGAGGATGGTACTGTTATTGAGTCTTCCAGATCGGCTGGAGACCCTTTTGAATGTGATCCTGAACTCTCTGCTGAGGGTTTGATCAGGGCTGTGCTGACCACCCTCAATCTCCCCTTGTGCCAGGAGACTCCTCTTGACCCAACGGATGTGTTTCAGAAACCTTCAAAGGCTGTTACTTGTTTTCCTACTAACTCTACTCTTGAACATTTAGTTTCTGATGCGTGGAAAAATCCTGATAAGTCCTCTTCAGTCTCAAAAAAGTTTGCCAAACTTTATCCTTTTCCTGAGACTGAATTGGCTAAGTGGGTTCATCCTCCCAAGGTGGATGCTCCAGTTTCTAGGTTGTCCAAATCTACTGCTTTGGATGTATCTGATGCTTCTGCTTTACATGATTGGACTAACAAAAAGTTAGAGACCTGTCTTAAGTCTGTTTTTGCCTCTATTGGTACTGCCATGCGACCGACTTTCGCTGTGGCGTGGGTTAACTGGGCCATTGTGGTCTGGACTGAACAACTTACTGTGGCGGTCCGCCAAGATGCGCCAGTGTCAGAGCAGTTGCAACTACTTGCTAATATTTCTGAAGCTCAGAACGCTGCCTTTGATGCTGTTCACATGATGGCGAGGGCTTCCACTTCTTCTGTGGTGGCTAGACGCGCTCTTTGGCTAAAAATTTGGTCTGCCGACACCGCTTCCAAGAAAGTTTTGCTTTCTTTGCCCTTTCAAGGGACTTCCCTGTTTGGATCTGAGCTAAAGGAATTGATTAGCGAGGCTACTGGGGGTAAAAGTACTCTTCTACCCTCGGTCTTTAAGAAGAAATTCCCAGCTAAGCGCTATCGGTCCTTTCGTTCCTTCCAAGCTGAGACACGCCCCACGTCCCAGGCGGTTCCGCCTGCTCCGCGCGCCTCCTCCAAGCCCAAACAGTCCTGGAAGCCCAAGGTTGCCCCCAAGACCAAGGTTTCCAAGACTGCTTCGGCAGGACTCCACAATAAGGCGTCTGTTCGACAACGCTATTCAGGATCTTTTGGACAAGGACGTCCTGGAACCAGTTTCTCAGGAGGACATAGGTTTAGGATCTTATTCCAACCTTTTCGTTGTAGCCAAAAAGGACGGCAGAGCTCGTCCTATTTTAGACCTCAAGGATCTCAACTCCTTTGTTGTGAGCACCCACTATCGACAGGAATCTCTGCGCACTGTGATCGCTGCTATGTCTCCGGGGGAATTCCTTGCTTCCCTGGATCTTCAGGATGCATATCTACACATCCCTATCCATCTAGAGAGCAGGCGGTACCTCAGGTTTGCCTGCGACAGGGGTCATTTTCAGTTTTCGGCTCTTCCCTTTGGGCTGACGACGGCTCCACAGGTTTTTCAACGAGTCCTGGGAGCATTGATAGCTGTCATCCATCGGGATGGCATCAGAGTGACTCCATATATGGACGATTTACTCTTAAAGGCGGCATCAGCAGATATCCTTCATCAGCAGGTTCAGGACTGCATTCAAACTCTCAATCGCCATGGATGGATTGTGAATCTGGACAAGTCAGACTTCTGTTCGACACTCAGCGGTGCATAGTGTTTCTGCTGGAGGAGGTGGCTCATCAGATTGCTCTCCGGGTATCGAAGATTCTTGCCCTCGAGCGTATTCCTGTGCCGAAATTGACTTCTCTGGTGGGGAAATTCATCTCCACAATAGAGGCGGTGCCGTTTGCCATGGCGCACACCAGGGAACTTCAAAGGTTCGTGATCCAGACGTGCCGGAATCGTCCAGACCATCTGAAGCTGTCTGTCCCTCTGCCTCCTCATGTCGAGTTGAGCTTGGAATGGTGGTTGGATCTTTCCCATATCCTGAAAGGGAGATCCTTCCAGATCCCTTATTGGACCACGGTCACGACGGATGCCAGCCTCCTTGGTTGGGGGGGGGGCGATATTGGGTCGGTTCAGTGCCCAGGGGAAGTGTGGACTGGAGGAATCTCTTCTGTCCATCAACATTCTGGAACTCCGTGCGATCTTCCTTGCTCTACGCCATTGGGAATCTCAACTGGAGGGTTGTCCAATCAGGGTCGAGTCGGACAACGCCACCGCAGTGGCCTACATCAACAGGCAGGGTGGGACAAGAAGTCTCGCCGCCTGGTTAGAGGTCAAGGCCATTTTGTCTTGGGTGGAAGTTCATGTTCCCGTCATTTCCGCGGTTCACATTCCAGGCGTAGACAACGTCATGGCAGACTTTCTCAGTTGTCACACAGTCGACAGCGGAGAGTGGGCCCTTCATCCGGAGGTGTTCCAATTCCTCACTCAGATGTGGGGGGTTCCTGTGGTGGACCTGATGGCAACCAGACACAACAGGAAGGTTTCAGTGTTCTGCTCTCGGTGGAGGGATCCACTGGCCCTGGCAGGGGACGCCTTGTCCATCCCTTGGGAATTCTCCCTAGCCTACATCTTCCCTCCTCTTTCACTGCTGATCAGTCCTCCAAAAGCTGAAGATGGAGCGTTGTCCAGTTATTCTAATCGCTCCGAATTGGCCTCGTCAGTCCTGGTATCCGGACCTGATGGCTATGTCTGTGGCGGATCCTTTTCCGCTTCCCTCTCATCCAGATCTTCTGCTGCAAGGCTATCTGTGGAAGGAGGATGTTCATCATCTTCATTTGATGGCTTGGAGGTTGAATCCTCAATTCTGAAGAAAAAGGGTTTTCCTCTGTGTCCAATCCACAGCAATGTACTGTGGAATTGGCTCCGCCCTCCAGCTGGTAGGACCAATCAAAAATTAAATAAAGCTGCCTGAATCCCTTGCTTGCTCAGTTATTTTGGTCCTACCAAGCTGGAGGACGGAAGGAGTTTTTCTCCTGCAAGAGTTTGTTATTTTATATTGTCATGTAGTTTGCCTGTTAACGCAGACTACATTTACTTTCAGCCCTATAGGCTAGATACAACGGAGGCTAGATCCCATGCAGTGAGGATCATAGCCCGAATCGGTACGTGCAGGTTGGCTATCTGTCCCGCTCCTAAGCGGTGTTCCATGCTGTACCTGATGCCCGGTGCAAGTCCTCAGTGCTGCCTCCATCCACGCGCCAAACGGAGGCGCCGGCCGACGAGCACGTTTTTACCTGAGCCAGCAGGAAGCGGAACCGGAAGTGATCGCGATGCGTTCCAGGGTGGAACGCAAGGGAGCTCAAACTGGCGGGCGGCTTAAAGAGGACGGGCACACGCTATGGGCAGTAAGTTTAATCCTTATATAGCTTATATATAGATGTATTTAAACTTTTTTGTTGCTATACTGTAGATCTTTCTGCATAATAGTTTACTATCATGTCTAAGGAAGGGAAAGGTGACAAAAAACCTGTAGAGCCTCCCAAGGAGGATAGACCTGCTGTAAAGTTAAAATCTTGTGCAGGATGTGAGGGTAAAATCCCTGCTGCTGACAATACAAAGTTATGTGATGATTGCCTAAAGAAAGTATCCTCTTCAGAAGTTCCAGCTCAATTCACTGAATTTCTGAGCTGGATGAAGTCATCTATGCAAGAAACAATTTCTTCTATGCAAGAGACTTCAAGGAAAAGGCATAGACAATCTGATCCTCAGGAGGGCACATCATACATGCTGGAGGAAGATGATACCAGTTTGATGGATGTAGACTCTGCACCGTCTTCTGCTGAAGAAGGTGAGATCCAAGAAGATCAGGGTACTTTCAGTATTGATAAAGTGGACGGGTTAGTTAAAGCTTTAAGAAAAACCCTTGGTTTAACTGACACCCACAAAGAATTAAATGTGATGGATGCGGCCTTCATAGGTTACAAGAAGGAGTCCCCTTCATTTCCTGTTCACAGCTCAATCAAAGACATGATTACAAATGAATGGAAACTGGGAGATAAGCGCCTACAGAACACTAGGCGCATGCAACGAATGTATCCCTTTACTGATGAAGATACGGCTGCATGGATTTCTCCTCCCAAGGTGGATGCTGCTGTGGCCCAGATCTCCAAAAGAACGGCACTTTTGTTAGAGGAAGGAACATCTCTTAAAGATCCTATGGACAGAAGAGCTGATTCGGCCCTAAAGAAACAGTTCTCAGTGATAGGACAAACTCTCAAGACTGCTACAGCCATGGCTTGTGTGTTTAGAACACTACGTATCTGGTTAACTGACTTTGAAGAAATTGGATTCTTCAGTATCCAGGTCCAGATTGTTGAAAGAATTGGGTCCTATCAAGGATGCTTTAAACTTCTCTTGTGACGCCACTCTGGACAACATTAGGGGGCTGGCAAAATCATCAGCCCTATCCATTACAACTAGAAGGGCTATCTGGATAAAGTCTTGGGAAGCGGATGCCACATCAAAAAATAGGCTTGTTTCACTTCCTTTTACAGGCAACAAATTATTTGGTAGTCAGTTGGAAGACATGATTCGCCAGTCCTCAGGTGGCAAGAGCCAGTTTCTCCCGCAACAGCGTAAGTCCAAAGCATCATCCCCTAGAGGATCTTCTACTAGAAAACAGTCCTTTCGTGAAGCAAGAAGATACAGACCCGGCCGTACATATGATCAAAGACAAGGTGGATCATCCCAGGGACCTAAGTTTGGAACAAAAAAGGAGTTCCAGAAGAGACCTAGGTTCCAGCAAAACCAGCAATGAGATTGTAGTCACCCCATCAGGGACTCCAGTAGGGGGCAGACTGGAGTCCTTCAAGGACGCATGGTTCAAGATCAGTTCAGACAAATGGGTGCGTCAGATAATCCAGATGGGGTACTACTTGGAATTCAAAACTGTCCCTCAGGTCAATCACTTTTGCTCTTCCAGAATTCGGAATCAGACAACATTGGCAGTAATAAAGAAGGAGCTCTTTGCCCTATTGAAGAACAATATAATAGAGAAAGTTCCCAAGAGCGAAGAATTCCGTGGAATTTATTCTACAATTTTTGCTGTTCCGAAACCTTCAGGGGAGTCACGTCTTATCTTAAACTTAAAAAAGATCAATGCTCATCTAAAAGTGCAGAAGTTCAAGATGGAAACCATACAAACAGCAATAAAGATGGTTTTCCCTCAGGCATTTCTCACAAGAATAGATCTGAGGGACGCATATTATCATATTCCAGTTCATCCTGTTCACAGAAGATTTCTCAGGTTTCAGATTTTCCACACTCACTTTCAATACAAGGTGCTGCCCTTCGGGCTGGCTTCAGCCCCCAGAGTCTTCACAAAAGTGCTCGCCGTGGCCATGGCTTCTCTCAGAATTCAGCAGATAAAAGTTCTTCCTTATCTGGACGACATTCTGATTGTGGAGGAATCAGAAGAGAAGTCAAGAAAAAGCACAGCTTTGTGTCTAGAGCTGCTTCAACAGCTAGGTTGGCTGATAAACTTTCAAAAGAGCCAGCTACAGCCAGTCCAGGAACTCCTTTTTCTGGGCATACTATTCAACACCAGAAGGGATCTAGTAACTCTTTCACAGGACAGACAGAGTCGACTGCAAAAAAGAGTGTCAAAATTCCTGGCGCATCGTCAACAAACAGCAAAGGAGTTCTCTCGTCTTCTGGGGAACCTATCATCAGCTCACCCCATAATTCCTTGGGCGAGGGCCCACAGTCGCTGTACTCAGATCAATTACCTCAGGTACTTCAAAAGGAATCCAGCAAACATCTGGTTAAAAATTCCTATTGCTGCGGACACTCGGAAAGAGTTAAAGTGGTGGTGCAAGCCTCAAAACCTTTACCAAGGGAGAACTTTGAGAGAAATATCTTGGCAGACAGTGACCACAGATGCCAGTCTAAAAGGCTGGGGAGGTGTCTGGGAATCAAAGATAGCTCAGGGATGTTGGTCCCCAGCACAGTCAAAAAGTCACATAAATCTGTTAGAACTACAGGCTGTGTGGAACACACTCAGATCTCTGGAAAAGGATCTCAGAGGAAAGTTTGTGCTGATACGATCAGACAACACGGCAGCAGTGCAATATCTGATGAACCAAGGAGGAACAAGGAGCCTGTCTCTCAACAAATTAGCAATCAAAATTCTTCTTTGGGCAGAATAGACCAAAACGAGTGGTCTCTAAACAAAGAAGTGTACCAGGACATCATAGCTCGGTGGGGCTCACCCACAATAGACCTCATAGCATCAGAATCCAACACCAAGTGCCAGAGGTTCTTTTCCAGGTGGAAGTCCAACAAAGCAATGGGGCAGGACGCTCTCCTTTTCAGGTGGAAATTTCATCTAGCATACCTGTTTCCACCAGTTCCCCTGTTAACAGAGGTGCTACAGAAGATCCGGAGAGACAAAGCACAGGTGATCCTGATTGCTCCAGACTGGCCCAGGAGGGTATGGTATGCAGATCTTCTGAGGATGTCCATCAGGGATCCCATCACGTTACCACTGATCCCTCAATTGCTGTCTCAGGGCCCTATTGTTCATCCAGATCCAGCATTCTGGAAGCTGACGGCATGGAGGCTGAGTGGCAGTCTCTGAGACTGAAAGGCCTTTCAGATGCAGTAATTCAAACCATCCTGTCCGGTAGACGCCCTTCAACTTCCAAGATCTACTACAGGATTTGGGCAGTTTTCAGAAAATGGTGCATCCAACAGAACTTGGACAGAAAAGATATTTCATCAGGACACATTCTGGATTTTCTTCAGGAAGGATTCAAAAAAGGCTTGAAACCAGCTTCTTTGAAGGTCCAACTGTCTGCATTATCGGCAGTTTTAGCATCTCCCTTTGCAGAACAATATGTATTTAGAAGATATATGTCAGCTATTTCTAAAATCAAACCTACAATTAGAGATGTTATCCCTCCATGGGATTTGAACCTAGTCCTTAAACAATTTTGTTCTCATAAATTTTTTGAGCCCCTGGAATCTATTTCTCTAAAGTATCTCACGTTAAAGTCTGTCCTGCTTACAGCAGTTACATCTGCACGCAGGGTAGGAGAACTTCAGGCTCTGTTATGCGAACCCCCGTATACTATTTTTCATCAAGATAAGGTGGTTATGCGTCCTAGGCCATCATTTAGATCCAAGGTAGTATCTAGTTTCCATCTTAATCAAGAGATTATTCTGCCTTCTTTTTGTTCTAATCCTTCTAACAACAAGGAGAAGAATTTTCATAATCTGGATCTGGTAAGATGCTTGAGGATTTATCTTGACAGAACAAAAGTATTCAGGAAGGATAAATCTCTTTTCGTGCACTTTGCAGGAAAATTTAAAGGGACTGGGGCTTCTAAAGCCTCCATCTCCAGGTGGATAAAACAGGGTATTGCCCTAGCTTATGAATCTGCTGGGGTACAACCTCCAGGAGGAGTTAAGGCGCATTCAACAAGAGCTGTTGCCACATCCTGGGCACAGAGGGCTATAGCCACGCCAGAAGACATTTGCAAGGCAGCTACTTGGTCGTCTTTGTCCACCTTTATTAAACATTATAAACTGGACATTCAGGCATTGGTAGATGCTAAGTTTGGCAGGAAGGTGCTGGAAGCAGCCATTCCTGTCTCTAACTAAATTTCCCACCCTTTACTGGGGAACTGCTCTGCTAAGTCCCACAGTACATTGCTATGGATTGGACACAGAGGAAAAGGTGAAATTTACTCACCGATATTTTGTTTTCCTCTGTGTCCTTCCACTGCAACCCTCCCTTTTTTCTTATCTGGTAAGGTGGTTGTATCGTTCCTCTACTGATATGTATATATAATATATATAATATATATTGGTTATATATGGTGTTGAGTCTTAGACTCTTATTATAGTCTATGGATAATTAGGATATCTATTTTTTTCTGACTATAGTAATTTAGCTGCCTATATCTAACCATTTCTTTGTCTATTTCAGCTTGGTTAACGGGGAATAACTGAGCAGGCAAGGGATTCAGGCAGCTTTATTTAATTTTTGATTGGTCCTACCAGCTGGAGGGCGGAGCCAATTCCACAGTACATTGCAGTGGAAGGACACAGAGGAAAACAAAATATCGGTGAGTAAATTTCACCTTTTTCCTCTGCTGTGGTGTCTACGATGCTACACGCTCGTAAGCCTGTGTCTTCTAAGATTTATCACCGAGTCTGGTCAACCTTTCTAGCATGGTGTGCTGATAGGGATCTATCGCATGATTTTCATCTTCCTACTGTCCTAGCCTTTTTACAGGACGGTGTTGATAAGGGGCTCAGTCTGAGTTCTCTTACGGTCCAGACTTCGGCGCTTTCGGTCTTTTTCCAGGAGCGTATTGCTGTTCTTCCTGATGTCAAAGTTTTCTTCCAAGGCGTGGCTCATGTTCATCCCGCTTTCAGGAGTCCGGCTCCTCAGTGGGATCTCAATCTAGTTTTGGGGGCTCTTCAACGACCCCCCTTTGAGTCCTTGGCTACTGTTCCCTTGCGCCTTTTGTCCTGGAAGATGGCCTTCCTTTTGGCTATTGTATCGGTTCGCAGGGTGGCGGAATTACAAGCATTGTCTTGTAAACCACCTTATCTGGTGTTCCATAAGGATAAGGCTGTGCTTTGCACTTCCAAGGAGTTTTTGCCTAAAGTTGTCTCCGAATTTCACATCAATCAGGAGATTGTGGTGCCTTCTTTCTGCCCTAACCCTTCCTCTGACAAAGAGAGGGATCTTCATTTGTTGGATGTTGTGCGTTGTCTCAAGTTTTATGTTCATCACACTGAGTCTATCAGGAAGTCTGATGCTCTGTTTGTCATCCCTGAGGGGCCTAGGGCGGGGAGATCGGCATCCAAGGTGACTATTTCATCTTGGATAAAATCTACCATTCGTAAGGCTTACGAATTGCGGAATAAGCATGTGCCATTTCGGGTCACTGCTCATTCTACCAGATCAATTGGGGCCTCTTGGGCCTATAAAAATCAAGCGTCTGCTGATCAGCTGTGCCGGGCAGCCACTTGGTCCTCTGTGCACACATTTTCGAAGCACTACCGTGTGGATGTGCTGGCCTCAGCTGATTCCAGCTTTGGGAGGAAGGTCCTGGAGGCAGTTTTGCCTGTCTAGGATCTTGTTCTTCTGAGGTTCTTAGTGCTTCCTTACTGTTTAGCCCTGTTGGCTCTGGTTCAGTGTACTGTTTGTTTTTGGGGTCTGTTCTTCCCCTAGTTGGTGTCCGTTGACACTTCCGATTGTTGGGATCTCTGATCGGTTGGTTCATAGAGGTTCTGGTGACTCTGGGGGCCTTGCGCCTGGTCCTTGCCTTCTTCCCGTCTCTGGGAAACTCAATGTTTGGACATCCCAGTGTTACCAGTAACCTGTATTGGACGACAGTGAAAACAGGATTTTAGTCTTACCTGTTAAATCCTTTTCACTTAGTCCATACAGGTTACTGGTCTCCTACCCTGTCAAGAGACCATGCTTGGCTCTCCTGTGGCATTCTGTGGGAGTCCTTTGGGGCATGCTCACAGGGGTCTCCTTCTTCTCTCCTATCTCTGGTTAGTGTTAGTGTCTCAAATCATTCTGGCTTGTGCTGACTGAGGAGCAGCCTAGGAGGGAGGGGAGGCTCCACCCCCTGCATACATTTAGAGAAATGTTCCTGCCTACTTAAAGGGGAGGATCGCCTCCCAGTGTTACCAGTAACCTGTATGGACTAAGTGAAAAGGATTTAACAGGTAAGACTAAAATCCTATTATATAGTTAACCCTTTGAGCACCAGAGAGATGTGCAGTACATTCCTGCATAGTGCTATTCACACCCCTCTGGCACTCAAAGGGCTAGGAATGTGTTGGATACCTCTCTGGCATGCAAAGGGTTAAATTGTAACAAAGTAAAATGTAATTTCCATGTCTTCTGATTTGGTGGCCTCAGCTTAAATATGTGCTTTAACTGTGTCAGCAATAATACCTTATCCTTCAATTAGCAGTGTACAGGGGAATCATAAAAATGCAGATTTGCATTTCCCAAATTTATACACTGTACTAAGAATAATCTTATGTGCCACTTTAATATTACTCCTTTAAATGGTGTAAAATGAATGCTTCTTACTAGTGTCATAAATGATTTTCATTGTTTGGTAATTATAGTTGAATATATTTAATATCATAGTGGAGATATTCTGTTCTCTTTACGGTATAGAACTTGTGGCAGAGATAACATTTAATGTAGTATTTGTTGAATTCATTTTTAGAAACTAAAAGCTGGGGACATAATAAAATCCTAATGTTATTTGTCTGCTGCCATACAAGATCGAGCCTTATCTGTAAAATGACCAGTATTGGCGATTCTAAAATGTTCAAAAAGCATGAGTCATTTTACCCATGGTACTTACTTGTATTGGAGAATAACACACTTGTTCCAACGAAGTATTGTTCCAACAAAGTATTTCATTCTACATAGCGCTATCTCTGCTCTGCTGAAGAGCCGCTGACTGGTCAAATGACCAGAATCTGTCTGTCAGCGAGAGGCTGACGTCTCTGAAAGGGGCAGGAGGGGGGAACTTTAGATGTTTGAGAAACGGGAGGTACTTTATTGTACTTCTATTTTTAATATCTACAATATATATTTTTTTAACCCTTTGAGTGCCAGAGGGGTACGGAATGCATTGCTTTGCAATGCATTCCGTACCCCTCTGGCACTCAAAGGGTTAAGAAATTCGAATTACTGTCCCATTAAGCAGATTCACTGTGAGGCAAACCAGCTGCATGAGCTGAATTAAATAGGATGTTTAACCCCTTGAATGCTAGAGGTCTCCAATGCCCTGCATAGCAATGACCTCTCTAGCATTCAAGGGGTTAAAAACTCAATTTAAATAGTAGGCAGTTGGTGAAGTTTAATTTGTCCCCGTGATGCATTTGGTTCCACTTTTCTTTTGAACAAAAAGGCTTTGAGGTCATATTTATAAATAATTTCACCATTTTGAAGGCCTAGATATTTCAGTATAACGTGTTTTCCTTTAAGGATTATTTTTAAAGCTGCTGTTTTAATACATTTTTCCCTAATTTGCTTTCTCTGTCATCCAATATAACTCACAGGTACCATGGGGAGGCGACATCTCTTTCCAGTGAGCTGGAACAAGTCTAGAAGAAGTGCAGGGTGGGGCCTCCCCTTCCTCCATATCAGGCTACCCCATTAGTCCTCATCACAGATAGACTTGTTCCAAGATCCTGGATAGGTGGCTGAGAACGGTTCTGCTTAGTTTTAGTATTTTTATTATTTTATTGTTAGATATAGGGTGTCCAAATTCCCTCATTAGATGGATTACCATTACTGGCTTCCCCTGGAGGATTGCCCAGATATCAGGTGCTGTTGGTGGACACTTTGTAGCCCTGTGGAGAGAATCATGTAATCCATGTCTCTTTCTCCTGAATCCATGTCTCTTTCTCCTCTGTCTCTCTGAGGCTTCTTTCTCTTCATTGGTAATCTGAGGAAAGAAGACCTGCAAAAAAAGGTGAGCCACACTTTTGAGTGCCATTGTCCACTTTGTCCAACTGATTCCATCCGCACAGGGGTCTTAGAGGAGTTCCTTATTACTCCTGCACTCATGTTGGGGTATTGTTTTGTTTGATCCTGGGGTCATTGGAGCTTGTTTGGCTATTTGACCCCTTCCCTGCTGGTTTCATTGGGTTTGGGAGCTTAATTTTACTTATCCCTGAAGTTGTATACATTTTTATTTACCCCAACATGTTCTATTGTATTTTTGGGTGTTTTGGTGCACTTTTGGAAAATGTGAATTTTTTTTTGTGTTGCACACCTTTAAGAGTGCTCTTTGCTGCGCGGCCGCACTTGCTCCATTGACTTATATGGGACAAACAGCTTTGGCATGTATCTCTGCAACTGTTTCACTTATGGAATTGAGAGAGGGCTCATTCTTCTAGTCACCTCTAGCCCTATGATCCGGTTCACATCCCCAGTGTCTTGGGGGCCCCGCTAGTTCAGGTTCTGGCCTTTGCTAGGTAACAGTGAAGGGAGAAACTACCAGAGTGCACGTTTCGCGGTCTTTTCTCTGATTGACTGTGATATCTGTCGTCATTTTCTTCCTCACTTTGCCGAGTATCTGACGCAGAGACTGTATCTCCTTACTCTTCTTCTCAGGTTAACCATTTGCCTGCCAGATAAGTACTCTTTTGGGCTTTCTAAGATAATTTATTAATATGGGTGATAGTATTTGGG
This sequence comes from Rhinophrynus dorsalis, assembly GCA_037306005.1. Lineage (NCBI taxonomy): Eukaryota > Metazoa > Chordata > Amphibia > Anura > Rhinophrynidae > Rhinophrynus > Rhinophrynus dorsalis. The sequence continues at coordinate 166,158,544 of CM074719.1, read as the reverse complement.
TTCCCCTTACTTTTTATCCACTTCTTCTATTAGGATGTCGGATCCAAAGAGACATAGGGCTAGACCTAAAGCTTAAGGACTCAGGGGTTTCACTGACCCCCTCTTGCTTACTGTTCCTCATGCTAAACGGGGTTCCCTAGAGAACACTTATGCCCCTCATGGGCTGTGGCCCCTACTACTCCACCTAGACCCTGTAGCCTTGAACAAGAGCCACTTTGGATCGAGGACTTAGTCCTCTTGCCCTCCAGGGGGTCCTCCAGTCTTGGAAACCCCCAGCTTTGTTGTGGTTTGTGGCCCTTAAGGCCCATTGCGTTCCTGACCATTCAGATTCCTTTGAGGCTGATATGGAGGAAGGGGAGTGCGAGGAAGGGGCTTCTTCCTATGCTGATGGTGAATCCTTTGAGGCTGACCCTGAAACCTCTGCGGAGGGTCTCATTAAGGTGCTTTTAACTACTCTACAGATTCCTGTTAATACTGTAGAGAGCCAGTCTTCTTTGTTCTGACGTATTTCAAAGGTGCAAGAAGTCCCTCATTATGTTTCCACCTAATCCCACTCTGAACCAGGTTATCCTGGATGAGTGGAAAACACCTGATAGGTGCCTTTCTCTTTCTAAGAGCTATTCTAAGCTGTATTCCTTCTCTGAAGCAGCTTTGGCTCAGTGGGCTACACCTCCTGAGGTTGATCCCCTTATTTCTAGACATTCTAAGTTTACTCCACCCTTGGCTGACGCCACAGCACTCAGACATGACAGAAAGCTAGAGGCTATTCTGAAGTCTAACTTTGCTGCCACAGGTGCTGCCTTGCAGCCTACCTTGGCATCTGTCTGAGTTACTAGAGCCATTGCTATCTGGGGTGAGCAGCTTACTGAGGCTGTCTGTAAAGATGCCCCTAAGGAGGACCTTTTAGCCCACTGGGCCAATATGTCTGAGACTCAGACATATGTCACTGACAGTCTTTTTGATGCAAAGGTTTCTGCCTTTTCTGTTACTTCTAGATGCGCATTGTGGCTCAAGATTTGGTCTGCTGACCTTTCATCTAAGAAGTCACTGATTTCTCTCCCCTTTCAGGGCACGTCTCTTTTTGGGCCTGAAAGGAAGCAAATTATCACTGAGGCTACCGTGGGCAAGAGTACTCTGATGCCACAGGTCTCCAAACACCCTAACCTGGTGAGGAAGCATTTTGTTCTCCCCGCCAAAACGAAGAGCAAAGGCCGAATCTGAGTGTGTCTCAGGCCAGCACCCCATTCTCCACCATCAAGCCCAGACAGCAGTGGATGTCAAAACACACATCCACCAAACCCAAATCCACCAATCCGTTTTCCACGTGACTCGCAGAACCCTGATCCGCATCTCCCTGTGGGTGGGTGCCAGCAACATTTTTCAAACATTTGGGCAGGCTCTGTTGCAGATCAGTGGGTATTGCAGGTGTTCTCAGGAGGCTACAGGATTCCCTTCATATCCCTGCCTGCTTTCAGGTTCTTCCTTTCAAGGTCTCCCCAGGGCCAGGAAAAGCTGTGTCTTTTCAATGGAGCAGTGAAGGCTCTCTTGGACAAAGGAGTCCTGGCTCCTGTTTCTCCTCAAGATAGAGAGGTTTAGGTTTTTATTGAAACCTCTTTGTGGTTCCCAAGAAGGACGCCAGCAGTCTCCCCATCTTGGACTTCAAGGAACTCAACTCTTTTGTGGTCTATGCTTACTACAAGATGGAGTCTTTGAGCTCTGTCATTGCAGCGATGTGTCCGGGGGAATTTCTGGCCTCTCTGGATCTGCAGGATGCCTACCTGCATTTTCTGATTCACCGGACAGTCAGAAGTAACTCAGGTTCACTTACGTATTGGGGCACTTCCAGTTCACCGTTCTGCCTTTTGGGCTCACTACTGCTTCTCAGGTGTTAGCAAGGGTCTTAGGGGCATTGATTGCCTACCTGCTCACCTGGGTGATTCAGGTGACTCCATACATGGATGACTTTCTGCTGAAGGCACCATCCAGGGAACTCCAGGACTGTGCTCAGATTCTCCTACGTCATGAGTGGATTCCGAATATGGACAAATCTGCTCCAGTTCCCTCTCAGGTCCTTGTGTTCCTTGGTTTGACACCTGCCAGGGGATGGTTTTCTTGTTCGATGATTCTCTCCAATAGATCATGCATCGGGTTCCCTGGGCCCTGAAATGTACCTCAGCTCCAGTTCTTTTCTCTGACAGGTCGTATGTTCACTGTGGAGGCAGTTCCATACTTCATGGCTCACAACAGGGAGCTTCAGAGGTTTACCATCCGAGCTTGCCGTGGGGAATCCAGATCTCTTGGACCATATTGTCTCTTCCTCAGTAGGTGAGACAGGACCTACTTTGGTGATTGGACAGGTCAGGGCGATTCATCACGCTTTGGCGTACTGGTCCTCTCCACTGAGGGGTTGGTTGTCTAGTCAGCGGCCAGTCAGACAATTCCACAGCAGTGCCATGCATCAACAAACAAGGAGGCACAAGAAGCACTTCTGCTTTGTCCAAGGTCAAGGCTATTTTATCCTGGGTGGAAGAACACATCCCAGGTATAGAAAATGTGCTGTCAGACTATCTTCCTTGTCAGACGTTTTCAACCTGTTGGTTTAGAAGTTGGGTCTCCCTTGGATAGACCTAATGGCCACCTGGGACAACAGCAAGGTTCAGATGTTTTGCTCTTGCTAGTGGGACACTCTGGCTTTCTCTGTGGACGTCCTGTTGATTCCATGGTATTTTCACCTGGCCTACATCTTTCCTCCATTCCCTCTCATCCCCAGGGTTCTGAGAAAGATTCGGATGGATGGTGTGGCAGTCATCATGATTGCCTCCTATTGGACCAGGAAGCCCTGGTTACCAGCTAGTGGCCCTTTTTGTTCAAGATCCATTTCCTCTGCCACTCAGACTGGATCTCCTCCTTCAGGGTTACCTTTTGAGAGAGAATGTGGAGCTCTTGGCTTTGACATCATGGCTGTTGAAGCCTCCATCCTAAGGAGGAAAGGCTATTCTCCTGAGGTGATCTCCACCATTATACAAGCTAGGAAACCAGTCTCTTCCAAGGCCTGTCATAGGGTTTGGTCCATTTTCCATTTGTGGTGTGTTGACAGGGATCTATCTTCACAAGAGTTTGATCTCCCCGGCGATCCTGCCCTTTTTACTGTATTGTGTGAACAAAGCATTAGTTCACTGAAGGATCAGACCTCAGCTTCTACCACAGGAGCATTGCCAGATGTCAAAGTCTTCTTCCAGGGTGTTGCTCATGCTTTCCCTGCCTATAAGGCTTTCACTCCCCAGTGGGACCTTAACTTGGTTTTGTTAGTCTTACAGTGGCCTCCTTTTGAGTCTTTGGCTACCAATCCTCTACTTCTTTTGACGTTTAAGATGGCCTTTCTTTTGGCTGTGGTCTCTGTCTGCAGAGTTGCTGAATTGCAGGCTTTGTCCTGCAAACCGCCTTTCCTGGTGTTTCACAAGGATAAGGCTGTCCTTTGCACCTCTCAGGAATTCCTTCCTAAGGTGGTCTCTGAGTTCCACATCAATCAGGAGATTGTTGTGCCTTCCTTCTGTCCTGACCCCAGATCTGACAAGGAGAGGGATCTCCACTTGTTGGATGTAATGTGTTGCCTCAAGTTCTGCGTGAACTGTACTGAGTCTTTCCGTAAGACTGATGCCTTATTCATCATCCGTGAAGGTCCCCGGGCAGGTATGGCTGTGTCCAAGGTCACTATTGCATCTTTGATTAAGTCAGCTATTCGCAAGGCTTACAAACTCAAGAATAAACCAGTTCCCTTCTGCATTACCGCACACTCCGCCAGGTCTGTTGGGGCCTCCTGGTCCTACAAGAATCAGGCCTCTGCTGAACAGCTGTGCAAGGCGGCCACTTGGCCTTCTGTGCACACCTTTGCCAAACACTACCGTGTTGATGTTCTGGCTTCACCTGAAACCAGCTTTGGCAGGAAAGTCCTGGAGGCAGTCTTGCCTCTCTAGGACTTTATCATTCTTGTGCCTTAGCTCTTTATCTGTTGAGCCCCGTTGGCTCTTGTTCTTGTGTGCTGTGTTATTTGTTGTTCAATGTCCATTAACATTTAGTTAGTTTGGGCTGTTCTTTTTCCTGGATAGTCCATGGGAACTCTGGTATCATGGGGAATGGCTCTTGGTCCCTTCCTTCTCTTCCCACCCTGGGAGCTCAATATTGTTATATTCCCATGGTACCTGTGAGTTATATGGACGACAGAGAAAATAGAATTTTAGTCTTACCTGTTAAATTCTTTTCTCTTAGTCCATATAATTCACATGTCTCTCACCCAGTGAAAGGGACCATGCTGGGTCTTCTGTAGCTGGACATGGTGGGCCTCTTGGATTCATTGCTCACAGGAGTTTTCCTTTCTTCCTTCTTGCTGTCCTATTTAGTAGGCTTTTTACAAGTCTGTCTGGGTGAGGGCCAGTGAGGTAGCCTGATACGGAGGACGGAGGAAGGGGGGAGACTCCGCCCTGCACTTCTTCTAGAATTGTTCCAGCCCACTGAGATGAGCCTCCCCATTGTACCTGTGAGTTATATGGACTAAGAGAAAAGGATGTAACAGGTAAGACTAAAATTATTTTTATGTCATTAAGAATCATTGACATTTCATAAGGTGTTTGTATGGTTTCTCTAATAATTTGTTGGAATTTGCACCTTTGTAATAAAATGTCTGTGGCTTAATATGTTGTGTGCCAGAAAGATATCCAATTCTTTGTGTTGGTTTTACTTATCCTTTCAGAATGTGTAAAGTCAAATTACCTATAATTTATTATGTTTATGTCTTTCATTTTGACCTGCTTTTTACACTTATGATTCCAAACACTATGTAAGTAGAGTGCTAAAACTGAAGAAAAAAATACAATGTAAAAAGACAGTGAAACAGTGTAGAAAAGCTTACTGCTACAAAATAAAGGTCACTCTCTGCTACAGAAGACTGCATCGTATTCATATAGTATCTTTACTTACATAGTCCTCAACAGAAAGCAGGTGATAAAAATGTTTGGGGAACTGTATGGCCTTACAGCAGTAAGTTGGCCTTGAACATAATTAGTCAGTATACTGTGTAGGGAATTACAGTAAAGGACCACTAAATTATATAAAGGTTTACTTCTTGAGTGATTTCAATGAAAAATGTCTAGTATAGCATATAGGCAAAATACTTACATTTTACTATCCCCCATCTTGTAGCCCTTAAAAAACTGAATTAAATGAGCCCAGTGGCATCTCTCAAACCTTTATGGTTTGAGAGAGATCTGCTTTCAAAAAAATTTTTCCCCCTCTCCCCTGACGTCAGTGTTCTAGCTGACAGCAGGGGAATCCGGTCCCGGGAACGGTAGAGGCAGAGATTGCGTTATGGAAGAAGAAATCCTTCACTGAAGTGGTCTTCTACATGTGCTTGCAAACCAAGCACACGTAGAAAACTAGTTAGGTGAAGGATTCTTCCATAATGCAATCTTGGCTCTGCTGAAGAGTCTCTGCTTGCTCAGTGATGGGATTCCCCTGCTGTCAGCTAGAACGCTGACGTCAGGGAGTGGGAACTTTGAAAGTGGATATCTCTCAAACCATAAAGTTTTGAGAGATGCCACTGGGCTCATTTCATTCAGTTTTTTAAGGGCTACAAGGGGGATAGTAAAATGTAAATATTACTATCCCTTTAAAAAAACACAAACTTGATTTAGAGTTTTCACTTTAAAAGTTGGCTTTTTGTTGACTGTGAGGTTTGCTATTGTGCCTTCTTGTCACGAGGAATTGTTGACCCCTTAACAACCAAGAACATGTACATCATGTGGTGAATGTCCCTAAAGGACTCGTGATCTATATGTACGTCATGGATTTCAGGGTGGTTGCATGCCGTTCGGGGAGCCCTGAATTGGATCCTCAAAAAAAAAAAAAAAAAAAAATCTCTGTCCATAAGGGGTTTAACAGTGATTATACCTTAGTACAGTGGTTCCCAGCCCCATCCTAAGGGAACTTAACAGGCCACATCTTTAACATTCCCTGCTTATGCACAGGTGAGTTAATCAGTGGCATAGTTGTTTAACCCCTTAAGGACTGGGGAATCCGCGCCGCGACCTGACTGAACGACCATGGACTCCCCGAACGGCGTGCAGCCTCGGGGGGAGCCCGGAATTCGATGACGGTCATAGTACGTTATCGGTCGTTAAGTCAAATCGACCCTTGACGTACTATGACCGTCAAGGGTCGTTAAGGGGTTAATTAACTCACCTGTGCACAAAAATGGTCCCTGGTCCTTAAGTGACGGCAACGTGCATGCGTGGCCGCTTCTTAAGGGGTTAATTAAGTCAGGGCTTGTCCCCTTCTCACTAGTATCCACAGATCCCCTCCCCCTGCCTTATTCTCCTGCCCACTGGTAACCGCAGATACAAATATACTTTCCCCTCCAACCTTGTTTCCCTGTCAGTGCTTGCATGGGCAAAGTTGTTGTTCTTTTGCTAACAATGAAAGTTTTTTGGCGTGATACAGTATATTCATACACTGTTCAAAAAATGTGAGTAAATTAATTCAATTATTATGAACTCAGCCCTATGGTAATTCAGAGTTCTCTGTGTAGGTAATGTTGGTTAACTCCTTAACAACGGTGGTCTTGGAGAGTGGAATTCCCTTAAGGACTGCTTTGATGCCATTTGGTGAGCCGGCACATGTGACTGATCACATGTGTCGGCTCACTGAATGAGGTCTGATAGTGAGGGCTCCAGTCTCATGGTGGTCAGTTTCAGACCGTGGTGGTGCACACAGCACTCCCTCAGGAGATGTAAAGCTTTATACAGAAGGAAATTAAGTCCATCTCCATCTATAGTTAGTATCAGGCTCTGTAAGATAAAAATTCAAAACTAGCCTATTTTCGCTGCGTCAGAAGCTTCCTGTTGGTGAACTAAGCTAATCATGAAGTTTCAGTTCATTATCCATCAAGCTGACGTTATGAAGGCTGCGGTGAATGTGCCCTTTGCTTTATAAATTCATGTTTCTGTCACATCTCATTTCTGTCACAAATGTGTGGCATTGCATAAGGTTCTAAGGACCATATCGTAAGCTAAATAGATTAAACTCTGGTGCATGCAACTGTATAACAGAGGAAACACAAAAACGCCCAGTGATTTTTAAATGTGCCTTTTAACCCCTTGAATGCGACAGACATCTCTGGCTCATTGTTTTGCAGTGCATTGAAAACCTTTCTCACAGTCTGAGAGTTAAAATTAAAATGTGAATTTACAGAAATTGTATTTCTCTCCTTTGGGTAGTGTGGGATTGCTCCGGAACTGCAAGCTCTTTATCTTATTGAATACAGCATTATTTAACATTTTTAGTTCATACATTAAATAATGAGCTACTGTGCCTTTCAAGAACTCCCACATGGAATTACTGAAAGTGCAGTATAAGTATTTCAGTCATGGTAAAACACAGAAATTGACATTCAGATGGTAAATGGACATATTAAGGAGTGTTGGTTGGTTGCAAGAGGACATTATCACAGTGTTGGAGGCTGGTTGTGAGGGGACATGCTTGTGAGGGGGGCTGTGACTGTCGGTGGAACAAAGCTGTGGTGTCAGTGTATGTGTGGTTCTGGCTGAAGGTGGTTGTGAGAGAAGGGACAAACTGTGAAGGGGCAGAGGATTGGTGTGGCAGGGCATACTATGAGAGTGGCTGTGCAACAAGTTTCACAGTACCGATATCCTTATTATCTTTGGAATAATTCATATGGATTGCTGAGAGAGAGTCACCCATGTAAACTAGACCTAAATATCACCTTATAGGTCTAGTTCATTCAGGTGACTGTCGGAAGTAAAAGTGTTTCTTCAACTGTTGGACATGTGAACTTGATCTTAAAGTGCAAATGGATGGTCAGAGATGCTCCGCTTGGAACGAGCCTGCTATAGAATTTTTCAGGCTCTATAGGAAAAATGTCCTACCCATGGTGCAGTCTCTTTTAGCTCACTTAGTGCCTTTCACTGAAAGGAAGTATCCTAGAGCATATCATGCTGATGCTGCCGAAATGGCAATTCCTTTCTGAACAAGAGAAACATCCAACCCCAGGTGTACATTTTGGCCTTGTTTGGGCCTCTTTGGTGAGGTGCAGCTGATCTCTTTAGGCACTGAGACCAAGGGATCCCTGTAATCATGCAAAGGGCTGGTTCCTAGTTGCGCTTCTCTGACCTGTACTCTTGCAAATTCAAATTACCCTTGGGAGTGGTCACCCAAAGGGTAACCGGGGAATCCAGATGTGGCTCCCTTGCTCACAGTGCCTAGAGAGATAAGCAACACCTCACTGACAAGGCTCAACAAGGACCACACTTACTTCTGGGGTTGGCTGTTTCTCTTTTTCAGAGAGGAATTGCTTGGGCATTTCGTGGCTGGGCTGCCATTTTGGCAGCATCAGTATGGGTGTGTTTTAGGATATTTCGTCTCTGTGAAAGGCACTAGTGAGCTAAAACAGACTGTACCCTGGGTCGGATACCACTCCTATAGAGCATGCTAAATACTGTATCAGGTTTGTTCCTAGTTGAGCATTTCTGACCAGTACCCTTTAGATTTTAAAGTGGAATTAACACTTAGGTGATTTTAAAAGCTCTTTCAGAATCATCTCTATTTGTTAGCCATTCGTTATAAAAAAAAAACAATAGTTTGAGGGTTTTTTTTACCTTTATTTGTCCGTTTATGCAAATGAGGTAGTATTTTGTGGCACAGCCTGGTGTGTCAGCTACTGCCACTTCCTACTTGGACTGCCACTTCCTACTAGGAAGTAATGGCTAGTTTCTTAAGCTGACAAAGCTGTTTAATAAATTATAAATAACATAACTATAGTTTATTTTGTAAAAAAAAAAAAAATTGAAAATCACCCAAGCAATTGTTATAAAGTATAAAGTTATATAAACCAATGAGAATGCACTTTTATCTGCAAAACTGTGATAAACTAGAATCTTCCTAACTAGTGATTTAAAGTGAGCCTTTTTGACTTGTGTTACAGAGGAATACTAACCCCTAAAAATTAACTGGGGTTACATACGCTACCTTGTACTACATGTTTCCTCTGTAAAAATCCTCTTTCTGTGTTCTAAAATCATACCTATAGTCTTTGTACAAGGCTTCTAATAATTGGGCAGAGATAAAATCAACTGGGTTTTACATACAAAAGCAGTGATAACTAATCACGGTTAACTGACTGGAGCTCTTCTGTTTCTAATAGAAACAGCACAAACGCTCTGAACAGGACGATTTACATATGCGATAATCCTTTCAATGCCAGAGGGACATGCAATGCAGGCACTGAAAGTGTTAAGAAGCAAGTGTAGTATTATAAGGGAAGTAACATAAACGTTTACATTTTGGTGTTATTGTTCCTTTAAATTATGATTCAGATCATTTTGATGTAACTCATTTTAAGTCAAGTCCACCCTGAGTTTGACACAAGATTTCTCCAGCTTTCTGTGGAAAATAAGGCCTTGCTTTTGTAAAAAGCAAAACATCTAGCAAATGGTTTGAATGCTGGCCGCTTTTCTAGCTCTCAAACATTAAACGCTATATTTTACACTAATTGGGAGGCAATATCTTCTGGAGTAATGCTTTATTGTGATCTATTTTACATTAGACCTTAAAAACCCATCTGTTTTCCATGGTTTTTCAAGGCTATTACCAGCACATTCTTAAATATGCTTTCTGCATAAGTATGACACACCACAATGAGTTTAACAGCCAGTTGAAAATGGTATTGCATTTTTAATTTACCATTTATCAGATAAACACTTTTAAAGCAGATGCTGTAAAGGACCTGCATTGGTCAAGCTAATATTATTTGTCTGCACGGATGACATTTTGTGACACTTCGGTTTTATAAGATTTGTAATAGTAGGCAGAATGTCTTATTTTGTTAATTACATAATTAATATACTTTCAGTTGTTTCTTTTGCCACTCTCTAGGATTGTGATAGGATGAAAATCTCTGTGCAGGAAGATCAATCTCCCAAAAGATTTATTTACTTAATGAGAGACTTGCGAAGATAAGAGAGCTATGCCAGCAAGCTGATGCTTTCCAAGGCAACTAGTTTCCATGCAAAATCATTATAGGATGAGGAATACTCACGACACCAACACTGGAAATGAGGCTGACTTCTTTTTCTTTCCCAGCTTCTTGATGTATCTCCTTTCATTGCTCTACTATTTTTGTACAGATAATTAATATTCCTTTTTGATATCAAATTATAATCATATGGGACTGTGCTGAACATGTTTTTCAACCTTTTCAGACACATTTACCACTGAAGTTGTAAAATGTTAATAAGTACCCCAATGCTGAATTTCGGTTCAATATTTCCATATTGGTAAAACCCTCTCATAGACATGGAAAAGTACAGAAACTGATATAAGTATCTCACAGGCTCAAACATCGCATGTTCACTTTTTACACTTGATTCATTCTTTGTGGTGGCCTCATATATTCATTATTTTAAATATAATGCAAGAACATTATTTTTTCTGGGGATATGGGGTGTGGTTGAGAATTTGAGAAATAAGAGGAAAAGGGGTGGCTAACCAGTTTAATAACTACATAGTAACATAGTTGATGAGGCTGAAAAAATATGTGTCCATTAAGTCCAGCCCATGCCACGTTATCCCGGCAAAAACAAAAAGACATTGAAGCCTTTTCCAGTTAAAGGGATAGTAATACTTTAGTATTACTAATCCCCATAGTATAGCTCTTTAAAAAATAATTAAATTGCTTCCAGGTTCATCTCTCAAATCTTTATTGTTTGAGAGATAACGGAAAGCAAAGTTACCCCCTCCCTCCCCCTTCCCTGAAGTCAGCGTTGTACTGACTGCAGGGATATCCTGTCTGACTTTAATCAGGCGGCTCTGCAGTCGCATTAGTGAAAAATAATTATTTCACTGAAATGGTCTTGGCAAACCAAGCACATGTAGAAGACCGTTTCAGTGAAACTATTCTTTTTCACTAATGCAATGTCGGCTCAGCTGCAGAGCCGCAAGCCTGTTGTACGACAGACTTCCCCTGCAGTCAGGACAACGCTGCCTTCAGGGAATGGGGAGGGCGGAACTTTGCTTACGGTTATCTCTCAAACCATAACGGTTCCGCCCTCCCTCCCCCTTCCCTGAAGGCAGCGTTGTCCTGACTGCAGGGGAAGTCTGTCGTACAACAGGCTTGCGGCTCTGCAGCTGAGCCGACATCGCATTAGTGAAAAAGAATAGTTTCACTGAAACGGTCTCCTACATGTGCTTGGTTTGCCAAGACTTGCTTAGTGGGTTTATCCCCCAAAGTGGATGCTCCTATCTCCAGTCCATCTAAGTCTACTGCCTTGCCAGTTTCTGATGCATCCGCACTGAAAGACTGGACTGACAAGAAACTTGAGGTTTCCCTCAAGTCCATTTTTGCCACTGCTGGTACTGCCATGCATCCAGCGTTCACTGCGGCATGGGTGAACTGGACCATTGCGGTCTGGTCTGAACAGATCACCCTGGCTGTCTTTCAGGGTGCTCCTACTTTGGATATGTTGCGGCTTCTTGCCAACATTTCTGAGGCCCAGCACTATGTTTCTGCTGCCTTATTTGATGCCATCCGTTTGGTGGCTAGGGTTTCCATCATGTCTGTGGATGCCAGACGGTCTCTTTGGCTCAAGATCTGGTCTGCTTACACTGGTTCCAAGAAAACCCTGCCTTTTCAAGGCACTTCATTGTTTGGGCCAGATCTCAAGGATCTGATTAGTGAGGCCACTGGGGGAAAGTACCCTTCTGTTCTGCCTTTGGTCCCCAGGAAGAAAACGCCTCTCAAGCGTAATTGGTTTTTTTGCTCCTTCCAGACTGAGACACGTCCGGCGAACCAGACGGTTCCCTCAGCTCCCCCTGCTTCTGGGAGGATTCAGTGGCGGACCCATGGGTTTTAAAGGTGGTGGCAGAAGGGTACAGGATCCCTTTTGTTTCTCTTCCTCCCTTTTGCTTTTTCCCTTCTCGTACACCCCAGGGCGCAGAGAAACACTGTCTGTTCAGTGGCGCTGTCCATGCTCTTCTGGACAAGGATGTTCTAGAACCTGTTCCAGTTCAGGACAGAGGTATGGGTTTTTACTCAAACCTCTTTGTGGTCTCCAAAAAGGACAGCAGTTGTCGCCCCATTTTGTATTTGAAGGATCTCAATTCCTTTGTGATCCAGACCCATTATCACGAGGAGTCTCTACAGATGGTGATTGCTGCTATATCCCCGGGTGAATTCCTTGCATCTCTGGATCTTCAGGATGCGTATTTACACATCGCCATTCATCCAGAGAGCCGACAGTATCTCAGATTTACCTGCGACCAAGGGCATTTTCAGTCTTCAGCTCTTCTCTTTGGTCTGACTACAGCTCCGCAAGTTTTCAACCATGTCCTCCACCAAGACGGCATCGGAGTTACTCCATACCCTGAAAGCCCCCTCTATGGAACTTCTTCATCAGCAGGTTCAGGACTGCATTCATGCTCTCACCCATCATGGGTGGATCATCAACATGGACAAGTCAGATCTTGTCCCATCCCAGCGCTTGGTCTTCCTGGGCCTTCTCTTTGACACTCAGCAGAGCATGGTGTTTCTCACGGACGAGGTAGCTCACCAGATCACCCACGGGGATTATGCTGTTCTGGCTCACGATCCAGTTCCAGCCAAGAAGCTGTCCTCTCTAGTGGGGAAAATCATCTCCACCATAGAAGCGGTCTCATTTGCCATGGCTCACACCAGGGAACTCCAGAGGTTTGTGATCCAGGTGTGCTGGGGTGAGCCGAACCTTCTGAAGATGTCAGTATCCCTTCCTTTTCATGTTGAACTGTGTTTTGTCATTGTGGCTCGACCTCTCTAATCTGCTGAAGGGCAAGTCCTTCCTGGTATTCTTCTGGACCACTGTGATGGCGGATGCCAGCCTCTCTGGCTGGGGAGCAGTCCTGGGTCGCCTGAGTGCTCAGGGTCGGTGGTCTCCTCCCCATCAATGTGTTGGAGCTTCGGGCGATATTTCATGCTCTTCGTCATTGGACACCTCAGCTGGCAGACTGCCCGGTCCGGCTACAGTCTGACAATGCCATGGCCTTGGATTACATCAACAAGTAGGGCGGAACAACAAGTCTTGCCGCTTGATTAGAGGTCAAGGCTATTTTGTCCTGGGCAGAAGAACACATTCTTGCCATATCCGCAGTGCACATTCCTGGCATAGACGGATTTCCTCAGTCGACACACAGTGGACAGTGGTGGTGAGTGGGAACTGCACTCAGAGGTGTTTACCCTCATCAATCATAAGTCTTCCTTGCATCGACCTGATGGCGACAAGACACAACTGGAAGGTTCCGAGGTTCTGCTGTCGCTGGAACGATCCTTTAGCGGTGGATGCCATGTCCATTCCTTGGTTATTTCCTCTGGCTTACATCTTTCCTTCCCTCCCCATGTTGCACAGGGTGTTGCGGAAATTGAGACTGGAGCTCTGTCCAGTCATTCTGATTGCTTCGTACTGGCCTCGACAGGCTTGGTTTCTTGAGCTTCTGGATCTGTCAGTGGCGGAGCCATTCTTGCTCCCTTGCCGTCCGGATCTTCTTCTACAGGGTTACCTGTTGGAGGATGTTCATCCGCTAGCTTTGGCAGCTTGGAAATTGAATCCTCAATATTGAAGAAAAAAGGCTTTTCTTCTGGTGTGGTTGCTACTAAACTCCGTGTCTACAAACCCAAAGCCTACTGGTCAACCTTCCTATCTTGGTGTGCTGATAGGGACCTATCTCGGGAATTTTATCTGCCTATGGTTCTGGCCTTTTTGCAGGACGGTGTGGACAAGGGCCTCAGTTTGAGTTCCATTAAGGTTCAGACTTTTGCTCACTCTTTTATCTTTCAGAAGCACATTGCCATTCTTCCTGATGTCAAGGTTTTCTTTCAGGGAGTTGCTCATACTCATCCTGTCTTTAAGTATCCTGCTTCTCTGTGGGATCTTAACTTGGTTTCTTTAGCGCCCTCCCTTTGAGTTGTTGGCTACTATTCCTCTATGCCTGTTGGTGTGGAAAATGGCCTTTCTCCTGGCGATCGCGTCCGTTCGCCGTGTCTTGGAGTTACATGCTGTGTCCTGTAAACAACCCTTTTTGGTGTTTCACAAGGACAAAGTGATGCTTTGCACTTCTCAGGAGTTTTCCCCCGAAGGTGGTTTTGGAGTTCCACATCAATCAGGAGATTGTGGTGCCTTCTTTCTGCCCTGACCCTACCTCTGACAAGGAGAGGGATCTCCACTTTTTAGATGTGGTGCTTCGTCTCAAGTATTATGTCCATCGCACTGAGTCTATCGGGCAATCTGACATGCTGTTCGTCATTCCTGAGGGTCCCAAGGCAGGAAGACCTGTATCCAAAGTGACTATTGTGTTCTGGATCAAGTCCACTATTTGTAAGGCTTACGAGCTGAGGAAGATGCCTGTTCCCTTTCGGGTCATGGCTCATTCTACTAGATCTGTTGGGGGTTTCTTGTTCTTACAAGAATCAGGCCTCCTCTGATCAATTGTGCAAGTCTGCCACTTGGTCGTCTGTGCACACCTTTTCGAAAAGCTACCGTGTTGATGTGCTGGCATCGGCTGATGCCAGCTCTGGGAGGAAAATCCTGGAGGCAGTCTTGTCTGTCTAGGATCTTCGGTTCTTGGTGCTTCCTTCACTTTTGAGCCCTGTTGGCTCTAGTTCAGTGTGCTGTGTAACAGTTTTGGGGTGTTGTTACCCCTGTTAAGTGTCCGTTGACACTTCATTTGTTTTGTTTGGCTGTCTCTGATGACTTTGGGGGCCTTGCGTCTGGTCCTTGCCTTACTTTACGCCTCTGGGAAACTCATTGGTTGGACATCCCAAAGTTACCAGTAACCTATATTGGATGAGAGAGAAAATAGGATTATAGTCTTACCTCTTAAATGCTTTTCTCTTAGTCCATACAGGTTACTGGTCTCCCACCCTGTCAAGGGACCATGCTTGGCTCTCCTGTGGCAGACCGTGGGGGTCCTTCTGGGTCATGCTCACAGGAGTCTTCTTTCCCTTCTACTATCTAGTCAATAGTGTCTCAAATCATACTGGAGCTGGTTGGCTAGCTGCAGCCAAGGAGGGAAGGTAGGCTCCACCCCCTGCATACAATTCTAGAATTGTACCTGCCTAATTAAAGGGGCGGATCGCTTACCCAAAGTTACCAGTAACCTTTATGGGCTAAGAGAAAAGGATTTAACAGGTAAGACTAAAATCCTCTTTTAATACTTCTGAATGCATTTAAGGAAAATAGATTTAAAGCATTATTCTCTTTTATATTGTGCTTTAGTTTACTGAATTAAACCTTAAAGAGCTTGAGCTTGTTTTTTCCTTTGCAACTGCTGCATATTTGTGTATTGCAAGGCAATATATAAATATGAGTTCTCTATCTATGGACAAGATGTTTTTCTATTATTTTGAAGATTGAGTTTGACACAGAGTGAAATATGCGTTTGCACCTAGGCAGACTTAAAGTTCCCCTGCAGGTCAGAACTTTGCTTTTCTGCATTAGCCTCCAATAAATGTGAGTTCCTGACTTTTAGAGGACTATTGCAATAGGATATTGAGGAAGTCTTTTCATTGTTTATTTAAAGCAGTAACAGAGGAGTTTTTCTTAAAGAAGCAGTAAAGTTTTTTATTTTATATACATTTATAATATATAGGGATTTTCTGTTAAGTAAAACGGGGTTACTCCCACTAGATGTATATTTCCAGAGTTATTACCGATTAAACCTGTGTGTTTTTACATTAGCAGTGCTCTGTAGTGGGCAAATTATTCTGTTACACCTGAAATAGGGAGAACATGTATATATAGTGTAAAAAGGTTCAATACAAATATATATTCAGACTGCCCAGGTTTTACCCTTTTGGTGGGTACGAAACATGCCAGGGGAAGGTGTTCCTGCTATGAGTTACAAGAATAGCCACTTTGCAACCAGTTAGAACCAGCATGTTTGGTGTCCGGATATTCACACAGATATGAGGAGTATGATTATTATGACATTATAGAGGTGTGCTGTGGGTTGCATGTTTTGGGAAGCCTTATGATTTTTCAGGTAGAACTCTGCAGTAGCATCCCTGACAGGTCCGATTGAGTGGGCTGTAAACGGTCAGGCCAGACCCATGACCCTCCCAGGTAACATCTAGGGGGTCTGGCCTCTTAGAAGCAACTGTGGACACCTATTTAATATGGGTTTTTTGGATAAAACCGTGAATTTCTTTGTAACAACTGAAGGTGGATATACCATCAGAAGTTCCCATGGACTCTTGAAATATCGGTAATTGTATTTAAGGATTTCTTGTGTTTCTCCCATTTTATTTTAAGGACTGTTTTCTAATGTATAATCTTTATTTGTGTATGTCCTTTATTTCTGTATTTTTGTAACCAACACTGTGAAGCCTTTTTTCAGATTAAATATTTAATTAAACCGCTCTTGTCTCTGTTCTCTAACATGAACTCACTACTTTGAAGAATGCTCAGTTAGAACACACTACTAAAGGGTTAATTCAATATGTCTGATTATTAAGGTGATTTTATACTGAAATTCTGTTGTGTTTGGGGTAACCTAAGATGCCCACATATAAAGTCTTGGTGGTGGCAGCGAATTGTAGTACTGGGGTGACAGTGCAGGAGGGATTTTCAGGGGTTAATTTGGTGGTTGCTAGTAATAGTAACACGTAACCAGGGGTCTGGTATTGTTAACCCTTTCACTCCCACACTCTCCCCTCTATCTCAGCAGGGCCTATATATATAGCCTTTGCTTGTTACATATATATATATGTAATCATGACATTTAAGCTAATTCTACTGTTGTATTAAAGTATATTTGCATTAAATAGAGAGGCAGTACTAATGGACAAAAAAATTGTGCCCTGTGAGGATAGGCTACTGTTACTAGTGCTGGAGGCAGAGTCTCGGCCTTGTTAGAATGTCCAGGAGATTTGAAAATTCAATCTGCCCATCTCCTGGAAATTCCTAACCATTTGAGTGCCAAGCCTGATGCTGAAACAAACAGCCCAGTGTCTCTCCCCACTACCTTTTCAGGTTTTCCCCCCAGTTTGGGAATCTTTGTTACAAGTTGACCTTTTATCAAGCCTTCATAGATGGTGTGTGTGCATGTACACAGATGTATAAAAAACCTAATTAAAGATGAGGCTAAGAATAAATGCTACCCATCATCTATACGGTACAAATATGTAACCTCTCCTGCCTTTTAATCCTTGTGTCTTTTGCAACATGTTAAAGACAGTCTATATACCTAGTCTTCATTCTATTCATTGTAAGTGATTGGTATTAACTGCCAAGAAATGGAAAGACTTCAATTCGTTCTTTTCACTGTGTAGATCAGAGTATGCAGTGCATGAAATCTGTGTACATTTTCTGTACTGAAAGTAATGTGATTCAATAGAAGAGGTGATTTTGTTTATCAAGACCAATAACTCTAATGTGTTTTGAAGCAGGTACAGTAATGAAGAACAAATCTTGGTATGGTACATTTTTCTGAAAGTATAATCTAATAAGCAAACAAATCGTAAAGGGACGCACTAAGATTTGAATGTTTAAATGATGATTTAAAATTTGTTCAGTCATGTTTGTTTACTAGCATAATTGCAGGTGTGTGGCAGTGCTTCGGCTGTGCGGCAAACTTTTTTGAAATAACCTTTGTCAGAGGCATCCAACACATTACATTGCAATGCATTGGTGTCACAAGCAACGGCTATAGGCCCTGCTGAGACAGTGGAGAGAGTGTGGGTGGGAATGGGTTAACAATACCAGACCCCTGGTTACCTGTTAGTATTCCTAGCAACCAACAAATTAACCCCTGAAATACATCTTACACTATCACCCCTGTACTACAATTTGCTGCCAAGACTTTATATCTGGGCGTCTAAGGTTACCCCAAACACAACAGAATTACAGTATAAAATCACCTTCATAATCAGACATAGAATTAAACCTTTAGTAACGTGCTACCTGAGCTTCCTTCAGAGTAGTGAGTTCATGTTAGAGAACAGAGACAAGAGCTGATTAATTGAACATTTAATCTGAAAAAAGACTTCACAGTACTGGTTACCAAAATATAGAAATAAAGAACATACACAAATAAAGATTACACATAAGCAAAACAGTCCATAAAATAAAATGGGAGAAACACAAGAAATTATTACATACAATTACCGATATTTTAAGAGTCCTTGAGGGAACTTCCAAAGGTATTTTCCCTTCAGTTGTTACAAAGAAATTCACCGTTTTTATCCAAAAACCCATATTAAATACTTTCCACAGTTCCTTCTAAGAGGCCAAACCCCCTGGGTGTTACCTGGGGGGAGGTTTTGCCTGACAGTTTACAGCCACTCAGTCATGACCTGTCAGGGTTGTTACTGCAGAGTTGTACCTGAAAAATCATAAGGCTTCCCAAAACATGCACCCCACAGCACACCTCCATAATGTTATAATAATCATATTCCTCATACATGTGTGAATATCTGGACACTAAACATTCTGGGTCTGTCTGGTTGGAAAGTGGCTATTCTTGTAACTCATAGCAGGAACACATCCCCCTGGCATGTTTGGTACCCACCAAAAGGATAAAACCTGGGTGTTTTAAATATATAGTTTTATTGAACCATTTTACACTATATATATACATGTTCTCCTCATTTCATAATATTTGACTGTCTCCTCGATGAACCCCATCAGAGCAAAGGGCCCAAAAACTTTTATGACCCCTATTTCCTGCTCTGGCGATGTTATCTACTTATCTAATTTTATGGCCTAGAACTGGTGCACTTGAATAACATCCAAATACAATACAAACTAATTTTACAAACCAGAGGCCCTGCAAGGGCAAACTCATACCTTGGCATGACACCTCCCCCTTAAGATGGTGAACAGAGGGATCAAGCCACAGGCTGATCAATTTGTTCACCATTAACCTCCATTCCCACCTGACAAGATGGGTAATCTGCATTTCCATGTAATCTGTCTTTCTCCCTCCCTGAGCCCCAACATGCCAATGGGAAGGGACTCCCAGTATAAAATATTGTTATCCTAATTTAACCAGTGCTTATCCATGTCAGAACCTGGCTTCTCAGCAGTGTCTCAGCCCTTCAAGGGAGGGGTCACTGCGCAGAGCGTCCAGGAAATTCGTATTGCCCTCCCCCCACCTGGCTGCAACAGAAAGTACAGCTCCCTCTGGCAGAGCATTGGGTGGGATGAGGTCTACCCCTTTCTCTGCCTGCTGGTCAGACAGCGTGACCCTTACATTACCATCCTCCTCACGTTCTACAGCTGCATCCCTGGCATACTGCTGACATGTTACCACTACTACCACTGGTACACCTCCCTGGCTCCCGCTTTCCTCCTGAGAGCACAACCTCTGCTCTCTGCATTCCCCATCCAGGAACATGTTACAGCAGGAAATCCCATTCCTCCTCCTTACTCCCAGACATCACAGTCTCACAGGATTTAGACACAGGCAGATCAACCCTCACTCCTGATCCCTCATCCTTAATTGTTACCTGGGGCACACCAAACCCTCTCCCTAGCCCTTCTTCACTCTGTTTTGGCATTTGGAACTCATTGTAATCACATTTTACAACACACCCTACCTCACTGGAAGGCATCACTGGTTCAGTTACAGGTAGGCATTTATCCATCCCCTGCTCTCCCTCCCAGCGATCACATTTCACAACATCCCCCAAAGTTTCACACAGTACCTTAGACTGAGCAGGACTTTCAGTTAGCCCTTTCCGTTTGCAATCTGTGTCCTTTGGAGCATAGTGACAGAGCATCCGGCCCAAATCATCCCCCAGCAGAACATTAACAGGGATATCCTCAGAAACCCCCACTTCCTGCAAATCTTTGCCTGCCCCCCAATCAAGGTACACACTTGCAATGGGCACAGCAGGACGCATACCCCCAGTTCCTTTGATGGACATGGTTCTTCCAGGTATCATCTCCTTTGTATTCACCACTTCAGGGTGCACCAAGGTGAATGACGCTCCACAATCTCTCAGTCCCATGGTTACCCGGTCACCAGCAGTTGCACTCTGCAAGTTATCCTCTCTCTTCCCCACAGGCCTGCCCACAAGCAAAACTGATGGTGGCCCTCCAGTGGCACTCCCACCTCCACGAGCATGTAGCGGTGGATTCCTAGTGGGGCAAGTAACCCTCAGATGACCAATCTGGTTGCACAGGAAACAACGGTGGGTATGGGGCCCACCAGACATAGCCCCTGCTCTACTGGCAGATGGTGGTGAGGTCCTCACTGCAGATCTTGTAGATGGGGACTGAACTGTAGCTCCTCTCCAGGTTGAAGTACCAGTTGACATAACTACACACCTAGATGCTGGTGCATGGATGTCTGTGTAGTCATCTGCCAGTTCTGTGGCTTCCCTAGCAGTTTTTGGCTTTCTTTCTAGAATCAGGGCTCTGTGTATGTAAGAACTGTTTCAGGACCATTAAGTCATTTACTGCTTCATAGGTGGTAGCTTGTAACCCTGTAATCCATTGCTTGTATGTGGTTTCCAGTTGTCCAACATATTGAAGCTGGATGAGACACTCTGCTGCATGCTCCTAAACTTTTTCCTGTAGGCCTCAGGAGTCAGATTAAAAGTTTTTAGCAAGGCAGATTTAATTGCCTCATAATCGTTATCTGTCTCTTGGGGAAGGGACACAAACACATCCAAAGCTTTTCCTTTCAACTGTGGAGTTAAATATCTCCCCCACTGGTCTTAGGGTAGATGATGCTGCCTGAACACCTTTCCAAACTTTTCAGAAATACATCCAAATCAGTTCCCTCTTCCAGGGAGGGAAAATCCTCCTTGTGGAGCCTAGATGTGCTGGTATCTGATGCAGTGTTGTTTGAGGAGGGCAGAACTGTGAACTGCAGCTTGGCCATTTCCAGCTCATGTCTTCCTTCTGTCTCTCTTTTCTGTGTGCAGCCTGCTGTTGAATCATCACTTGCATGGCCTCGTGAGGATTTGAAGCCGTCAGATGTCTGAATAAATCTGTAGAGCAAATGTCCATGACACTTTGAGGGGTACAAACACTAGGCATTCCATTATTTAGTGGTCCTGCAGTAGTAGAGTGCTCAGTAACCCTTTCAGCGTCAGTCTCTGACTCTACAGTGTGTCTGTCAGCTTCCACACGGTCTACAATAAGTTGTTCCTTGCTTTTGCCAAAAACTGGTAAATCCCTTGCTTGACACATCAATTCCAGGGTCTCTTTGGGCTGTTTGCGATAAGCCTCCATTTTCAGAAATGATAAAAACAAGAATGGGGAGGGGAGAACTGTTTTGCACACAGTATGTCTTTGAAATCAGCACTGAGCTTTGTCTTTAGAATTTACACAAAAATGTATGCAATTTCTTTTAGTGCTAAGATCCCCTTACAGGTAAAATCCAGCAAGCACAAAAAATCTCTAAATATATACTGACGCTGCCACCAGTTTGTCACAAGCAAAGGCTATAGGCCCTGCTGAGACAGTGGGGGAGAGTGTGGGAAGGAATGGGTTAACAATACAAGACCCCTGGTTACCTGTTACTATTCAGAGCAACCACCAAATTAACCCCTGAATTCCCTCCTGCACTATCACCCCAGTACAACAGTTTGCTGCCTCCACCAAGACTATATCTGGGCTTCTTAGGTTACCCCAAATACAACAGAAATACAGTATAAAATCACCTTAATAATCAGACATAGAATTAAACCTTTAGTGACATGTTCTACCTGAGCTTCCTTCACAGTAGTGAGTTCATATTAGAGAACAGAGACAAGAGCTGATTAATTGAACATTTAATCTGAAAAAAGGCTCCACAGTGCTGGTTACAAAAATCCTATATAATAAATCGCTAAAACGTGTATAATGACGAACTCATGCACAGTAGAGACTGATTGCCCCATGGCTAATACAGATCCAGCTCTGTATCAGCCACGGCACGGGTAGTGTCTACTGTGCGTGACTGCCCCTCGACTGGCTGGCAGTGGTACTGTGGCCCGTGTAATGGGCTTTTCAACTAGTACAGAAATAAAGGACGTATGGAAATAAAGATTACACATAAGCAAAACAGTCCATAAAATATAATGGGAAAAACACAAGAAATCCTTAACCCCTTAAGGACCCTTGACGTACCAGGACCGTCACGGTCCTTGAACTACTCAAGGACCGATGACGGTCATGGTACGTCACATACTTTTTACTTACATCGCTCTACTGGGAGCGCTGTAAGTAAAAATAGGGCCTGAAATAGACCGCTCCAAGATCGGAGCGATCTCTTTCAAGACAGGTCACGTGTACTGGCGCGTCCAAGTGCGCCTATGCGGTCATTATGGGACGGAAATGTCCCATGACCGCCGGTCCTTAAGGGGTTAAATACAATTACCGATATTTTAAGAGTCCTTGAGGGAACTTCCAAAGGTATTTTCCCTTCAGTTGTTACAAAGAAATTCACCGTTTTTATCCAAAAACCCATATTAAATACTTTCCACAGTTCCTTCTAAGAGGCCAAACCCCCTGGGTGTTACCTGGGGGAAGGTTTGGCCTGACAGTTTACGGACCACTCAATCAGACCTGTCAGGGACAGAGCTGGATTTCTTGTAAGGCAGAGTAGGCATCTGCCTACAAGCGCACCCCACAGAGGGGCGCCTGTTATTGGGACCCTTTTTTTTTTTTAATATATATATATAATTATTTATTTATTTATTTTTTAATTATCCTATCCCCCTACTCAGTCAGGTCTGCGCCTCCTTCAGCGCTCTACATTACTGAACAGAAGACCGCGCGGGAGCTCCAGCAGTTACAGGTCTGTGCTGAAGGAGGCGCAGACCTGTCCTGCCACGCCGCTGGACCTCCAGGGAGGAGGTAGGAAACGGGAGTGGGAGCAACGTGAGGGTAATATGGAGCTGATGGGGGGCAGTGTGAGGGCAAAGTGGAGCTGATGTGGGCAATATGGTGCTGATGAGGGGCAATAAGGAGCTGATGGCTGGCAATGTCAGGGCAATATGGAGCTGATGGGGGGCAAGTTGTATCTGATGGGGGCAAGTTGTAGCAATGTGGAGATAAGGGCAATGTGAGGGCAATATGGAGCTGATGGGGGGCAGGTTGGAGCTGATTGGGGCAATATGGAGCTACTGGGGCAATATGGAGCTGATGGGGCAATGTGAAGCTGATAGGGGCAATGAGAGGGCAATATGGAGCTGATGGGAGAAATATGGAGCTGATGGGGGGCAATGTGAGGACAATATGGAGATGATGGGGGCAGTGTGGAGATTAGGAGCATTGTGGAGGTGTCCAGTGGAGATGACCAATGGGGGGGGGGGGGCTTCAGATTTCTGTGCCTACAGGCTCTTGAGATGTAAATATGGCCCTGGTCAGGGATGTTACTGCAGAGTTCTACCTGAAAAAACATAAGGCTTCCCAAAACATGCACCCCCACAGCAGACGTCCATAATGTTATAATAATCATATTCCTCGTATCTGTGTGAATATCTGGACACCAAACATGCTGGTCTAACTGGTTGCAAAGTAGCTATTCTTGTAACTCATAGCAGGAACACCTGGCATGTTTGGTACCCACCAAAAGGATAAAACCTGGGCATTTTAAATAAATAGTTTTATCCATTGTACACTATATATACATGTTCTCCATATTTCATATATTTGACTGTCCCCTAGATGAACCCCATCAGAGCAGAGGGCACAATACCTTTTTTTGACCCTGTTTCCTGCTCTGGTGATGTTATCTACTCAGCTAATTTTATGGCCTAGAACTGGTGCACTTTGAATAACATCCAAATACAAAACAAACAAATTTTACAAACCAGAACTCATGCCTTGGCATGACAATTGGATACCTCTGTGGCATTCAAAGGGTTACATTTTTGTAAAGTTCATACCTTGTGGTGGGGCATAGGAACCCCTCCTGATGCCCCCCAGCTACTTATTTCCCAGCTGATTTGGTGGGGAGATCAATAAAGGTGACGCAAGGGAGCAAGAGAGCTGCCCTGCTATAATTCGGCCTGGAGACAGACAGGAGTGGGCGAGATCGGGAAACCCTCTCATGTCAAGAAGAGAGAATTTTTTTTTTTTTTTTTTTTTTTTAGTTGACATGTATCCCTTATTCTTCGCCCCCTGCCTCCTCAGCAAACTTGGACAGTGCATTTTGTTGAGGAGGCTGGGGTTGTGAGGCAAATGACTTGTGTTTGATTGAGGAGGCTTCTTAGCCCGCTGTCTCATCCTCCACCAACTTAAACTCACCCCACACATCCCATTGGCTGGTTACTGTCAATAAGCCTGCCCTTGGGTTTGGCTGTCATATAGCTATATTGTGTGTGCGTGTGCGCGTGTGCGCGCGTGTGTGTGTGCGCGTGTGTGTGCGTGCGTGCGCGTGCGTGTTTGTGTGTGTGCGCGCGCCTGATAAGGGGTGTCCTCTTCTACAATTTATTTTGAAAGATTTTAGAACTTTCTCTTTAAAGCAAAATCTATAATAATGCCCTTTAGATGTGCATAATATTTTATTCGATATGAGCCCTTTCAATTTTTGGTGGTAATGGCTCGAAGTCCAGCAGCAGATAGAGGAGGTTCAGGCGTGGTTCCAATGCTTATTTTAGCTTCTCTTGTATTTGAACTTGCACACCCTGTAATTTGAACCCTATAACTGCAACAAAAAACATGTAAATGTATAAGTATATGTAGCATAGCATTAGTATAACTGGGAGACATAGATGAACACACATGAAATGACGATGGTGAAATATGATATACCTTACCAATTATCACTTAGTTCTAGAAAATTACACTAAAATATTGATTCAACCAGTTACGTGCATCTTAGAACCTGAGCCCTATAACTGCAAAAATCCATGGTAATAAAATTGTCATGAAACTTATTAAATGTCTAGAAATACCATTTGTGATGTACCTTGTGTTGTCTGCTCTATAAAAATGTGTATGTGGATTTATTGTGTTACTGGCCTGCCAATTTATACCAAGACCAAATATGTCAATCTCTGTAAAATTAGTTTTTTAATAGTGACATTATAGAAAGTCTACAAAGCATGTTTAACCATTTAAGGACCAGAGAGGCCGGTTGCTTTGATGCAATTTTTATACATTTTAGGTACTGTTCCTAAGTTGCTGTAGTTTGGTACAGTTATGGACAGATTCAAAATCTCTCTCTCTCTCTCTCTCTCTCTCTCTCTCTCTCTCTCTCTCTATATATATATATATATATATATATATATATATATATATATATATATATATACGTTTAAAAGCCTGTGTACATGGGCCAAAGTGCATGAAGGCAGGTACTAATGGTTATGTCTATTGAGTATGACTGCATCTCTGGCTTGTGTTCGGGCAGTCTCTACTGTGTATGTGTGGCCTGCGTTCAGGAAGTTTTTACTGCGCATGGCTGAATTGGACAAACATATATCTGGCAGATTATTATATAGGAGATATATTTACTTATTTTTTTAAATGTTCTATTTTTACAAGAAACAAACAAAAAAACCCCATCTAAATCAACTTATAGAATTCTGGGTCTTACCAGAAGGAAGCCCAATCTGTTTTGAGAAAGTTATTGGTACACTAAACAACAAAAAAGAAAGTGTGCTTAAAATGTCCTTGCACAAAGCTCTTCAGACCTTTAAGGGTTTAATTTACAGAGAATCAATTTTGTGTGGATTGGTTCTCTAAAAGTAATATTTTATTAATGCTGTATATCATGTCCATGAAACAAACAGGGCACATCCTGCAGCACCTTAAACACCTTCCACTGGTCTTCTTATGCAGAAAGAAACTTTAAGGAGCAGTAAATGTTTTTATGAAAACCTAATATGTTATTGAGCTTTTCCTGCTATGTAAAACAAGGGTACCCCCACTGCTGTCAGTTGTTTTATAACTTGTTCAAATAATCAGGAAGTTACTTTATTGTGCATTTACTTCCTGGAAGTTCTAACTCACAGGAAGTGATTCTGCAGTTTCCATTTCATTCTGTGGAGAACTGTATGTCACTTTCCTCTCCATTAGAATGTAACAAAATACTACTTGGAGTTTGACCACTATAGGGCACTGGTAAAGAAAAAACAAAATAGGCTTAAACTGTAATAACTCTGTAAATATGCATCTTTCAGCAGTGGGAGTATCTTTATTTTACTCAATAGGAAATGCCCTACAGTATATATTTTTTCAAAAAAAGTTTACTGCTCCTTTAAGTGGGAAGAGTGTAGGGTCCTGTAAAACAGAATTGTCTACCTCTATAGGCATAATACCCATAGTCATTAAAGGTTATCTTGGAGAACTAGTCCACTCAGTTAATTCAATGTCTATTAGTATTTTCTCCCAAGATTAAAGTGATAGTAATACTTTATATGTAAAAATTATATATTTTAAAGTTATTCTCTCTGGTTAGAGATGTTTTATTCAAAAGTTGTAGCTCAGACTTGAATTTTTTAGGTGCAGTATTTCAGTGACTTGAAATTTTACAGTGGAGCTGTCGCTACACCATCTTATGGAGGATTATTAACTGACCAGCTCCACTGTAACATTTCAGGTCACCTTGATACCACATCTAAAAAAAAAAAAAAAAAAAAAAGAAAAAATCAAGTTTGAGCTGCAATAACTTTTGAATAAAACCCCTCTCAGTCTTGGGAGTACCTTTGTTTTACTTGGGAGGATAATCCCTACAATATATATTTGTACATGTTAAGTCTTACTGTCACTTTAAAGTAAGTGGGGGGTTCATTATTGTTAGGAGGTGTTAGTGTTCTGTTAACCCTTTGAGTGCCGGAGGGGGTACACAACTTATTGTAGATCAATGCGTTGTATAACCCTCTGGCAGTCAGTGGTAAGGGTTTCTGCTTTTATAGTGGATTGTATTTTTGTATTGCGATGGTAGTATGTTTATGTCTACTGTCAAATATAAGTACAACTCATTAAAATAATACAACTTTGTTCTGTCATGTTAAAGGGATTTTATCAGCTAAACATGAGAAAGGTCCATTCTCTCTTAAATATCTTGTATTCCTAGTCAGCATTTGCTTAACCCCTTAAGGACCCATGATGGTCCTGGACCGTCATGGAATTCCGGGGTCCCTGCGCCGCTACACACCGTTCGGGAAGTCTGGAATCGGATCGTGGAAAAAAAAAAAAAAAAAAAAAAAAAAGCTCTGTGATCCTTAAGTCCCCGCAAAGTGCGTGCGCGGCCGATCCTTAAGGGTTTTAAAAAAAACATATTAAAATGATTTCTTTGGTGCATAAGCCACAAAATATAGAATAAACAGCCTCCATAGACCACAGTTAATGCTCCCTTATCTAAATCCATCCTTGGCAATAACATTTTTTTTGCCATGTATTTACGTGAATGTGCATATACTCATATCTGTGTTTTGTTTTTTCTTTTTTTTTCTTTTAAATAATTGTATAAAACTTTTCATTCTTACATTTTTTCCTGTTCTTCCTCTTTTGTCCAGGGGTCCATTCAGTGTTGTACGACGATGCATCAACAGAGAAACTGGACATCAGTTTGCTGTGAAAATTGTCGATGTTGCAAAGTTTACATCAAGCCCAGGGTTAAGCACAGAAGGTAATCTTTCTATTACTGGAATATAGCTAAGCAGCATCTGGCTCTTCAGCTGTTGAGGACTACAACTCTCTGTTGAAGCTCTCAGTAGACTGCAGTAGCAAGATCACCACGTTTTAACCCTTTGAATGCCAGAGGGGTGTGAGTTGAACACCCCCTCTGACACCCAAAAGGTTAACCCGTTAAGGACCCATGACATGCCAGGACCATCGTGGGTAAACTTCCCTTAAAGGGATAATAATACTTAATTTTATCTTTGTTTTATTGTGTAGGCATTAAAAAACATGAAGAACGATATAAGTCTTATCTCTCAAACCTTTATGGTTTAAGAGATATTCACAAGCAAAGTTTCCCTTCCCGCCCATTTTACCTAGTGTAAGCCATCTCTTCTCAGATGTGGAATCTGGTTGTAAGACTAGACAGATAACAGAAGGGGACAATCTTCTTTCTATTAGAACAATGAAGGCCCTGACCCCACTGACAAGTTTTTCAGGTTTTTTCCTTATCTTAATTGAATATTGTCCCTCTCTGCAGTCTACCTGGGCCGCTCCCTTCTGCTCTGGCTGAACAGTGTTACATCAGTAAAAGGGGCGGGAGGGGGATACTTTGTCATTGAATTACTCTTGAACTACAACTTTGATAGAATTGAAATAACACTCTCCAAAGTCCAAATACTATAATGATTAACTAGAGCTGATTTTATTATGAAACATTACTATCCCTTTAACCACTTAAGGACTGGCGCACGCACGCGCGACAGGCACTTGAGGACCACTGGGTCTTTTTTTTTTCCGGTTCAGGGCTTCCGGAGCGGCGTTCAGCCGCACCAGGAGCCCTGAACTCCATGCCATGCCAGGACCGTCACTGGTCCTTAAGTGCCGGACCGCCTTAACGGTCCTGGAATGTCAGTGGTCCTTAAGGAGTTAAGGACCCATGACAGTCCTTGCACATCATGGGTTAAATGATAGCAGCGCTCCTCAGTGTGTGCTTCTGTCATGCTGATGAGAATGAAACTGAGTGCTCCAGGACCTGAGCACTCCGTTTCATTCATTTCCCGTTGTGCCAGTACACGTCATCGCTACTACAGCAGTCACGTGTACTGGCTTTTTTTTTTATTCACAAAGGCAATGTGTTTTACACATTGCCTTTGTTACTGTTCTCTTTCTCCCTCTTCCTTACTATAAGAGTAAGGAAAAGAGAAGCAGATTATAGACAACTAAATAGAGGCCAGAGTTGGGAGGTATTAACCCCTTAACCATTTGAGTGCCAGAGGGGTACGGGACGCATTGTACCCCTCTGGCACTCAAAGGATTAAGTGCTGGAGCTGGGGGGCAGGATGAATGTAGGTTCATTTATAACCTACTGTCAACTTTATATTAAAAAAAAAAAAAAAAAAAAGTTGAGCAAGAATAAAGTATTTTATTTACACAGACTAGCTGATAAACAGATCTACTGAAGTTCAAACAAACATTGATTGGTGTTTTACTGTTTTGGAGTAATGTAGTGCATTTATACCCAAAACCTTTGCTACAAAAATGTGGTAAACTGGGGGTTAGTAAGAGGGACTCTCTCATATTTTCAGTAATGTTTGCACTTTGAGCATTGTCAGAGCAGTGTCTGTTTGGGATGAACATGTTATTGACAAACAGATCATAAGATGAATGAAGCATAGTATGTTGTTGAATATATTTCACACGTCTTGTATTCTGCACTGGGCTATTTTTTACAAAATATATACTCATGTTCAAAGCATCTGAAAACATTTAAAACTTAGGAAATATAAGACCTGCTCCTGACATCCATTTGGACGGCCCTGGAAAATGAGCAAAGGTATTTGAGTTCAACATACAAAATGCTGGATAAAAAATTAAAAAATAAATGATCTAATTTGAAATTGGTTTCCATCCTTAATTTTTCTACATACCTACTGTCACAGAAAGTCTTATATATAGGTCTTAATGGGCATCCCATCACATGAAGGCATACTGCAAGCCAGAAGCCTGGTTTGCCTTTCTCTGCCATTTGTACCCACATATTACACTGTATATCAATAGCTGCTACCACAAGAGACTTTGGTCACCCTCTGATTATGACTTTTCGAAGACAAAACCCCAAAATGTAATAAAAAGGTATTATCAAAGTAGCTACCACTCTTCTCTAGGCTAAGATGAAAAAAAGACACAACCGAGGAAATTGATTTAATCTGATTAAAAGGTCACAAGATATAGTCTAAATGACATACAACATATAGGTCAAACCATGAAAAAAAAATGAAAAAGGACTAAACACAGAAAACCTATAAAGCTACCACTGCTTGTCTGTATTCTGCACTCTCAGGAGTATTGGCTTTTCAGTGATAGTGTTTTCACCACAGCTGCTGCCTGTCCTCTCAGTATGAGAGTGAAAGATTTTTCTGTCCACATTCACATATATAATAGACAATCCCTCTCTTAGAGATTGAGACTCTTCCACTTTGTGATACATTGTAAGGTAGTTTGGGCAACAGACACAACACTTACATTTTAAATGGATAGTAAAGTTTCACAAAAGCAGCATCTCCAATTAATCTTCATATTACTTGGGCCATGGAGAGTGTTATTTCAATACTGTCAGAGTTGTAGTTCAAGAGTAATTGAATGTTAAAATATCCCCCTCCAGCCCCTTATACTGATGTAGCACTGCTCATCTCAGAGCAACAAGACTGTCCAGATGGATTGCAGAGAGGGACAATCTTTAATTAGCATAAGGAAAAAACCTGTCAAAGGGGCAGGGTTTTCCTTATGCTCACAGTAAGGAGACTGTCCCTTGATGCGAGCTGTCTGGTCTCAAAACCAGATTCCACATTTGAGGGGAGGTGGGTTACATTAGGTAAAAGGGCAGGAGGGGGCAACTTTATCATTCAATTACTCTTGAACTACAACTCTGACAGTATTGAAATAACACTCTCAATGGCTCAAATACTACCTTTAAAGGTATTACATTATCAGTAGACCTGTTAAAGCACAGTTCTTGTACTTTTATCATGTGTTACAAAGCCTATTCTTATGGAAGCAGACTTAGAAAAAAGACCTTGGTTGTTCTATGTAGCCTCCAAATAGCTCCTATCAACTGCTAAGGGAATGGGAAAAATGCAACCCTCTGCAGCTCCAGAGACGCTGTCTGGCTTTCAAGCCTGAAGCATGGGATAAGACAAGAGACTGAACTGAGGCTCTTCATTGCAGATCAGTCTTCTCTTGCAGGATCATTGAGGGAACACATGTAGTTCTCATTTCAGACCTCATTTTGCTTCCCCAAAGGTTTACTGGGGCTCATGATGCAGCCCAGCTTCATTGGCAGGTCTGCTCTCCAGCTGATAGGACACTATCCAAGCTGTAGTTGCCCTTTTAACCCCTTTAGAGCCAGAAAGGTATCCAACGTTTTTGCTTTGTAATGTGTTGGATACCTCTCTGGCACTCAAACGGATAACAACCTTGTATAGAGAGAGAAGATGGTTCACATGGGTTACTTGAAGGCTCTGCATTACAGCTGTGTTCTAACAACCAGTCCTAGCTTATTTGCATGTCACGCTGGAGGGAGTGTGGCAGGAAGGTGACTGATGTCTGGCCCATGTAGAAGTTTACCATATAAAGTTTTGATTGACATTCACATGGTTTGACTGGACATCGGAGCTTGTGAGTACTATAGCAACCTAGAGTGTTGTCTGTTATTGATTTGCACAGAGGTCTCTTTGTGCAAGTAAGGTGGTAATCACATAATTGAACTGAATTGCCAGATTTGGGCCCACTATAATTATACACTGATGATATTGTGCATGGTTACCTGTATCAGTAGGAACCTAAGAGCAAAGCTATAGGAGATAATTAGACTGGAATAATCACTGGAACCATACCATTTTCTCTTTCATCCATTGTGGAACAAAGGAAACCTGAGGTAAAGTTTCCTCATCCACAGGGTAGGGACTTAAAGGGATAGTAATACTTGAAAATAAGTTTCTTTTATATTGTAGCCCTTAAGCCCCTGGAGTGACGTCATTGCTCCACCCTTCAGATTTGGAATCCAGTCCTGGGACCGGCTGTGCCTCTACAGAAGTGCTGAGATCACCATCTTTAAAAAGACTTTCTTAATTGGAATGGTCTACAAAGTGTGCTTTCAAGCCAGGCACACTTTGTACATAGTTCCAATTAAGTAGTTCTTTTCAAAGATCGTGATCTCGGCACTGCTAAAGAGCTGCCGGTTGCTCTGTGGACCGAATTCCAAATCTGTCCACTAGATGGCAGACTTGGCTGAAACAGCCAGGAAAAGAGCATTTTACTATATTTTAAATGTGAATATCTCCCAAACCATAAAGGTTTGGGAGATAAGACTTGTATAATTTTTCATGTTTTTTTAAGGGCTACAATATAAAATACAATTATTTTCAAGTATTACTATCCCTTTAATAAAAATAAAATATGGAAAGGCCTCTGAGACAGAGACTACCATCTTTCTTCCACTTTATCCCCACCTACTTTTCAGTTTCAAATGACCACTCTAGAGAAAGCAATTTATGGGCAGAATATTCATAGACTTCTTATTTTTATTTTTAGTGACATGGGGCTGTACAGTCCTCTATTAGGCGGGCTTCCAATTCACATTTTCAGCTCAGGATGGTAAACCTGTGGAAGTGGACTTGGTTATACAAGTCTATACCTCATTTTTGAGCTTCTTTGAAGCTCTTCTCTTATTATAAATGGGAAGCTGAAGACTGAAGCGGTGGTTGAGTTAACCTCTTAAGTTCTATGATACTGCTTTATGGTCTGGTTCCCGTGGCACCCAGTGTAATGTGGTATTCTGTCAGTGTTGCACTCTATTCCAAACTTTTATTGCTTCTGTACGTGTCTGTGTGTTCTTGGTGACTGTAAAGTGCTGTTAACCCTTCCTGTTACTTCTGTATTCATACTTGTCTTAAGTATTATGTGCATTGCACTGAGTTTGTTCGTCAGGCTGATGCTTTGATTTTCATCCCTGAGGGTCCTAGGGCTGGTAAAGCAACGTCTGTTGCATCTTGGATTAAATCTACCATTCGTCAGGCTTATGAGCTCAGAGGTAAACCTGTTCCCTTTTGCATCACTGCACACTCTGCTATGTTTGTTGACTCTTACTGGGCCTGTAAGAATCAGGCCTCTGCTGATCAGTTGTGCAAGGCGCCCACTTGGCCCTCTGTGCACACCTGTGCCAAACACTGTCATGTGGATCTGCTGGCTTTGTCTTTGTCAGTTTTGGCAGGAAAGTCCTGGAGGTAGTTTTGCCAGTCTGACTTTCTTTCCTGTGCCTTTTTGTTCTTTAACCTTTGAGCCCTGTTGGCTCTTGTTATTGTGTGCTGTGTATCTTGTATTTGCGTCCGTTGACACTTTGTTAGTTTGGGTTGTTCCGTGTCCTGGATTGTCCCTTGGGAACTCTGGTATCATGGGGACCGGCACTAGGCCCTTTCCTTCTCTTCCCATCCTCAGAACTTAATGTTGGTACATCCCCATTGTTTCCTGTAAGCTATATTGGATGACAGAGAAAACAGGATCTTAATCTTACCTGTTAAATCTTTTTCTCTTAGTCCATATATCTTATAGGTCTCCCACCCAGTGAAGGTGACCATGCTTGGTTCCTGTGGCTGGTCGTGGTGGTCCTATTGGGTCTGTGCTCACAGGAGTCTTCTTCTGCTCGCTGTCTAGCTCAATAGGGTTAGTGTCTCAAATCTAACTAGAGGGGAGCAGCTAGGTAGCCTGTTATGGAGTAGAGGGAGGCTCCTCTGCTGCAATTCTTGAAGAATTGTTCCAGCCTACTGGGAGGAGGTGTTTCCACCCCAAGGTACCTGTAAGCTATATGAACTTATAGAAAAAGATTTAACAGGTAAGACTAAAATCCTATTTTAGTAACAGCAACTCTAGGCAACTTCCCAAGGTTAATGTCTAGGAAGCGGCGAGAGAAGCTCTGTGGGATGGACAGGTGGAATCTGGATGTAGATTGGAAGAATCTGGGAGTCAGAGCCTCAGAATCAGGACAGTGTTATAAGAGGATTTTAGTCTTACCTGTTAAATCCTTTTCTCTTAGTCCATATAGCTTACAGGTACCATGGGGAGGCGACAGCTCCTCCTAGTGGCTGGAACAATTCTTCAAGAAGTTGCAGGGTGGAACCTCCCTCTCCTCCCAGCAGGCTACCTAGTCTGTCCCATCCAAATAGATTTGAGACAATAAACCTACAGAGCTAGATAGCAAGAAGGAGAAGAGGAAGACTCCCACGTCCAACCACAGGGAAACTAGCATGGTCCCTTTCACTGGGTGGGGGACCTGTAAGCTATTATGGACTAAGAGAAAAGGATTTAACGGGTAAGGCTAAAATATTCTTTTCTCTGTCATCCAATAAAGCTTACATGTACCATGGGACTGTACCAACATTGAGCTCCCATGGGTGGAAAGAGAAGGAAAGGACTAAGCGCCACTCCCCGTTATACCAGAGTTCCCATGGACTATCCAGGACACGGAACAGCCCAAACTAACTCTCAACAGACACTGAATAACAGTACACAGCACACAAGAACAAAAGCCAAAAGGGCTCAAACCGTTAAAGAACTATAAGGCAGAGGAATGAAAAGTCCTAAACAGGAAAAACTGCCTCAAGGACTTCAACCGAAGCCAGAACATCCACATGAGTGTTTGGCAAAAGTGTGCACAGAAGACCAAGTGACCTCCTTGCACAGCTGTTCAGCAGAGGCATGATTCTTGTAGGCCCAGGAGGCCCCAACAGACCTGGTGTAATGTGCTGTAATTTGCAAGGAAACAGATTTCCTTCTGAACTCATAAGCCTTGCAGACTTAATCCAGGATGCAACAGTCACCTTGGACACAGCCAAACTAGCCCTAGGACCCTCAGGGATAACAAACGAAGCATCCATCTTGAGAATAGATTCAGTACGTTGCACATAAAACTTGAGGCAATGCATTACATCCAACAAGAGGAAATCCCTCTCCTTGGCCGATTTAGGGTCAGGAGAAAAGGAAGGCACTGCAATCACCTGATTGATGTGGAACTCAGAGACCACCTTAGGAAGAAATTCCTGGGAGATACATAGTACCTTCTTATCCTTGTGAAACACCAAGAAAGGGGGTTTGCAGGATAATGCCTGCAGTTCTTCAACTCTGGGGACAGAGGCCACAGCCAAAAGAAAAGCCATCTTCCATGTCAAAAAATGTAAAGGATTAGTAGCCAGGGACTCAAAGGGAGGCCGCTGCAATACTCCCAAGACAAGATTAAGGTCCCACTGAGGAGTGGGAGCCTTGTAAGCAAGGAAAGCATGAGCGACACCCTGAAAGAAGACTTTGACATCTGGCATCATGGCAATGCTGCTGAGGTTCTGAACCTGCAAGGAACTAAGGCTAAAGCCTTTGTTCACACCATCCTGCAAGAAGGATTAAATAGATGGAAGGTCAAACTCCTGGGAGGACAGATCCCTGTCCACATATCAAGAATGAAAATAGGCCAAACTCTGTGGTAAGCCTTAAAAGAGACAGGTGTCCTAGACTGGATCATGGAGGAGACCACCTCAGGAGAAAATCCCTTCCTCCACAAGATAGAGGCTTCAACAGCCATGCTACCAAAGCTAGACTGTCCATGTTCTTCCAGAGGTAACCCTGGAGGAGGAGATCCAGTGTGTGGCAGAGAAAACGGATCTAGAGCAGCCAGAGCCAGCAGTTCTGGAAACCAAGGCTGTCTGGTCCAACAAGGTGCGATCAGAACTACAGATGCACCGTCCATCCGAATCTTCCTCAGAACCCTGAATGCCAAGGAATTGTCAGAGCATCCACTGCGAATGCCAGAGGATCCTTTCAGCATGAGCAAAAGATCTGGACCTTCTGGTTGTCCCTGATGGCCATCAGTTCAATCAAGGGAAGACCCCACCTTTGCACCAACAGGTCGAAGACCTCCGGATGGAGTGCCTACTCCCACATTTTGGCGACAGAGGAAATCTGCCAAAATGTTTTCTATGCCTGGAATGTGTAGGGTGGAGATGGCAGGAACATGCACCTCTGCCCAGGCTAAAATAGCCTTTACCTCCAACCAAGCAGTTGCTTTTTTGGTGCCTTCTTGCTTGTCGATGTAGGTAATGGCTGTTGCATTGTCTGACTTGATGCAGACTGGGCAGCCTCTCAGATGAGAGGTCCAGTGCCTCAGGGAATGGAGAATCGCCCGAAGGTCCAAGATGTTGATGGGAAGGATGTTTCCTCCGCCAACAACCCTGAACACCCAGATGTCTGAGAACAGCTCCCCAGCCGAATAGGCTGGCATCGGTCATGAGTATGGTCCAATACGGAATCACAAACAGTCTCCCTTTCCTCAGGTTGGAGCTGTCCAACCACCAGCAAATATCCAATCTCACTTCTTGAGGGAGAGAGACAGTGTGATCCAGGAGAGCCGGATTCCCCCGGCACACATGGATTACAAAACTCTGAATCTCCCTGGTGTGAGCCCATGGAGTACGGTACCGCCTCCATAGTAGATATCCTCTTGCCCACCAGAGAGGAGAACTTCCTTGCCGGAGCAGAAGTCCACTTCAGAGCTTGTGAAACCTTGGATGTGATTTGTTGCACTTAGTCTTCCATCAGGAATACCATGCCCTGCTGAGTGTCGAAGAGGAGACCAAGGAAGACCAGATCCTGAGAAGGAACCAGAACAGACTTGTCCATGTTTAGGATCTAAGCACATTTCTGGACCTGTTGGTCCAGAAGATCCCTGGAAGGAGCCTTCAGCAGAAGGTCCATGTATAGTGGCTTTGTTGTGTAGGAAGGCAATCAATGCCCCGAAGACCTGAGGAGCCGTGGTGATCCCAAAGGGCAGGGCGGTAAACTGGAAGTGTCCTAGGCTGCAAGAGAACCTGAGGTACTTATGACTGTCCGGATGAATCGGAAAGTGCAGGTACGCATCCTGCAGAATCCAAAGAAGCCAGACATTCTCCTGGACACATCGCTGCAAGGTCAGTGCTCAAAGACTCCATCTTGTATTGAGTACGGACCACAAATGAATTGAGATCCAGGACAGGACTGCAGCCACCCATCTTGGTAACAAAAAAGAGGTTGGAATAGAAACCTGAATCTACCTCTGGCTGAGGTACCAGAACTAGGACTCCCTTCTCCAAGAGAGCCTGAACTGCCACGTTGAAAAGACTGAGCTTTTTCCTGTCCCTGAGGTGAGTGAGAAGGGAGAAATCTGAAAGGAGGTAGGAATCTGAAGCGAATCCTGTAATCTCCTGAAACCACCGATAACACCCTCTGGTCCTCAACAGAGCCTGGCCAAGTACTCAAAAACTGTTTCACGCAACCACCCATAGCTGAATGCGGACCAGGGTTTGGCAAGTCATGCTGAAGTAGGTTTGATGGGTTTGGTTGAGGTGTATTTTCGACCACCCCTCCTGCCTGGACTTGGTGGTGGAGCGGGAGGTGCTGGCCTGTGGCGGCACGGGGTTCAGCTTTTGCGTCTTGCTTTGGCGAGAATGAAAGGAATGCCATTTCATCGCCTGAAGATTGCCCTTAGGAATCTGAGATAACAAAGTACTCTTACCCCAAGTAGCTACACTGGTGATATTCTTCAATTCAGGGCCAGAAAGGGATGTACCCAGAAAGGGAAGAGAGACCAGTGATTTCTTAGAGATCAAGTCTGCAGAGCCAATCTTAAGCCACAGTGTGCATCTGGCAACAACAGAGAAGGCAAATGTCTTGGCCTCAAGCCTAATGGCATCAAGCAAGGCATCAGTGATATAATGCTGAACCTTTGATATGTTTGCAAAAATGGGCAAAAGGTCCTCCTTAGCGGCACCTTTGCGTGCAGCGTCAGTCAACTGTTCAGTCCAAGCTGCAATAGCCCTATTAACCAAAGCGGATGCTAAGGTGGGTCTCAAGGCCACACCAACTGCTGCAAAGATAGCTTTAAGGAAAGCCTCCAGCTTCCTATCAGTCAAATCTTTGAGCGCCGAAGCATCCTCACCAGGCAAGGAAGTAGGCTTAGCCTGGAAATAGGGGAATCAACCTGAGGTGGTGTATCCCACTGAGCCAAGGCAGAGTCTGCAAAGGGGTACAGCTTAGAAAATCTCTTAGAGTGACACGCTTGTCAAGGGCCTTCCACTACCCAGGATAATTTGATCCAGAGTGGGATTAGGTGGAAAAATAGTGCTGGAAAAACAGTGATGGAATTCTTGCAGAGATACGTCCCAACACAATCTATCTCATAGAGATCAATGGAGCATTGCGGCTATGCAGTAAAGTGCACGCTTAAAGGCGCGGAATTCAAATAAAACAGTTAAAAAACTGATAAAACACATACAGAACACACAATAAATAAAATACATAAACCCAAGCGAGAAATGAGCAAAAGGGTATCCCCAACTCAATAGCATGGCATGGAAGGGTTTAACTACTACCAACAGGTTGTTTGACCCCTGAGGAAGCGAGGAAGAGTACTCACAAAACGCGTAGGGTCTGTTATTATAGGTTTTTATAAATTAATAAAAAAATTTAATTATTCTTATATGCTCTGGAGCATTGATGCTTTCTGTTGAAATCTGCAAGGTACCATTCTAGGTGAACAGCCTTATCTGCTTATCTGGTAGCAAAAACCAGTAAATACGATTATTCCAAGAGGCAGGATTTAGCCTATGTATCCTGTAAGTACAATCTTTGAAGTGGGATATTTTCATTTGCTCTGGGATACTACACTTAGAGGTGGTTTGCGCTTTCTCTTTTTACATGGTTCTCTCCCAAGGCTGCAAGGGTCCACAATCAGCGCCTGTTAACTGAGCGATCCTCCAGGGGAAATCAGTAATGCTAACCTGCCTAATCAGGGAATTTTCATACCCCATAGCTAAAATAATAAAATAACTAAAAACTAAGCAGAACTGTTCTCCACCTTCCTTTTAGGTGATGGAACAAATAGGGGATTTTCTGCCTCAGATGCCTTTATTTTTATTTATTTATTTATTTTTACGTGCTTTGGCCACTTTTATGAATTTTCCCTTAAATCCTTTTCTCTTTATCTATGTGGAACACACAACTCCCACCAAGAGAAAAATATGTGGTTTACATTCCCAGGAAGAGGAGTCCTCTTGGGTTCTTTGTTCAAAGGAGGGAATATTACCCCATGGTTTCTGTGTTCCACATGGACTAAGAAAAAAGGATTTTACAGTAAGGTTAATAAAATCCTCATTTTAGAGATATCACAGATACAAGCGGTTAAAACCATGTTTTAATTCAAAGGGAAATTTGTGAAGTATTATTTGTCTCCTACAATGCAGTTAGTTTGCCCCATAACTGCCTTTAACTTAGCTTTATGCATAAAGCCCAATATAAGTGACAGAAGGTTTTTTTAATTAAATCTGGGGGCTTATTTTTTTATTTTAATACTCAGATTGTAATTTCCATGAATTATACATGTATTTGTAGTTTGAATGTCTGCATCCTGTATACATAGAACACAGACAATGGCTAGGATGTTGGTGAATGTATGGTTCTGTGACTGTGAGTGGACAGTAGATCAAGGCTGGGATGACAAAAGTTGTATGTATGTATGGTGGTATGAGTACCAGTGGGACAAGGCTGGGAAAGCAATGTATGTGTGTTTCTATGACAGCTCTACCTTGTTCCACTACCAGTAGACAGTGGAGCAAGGCTGGGCAAACAGATTCTGTGGATACCAATGGAACGAGGCTTGCATGTCATTGTATGTGGGGTCTGCAACTACTAGTAGATAGTGGAACATCTCTGGAGTGTTAGAAAGTGGATTGTGCAACATGTCTGGATTGTTAGAAAGTGTATGTGTTCTTTTGCCATTACTAGTGGATGGTCGAACATGTTTGGGTTGTTAGAAAGTGTGTGTGTGTGGTTCTGTGGCTACCAGTGGAACAATGCTGAAGGAAGCAGTGTATGTGGGGTTCTGTGACATTTGAACAATCCTGGGAAAGCAAACAGTGTATATGCGTTTCTGTGACTACCAGTAGACAGTGGAGCAAGTCTGGGGAAGCAGACTATATGTATGGTTCTGTGACTACCAGTGGGACAAGACTTGCATGTCACAGTGTATATGTGCTTCTGAGACTACTAATGTATAGTGGAAATATTGGGGGTGTTAGAAAGTGTATCTGTAGTTCTGTGATTACTAGTGGATAGTTGAACATGTCTGGGTGTTAGTGTGTGTGTGTTCCTGTGGCTGCCAGTGGAACAATGCTGAGGAAGCAGT
This sequence comes from Rhinophrynus dorsalis, assembly GCA_037306005.1. Classification (NCBI taxonomy): domain Eukaryota; kingdom Metazoa; phylum Chordata; class Amphibia; order Anura; family Rhinophrynidae; genus Rhinophrynus; species Rhinophrynus dorsalis. The sequence goes on along the minus strand of CM074719.1, from coordinate 166,118,686 downwards.
GTATGTGGAATTCCATGACTAACACTGGGACATTTGAATAAGGCTGGGGAAGCAGTCAGTGTAAGTGTAGTCCTACGGTTACCACTGGGCAGGGGATCAAAGCTGTGTGATCTGTGACTACTAGTGGATTGTGAAATAATACAATGGCAATCAGATAGTGTATGTTTGCCACAAAGGTGTCCAAAGCATCGTAAGCTGTGCTGTATTATTTTTGTTTTATGCTTTCACTGGTATTGATTTCCTTCACAATTATTTAAAGTGTTAGTAATGTCCCTGATGACCAAACATGGTCTGGTTTCTTCCCAATTATGGGTAATTTCCAGACCATAAGATTCTAGGGCCTAGATCCACTAAAATTCGAAGAGGGCTAAAAATGTCGATGCACTGTCGGAGCAATGTCATGGGCACATCGACAATATTCACTAAAGTGTCTACGACATTACATCACCATCATTCTGACAAAAAGATGCCCACATCGACATCAATTCGATAGATTTACAAATTTTCATTCACCACATCGACAGTGGCCTTTTTCCACATTCGTATGCAAAGGGGTGTGTTGAGATGTTAATATGACACTTTGACACATTCACTAAACTCCGATAGCAGCCTGTGCTGTCGGAGTTCACTGTCGCAAATTCACCTACCTCAGGCTGGCGAAATTGGGATCTCCCTGTACTTTCCTATGGAGTAAAAGCCCCATGGGGATTTGTGGCTAGCAGTAGTCAAGAGGGAAAAGGTCAGGCAGTGAACATGGGGATCTGTGGTTACCAGTGGTCAAGGGAACAAGTGTGGGGACCAAGAAGTGTATATGAGTTTCTATGGCTACCACTGGACAAGGGAACAAGGCTGGGGGGCAAGTGATAGCCACAAATCCCCATAGATGCTGCATGACCCCCAGTCTTGTTCCCCTGTGTGTGTACAACATGTATAATATATGATACATAGGTTAGGGGATAATTGTGTAGTGCTTGATGTACTATTTTTGTTTATTTTAACCCTTTGAGTGCCTCAGGGGTGAGCAATACACATCCCTATGGCAATCAATGCTGTCCATGATGCTGAAAGCCTTCTCTTTATTCCCCTACTGGCAAAGTAGGGAAGCAAAGAATACTGTTCACCTTCACAATTGTCATAGTGTTGGAGATGTGTGAAGAGAGGAAGGCCCTTTCACAATGACACTTCGACAATCCTGTATGCTAATAGGGACCTTCTCCACCCCTCCGCTTGCATCTGACAATTTTAGTAAATATGTTGATGTGTGTGTAGACTGAGATGTCTACACAAGATCATATCGACACAGCATCGACCTTTAGTGCATCTATGCCAAGTTGTCTGTCACAGGGGCCTTAATCTGGGGTTATTCCCAGAAAATGGTGATGTCTGGTCACCCTAGCCCAGTATCTCTCGTCATTGTTTGAGAAGAAGACAGGTATGGCTTCCTGCAGCACAACTGCAAGCACTGGAAGCATTATCCTGCATTTAGCTTAATTTATTAGAATTTAAACCTACAATTTACCAATTGTGTATTTAATTAAAAACTAGCAAGATGTGCATATTTCACATTTATAACAATAAGGAGAAGTGCATTGGGTTTTGTTTTTTATCATTTAGTGCACCCCTGGTAACTTAATGTAGATATTTTGCTTCTGCTCTTGATTGGGACCACTGATAATGGTTTATATTAATTGCAGGAAAACATATATTGGCAGTAGTGTGTTTGTGATATTTTCCTGTTTTTGAATAAGCACTTGGTGGTGTACGACCTTCAAAACACTCTTCAGCTGCTCATTTGAGATTTTTGATAGAATACACTTTTATTAACAGCTGCTCTTATTTGGATAGAGTAAACGTGTCTCATGTAGAAAATTCTTCATTTAAAGAAACACCCAAACAGCATCTTTATACACTTAACAATCTGAGTGCCAGAGGGGTCTGTGCACATGTACTTACTCTTTGCGTCTTATTTATCAAGCTAAAGATGTGCAATTCTGGAGCAAAACTGCATCATAGAGAGAAAATAAAAAAGGCTATTGATTTAAATGGGGGTTTTAACCTATCAAATGCTGCAGAGGTCTCCAGTGCATTGTGAAGCATTGAACTGGAGACCAGTCTAGCATTCAACGTGTTAAAAGCCCCAATTTTCTTCTTTCCAGTGTTAAACACAGGAACCATAGACTAAAGTATCCTCCTTAAGGAAAGCACGTACCTTAAAAGGCTCTCGGTAGGACGAGACTCCTTCCCTATGCTTTACTCTCACCAATCAAAACAAAAATGATCTTTGTCTCCCCCCATTGCAATAGGGCTTTGTAATCCCTCGTTAGGTGGGATCCTATCTCTGACTTCCGCTGACGGTTTAACCCCTTAACGACCCTTGACGGTCATAGTACGTCAAGGGTCGATCTGACTGAACGACGCATGACGTACTATGACCGTCATGGAGTTCCGGGCTCCCCCCCACGGCTGCACGCCATTCAGGGAGTCCGGAACCAGAAAAAAAAAAATGCTCCGGTCGTTCAGTCGCGTCGCCGCGACGATCGGCCGGTTGTTAAGGGCCGTCGTCGTCTTCTTGCTGATAGATTTTATCCATCAGTGGTGATTTTTGGATACCGAGGCTTGAGCCTCACTACTCCATCTTCTCGGATTGGGTTTGAAGTCACAGGTTTGGATTCTTCTTGGTCTGTGTTGACTTGTCACAGTTGGGTTGGTTTCACAGGGTCTTCGCTGTGATGGGCCGCGGGTAGAGGTCGAAGGGGTTTGCAGTGGTGGCAGTGAGTCTTCTGATCAGAGGGTTCGGGTTCTGATCCAGCCCTTGGCAGAAGTTCTTACTCAGCTTCGCTAGGTGTTCGTCCAACATCTCTATGTCCAGCTCCCTGTGAAGGTCAGCTATCCTTACGAATCTTGGAGCTCCAGATGATATCCGCAGGACCTTGTTCTGGACTACCTGAAGACTCTTCCCTTGACGCTCATGGCAAGTGATCCATGCTGGGGAGGCATACGTCAGGGTAGGTCTGATGATTGCCTTGTAGATGTTGATCTTTTTCCGGAGTGGCATGGACTTTGTCTTCAGGAGTGGGTACAGTGCTGCCGTCTTTCCTGTTGCCTTCTGCTGAGTATTCTCAATATGGCTTCCCCAGTTGAGTTTGCTGTCCAGGGTCACACCAAGGTAGCGGCTGCTGCCCTCCCACGGTCGTTAAGGGGTACCAGAGTGTAGACTATATAAGAACTGGGTCTGCTAGAGAATAGCTTGCACTGTCATTCTTTTTCTTTTAAAGGGGAACATTCACCTGAAAAAAAAATTGGAGCGCTGGTTATAAGTCCTAAAGCAATACCAGCGCTGGGTTTTATTTTAAATCTACTGACCTGTGAGCCGAGATATTAATGGTTGAAAAGTGCCACTTCCGCATACTGCGGCACCCTGTACCTGCGGCACGGAGCAGCAGGACTTCCCACTTCGCTCCCAGAAGCCCCAGCGAGCGCGTTCTCGCTTCACCTCGGAGCTCTATTGTGTTGGGCTAACGTTACATCCGGCTCAGTTTGAGATGCTACAGAGGAGCATTGCACAGGCACTCAAAGTGTTAATGGAATGCTATTTCTAAATCACAGTACAGAGATCCCATCCACAGAGTGCTAAGAAAACAGGGACATAAGCAAAGCTCCTAGTTCCTTCCACAATAGCTGCAGATCAGCTGTTCCATGTAAGCAATACAGTCTGATCAGCTGATCAGTGCAAATGGTACAGAGCTATGCCTGCATTAGAGGGAGCAGGTCAATTTACAGTGCTATCTTGTAATATAAGGCTGCATGCGTCATATTACACATATTAGACAACAACACTCTAAGATGATCAGAGTCCTTGGGTGTTGTTATATCTCTGGACTGTTGATGAGGTGATCATTGGCTCTGCATTGTTTACATGGAACAGCTGATAGATAGCAATGGCAAGATCACAATTTCTTCAGACACCCTCAGAAATATGAAAATGGATATTTAAGGCAAATTTAAATTTACATATGAGCTATTGGTGAACTAATCACTGCAACATGGTAACTCTAATGACATCCTAGTGAAAGGATGGCAATGTAAGGCATATCTGAAGTGTAATCACAGGGATAAAATGGCAGTTTAGAACATACATCAGATGGATTTTATCTAAATCTCCACTATATTGCCAAACTAAGTTTAATGCTTCTCCCCCTAGTAGTGCTGTCATGTTGGAAGAGTGATACATGATGTCATATGTATAAAGTAACGTGACTTGTTCTGGAGCATGTACAACTAACACAAGTACCAGTTTATTTCACTAGGGTTTTTAACCATTTGGATGTCAGAGCTCTCCAGTGTGTTTTGTTAACGACCTCCCTAGCATCCTGATGGTTAAATGTTCCATTTATCTAATTACACATTTTCATTTGTCCCCTGTGGTGCAGCTGATTGACTCCAAAAATGTCTTCATACAGCTGATCACTTGTCAGATGTCCTATTATATCTATGTATGTTTAATAGAACTCTCTTTACTTATTTTCTTATTTATTTTGTTAGCTCCCATGGCCCTCTGTTCAAAACAAAAGTGATGTAAATCTTAGACAAACAAATATGTAACATGGGACAAATGCAAATCTCCAAATTCTCATTAAATGAAATACGGAATTGAATCCCTTGCGTTACAGTGAGGTTTCCAACTCAAAGGGAATGTGTTAGAGATCTCTAAAGGGGTAGAATCCCCTATGGTACAGTTTTCTTTTGAGCATAGTGTCCTTTGTATTTTTTCTCCTCTAGATCATTCAATAGATCCTATACTCACATGCACAGTAATAAGTGTAGTTGTGCTTCATTTAACAAGTACATCCATTTCCTCCATTAGTAAACCTATTTAATTTCACCTTTGAAACATTGAGTGAAGAATAAGAACTGCAGCATTTTTCAGTAGTTGCATAGCTCAGCGCTCTTATGATTTTCTTTATTAAGATATCTGTTCCTATAATGTGTTTGAATATATTTAAATACGTTGGCACAAAATGAATGATTTTACACTTATTCACAGTTTTGCTTTTAGGATTTCAAATCAATGGCTTTTTGATGCTTTCTGACTGAAGGAATAATTTGGTAACAATTTTTTAAGCAATCTAAAATCAAAATGGAATTGAAAAATCATTATTTTTTATATTCTTCAATATGGAAAAAATGGATAGAATAGATTTTCATTTTTTCTGAAATAAAATTCAAAAGTTAGAGCTCCAGTGGTTCCCAAACTGTAATCAGGGGAACCCCTGGGTTACCTGAAATTATTCATGGGGTTTCTCATCATATTTTGTAGTGGAAGTTAATGAATATTGGGATGGCAGACAAAGAATATGTACTAAGGAAAAGTGGGGAATCCAACTTCACCATATTGAAGAGAAAAATAGGCCTCCAACCAATAGCAAGGTTTTAAGGCTCAGATCATTTCTGAAGGGTTCATAGCTACACATTTGGCACAAAGCACAGGTGGCTGCTGCAGCTTTTTACTTTGTTCTCAAGTCTGGTTCTTTGTCAGGCTTCCGTGAGATTTAGGGGAGAAGTCTTGACTCCTTTTCCTTTATACCACACATGGCTCACAGAGGAGGCACATAATTATCTTTTCTTCACCATCAAGCAATTGTTTTTTTTTTTTTTTTTTTCTTACTCTTCTGCTTTATTTTCTTTGGGTAGCTCTGAATATCACTTCAGAACACAAAGTGGCATATGAGGAATCCCAAGACCACCAGAACTATGGTGGTTTCTGTGGGTCCTAATTTATATCTAGACAAGCCTAAAGCTCAGTCTGGTCAGGTATGTGTCTCTTGTTTTGGGGACCATTTACAGTCCTCCTCTTGTGTGTCCTCCTTGACACTTGGGACCAGGATCCCCCCCCCAAAAAAAAAAAGGTCTTTGCTCATACGTCCCATGTGGAAAACAATTACCATGGGGTTGGGTCCATCCTCCTGGAGGGCAGTACACATCACAAAAGACATGGTCTTTGGGGTGGAGACTCCTCCTTCCTCCAGCTCAATCCCCCACCTACTCCCAAAATTCATGTGTCTTGCAAAGCAGTTGGAGTGCAGTGTCCATCCTGTTAGTTTTTTTCTTAGGCTTTCTTTTATTTTTTCTTTGGATACGGGGCCGTATGGGCCCATTAGGTGAGCTACCATCACTGGACTTCACTGGATTTGGATTGCCCAGTTCACAGGTTCTTTATGGACACGTCTTGCCCTGTGGAGGGTGGCTTTAAGACGGGTCTTTTCCTCGTGGCTGATTCTCTAGAGTTTGAGTTGCCTCTCTCTACAGAGGCTAATGTGAGCACAGCTCTGCTCTGGCACTCATTATGGGTAATTTTCTACTCTTTAGTGGGCTTTGGCTTTCTCACATACATCTTTCCTCCAGTCCTTCTCATTCCCAGGGTACACAGGAATATGCGGATGGAACAGTGGTCATTATGGTTGATTCTTATTGGACCATGAGGGAATGGTTTGGGAAACTGGTGTGTTTTTCCATTAAGGATCTATTTCCACTGCCACCCAGACAGGACACTCCTTCAGGAGTACCTCTGGAAAGAGGATGTGGAGAGGCTGGCTTTGAGGGCATGGTAGTTTATGCCTCCATCCTGAGGAGAATGGGATTCTCTACTAAGGTTGTCTCTACAATGATCCAGGCTAAAAAGCCTATCTCCTGTAAGGCCTAACGCACGAAGAAGAATTAGAGCAAACCAACTGCACAGAAGGGGATAAATAATAATAATAAAAAATCCTAGATTTCCAGTGAGTTGCACAGTGTTGGCTACCTCTCACATTAAAGGGCTGAAAAAACCCCTTTAAAGTGTTAGTAATCCCTGTTTAAAATACTTTCTCCAGGTCTTCTATATTTTAATAGTAGCACAATGTGCTATGTCAAAGATCTTCTTTGCAGTTCAAAAGTTATTCAGCGCTAAAGATTCCCTGCCCGCCCTTCTTTCCACTTCACGAAGAAGCTGTAGTCTGGTCAGGATGGCTGCAGAGAGGGACAGATTTCAATAAGCAAAAGGAAATCCTGCCCCCCTTCGTCAAGGGGGGCAGGATTTATCTTATACTTACTGAAATTTGTCCCTCTCTGCATCCATCGGCAGAAGGAGAGTATCTTACAGTATTAAATGTTGCATGAATTCCTTAAAACCAGAACCTTATGCTGGTGAAAAGCTTGTTCTATCAATATAATTGTAAGCAGAAATCAAAGAAAAGTCTTCGTATTCAAATTAACAATACACTTCAGTGTTTGGATGGGAAAGTAGCTCATACTATAATTGGACATATGGCTCATTTGAATAAAAAGTGCTTAATCTGATGCTTTTGCAATTCGTATTTAAATAGTTTGGTATCTTCATAGTTCAGGCTTTAGAATGTAGTATGTTGACAGCCTGTTCTACTCCTATTTAAAGTGATAGTAATGTCAGAAAAAAAGTATTAACTATATGGTATATACAATTAAAAGAGAGTACTTGCACCTATTCGTATCTCTCAAACTGTTATGGTTTGAGATATATAGGAAAATAAAGTTCTCTGGTCCCTCCCCTTTCTGCTTGACCATATGTGGCTCTTCAGCAGAGCCAATATAATGATATCTAAAGATAAATACTTAAAGAGATAGTAATGTTTCATAATAAAAGCAGCTCTAATTAATCATCATAGTATTTGGACTTTGGAAAGTATTGTTTCAATTCTGTCAGAGCTGTAGATCAAGAGTAATTCAATGACAAAGTGTCCCCCTCCCGCCCCTTTTACTGATGTAACACTGCTCAGCCAGATCAGAAGGGAGGGGGAATCTTCAATTAAGATAAGGGAAAAACCTGAAAAACTTGTGAAGGGTCAGGGTTTTCATTGTTTTCACTGTAAGAAGCTTGTCCCCTTCTGTTATCTGTCTGGTCTTACAATCAGATTCCACATCTGAGAAGAGATGGCTTACACTAGGTAAAAGGGATGGGAGGGGAAACTTTGCTTGTGAGTATCTCTTAAACCATAAAGGTTTGAGAGATACGACTTATATCATTCTTCATGTTTTTTTAATGCCTACAGAATAAAATAAAGTTAAAACAAAGTATTACTATCCCTTTAATTTGGAACGGTCTACAAAGTGTGTCTGGCTGGGAAGCACACTTTGTAGACCGTTCTAATGAAGTATTTATTTCTAAATGGCGTGATTTCAGCTCTGCTGAAGAGCCTCTGTCTAGTCAAATGACTGGAATCTGCAGCTGTCAGGTAGATGGCAGAATTGAGTGAAACAGCCAGGAAAAGGTAACTTTAGCAAGTTATATCTCTCTCACCATAAAGGTTTGAGAGATAAGACTTACATAGATGTTAATCTTTTTTTAATGTCTACAATATTAAATCAACTTAAAAATTAACCATTACTATCCCTTTAAAGGGATAGTAATACTTTGTTTTAACTTTATTTTGTAGGCATTAAAAAAACATGAAGAATGATATGTCTGATCTCTCAAAACGTTATGGTTTATGAGATATTCACAAGCAAAATTTCCCCTCCCGTCCCTTTTACCTAGTGTAAGCCATCTCTTCTCAGATGTGGAATCTGGTTGTAAGACCAGACAGATAACAGAAGGGGACACTCTTATTCCTATGAAAACAATGAAATCCCTGCCCCCCTTGACAAGCTTTTCAGGTTTTTCCCTTATCTTAATTGAAGATTGTCCCTCTCTGCAGTCTGCCTTGGCACCTCCCTTCTCCTCTAGCTGAGCAGTGTTACATCAGTAAAAGGGGCGGGAGGGGGACAATTTGTCATTGAATTACTCTGGAACTACAACTCTGACAGAATTGAAATAACACTCTCCAAAGTCCAAATACTATGATGATTAATTAGAGCTGCTTTTATTATGAAACATTACTATACCTTTAAGATCGTAATTTGACATATAGTATAGTAGCTTATGCTGGTATTGTACTTTCTGCAAAATATCTTATGCACCACTTAGTTTAAATCCTCTGACACAGAAGATTGTTGTATTTTGCGTTTGTTTAATTCTCTACAATGTATTTTTATACAAAGAATGAAAAATCATTTTAGATATAACAATATAATATTTAATCCTTTTTTAAAGTGGGACTTTCGCCTTAATTAAAGTTTACATTTTTGAAAAATGCATTAAAAACTGCCTATAATTCATGTTAGCCAAAAAATCAGCAAATGCCCATTTAAAGGGATAGTAATACTTAAAAATTACTATCCTGCATTTGTAGCCAGCAAAAAATTGAGTCAGATGAGTCCAGCAGCATCTCGCAAACCTTTATGGTTTGAGAGATATCCGCTTTCAAAGTTCCCTCTCCCCTGACGTCAGCGTTCTAGCTGGCAGCAGGGGAATCCGGTCCCGGGACCAGCGGAGGCTCTGCAGCAGAGCCGAGATCGCGTTATGTAAGAAGAAATCCTTCACTGAAATGGTCTTCTACATCGCGGTATGGAAGAAGAAATCCTTCAATGAAATGGTCTTCTATATGTGCTTGCAAACCAAGCACACATAGAAGACCATTTCAATGAAGGATTACTTCTTCCATAACGCGATCTCGGCTCTGCTGAAGAGCCTCCGCTTGCTCAGGAACCGGATTCCCTTTCTGTCAGCTAGAATGCTGACGTCAGGGGAAAAGGCAAAAATCAAAACTTTGAAAGCAGATATCTCTCAAACCATAAAGGTTTGAGAGATGCCTCTGGGCTCATTTAACCCAGTTTTTTGCTGGCTACAAATGCAGGATAGTAATTTTTAAGTATTACTATCCCTTTAAGAAGATATTCACACTTTTTACTGTATGCAAATTGTGCACCGCCAGTGAGGTTTCATATGCTAATGCAGCCTTTTCATGTGACCTGTCATATGCAAATGGAGGTTTCAGTGATTTTTCATATTCTAATGAAGCTTTGTGCGATTTCAGAAAATGTTCATTTTCACTCCCAGAAATAAAAGTGTGACTATCTATTAAACTATACATCTGCTGGACTTTTGGTTAAAGGGATAGTAATGTTTTAAATTAAGTATCTCACTTTTATGTAGTTCTTAAGATATTAAATATAGAAATATCTCCTGCCTGCCCCTTCTGACCACGTCACTGCTGCAGCTCTGTCTGGTCCGGAAGGATGCAGCGAGGGATAAACTTCAGTGAGCAAAGGGAAATCAAGGGGGCAGGGTTTTCTTCATACTTGTTGAAGTTTGTCCCTCGCTGCGTCCATCCGGTCCTAGGACAAGAATGAATATTCAGTGGGAGGCGGCTAGAAGGGGTGGGAGGGCGATCATTCTATATTGAATAACTTGAGGATTACGTAAAAGTAAGATACTATATATAGAGCAAGCTGTTAAATTTATAGTAAAGAAGACTTGCCAATATACTTAATTTAAAACATTACTATCCCTTTAACATGCATATAGGTAGTATTTAATGCAGTTTTCAAATATGCAAGCTTGAATTAAGGTGAAAGTTCCACTTTAGCGTAAACACAGTTTATGCTATTTTCAGTAAACAAAAGAAGTGTCTGCACATCAGATCCTGACTTTACAAATAAACAACCTATAACTTGCTACAAATAAAACAGTGGGGTTTAGTAGCATGTTTTGGGCAAAGACATAGAAAGCTTGCTTGCCCCGTCAAGGCACCACAGTCCCTATCTGCCTACAATCTGTGAACCTGTATTTAATATAATGCAATTAAAAAGCAGTGATCCCACCTTGTGAGGGAAGTGAGGGAGATAACTTCCCTAATTTAGTTATCCCCCTGTTTGGGGAGCTGCCAACCAAGAGAGGAAGAGCCAAAACCTCCCAAAATACATACAAAAATCTAAAACATACAGGTTACTGGTGAGCTCAAAATAGCTTTTATTACTGCAGTGTCAGAGGTGCACAAAATAAGTCTAACCCTTTGAGGACAGACACCATTCAATGCATTGTAAAGCGAAGCATTGCACACCTTTGGTCCTAAAAGAGTTACACATCCAAAACCAGGAAAAGGGGAAGAAAACAAAGCTTAATTTTAAAATGGATGGAAAAAATGTTAAAGCGGAATGTTCACCTACCTGTGTTTCAACCTCCATTGATTTGTTCCAAAGCACACTTAAAGGGGTAGTAATACTTCGTTTTAACTTTATTTTATTTTGTAGGCATTAAAAAAACATAAAGAATGATATAAGTCTTATCTCTCAAACCTTTATGGTTTAAGAGATATTCACAAGCAAAGTGTCCTCCTCCCGCCCCTTTTACTGATGTAACACTTTTCAGCCAGGGCAGAAGGGAGCTGCCCAGGTAGACTGCAGAGAGGGACAATCTTCAATTAAGATAAGGGAAAAACCTGAAAAGCTTGTCAAGGGGGGCAGGGATTTCATTGTTTTCATAAGAATAAGAGTGTCCCCTTCTGTTATCTGTCCAGTCTATGGACTGCATTCCACATCTGAGAAGAGATTGCTTACACTAGGTAAAAGGGGCGGGAGGGGGAAATTTTGCTTGTGAATATCTCATAAACCATAAAGGTTTGAGAGATAAGACTTATATCATTCTTCATGTTTTTTTTAATGCCTACAAAATAAAATAAAGTTAAAGGGATAGTAATACTTAAAATGTAAAAAAACATATGTTGTAGGGTTTATCCCCCTGAGTAAAACAAGAGTACTCCCACTGCTGAGAGGTGTTTTATTAAAAAGTTATTAATTTTCAAAGTTGAATTTTTTAGGTGCAATATCACAGTGGCCTGAAATTGTAGAGTGGCGCTGTTGCTACACGATCCTATGGACAACTCTGGTCAGTTGACCATAAATCTCCATAGGATGGTGTAGCAACAGCGCCACTGTACAATTTCAGGCCACTGTGATATTGCACCTAAAAAATTCAACTTTGAAAATTAATAACTTTTGAATGAAAGACCTCTCAGCAGTGGGAGTACTCTTGTTTTACTCAGGGGGATAAACCCTACAACATATTTTTTTTTACATTTTAAGTATTACTATCCCTTTAAAATGAAGTATTACTATCCCTTTAAGGAAATGTACATTATTAGTGTCTAGAAATAACTTTTAATGCCCAAACAATACCTCGGTTGCCATCCAACACATATAGGGAGAATGCTGCCATTTTGGTGATGTCGCTGTTAATTGGCATCACTCTCCCTTTATGTCTACATTAATGGGCATTGAAAATACTGCCCCCTTTTTGTTTCTAGCTGTCCGTTGACTGTATGTAAGGAGATTGGAAGGATCTGATAAGCCATGCGGTACAGCTTGTACCGCACTGAGCTACTACTGGATGATTTGTTATCACAAATAAAAATTGTTTTAACATGACCATTGTCTATTGAGAGAAAAACTCAAAACTGATTGCAAGAAAGAAAATAAGTCAACAAACATGAAGCTCGATACTAGCCAGCTATTGAAAAACTGTGAGAATTTCAAGTCAGCACTGTCTAATCACTTCAGTGTGCTGCAAGACCTTCCAGACACAGACCTTTCAATCCACAACGAAAACGTTATTGAGACTATTGTAGACACTGCCCATGCCTTTGCACCTACTTTAAAACTAGATAAACCAAGCCTAATATCAAATGAAACCGCTGCCGTGAAACATGGTAGACTAGAAGGAAGAGCGCATAATAGAAGAATAGCGCAAGTTCAATGCTGAGCTCATAAAAACGATACTGGAAGAAAATCAAGGGCTAAAGAAAGCAGAGCGAAAGATGGCCACATGCATAGGAGCGGAAGAATTTTTTAAAAAATCTTTATAATAATGGACAACAACTAAATGCAGTGCTCAAAGCTTTGTTAGAAAAAGTAGATGCTGCAATAATATCTTTATTGTCCCTTTCAGACTGAGGCGCGTCCCACGGCCCCAACTGTTCCACAGGCTCCGCTTTCCTCCTCCTAGCCCAAACAGTCCTTCACTAAACCTTCTTCGGCATGATTTGCCGAACCCCAGACCCCATGCACCATTGGGTTGCCGACTATGCCATTTTCTGAGTGTCTGGACAGACACCGTGGTGGATCCGTGGGTTTTACAGGTGATTTCAGAAGGGTACAGGATTCTCTTCGTAGTCAAGACTCATCACCAAGAGTCCTTACGATCGGTGATTGCGGCAATGTGCCCTGGGGAATTTCTGGCTCTTTGGACCTCCAGGATACCTATCTGCATATAGCCATCCACCTGGAGAGCCGTCTGTATCTCAAGTTTGCTTGCGACAGAGGACACTTCCAGTTTTCTGCTCTCCCCTTAGGGCTGACTACAGCCCTCCAGGTATTCACTGATATCCTGGGTGCGCTAATTTCTGTCATGCACAAGATGGCATCAGAGTCACTTTGTACATGGGTGACTTGCTTTTGAAGGCCCCGTGTCCGGAATGCCTTCAACAACAGGTCCAGAACTGTATCAACACGCTCACCCATCACGGGTGGATCATGAACATTAATCACAACGACTCAAAACTTCTGTAGCACCATGAGCTCCCAAAAGGATCTAAAGTTAACCTAATCCTTTTGGGAGTTCGTGGTGCTACAGACGTTTTGAGTCGTCATGATTAATGAACCGGAAGCTATATAGGTGAGTGTAATACCGAGACAAAGACAATGTCACGACTAAGCGTTTAAATACGCAAAACGCGTTGATCGGTTTGCAAACACCTGCTCATGAAGACATGTCATGGTCTGTAGAGTTTTTATTTGACTTTCCAATTTTGATACATAGTATTGGAAGATGTTACTTTGAAGAAAATAAAGCTGTTGATTTTATTTGGGATACAAAGTGTCTGAGAGTTTCAGTTGGTGCAACCTCTTTTTTGCTAGACCCTTCCTAGTACCATTCTGGACCACGGTGACAACAGATGCCAGCCTTTCTGGCTGGGGAGTGATTCTGGGTCACCTAAATGCACACTGTTGATGGTCAGTGGAGGAATCTCTCATACCAATCAACGTCTTGGAACTTTGGGCAATATTACACTCTCTCAGATACTGGTCCTATCATCTTGAAGGCTGTCCAGTTCACGTCTAGTCAGACAACACCATGGCTGTGGCTTACATCAACAAGCAAGGCGGAACAAGAAGTCTCACCACTTGGTTGAAGGTCAAGGATTAATCTTAATCTGGGCAGAAGAACATGTCCCTGCCATCTCCTCAATTCATATTGCAAGAGTAGACAACGTCTTAGCCGATTTCTTAAATCAACACACGGTAGACAGAGGAGAGTTGGAACTCCACCAGGAGGTGTCCGACTTCATCGTCCAAAATTGGGGACTCCCCGGGATCAACCTGATGGTGACCAGACACAACAGGAAGGTTCCATTATTTTGTTCTAGTTTGAGGGATCCTCTGGCTCTTGTAGTGGATGCCATGTCGATTTTATGACGATTTCCTCTGGCTTGTGTCTTTCCTCCCATTCCCCTGCTTCCCAAGTTATCGAGGAAATTGCAGTTGGAATGAACTCTGGTCATTCTAATCTCTCCGTACTGGCCCCAGCCACCCTGGTTTCCGGAGCTCCTTGACCTATCTGTGGCGGAGCCCTTTCGGCTTCCTTGCAGACCGGATCTCTTCTACAGGGTTATCTGTGGAAGGAGGATGTGGACTGACTGGGTTTGACGGCCCAGCGGTTGAATCCTCAATATTGAGGAAGAGAGATTTTTCTTCAGCGGTCGTAGCTACTATGCTTTGTGCTAGGAAGCCTGTTTCCTCTAAGGCGTACCACAGAATCTGGTCTATTTTCCTCTCTTGGTGTGTGGATAGGGATATGTCCTCATAAGACACAGGATGGTGTGGACAAGGGCCTCAGCCCTGTCTTTTTCCAGAAGCGCATTGCTATCCTTCAGGATGTCAAGGTTTTCTTTCAGGGTGTTGCTCATGCTCGCCCTGCCTTTGAGTCCCGCTCCTCAGTGGGATCTTAATTTGGTGTTGAGCATTTTACAGAGCCCTCCTTTTGAATCCTTGGCCACTATTACTTTTAGTTTTCTGACCTGGGAAATGGCTTTGCCGAGCTACAAGCTTTGTCCTGCAAACCACCTTTCTTGGTGTTTCACAAGGACAAGGCGGTTTTTCGTATTTCTCAGGAATTTCTTCCTAAGGTGGTTTCTGAGTTCCACTTCAATCAGGAGATTGTTGTGCCTTAATTTTGTCCTGACCCTAAATCTGACAAGGAGACGGATCTCCACTTGTTAGATGTGATGCACTGCCTTAAGTTCTATGTGCACCGAACTGAATCCGTTTGTCAGACTGACACGCTTTTCGTCATTCATGAGGGTCCCAGGGCTGGTGACTATTGCCTCCTGGATCAAGCCTGCCATTCGTAAGGCCTAAAAACTCAGCAAGAAGCCTGTTCCTTTTCGTTTCACGGCTCAATACACGAGGTCTTTTGGGGCCTCCTGGGCCTAACAAAATCATGCCAATGCTGATCAGTTGTACAAGGCAGCCACATGGTTGTCTGTGCACACTTTCTCTCAACACTGTCGTGTTGATGTGCTGGCTCTGGTTTACGCCAGCCTTGGTAGGAAAGTCCTGGAGGCAGCCTTATCTGACTATCATTACGTCTCAGTAATCTTTGACTGTTGAGCCCGGTTGGCTCTAATCAGTGTGCTGTGTTACAGTTACTGGTATGTTATATTCCAGTTCAGTGTCTGTTGACACACTTTCTCATTTGGGGCTATCCTGATCTGATTAGTCCGTATAAGCTCTGGTGACTTTGGAGACCTGCGCTTTGTCCTTGCCTTTTTTCCCCACCACTGGGAAACTCAGTGTTGGTACATCCCAGAGTTACCTGTAAGCTATATTGGATGACAGAGAAAAGAAGATTTTAGTCTTTCCTGTTAAATCCTTTTATCTTAGTCCATATAGCTTACAGGTCTCTCACCCTGTCAAGTGACCATACTTTGTTCTCCTGTGACTGAATGTTAGAGTTCCTTCGGCTTCATGCTCACAGGAGTTTTCTTTTTCCATCTTGCTATCTAGTCAGTAGTTAGCGTCTCAAATCTAACTGGTTGGGGATTGGCTGGTGACCATCAAAGGATGGAAGGAAGGCTCCACCCTCCACCCTGTACTACTTTTCAAGTATTGTTCCTGCTTACTTAAAGGGGCGGTTGCCTTCCCAGAGTTACCTGTAAGCTATATGTACTACGAGAAAAGGATTTAACAGGTAAGACTAAAATCCTCTTTTCTCACCCCTAGAGGCCTGATTTTCTCTTCTTTGCAATCTATCCGTTGCAGAGCCATTTCATTTCTCAATCTCTTGATTCAGGATTCACTGTGTCATCCAGAGGAGGAGGAGAATTTGACATCTTGGTTATCGAAACACTCATCATGGAGAAGGATTTTTCTTACTCCATCATTGCTGTTTCGATTAATGGTCATAAGCCTGTTTCATCCAAGGAGTGCCATAGGGTAAGGTCCTTGTTTTTACAAGTGGTGATCAGGGATTGGGCTGCTCCTCTTTCATCTTCTGAGTGTTTTAATGTTTCTTGAGGATGGACTTTAGAAAGGGCTTGGTTTTATTTCCATCCGGGTTCAGATTGTATCACTCTGTTCTTTTCCAGAGATGTATCACCTTATTGCCAGACTTTTGTGCAATGGGGGCTCACACCTACCCACGCCTATGAGTTTTCTCTGAAGGTTGTTACAAATTTTCACATTAACCTAGAAACTGTGACAAGATCTTGGATCTTCATATGTTGGATGTGGTCAGGTGCTTGAATTTCTGTTTATCACATGCTTCTTTTTCGGAAATCTTATTAGCAGTCCAAAGCTTTGGCAATACAGGAAGTTCTAATAAAGACTAAATTAGTAATGTTTGCCTCGGGATGCTGAGCTTGCAGTTGATTTAAAAAAACAAAAAACAAACATTGGATAGCTTTCTAGCTCAAGGCAATATCGAGAGTCATGACAGTCTGTTTCAAAGTAGTTTATTGTCAATGCTGATCCGACTGTTATTTGAGGTAACGAAGGAATTTTTTCACTCAATTGGGGATTAGTTGGAAATGGATTCAGTGTATTTTGTTTGTTTTTATTTTGCTTTCCTCTGGATCAACAGGAGTGATATGGCATGGACTGAACTTGATGGACATGTCTTTTTTCGGCATCATCAACTATGTTACTATCTTCCCAGCTTAAGATAAGTTGGAATGTATTATTAGAAGGTGTTACTCTTAGGTTATAACAACCAACAAGAATACTAAAATTAAATGGAGCCTTCTGGATAACGGATTTAACTCTTTAACCCCTTAAGGACCCATGATGGTCCTGGACCATCATATGTTGTTATACCCTTAAGGACCCATGACGGTCCTGGATGTTCGGGGAGTCCAAAATTGGATTCCGCAAAAAAAAAAAAAGTCCCTGGTCCTTAAGTGACCGCACTGTGCGTGCGCAACCGTCCTTAAGGGTTTAAGTGTCAGAGGTTTGTGCAACGCATTGCTTTGCAATGTTTTGAATACCCCCCCTCTGGCATTCAAAGGGTTTCTCCTTTGAATGTCAGATGGATCCACAACAATTACAAAGCAATGTGTTGTGCTGGAACTCAAAGGGTTAAGACCAGATCTTGTTTGACTCTAGTACCCAGACCAAAAATTTAGGATCCAGATTTGCATCAGAGGAGAACCTTCCCTCGAGGTCTAGAGGAGCAAGGTGGAAGCAGACTCTGTGTGTGTGTATTCGTGCGTGTTTTTTTTCCTTTGGCTGTGGGAGGGGCCCTGAAGCCACCCCACACACGAGGTCTGTTTTTTGTTTTTGTTTTTTGAAAATTTAATCAGGGGCCAGGAAGCAATTCCTAGTCGCATTGGCTACCTGGTGCCTGGGGTTTGCTGAGCCCTTCACTAAAATTCTATGGTTTTAAAGCTCTATTTAAATCTTTGGTAATGTTCATTTTTCCACCGTAATGCATTTGGTTTGAACCAGAATGTTTATCTTCTTGATTAAGATCTTTACTGACTACAGTATTATGGAAGAGAAAGTTTGGAGGGGTGCCCCAAGCACTGGAAGCTATGAGAGATGTTCTCATAGATCGTGTTAATAGGATCTGTAGGCTGTTTTTCCCCTTTATAATTATAATCCGTATTCTTACATCATGCTATCAACATGTAAGAGACTCCTCCTTCCACTATACCCATTATAATACCTATTATCTCTTCCTTTCATTTATAAACATGTTAGAGGTTGACATTTACATAACATTCTATTGAAGAACCATGTAAAGATGGAATAATAACCCATTGGATGCCAGACACATCTCTAGCGCAATGTTCACTATTGTATTGAGGATGTCTCTAGTATTCGTGGTGTTGTGTATCCAGTCGGTTCAACAAAACACATATCACTGGAACATACTGCAGCCTGTAGTTACCTTGGTAACCACAGAATTAAAATATTAGTACAATAATTTTCTCTGTTGCTCAACAGAACATGATACAGGTTTGTTTAACTGTAGTAGGCATTTTGGGGGGAGAGAACATTACTTCAGTGTTGAAGATCAGTTTTCAGCAGTGCAAGTGTGCACATCTGCTGCTTTGTGTCTTGCAGGGCTCACAATAAATTGATTGCCTTGGTTTGCATAGTGTACTATGTAGCTGGCTTAGCCAAACCTAAATGTAGAATTAGTGAATCACCTCAGACAGCCATTTTATCCTCTAGGATTGGATTCATATTCTGGTGGATTGGAAAGTTTTCTCATAGAGCTATAATGACTAGAGAAGGGGTGGACAAAGGTTCTCCAGCTGTCATTCCCCGGCAGCTGGAGTCCAACTCCCGTCGTTCCCCGGCAGCTAGAGTCCAACTCCCGTCGTTCCCCGGCAGCTAGAGTCCAACTCCCGTCGTTCCCCGGCAGCTAGAGTCCAACTCCCGTCGTTCCCCGGCAGCTAGAGTCCAACTCCCGTCGTTCCCCGGCAGCTAGAGTCCAACTCCCGTCGTTCCCCGGCAGCTAGAGTCCAACTCCCGTCGTTCCCCGGCAGCTAGAGTCCAACTCCCGTCGTTCCCCGGCAGCTAGAGTCCAACTCCCGTCGTTCCCCGGCAGCTAGAGTCCAACTCCCGACATTCCCCGGCAGCTAGAGTCCAACTCCCATCATTCTCTGGCAAATATTGACTGTTGGAGGATGATTGGATTTGAAGTCCAGAAACAGTTGTTTTCCACCCCTGCGCTGGAAGGTAAATTGTACTTAAAGATGCCAAAACTGGAGTTGAAGTGCTACTTTCTTCTAGTTCAAGCTGCTACCTGCTCATTCACTGTCATCGTGACAAAGTCACTGTATAGTGGATTTTATTTATATTTACAGATATTATATATATATATTGTGCATGATGTTTTTCTTGGGGCTTGGTGACCATTTTCTTGTACTTCATGAGAGGAGTCAGTTTTTGTCATGCAGTCAGTGGGCATGTCTTCCTCTAGTGTTTAGAACTCTGATTCTTCTGGACAGATATTTCATTTCCACTTCTTTTCGGATGTTGCAGTAATTATTTGTACTACCAACTTTGCTCAGTACATAAATTCTTCTGATGATCACCTACTAATACTTTTCTTACTATAATTGTGTGCAAAAGGCTGGCCCAGGGACCTCACGTGACCTCCTGCTCTGCTGTCACAAACACCCCCCCCCCGGTGAAAGCAGCCTAATTTGCCTCACAACATACTTCCATGGTCGCTCACTGTACACTGGAGTAACATATTGAGTTCCAGATGGGTGTTCAATGTGTATAGTTTTGCAGTGTGTTGGGCATGCCTCTGGCACTTAAAGGATTCATTGGGCTCCCCTCTGCCACATAAATTATTAATTTAAGCTCTTGCTTCCCACTCCCAAAGAGCATTCTAAATGCACTAAGACAAACTGAGTAATTCAGGGCAAACCCACTGTACCATAGGAGAAAAATAAAAATTAATGGATATTTAGGGAATCTTTATTTGTCCCTATCGTCTGTTGGGTTTACTCTAGAATTGCTCAAATAGTACTTAGTTACGAGGGTCTACCAAATATAGTTAATGTTGGTGCCAGAATTTTTATATGGGGCTTGAGTATTTTTTGTGTTTACACAATTTCTGTTAGCCCCCTAACCCCTTAAGGACCGGGAAAATTTGAGGTGGATTGCATTTAAGGACCAGAGCAATTCTGACGTTTTTGACTATGTCTTTGTTCAACAGTGTTTTCCCTCTAACGCTGTTATCCACATAAATTATACACTGTTTTTTTAAGCACAATTAGGGCTTTCTTTTGATACCACATTTATATGGATAACCCACCATTTACTTTATTAAAATGAAAGAAAACTCTTAAAAATAAAAAAAACACCATTTTTATTTTTTCTCCTGTGATCATTTGTTCACAATGGGTTAAATTTTTATGGAGACTGCATGAAAGGTACAAAATGGGCAGTTTTAATTGCTCCCTCTGGATAGAAAATCCCCATGTCGCTCTTTTCCTCCCTATGTTCCCACTTTTTGTTTGATTAGACTTTGTGATTTGTATAAGTTTATTACATTGCTCCACAAAAATACAAGTGGCATTAACTTTTATTTAAACTCCAGCATAAATGTTTGTAAATTAAAATGTATAAATAATACAGATTGATCTTGCGCAGATTTATTTACAAAATGTACAGACTGCTGCCAGTAGGTCATTAAAGGACTTATATGTATCCAGGCCCCAGCTGCAGCGCTGAAGGGCTTAATACCCCCCAACTCTGGGCTGTATTTGTGTGTCTAAGGAAGAGAGAGGCAGAGAGCAGTCACAAAGGCAGTGTCTAAGACACATTGCCTTTGTGAATGAAAATGCCGGTACATGTGATCACTCCTGGAGCGTGTACCATCAGAAGAGAGAAGCACTGAAATTGAACACTCCGGTTGTGGAGTGATGAGTTTCAGCTTTTGCAGAATGATAGCAAAGTGCACCAAGACGCGCTGCTATCATTTAACCCATGACGTACCAGGACTGTCATGGGTCCTTATGGGAAGTTTACCCTGGCACGTCATGGCTCTTTAAGGGGTTAAGGACTTAGGGCTCTTTTATACTTTAACCCTTAGAGTGCCAGAGAGGTCCATAACGCATTGCAAAGCAATGCCTTGTGGTCCCCTCTGGCACTCAAAGGGTTAGAAGATAAGTACATTTTTAATCAAAACTTGCTCGAGCAAGCGATGCATTAAAACAATCTTATTCTGTGCAAACTGATGAAAAATAAATACTAAAGTACTACTTGTATGAAAGATTGCGTTGTAACAGACGGATCTGTATGTAAACCTTTTCATACCTCAACAAAGATTTAGCCTTAGGACTTTAGGCCTTATACACATCATAAAAGATGTGCAGTTTTGAGCCAACTTCACCACAGAGTACAACTGGTCTCCAGTATGGTGTTTTAACCCCATGGAACCAGGAGGTCGCAAAGCTATTAGACCTCTGTCCTTCAGGGGGATAGAAGCCCCATTTAAATCAATGGGACATTTTATTAGCACCCTGCAGTTCAAATGACTTGTTCCCGAATTGGTTCTCTTTTCTTTTGTGCGCTAGTTCTCAGCAGGATGGCTTCAGTTATGTAAGAGGCAGCAGGAATGTGAGTGCAAAGAAAAACTGCCACTCAGCCTCCTGTAAACAAAATACATAATATTACTTTCACATGTTATAGGGCTTTTCCTGCTGAGTGAAACAAGGGTACTGCTCCCACTGCTGGCAATTGTTTTATTCAAAACTAGTTGAACAGCCAGTGTACACGTGCCACAGTGCCAGGCAGCACCGGCCGCTGTGCATTCATGCAGAGTAGAGACTTCCCGTGCCGCGGCTGATAACGGAGCGGGGCACTCCAAATTCAGAGGGGAGACTGAATTCGGAGTGGCCCGCTCCGTTATGAGCCGCTGCGTGGGCATTCTGTACTGCGCATGACTGCAGCACGCGCAGCCGTCTGTACTCTGCATGACAGCTTCTGACAAACATCCTTAGCAAATTATTATATAGGATTTAGAACAGTTCAAACTGTCAGGAAGTACCACCTTCTTCCTGAAGGTTCAAACTGACATAAAGTGATCAACTTTCCGCTATAACATTCTGTGGATAACTGTTGTCAGTGACTTTCCTCACCCATGGAATACAGGACAATAACTGTCTGAAATCTCACCACTAGAGTTTCATGGATGGGCGTACTCTTGTTTTACTCACAAAAAGTCCTAACATATGATTTTCAGAAATGTGTTTACTGTTCCTTTAAGAACAGAGCAAAATTTCATGTTTCTTGCAATGTAACAGCTAAATGAGGTCTCATTGGTTTAACTCCTTAAAGGGATAGTAATACTTCGTTTTAACTTTATTTTATTTTGTAGGCATTAAAAAAACATGAAGAATGATATAAGTCTTATCTCTCAAACCTTTATGGTTTAAGAGATATTCACAAGCAAAGTTTCCCCTCCCGCCCCTTTTTCCTAGTGTAAGCCATTTCTTCTCAGATGTGAATCTGGTTGTAAGACCAGACAGATAACAGCAGGGGACAATCTTCTTTGGATGCAAAGAATGAAAGCCCTTCCCCCCTTGACAAGTTTTTCAACTTTTTCCCTTATCTTAATTGAAGATTGTCCCTCTCTGCAGTCTACCTGGGCACCTCCCTTCTGATGTGGCTGAACGGGGGGGGATACTTTGCTTGTGAATATCTCTTAAACCATAAAGGTTTGAGAGATAAGACTTATATCTCATAGTCTGGTGGTGGGGGGTTCTGGAGGACCAGGGCACATTTTTTTTCACGGACTTCATCTGTGATCACAGTGTGGTGTGCAGCTGCACTGCGATCACAGACATCTGTGGAGTACCAGGAACGTCACTGGTCCTTAACCCTCGGACAGTCGTGACGGTCCCGTTCAGTTGTTGCAGCAGCAAATTACAATATGTGCAAAAGAATTTCACTGTGCATGTGCACTTTACAAATTACATAGGGTTCACACGTGAAACACACACAAAATTGAGCAATAGAAAACCTAATAGGGATACAAATATTCATCACAATGGTGAATTTTATAGGAGTAAATTGCAATTTGATATTTAAATATCTAAAACTGTACACGGGCCAAGGTCCGGGTAATGTTAAGAGGCCTCTACCTCGCTGCTCCACCTGATGCAGTCTTGCGTCACGTCACTCATGCGATGCAATCATGCGCAGTAGAGACTGCCCATGCTGCTCATGACTGCATCATGACAAACATCTTAGCAAATTATTATATAAGGAAGGATGACAAAAGCTTGTCCAGCCTTGATTAGTGATTATAGAAACTATCTGTAGACTGAAATCCATGTAAAAGACATTGGAATGGAAAGACAGGGCAATTCCCACCCCGTCAGCATGTTCTAGAAATGTGTAAATGACTTGACTCTGTATGTAATATTTTTATTTATATAGTGCCAACAGGTGTACTTAATGTTTTACAGTTTACATTTAGTATAGATGGGGGATGCCATAACTGCAGCAGTTAAAGGGATAGTCATGTTAGCAATAAAGTAGATTGTTGTCTTTTTTATAGTAATTGTAAACCATTGCGCTATTTCTAACAATTTACTTTTTCTGTAATTCAAAAGTTATTACATGTAGAAAGACCCCCCCCCCCCTTCTGGCCACGTCTCACTGCATCTCTGTCTGGTCCGGACGGATGCAGCGAGGGACAAACTTCAGTGAGTAAATATAAGGAAAACCCTGCCCCCCTTGATGGAGGAGGGTAGGATTTTCCTTTGCCTACTGAAGTATGGGGGGGGGGTCTTTCTACATTTAATAACTTTTAAATTGCAGAAAAAGTAAGTTGTTAGAAATAGCTTAGTGGTTTACATTTACTATAAGACAACGACAATCTACTTTATTGCTAACATTACTATCCCTTTAAGTAAAGATAAAGGCTATGTAATATAGCCGAAACGTTGATTACAATAAACACCATTTGATTTCTTCGCTTCAAGTTCCTGTGAGTGCGTTCTATTACTTCAAAACTTTGGATTTAACTCTTCGCTTGATCTGCACCCAGGCATTAATGTGACTTTCAACACTGAGTGCCACCGATCTGCATTTGTTTTGTATCCCTTTAAGTAGTTACACAGACAGTTATCATAAGGGGCATGCAAAGTATGACTGCATTCGGATTAGAGGTTCCTGCCCCTTGGAGTGTACAATCTATTTTAGCAGCTATAGCAGTGTTAGGAAATGTGAGCCCCTTCAGTTGCTGCCAGTTGACAACTCCCTTCATTCTGGCAGTGAATGAGGAAAGTAGTAGTCTGTTAGCATCTGGAGGGCCTCGTGTTTCCCATCCCTAGATACATTATTATTTATTTCATTTATTTTTTGCTCCCACCAGCACATCTGTTAATGTTAAAGCATGAGTCACTGTTTTTATGGAGCCCTCTGTAACATATTAAAGGGCCAGAGACCTTTTATTTTATTTACCATATAATGGAACTGCAAATGAAAAAAATAAAGTGAGGGTAATTTGACTTAACATATTATGCATTTGTAGGATATGTAAATCAATAAAAGGTTAGTGGTTTGAAAATAAAACAAAGCATCCCCTGTAGAATGCAGACCATTAGTGAGAGCAGTCCTGGTGGAATCTTAACAATCAAATCTCTTAACTCCTTGGATGCTAGAGAGGTCGTTAATACATTGTGAAGAAGTTCATTGGAGACCTCTAGCATGCAAAATGTCTCTCTCTCTCTCTCTCTCTCGCTCTATATATATATATATATATATATATATATATATATATATATATATATATATATTTTTAATATAAGCACATATGTTTTAATGCTTATTACATAATATTAAAAAAAAATTGTACTGTTTGTCATTGCTGAATGTTGTTCCACGGAACCCACTGAATTACTAAAGGGAAACCTGGGGTTCCACAGAATGCAGTTTGATAATCACTGATGTATATCATTGTTTGTTCTTCTCGCCCCAGTTTTGTGGCATGCTCCATAATGATGTCTCATTCAATAAAAGATACTAATAATGGCACATCACAAAGAACATGTTTCCAGGTTCACCCAATATAGTCAACTCAGAAAGGCGCTGACTATTTTCTTCATAGAAATATAGGATTCCTTTCATAGTTTTGGGAAAACCAAGCTTTTTTTTAGCTTAATAGAAAACTACCGGATCTAATTCTGTGTTTTACATTACATCTAGTTAATAAGATTTTCTCTGTAAAACAAATATCATACTTGAAAAGCAGAACTCTTTGATTGTTAAATTAATTCTTTCCTCTCAATTAGCTGATTGTGTCTGTTTCTGTAGATTTGAAGTGTCCTATCTGTATTTTCAGATTTGAAGCGAGAAGCAAGTATCTGCCACATGTTGAAGCATCCGCACATTGTGGAGCTCCTAGAGACATACAGCTCTGATGGAATGCTCTACATGGTGTTTGAATTGTAAGTGTTCTGTAACTGCTTTTTCTCTGTTTTTGTGTGCTGCTTTATTATTTATTATTTTTTCTAGGTGGAGGGTAGTCAAGCTTTGGCACCCCAGCTGTTGGGTACTATAGGTTCTATCCTCCTCAACCAGCCAAAGGCTGGTTGGGGTGAAGGAAGTTGTAGTCCTCAACCGTTGGTGGCCAAAAGGTTATCCACCTGTATTTTAGGTCATGGGTGGCAACTTGGCAGCCCTCTGGCTGTTATTGGATTATAACTCCCATTACCTAGATTAGAGTTGCCGTTTAGCAACAATTAAAGGGTCGCATGTTGCACATTACTGTTCTAGGCATTAACTACAATTAATGCTTACACTGAAATTTGGCTGTCCTTGCCATTTACTGGAACTATACATTTCAGGAAATGTAAAGACTTATTTTAAAGTAAATAAAACCTAATTGTTCTATAGTAATTGATTTCTTTTCTGTGAGAATTTTGTTTTTTGCTTGGTTGATATTATATAGCCTTGAATAAGTCCTAGCTCATTTAGATAATTATTTTTTTAGATTTACTTTATTCATAGAATTTATTGTCAGTAACGTTTTCTCTATCGTCCAATATAGAACACAGGTACCAATCGGTTGAGCTTCTCCTTTGGGGTTCAGAACACATTACAAAAAAAAGACTGGTCTTGTGGGTGGAGTCTCCCAGCTCTCTCTCCAGCTCAATCCAGCCCCACCTCCAGTTATGATGTGTTCTTCAAGGTTTAATGACGTCCAGAGCACTTCTCTTACTTTTAGATTCTTTATTATTAGGAAAGGTTACTATTATTGGGCTTCCCCTGGAATGGATTGACCAGTGTGCAGGTGCTGTGTGGACCTTTGCAGCCCCGTGGAGAGAATCTTGTAACCCAAGTTTTCCCTCCCAGCAGTTTCTCTCAGATGATCTTCCTTCACAATTGTAACCTGAAGGTTGTTGAGTAAACCTTTTGAGTGCCTTGGTCCACTTTGTCCTTACAGGGGTTTCCTCTGAGCTTTAAGGCTCTTGCACTCATGGTGGGTAATTTTCTCTGTTCTTCCCTGAGTTATGGAGCATGGATGGCTGCATTGGGACTAGTATACACTTTCCCTGCTGTAAAACAGGTTGGTAATTTTCCTGGTCTTTATCCCTTTAGAGGCTCTTTTAAGAAAGCTTCCTGTGCCACCACCATCTTTACTCCATTCACTTCTATGGGCGAACTTCTTTGGGGCATATCTCTGCTTGATCATACAGGAGTCAGAGTGGGCGCTTACTACTTGTCTCCTCGTGCCCTTTCATCCGGTTCATGTCCTGAGTGTCTTGGGGATCCGCAGTCACAGTTGTAGGAGTTGATAGGCAGCAGCAACAGAGAAAGACAACATTACGTGGAATGCCTTTTTCATTGAATATCTTCCGATTGGCTGCCTGTTTTGCAGTCACCATTTTACTTCTCTCTTATTTATCCTATGCAGAGGCAGACTCTCCTTGCTCTTCTCTTACAGATTAGCCCTTCATCTGCCAGATAACTACTGTCTTGGCATTTCTTGGTTGAACTATTAATCTGTTACTAGTGCTTTTTGTTAGTTTTAGACATTACTCCTGTCAGGATGTTGGATCTTAAGTGACATGTTGCAAGACCTAAGACTCAGGGGTGTCTCTGACCCCCTTGATTGCTGTTCTTCATTTCAAACGGGGCTTCCTAGACAGTATTCTGGATTTCTCTGCCCCTCCTATGATTTGGCCCCCACTACTCCACTGGGGCCCTCCAGCACTGAACAACAGGCAGCTTGGGTAAAATCATTGTTTCACTGTCGTCCAATACAGGTCACTGGTACAATGGGAGGCGATCCGCCCCTTTAATAGGCAGGAACATTCATTCAAATGTATGCAGGGGGTGGAGCCTTCCCTCCTACGTAAGCTGCCTTCAGGCCAGAGCCAAGCCAGACTGATTTGTTCTTGTGTGCTGTGCACACCAGGTGGAGAACATCTCTCATTCAACTTTATTTTTTATTGTTTTCCTTCAAATATGGCATACCACCATTAGGCGGGTGACCATGGCTGTGAATTGCCCTCTCCAAAGTGGTTAGTGCAGCTTCCAGGGATTTTCTGGTGGACCTTATGCCCTGAAGAGGGAACATCTTGTGTCAAGTAGCTTCCCTGCTGGGGAATTTTCCTCTGGTTAATTCCCTTTTGACATGGTTACCTGAAGACAGAAGTCCTGCAGAAAGGTGAGCCACCCTTTGAGTGCTGAAGGTCCACTTGTCCTACAGTGTCCCTTCTTTGGGCACGTATTTGGGGGTTCTCATTATGCACTCCAGCACTCATAGGGTGTATTTATTTCTATTGCTTGTATTTATGCAATGTCTGTGGTATTCCCTGGGTTTTGGAGCTTTGGGTTGTTATTTTCTCATGTTTTACATGTCCTAGAAGTGTGTTTGGTGAACTTTTTCTTTCAGATATACTTTATTAATATTTAATGTTCTGCGCCTTTAAGCGCGCTTTTACCCACATAGACGCCATTGCTCCTTTACTCTTTATGGGTTTACACAGTGTGGGACGTATCTCTGGAACCGCTTGTCACAGCAACTCCAGAGAGGGCTCATTTTGTTGGTCTTCCCCTGCTCTATCATCCGGTAGCTAGATTCAGTGTGTTGGGAGTCTGGGGGGGCTTCGGGCACTGTTTTGGGGTACTTCTGGGGAAAACTACGATTCCCATGAGCTCCTATTTCGTGCTCGTTTTCTGATTGGCTACCGTCGCGGCAGCCATTTTGTGGTGTTTTTCTCAGCGAGTATACTACGCAGGGACCGAGCCTTCTCTCCTCTCAGCAGATTAACCCTTCGCTGGCCAGATAAGTCCGATTTTAGGCATTTCTGGGGTGAAACTTTAATCTTTCACACTTCTACTGGTTGATTTTTCTTAGTGGAGTATATCTGACGCTGTGAGCATGTCTACTCCACTGGAGTCAGGGGCTAGACCCAAGACTAAAGAGGTTGGGGTGGCCATTTCCCCCATTGCGTTTTGCTCTTCTTGTCACTCTGGGCTGCCTAGAGAATTTTCAGGTCATTTATGCCCAAAATGTGCAGAAAGTCAGGATAGCAACCCTGGGCTTCCCAGCCACTCTATTGAACCAACTTGGGTAAAAGAGTTTAAAACTGCCACTAGGGATCTCAGATCCAATCTTCAACTCTTTCCCTCTCAGGTTCAGGGGGCTCTGCAGGTCTGGCAGACCCCCTCCACAATCAGGACCTATCTGCCTAAGCCACAGGGGGTTCCTGATGTGTCTGATTCTTCTGAGGAAGAACTTTTGCAGGATTCTGATGTTGAGGAAGGCACTGTTATAGAATCTAATAGGTCCATTGGTGATCCTTATGAATGTGACCCTGAAGTTTCTGCTGAGGGTTTGATCAGAGCTGTGTTAACTACGCTCAACCTTCCTCTGACTCAGGAATCTACTCATGATCCAACTGATGTTTTCCAAAAACCATCTAAGGCTGTGGTTTGTTTTCCTAATAACCCTACTCTTGCCCGTTTAGTCTCTGATGCGTGGAGGAATCCTGAAAAATCCTCTTCTGTGTCCAAAAGGTTTGCTAAACTTTATCCTTTACCTGAGGCTGAACTGGCAAAATGGGTTCATCCTCCTAAAGTGGATGCTCCTATTTCTAGGTTATCCAAATCTACTGCCTTAGCTGTGTCAGATGCTTCGGCCCTGCAGGATTGGACAGACAAAAAGTTAGAGATTTGTCTTAAATCCATTTTTGCCTCTATTGGCACTGCCATGCGTCCAACCTTTGCAGTGGCGTGGGTTAATAGGGCCATTGTGGCCTGGACTGAACAACTGGCTGAGGCGGTTCGCCAGGATGCACCAGTGTCTGAGCAGTTACAGCTTCTTGCTAATATATTAGAAGCTCAAAATGATGTTTCTGACGCTGCTTTTGATGCTGTGCGCATGATGGCGAGGGCCTATACTTCCTCTGTAGTAGCTAGATGTGCTCTTTGGTTGAAAATTTGGTCTGCTGACACTGCCTCTAAGAAAGCCTTGCTTTCTTTGCCTTTTACTGTTTGGATCTGAACTTAAGGAGATGATTAGCGAGTCCACTGGTGGCAAAAGTACTCTTCTGCCATCGGTATTCAAGAAGAAGTTTCCAGCCAAACGCAATCGGTCCTTTCGTTCTTTCCAAACTGAGACACGCTCCACGTCCCAGACGGGTCCGTCCTCCACGCGCTCCTCCTCCAAGCCCAAACAGTCCTGGAAGCCCAAAGTTGCCCTTAAGGCCAAGCCCTCCAAGACTGCTTCGGCATGACTCGCCCAACCCGGGTCCGCATCCGGCTGTAGGTGGACGTCTCCACATCTTTCGCCGGGTTTAGGAGGAGTCAGTGGCGGACCCTTGGGTTGTTCAGGTGGTATCAGAGGGATACAGGATCCCTTTCTCTCCTTTTCGGTTCCATTTTACTCGTCCTTCTTAGGAGCCTACAAAAAACGTCTGTTCGACGATATTCAGGATCTTTTGGAAAAAGAGGTCCTGGAATTGGTTCCACCAGAGGACGCAGGTTCAGGATTCTATTCCAACCTGTTCGTTGTGGCCAAAAAGGACGGAGCTGCTCGTCCTATTTTGGATCTCAAGGATCTCAATTCCTTTGTTGTGAGTTCCCACTTTCGTCAGGAATCTCTGCGTTCTGTGATAGCAGCAATGTCTCCAGGGGAGTTCCTTGCCTCCCTGGACCTTCAGGATGCATACCTTCAGATCCCTATTCATCCAGAGAGCAGACCGTATCTCAGATTTGCCTGTCACAAAGGCCACTTTCAGTTTTCTGCTCTTCCCTTTGGTCTGACTTCAGCTCCTCAGGTCTTTCAGAGGGTATTGGGAGCTTTGATAGCTGTGCTTCATCGAGATGGAGCCAGGGTGACTCCTTACATGGACGGTCTGCTCCTGAAAGCCTTATCTGCGGAGATCCTTCACCAGCAGCTGCAGTTGTGCATCCAGACACTCAATCGCCACAGCTGGATTGTGAATCTGGACAAGTCAGACTTGGTTCCATCTCAACAGATCCTCTTCCTGGGTCTCCTGTTCGACACTCAGCAGTGCATGGTGTTTTTACCGGAGGAAGTGGCTCATCAGATTGCTATCCGGGTTGCCAGGATCCTCGAACTGGACAGGGTTCCATTACCAAAGTTGACCTCTCTGGTGGGGAAGTTTATTTCCACGATAGAGGCAGTGCCTTTTGCCATGGCACACACCAGGGAACTTCAGAGGTTTGTGATTTCAGACTTGCAGAACTCATCCAGATCATCAGCATCTCTCCGTATCTCTGCCCCCTCATGTCGAGCTGAGCCTAGAGTGGTGGTTGGACCTATCTCATCTACTGAAAGGGAGGTCCTTTCGGGTTCCTTATTGGACCACAGTCACAACGGATGCCAGCCTTCGGGGATGGGGGGCAGTACTGGGTCGTTTCAGTGCTCAGGGGAAATGGGGACTGGAAGAATCTCTTCTTTCCATCAATGTTCTGGAACTTCGTGCCATCTTTCTTGCCCTGAGGCCCTGGGAATCTCAGCTGGAAGGTTGTCCAGTCAGAGTGGAGTCCGACAACGCCACCGCCGTGGCCTACATCAACAGACAAGGCGGCACAAAAAGTCTCACCGCTTGGTTAGAGGTCAAGGCCATTTTATCTTGGGCAGAAGCTCATGTGCCAGTCATCTCAGCGGTACACATTCCAGGCGTAGACAACGTCATGGCAGATTTTCTCAGTCGTCACACAGTCGACAGCGGAGAATGGGCGCTTCATCCAGAGGTTGTTTCACCTTCTCACCCAGATGTGGGGGGTGCCTGTAGTGGATCTGATGGCTACCAGACACAACAGGAAGGTGCCAGTGTTTTGCTCCTGGTGGAGGGACCCTCTTGCTCTGGCAGTGAATGCTTTGTCAATCCCTTGGACGTTCCCTCTCGCTTACATCTTTCCTCCTCTTCCTCTGTTGATCCGAGTCATCCAGAAGCTGAAGGTGGAGCCTTGTCCTGTCATCCTAATCACCCCAAATTGGCCTCGTCAGTCCTGGTATCCGGAGCTGCTAGCCATGTCTGTGACGGATCCTGTTCCACTTCCTGCACGTCCAGATCTACTTCTTCAGGGATATCTGTTGAAGGAGGATGTTCAGCATCTCCATTTGATGGCTTGGAGGTTGAATCCTCAATTCTAAAGAAGAAAGGGTTTTCCTCTTCAGTGGTGTCCACGATGCTTAGAGCTTGCAAGCCTGTGTCTTCCAAGATCTACCATCGCATATGGTCCACCTTTGTAGCATGGTGTACTGATAAGGATCTGTCTCTAGATTTCCATCTTCCCACAGTCCTAGCCTTTTTACAGGATGGGGTTGAGAAGGGACTCAGCCTGAGTTCTCTCAAGGTTCAGACTTCTGCTCTGTCTGTGTTTTTCCAGGAAAGAATTGCTATTCTTCCTGATGTTAAGGTTTTCTTTCAGGGTGTGGCTCATGTTCGGCCTGCCTTTAAGAGTCCTACTTCCCAGTGGGACCTCAATTTGGTGCTGGGGGTTCTCCAGAGACCCCCGTTTGAATCCTTGGCTTCTATTCCTTTGCGTCTCTTGACCTGGAAAATGGCTTTTCTTTTGGCTATTGTCTCAGTTCGCCGGGTAGCAGAGTTACAAGTTACTTGGTGTTTCACAAGGATAAGGCAGTGCTTCACACTTCCAAGGAGTTTTTACCCAAGGCTGTCTCCGAATTTCACATCAATCAGGAGATTGTGGTTCCCTCTTTCTGCCCTAACCCTTCCTCTGAAAAGGAAAGAGCTCGCCATTTGTTGGATGTTGTGCGTTGTCTTAAATTTTATGTTCATCGCACTGAGTCTATCAGGAAGTCTGACGCCTTGTTCGTCATTCCTGAGGGGCCTAGGGGAGGGAGACCGGCATCCAAGGTAACTATTGCCTCTTGGATAAAATCTACCATTCGTGAAGCCTACAAACTGCGGAATAAGCATGTCCCCTTCAGGGTTACTGCTCATTCCACCAGATCAATTGGGGCCTCTTGGGCCTATAAGAATCAGGCATCTGCTGATCAACTGTGTAGAGCGGCCACTTGGTCCTCCGTGCACACATTCTCGAAGCACTATCGTGTTGATGTACTGGCCTCGACTGATGCCAGCTTTGGGAGGAAGGTCCTGGAGGCAGTCTTGCCTGTTTAGGATCTTCTACTCTGTGGTTCTTAGTGCTCCTTTGCTGTTGAGCCCGGTTGGCTCTAGTTCAGTGTGCTGTGTTAGTTTGGGGGTTTGTTTTCCCCCCTGGTTGGTGTCCGTTGACACTTCTGTGTTGGGCTCTATGATTAATTGGTTCATAGCAGTTCTGAGTGACTTGGGCCTTGCGCCTGGTCCTTGCCTTACTTCCCGCCTCAGGGACAGCTCAATGTTTGTACATCCCATTGTACCAGTGACCTGTATTGGACGACAGTGAAAATAGGATTTTAGTCTTACCTGTTAAATCCTTTTCACTTAGTCCATACAGGTCACTGGTCTCCCACCCTGTCAAGGGACCAAGCTTGGCTCTCCTGTGGCATTCAGTGGGGGACCTTCGGGGCATGCTCACAGGAGTCTTCCTTTCCTTCTTACCTCTGGTCAGTTTAGTGTCTCAAATCAATCAAGCTTGGCTCTGGCCTGAAGGCAGCTTAAGTAGGAGGGGAGGCTCCACCCCCTGCATACATTTGAATGAATGTTCCTGCCTATTAAAGGGGCGGATCGCCTCTCATTGTACCAGTGACCTGTATGGACTAAGTGAAAAGGATTTAACAGGTAAGACTAAAATCCTATTTTTCCACAATGGCCCAATTTCCTCTCTCCCTCCAAGGGGTTCTTCTATCTTGGAAACCACCTACCACTTTTAAATATGGCTGCGCTCATAGGTGCCTCCTCTATGGAAGAATTTTCTGAGTGAGAATGTGAGGAAGGGGAATATGAAGATATGGATTCTTACTACTTTCATGGGGACTCTTATGAGTCGGACCCCCTTCCCTCGGCTGAGGGGATTATCGGGGCTGTTCTGGAGACGCTTCAGGTTCCTGACACCCCTGTTGAGGGGTCATCCTCCATGGATGTTTTCCAGAGGCGTAGGAAGTCTTCTTATGTTGTTACCTCTAATTCCATTCTTGATCAGATTCTTCTGGATGAGTGGAAGACCCCTCTCCCCCTTTTGTAGATCCCTCTATCTCCAGGCTGGCCAAATCTACTGAACTGCTTTTGGCGGATGCAGTTGGATTCAAAGATGTCGGGGATAAGAAGCTTGATTCTATCCTCAGGGCTAATTTCACAGCTACTGGGGCTGCATTGAGGTCTATTTTTGCCTCTGGCTGGGTCAGTTGGGTTGTTGCTGTTTGGCGTGAACAGATTATGGAAGCTGTTTGTGCAGATGTTTCCGAGGAGGAGGAGCTGGTCTTTTTTTGCTAACATGATGGAGGCCAATACTTATGTTTCAGAGGCCTTGTTTGAGGTGGTCAGTCTGTCTGCTAAGGCCTCAGCCTTCTCTGTTACTGAGCAACGCACCTTGTGGCGTAAGATTTGGTCTGCGGACCAATCTTCCAAGAAGTTCCCAGTTTTCTTACAATTTCAGGGCAAGTCCCTGTTTTGAACTGAGCTAAAACAGATTATTAGTGAAGCTTCTGGGGAAAAGAGCACCTTGTTGCCTCCGATGCCCGCCAAACATCATACTATTGCTAGGAAACTGCATCTCCTTTTGTCCCCGCCAAACAGAGGTGTAAAGGCCCCCAACTTCGCAGATCTCCAACTAAACCTCCCTCAAAGTCCTGACAGCAACGGCAGCCCAAGTGAACAGCTTCAAGGGCTAAGTCTGTCATTACAACTTCTGAATGACTTGCAGAATCCTGGCCTGCAGGTTCCTGTAAGAGTGCTTCTTCATCTTTTTTGGGATGCCAGGGAAAACTCTGTCACGGACCAGTGGGGTTTGTGGGTAATTTCAGAAGGGTGCAGAATAGGTTTCATATCCCTTCCTCCCTTTCGTTTCTACCAGTCCAGAGTCCCTACTGTAGTGGCCAAGTTACAGTTGTTCCTGGGTGCAGCACAGTCACTATTGGACTGGTTCCAGTACCTCCACATGAGCAAGATTCAGGTTTTTATTCCAAACCGTTTGTATTTCTGAAGAAGGACAGTGGCTGCTGTCCCATCCTGGACCTCAATTGTCTCGACATGTAAATGGAGACTGAAACATGTATATGGAGTCCTTGCACTCTGTCATCACAGCAGTGTGCCTGGGGGAGTACCTGGTGTCTCTGGACCTTCAGGGTGCATACCTACATATCTGCATTTTGCCTTAGGTTTGGACCACTGCCAGTTCTTCACTCTGCCTTTTGGCTTAGCCTCTGCTCCTCAGGTGTTTGTCAAGGTCATGCGGACCTTAATGACCTTCATTCACATTGACACCTTATGTCCAACCTGACTAGAGTGAAAGCTGTTTAGGGGAAACCGCTTTTGGAAGTTGTCCACGCAGTCACACCTAAGGAGAGGATATTGTTATGACAATCTCTAAGAATCTAGACTATTGCATATCTGGCAGAAGGAGCCTTTTGTACTGCCTGATTTATTGGGATGGCCACAGCTTTTTTTCTATTGCTGCGTAGCTAAATATCTGTGTCCAGTCTTTCAAGCAGCCCTTGGTGATCCTTTAATGGGCAAAAGTTATTTGGATCACAGCTGGAGTAAGCTTTTAGTCATGTCACAGGGGGTAAGATTGCTTTATTGTCCAAGGCTACTCCTAAGCATTCCTTCTTCCCATGGTATACCTTACCCCAACCAGTTTTGCTTTTCGCCCAGGGCTTCTGCTTCATCAGCAATGCAGGCACACCCAACCCCAAAACCCAAACAGGCCTGGACAGGCAAGAAGCCTGCTCAGAAGCCCTGAGATGACAAGTCCATCTGTGCATAATCCTCAAGGGCCTGGTTCTATTCAATCAGTAGGAGATCATTAGTGCACAGTGCTTGTGCTGTTTCCATTGTAGATCAGGGGGGTTTTCAGGCAGTTTCTGAAGGGTACCACATAGACTTCAAGTTTCTTCATGTTCAGAGTTCCTCACAATCCTTTGTGGAGTTATCTATTCAGAGATGCAGTCTCTTCCTTGAGTGATATGCAGGTTTTGGTACCAGTTCCTTCTCAGTGCACTCTATTCCAAACTCTTTATCGTTCCCAAATAAGACAGCGCACGCCACCACATTCTGGACTTGAAGCTCCTCAGCAGTTTAATTCTTACACCCTGGTTCAGGGTTGAATCCTTGATCTCTGTCACTGCTGCTACTTGTCCAGGGGAGTTTTTGGCATCTGTGGGTATAAAGGATAATTACCTGCATATTCCCATCCATGCAGATCTTGAGCATCTCCTGCTGTTTGCTTTTCTAGACTTTTCTGTTCATCGCCCTTTCCTTTGTGTTGGTCTCTGCGTGTCTTTACAACGGTCATAACAGACAGCTCAAACCTGTTCTCTTGTGGTCTCCTTGGCTCCCTATCTGTACAACATTTTGGTAAAGGCTCCTTGAGACGAGACTCTGTACCTTCAGATTCAGTCTTATTCCGGTACACCACTGTTTTTTCTCGCGAAGTCTCTGGTTCTGGTTACTTCTCTTTTTCTGTATTATATTCGCCACTTCTGGGGAGCGCCTTCCTGCCAATTCTAGGTTTATATTTTAGGCCAGTAACATGAATAATGTTGCATATACTAGCTCTGATTATATGATATTTAATTATATCAAACAATTTTATGTGTAGTTTTATCGAGGCTCTGTAAAGTATCTGATATAAAACAGAAGATCTTGCTTAGGCCTTGATTCAATTGCAGGGGTCCAATGTTAACTTTTTTTTTTATCTCCTGGGTTTCAGTTACATACTATAGATGATTTGTAGATAAAGCCAGTGACAATTATAACCTGCAGTGGCTTCCAGAACCTAGCACGCAAGCTAGTATATTATTTGAGATAGCTGCAAGTAAAAAATGGATCCTTGCAACTGCAGACTTCACAACTTCGAGCAATAATGAGGAATCTAGATCTCCTGTAAATGATCTCCCTGTGGTTCAGCAAATCCATTAACGCTTTGCATAACAGCAGGTTTGACACATTTGAAGTATGTTTGTGATGTATCGCTCATCTCAGAATACATTTTTGCGGTTGAGCCCATAAGAATTAAATGCTTGCTGTATTATTCATTTAATTATACAGTAAAAGATATATCATCCCAGATAATTTTGGCCATTTGTTTAATTCATTGTGTATTCCTGCCCTGTGAAAATGGGAATGAGGAAGAACAATAGTTGTTTTCCTCTATTTTAACTGCCTTCTGAATTATTTACAGATTATGTAGTTCTGCTGCATTAAGCAGAGGCCTCTTTTTCTAAAGAGAGTACAGCACTGCAATTGCAATTTCAAGGGTTTTCCCTCCTCCCTTGTGGAAAATAATATATTTCCAAGCACTACTGGATGTGAAATAAGTAACTGCTTACAAGTAACCCCTTTTCAATAAACATACATGATACATACAGTTGTGAGTAGTCTTTGAGAGCCTACAACATATCTTTGGCTTGTGTTTCAGTTTTTATGGAAACTATCTCAACTTGTTTTGGGAAAATGTAACCTTTTATGGACCAGGGGCTGGTGTGGTGCATTATGAAACAATGTGTTTCACCTCTTTCGGTTCCTATAAAGTTTAAAGGGTAACTATCGTGCTTTATGTTACCTCCTATGGAAGTCTGGGAGCATTTAAAATCTCGGCTCCCCCAAATCCCTTTCCTGTGGGGATCAGAATCATGACCTACTCAGCTGGCATCTGCATGACATGCCCTATGCCCATGACACTGAATCTAGTAATCCTAAGGGTTTATGTGCCATGTGTTGGAAGCAGTGGTAATGAATAACTAAAATATATTGAGGTGAGAAAAGATGAACATATTAAAACAAAATGGTGAACAAAATCAAATAAAGGAGAAACCCCATAGGGACCAGATGAAAATTCCCATTATTTTAGATACAACTTTAGTGTCTGAATGTTTGCAACTTCTGTGGCATTCAAGGGGTTAAAATTCCCATTTGGATGACAGCATTCATGAAGTTAACACCCTATATATAAGCGGCAACTTGGGGAACGCACGTAAATAGCCAGGATATAGGGGCCATAGTTTACATTATATTGCCTTCTGGATTGCTGTAAGTGTAATACCAAGATTTGTTGGAATGTCTCATGCTCATGCTGTGAAAGTATGATATATTAGCAACGATCACTGTCTTAAAGGATTGCCGTTACCTTTTGAGTTAAATAATTCCAGCTCAATATAGGTGTCTGTTGTGAAATTGATTTTTTGAAGAACTAATCTCATAGCTGTACTTTTATGCCTATTATTAGATCGTAAATCTTGTCTATTGTTCTGAGAAAAGTAACATTAGGGACTCTTGGATATTGTTGTGTTTGCTGGTTGAAGTCTAATCATTAGAACAATGATGCAGCAGTGTGCTGTAAAATAGATTTGGGATCCTCTACTGATAATGGATCCTATAGTCACTTATGTAAAAGCTTCATTTAATATGCTCTTAATTCTGCATAGAATATCAAAATAATCCACTTGCTTTCATATAACTGTGTACTAGTCCATATTTAAATTTTCATATGAAGACCTATGAAAACATGCTGATTCATTAAAAATAATTAGAGTAAATCAACTATACCATATGGGAAAAGTATTTCCCCCAGATTTAAACGGGGTTATTAAAGGGATAGTGCTGTTTAATGGATATTATATCTTTTGCAGGGTTTTTTCATGCTGAGTAAAATAAGTCTACTCCTGTTTAGAGAAGCCATATTCGAAATGGACCGAAAACTTTTGGCATGTTGGAATAGGGATGAGAATAAAGACCGTTAGTCCATATTACACAATACTAATCTTAGACCTTATGGGTCCCATATTTTGTATGGCTCCACCTTGTAAGAAATTCCATCTAGCTCCTCTTACTAAGGGTACAATTGTTCTTTGGGGATTGGTTGTAACTTAAAGCTGAACTTTCACCTAAACACGTTTGCTTTAATCCACTTACATTGCAGATTCAAGCTGTGCTGGGTTTCGGTTTAAAAAAAAAAAAAAAAAAAAGCAATAGAAATTAAGTTTGAGGGTTAACTTTATCCCTCTTCTCCTCATTCTGATCAGCACCATCTTGCCGATGAGAATACAGGAGATCCTCCTCCCCGCTGGTCTGTCAGTAAGTTGGAGTACTCTCATTGGATAGATATCGATCTCTATCAATGAGAGTTCTCCAGCTTACTGACAGACCAGCGGGGAGGAGTATCTGTTATGTATTCTCATCGGCACAAATTGTGCCGATCAGAATGAGAATCTGTGAAGAGGGAAAAGGTAAACCCTCAAACTTATTTTCTATTGCGTTTTTTTAAAAAACCAAAACACAGCACAGTTTGAATCGGTAATGTACGTGGATTAAAGCAAACGTGTGTAGGTGGAAGTTCCCTTTTAAGAATCACACACATAAGGGATAATAATAAAAATGTTTGTATTATGTACAAAATCAAAATACTGTTAGTTTGGGTGGTATATACATGAATTGAATAATATCATAGATTACAGGTATGGAAAAGATGGAATTGAATTGGATACCAGTAAATTATATGATGAAAATCTCCTCACACCCTCCAGCACAAATCTTGGTTTCACTGTCGTCCAATACAGGTCACTGGTACAATGGGAGGCGATCCGCCCCTTTAAGTAGGCAGGAACATTCATCTAAATGTATGCAGGGGGTGGAGCCTCCCTCTTAAGCTGCCTTCAGCCAGAACAAGCCAGATTGATTTGTTCCTGCGTGCTGTGCACACCAGGTGGAGAACATCTCTCATTCAACTTTAGTTTTTTTTATTGTTTTCGTCAAATATGGAATACCACCATTAGGCGGGTGACCATGGCTGACAGTTGCCCTCACCAAAGTGGCTAGTGCAGCTTCCAGGGATTTTCTGGTGGACCTTATGCCCTGAAGAGGGAACAACTTAAGTCAAGTAGCTTCCCTGCTGGGGAATTTTACTCTGGTTAATTCCCTTTTAACATGGTTACCTGAAGACAGAAGTCCTGCAGAAAGGTGAGCCACCCTTTGAGTGCTGAAGGTCCACTTGTCCCACAGTGTCCCTTCTTTGGGCATGTATTTGGGAGTTCTCATTATGCACTCCAGCACTCATAGGATGTTTTTCTTAATATTGCCTATATTTATGCAATGTCTGTGTGTATTCCCTGGGTTTTGGAGCAGTTTATGGGGGTTTTATCCTTTTCCCTGCTTTTTCTCACATTGGGATATTGTTTTATCATGTTTTACATGTGTTTGGTGTATGTTTGGTAACTTTTTCTGTCAGGGTAAATTTATTAAAAGTTAATGTTCCGCGCCTTTAAGCACGCTTTTCCCGCATAGACGCCATTGCTCCTTTACTCTCTATGGGTTTACACAGTGTGGGACGTATCTCTGGAACCGCTTGTCACAGCGACTTCAGAGTGGGCTCATTTTGTTGGTCTTCCCTTGCTCTATCATCCGGTTGCATGATTCGGTGTGTTGGTGGTCTGGGGGGCTTTGGGCACTGTTTTGGGATACTTCTGAGAAAAACTACGTTTCCCATGAGCGCTGGTTTCACGCTCGTTTTCTGATTGGCTGCCATCACGGCAGCCATTTTGTGAGTTATTCTCAGCGAGTATACTTCGCAGGGACCGAGCCTTCTCTCTCTCCTCCGCAGATTAACCCTTCGCTTGCCAGATAAGTTTAATTTTAGACATTTCTGGGGTGAAATTTTAATCTTTCACACTTCAATTGGGTGATTCTTGTCAGTGGAGTATATCTGACGCTGTGAGCATGTCTACTCCACTGGAGTCAGGGGCTAGACCCAAGACTAAGGAGGCTGGGGTGTCCGTTTCCCCCATTGCGTTTTGCTCCTCTTGTTACTCTGGGCTGCCTAGAGAATTTTCTGGTCATTTATGCCCAAAATGTGCAGACAGTCATGACAGCAACCCTGGGCTTTCCAGTCACGCCATTGAGCCAACTTGGGTGAAAGAGTTCAAGGCTGCCATTAGGGATCTCAGATCCACTCTTCAACTCTTTCCCTCTCAGGTTCAGGGGGCTCTTCAGGTTTGGCAGACCCCCTCCACAGTGAGGACCTCCCTGCCCAAGCCACAGGGGGCTCCTGATATGTCTGATTCTTCTGAGGAAGAACTTTTACAGGATTCTGATGCTGAGGAAGGCACTGTTATTGAATCTACCAGGTCTGTTGGTGACCCTTATGAATGTGACCCTGAAATCTCTGCTGAGGGTTAGATCAGAGCTGTGCTAACCACGCTCAACCTTCCTCTGACTCAGGAATCTACTCATGATCCAACTGACGTTTTTCAAAAACTGTCTAAAGCTGTTGTATGTTTTCCTACTAACCCTACTCTTGCTCGTTTAGTCTCTGATGCGTGGAGGAATCCTGAAAAATCCTCTTCTGTGTCCAAAAAGTTTGCTAAACTTTACCCTTTTCCTGAGGCTGAACTGGCACAATGGGTTCATCCTCCTAAAGTGGATGCTCCAGTTTCTAGGTTATCTAAATCTACTGCCTTAGCTGTATCTGATGCCTCTGCCCTGCAAGATTGGACGGACAAAAAGTTAGAAACTTGCCTTAAATCTATTTTTGCCTCTATTGGCACTGCCATGCGGCCAACCTTTGCAGTGGCGTGGGTTAACCGGGCTATTGCGGCCTGGACTGAACAGCTTACTGAGGCGGTTTGCCAGGATTCGCCAGTGTCTGAGCAGCTACAGCTTCTTGCTAATATATCAGAAGCTCAAAATTATGTTTCTGACGCTGCTTTTGATGCTGTGCGTATGATGGCGAGGGCCTCCACTTCCTCTGTGGTGGCTACACGTGCTCTTTGGCTGAAAATTTGCTCTGCTGACACTGCTTCTAAGAAAGCCTTGCTTTCTTTACCCTTTCAAGGGACTTCACTGTTTGGATCTGAACTTAAGGAGATGATTAGTGAGGCTACTGGCGGTAAAAGTACTCTTCTACCATCAGTCTTCATAAAGAAGTTTCCAGCCAAACGCAATCGGTCCTTTCGTTCCAGCCAAACTGAGACATGCTCTGCGTCCCAAGCGGGTCCGTCCTCTGCGCGCTCCTCCTCCAAGCCCAAACAGTCCTGGAAGCCCAAAGTTGCCCCCAAGGCCAAGACCTCCAAGACTGCTTCGGCATGACTCACCGAACCCGGGTCCGCATCCGCCTGTAGGTGGACGTCTCCACATATTTCGCCGGATTTGGGAGGAGTCAGTAGCGGACCCTTGGGTTATTCAGGTGGTATCAGAGGGATACAGGATCCCTTTCTCTTCCCTTCCTCCTTTTCGTTTCCATTTTACTCGTCCTTCTCAGGAGCCTACAAAAAGACGTCTGTTCGACGACACTATTCAGGATCTTTTGGACAAAGAGGTCCTGGAATTGGTTCCATCAGAGGACACAGGTTCAGGATTCTATTCCAACCTGTTCGTTGTGGCCAAAAAGGACGGAGGTGCTCGTCCTATTTTGGACCTCAAGGATCTCAATTCCTTTGTTGTGAGTTCCCACTATCGTCAAGAATCCCTGCGTTCTGTGATAGCCGCAATGTCTCCAGGGGAGTTCCTTGCCTCCCTGGACCTTCAGGATGCATAACTTCACATCCCTATTCATCCAGAGAGCAGACGGTATCT
The DNA here is from genome assembly GCA_037306005.1 of Rhinophrynus dorsalis. Taxonomy (NCBI): domain Eukaryota; kingdom Metazoa; phylum Chordata; class Amphibia; order Anura; family Rhinophrynidae; genus Rhinophrynus; species Rhinophrynus dorsalis. Next base: position 166,076,594 of record CM074719.1, on the reverse strand, counting down.
CAGGTTTGCCTGTCACAAAGGCCACTTTCAGTTTTCAGCTCTTCCATTTGGACTGACTTCAGCTCCTCAGGTTTTTCAGAGGGTATTGGGAGCTTTGATAGCTGTGCTTCATCAAGATGGTGTCAGGGTGACTCCCTACATGGACGATCTGCTCCTGAAAGCCTCATCTGCGGAGATCCTCCACCAGCAGCTGCAGTTGTGTATACAGACACTCAATCGCCACGGCTGGATTGTGAATCTGGACAAGTCAGACTTGGTCCCATCTCAACAGATCCTCTTCTTGGGTCTCCTGTTCGACACTCAGCAGTGCATGGTGTTTTTACTGGAGGAAGTGGCTCATCAGATTGCTCTCCGTGTATCCAAGATCCTGGAGCTCGAAAGGGTTCCAGTCCCGAAGTTGACTTCTCTGGTGGGGAAATTCATTTCCACGATAGAGGCAGTGCCATTTGCTATGGCACACACCAGGGAACTTCAGAGGTTTGTGATTCGGACGTGCAAGAATCATCCAGATCATCAGCATCTGTCAGTCTCTCTGCCTCCTCATGTCGAGTTGAGCTTGGAATAGTGGTTGGACCTGTCTCATCTCCTGAAAGGGAGGTCCTTTCGGGTTCCCTATTGGACCACAGTCACGACGGATGCCAGCCTCCGGGGATGGGGGTCAGTGTTGGGTCGTTTCAGTGCTCAGGGGAAATGGGGACTGGAAGAATCTTTCCTCTCCATCAATGTTCTGGAATTTCGTGCCATCTTTCTGGCCCTGAGACACTGGGAATCTCAGCTGGAGGATTGTCCAGTCAGAGTGGAGTCCGACAACACCACCGCAGTGGCCTACATAAACAGACAAGGCGGCACAAGAAGTCTCACCGCTTGGTTAGAGGTCAAGGCCATCTTATCTTGGGCAGAAGCTCATGTGCCAGTCACTTTCCAGGCGTGGACAACGTCATGGCAGATTTTCTCAGTTGTCATACAGTCGACAGCGGAGAGTGGGCACTTCATCCAGAGGTGTTTCACCTTCTAACCCAGATGTGGGGGGTACCTGTAGTGGATCTGATGGCTACCAGACACAACAGGAAGGTGCCAGTGTTTTGCTCTCGGTGGAGGGACCCTCTTGCTCTAGCAGCGGACGCTTTGTCAATCCCTTGGGAGTTCCCCCTAGCGTACATCTTCCCTCCTCTCCCTCTGTTGGTCAGAGTCATCCAGAAGCTGAAGATGGAGCGTTGTCCTGTCATCCTAATCACCCCGAATTGGCCTTGTCAGTCCTGGTATCCGGAACTGCTAGCCATGTCAGTGGCGGATCCCTTTCCAGTTCCTGCCCGTCCAGATCTACTTCTTCAAAGATATCTGTGGAAGGCGGATGTTCAGCATCTCCATTTGATGGCTTGGAGGTTGAATCCTCAATTCTAAAGAAGAAAGGGTTTTCCTCTTCAGTGGTGTACACGATGCTTAGAGCTCGCAAGCCTGTGTCTTCGAAGATCTATCATCGCATATGGTCAACCTTTGTGGCATGGTGTGCTGATAAGGATGTATCACTTGATTTCCATCTTCCCACGGTCCTGGCCTTTTTTGCAGGATGGGGTTGAGAAGGGACTCAGCCTGAGTTCTCTCAAGGTTCAGACTTCGGCTCTGTCTGGAAAGGTTATTCTCTAGAAGTGGTCTTCACTGTGATTCAGCCTAGAAAACCCGTTTCTTCTAAAGTCTGTCATAGGGTTTCGTCTATTTTCCATGCTTCGTGTGTGGACAGAGATCTGTTCTCATAGGAATCTGATCTTCCTGCTATCCTGCTTTTCACTGTCGTCCAATACAGGTCACTGGTACTCTGGGAGGCAATCCGCCCCTTTAATAGGCAGGAACAATTATTCAAATGTGTGCAGTGGGCGGAGCCTCCCCTCCTACTTAAGCTGCCTTCAGGCCAGAGCCACTAGATTGATTTGTTCCTGTGTGCTATGCACACCAGGTGGAGAACATCTATACATTCAACTTAGTATTTTATTGTTTTTATTCAAATATGGAATGCCACCATTAGGAGGGTGACCATGGCTGTGAATTGCCCTCTCCAAAGTGGGTAGTGCAGCTTCCAGGGATTTTCTGTGGACCTTATGCCCTGAAGAGGGAACAGCTTGAGTCAAGCAGCTTCCCTGCTGAGGAATTTACTCTGGTCTATTCCCACTTCATCATGGTCACCTGAAGACAGAAGTCCTGCAGAAAGGTGAGCCACCCCTTGAGTGCTGAAGGTCCACTTGTCCCCACAGTGTCCCTTTGATGGGCTTGTATTTGGGAGTTTGCTTTGCACTTTGTTTTGCATTTATTATATTTATGCAATTTCTGTGGTATTCTCTGGGTTTTGGAGCATTGGGTATTGTTTTTCTTATGTTTCTCATGTGTTTGATAACTTTGGGGCATTTTATGTTGCAGTAAGACTTTATTAAAATTTGGTGTTCCGCGCCTTTAAGCGAGCCTTTTCCCGCATTGCTCCTTTACTCTCTATGAGATTACACAGTGTGGGACGTATCTCTGGAACCGCTTGTCACAGCAACTTCAGAGATGGCTCATTTTATTCCTATGCTCCTGCTCTATCATCCGGTGTCTAATTTCGGGGTCTGGGGAGTTCAGGGGGGCTTCGGGCACTGTTTGGGGTACTTCTGAGAGAAAACTACATTTCCCATGAGCGCCGTTTCGCGCTCGCTTTCTGATTGGTTGACCTGACGGCAGCCATTTTGTGGTGTTATTTCTCAGCGAGTATACTACGCAGGGACCGAGCCTTCTCTCCTCTCAGCAGATTAACCCTTCACTGGCCAGATAAGTCCGTTTTTAGGCATTTCTGGGGTGAAACTTTAATCTTTCACACTTTTACTGGGTAATATTTGTTAAGTGGTGTATATTGACGCTGTGAGCATGTCTACTCCACTGGAGCCAGGGGCTAGACCCAAGACTAAGGAGGCTGGGGTGTCTGTTCCCCCCATTGCGCTTTGCTCCTCTTGTCAATCTGGGCTGCCTAGAGATTGTTCTGGTAGTTTATGCCCTAAATGCACTGATTGTCATGATAGCAGCCCTGGGCTTCCCAGCCATGCTATTGAGCCAACTTGGGTGAAAGAGTTTAAAGCTGCCACTAGGGATCTCATATCCACTCTCCAACTCTTTCCCTCTCAGGTTCAGGGGGCTCTCCAGGTTTGGCAGACACCCTCTACAATCAGGACTTCCCTGCCTAAGCCACAGGGGGCTCCTGATGTGTCTGATTCTTCTGAAGAAGAACTATTGCAGGATTCTGATGCTGAGGAAGGCACTGTTATTGACTCTATCAGGTCCATTGGGGACCCTTATGAATGTGACCCTGAGGTTTCTGCTGAGGGTTTGATTAGAGCCGTGTTAACTACGCTCAACCTTCCTCTGACTCAGGAATCTACTCATGATCCAACTGACATTTTCCAAAAACCATCTAAGGCGGTTGTATGTTTCCCAACTAACCCTACTCTTGACCGTCTAGTCTCTGAAGCGTGGAAGAATCCTGACAAATCCTCGTCTGTGTCCAAAAAGTTTGCTAAACTTTACCCTTTTCCTGAGACTGAACTGGCAAAATGGGTTCATCCTCCTAAAGTGGATGCTCCTGTTTCCAGGTTATCCAAATCTACTGCTTTAGCTGTCTCTGATGCCTCTGCCCTGCAGGATTGGACGGACAAAAAGCTAGAACTTTCTCTTAAGTCTATTTTTGCCTCCATTGGCACCGCCATGTGTCCAACCTTTGCAGTGGCATGGGTTAATAGAGCTATTGCGGCCTGGACTGAACGACTGACTGAAGCGGACCGCCAGGATGCACCGGTATCTGAGCAGTTGCAGCTCCTTGCTAATATTACTGAAGCACAGAATTATGTTGCTGATGCTGCCTTTGATGCTGTGCGCATGATGGCGAGGGCCTCCACTTCTTCTGTGGTGGCTAGACGTGCCCTTTGGCTGAAAATTTGGTCTGCTGATACAGCCTCTAAGAAAGCCTTGCTTTCCTTGCCCTTTCAGGGGAACTTGCTATTTGGTTCTGAACTCAAAGAGATGATCAGTGAGGCTACTGGAGGTAAAAGTACTCTCTGCCTTCAGTCTTCAAAAAAAAGTTTCCAGCCAAACGCAACCGGTCCTTTCGTTCCTTTCAGACTGAGACACGCTCCACGTCCCAGACGGGGCCGTCCTCTACGCGTCCCTCCTCCAAGCCCAAACAGTCCTGGAAGCCCAAAGTTGCCCCCAAGGCCAAGACCTCCAAGACTGCTTCGGCATGACTCACCGAACCCGGGTCCGCATCCGGCAGTAGGTGGACGTCTCCGCATCTTTCGCCGGATTTGGGAGGAGTCTGTGACGGACCCATGGGTTATTCAGGTAGTGTCAGAGAGATACAGGATCCCTTTCTCTTCCCTTCCTCCTTTTCGGTTCCATTTTACTCGTCCTTCTCAGGAACCTACAAAAAGGCGTCTGTTCGACGACGCTATTCAGGATCTTTTGGACAAAGAGGTCCTGGAATTGGTTCCTCCAGAGGACACAGGTTCAGGATTCTATTCCAACCTGTTCGTCGTGGCCAAAAAGGACGGAGGTGCTCGTCCTATCTTGGATCTAAAGGATCTCAATTCCTTTGTTGTGAGTTCCCACTTCCGCCAGGAATCTCTGCGCTCTGTGATTGCCGCAATGTTTCCAGGGGAGTTCCTTGCCTCCCTGGACCTTCAGGATGCATATCTTCACATTCCTATTCATCCAGAGAGCAGACGGTATCTCAGGATTGCCTGCCACAGGGGACACTTTCAGTTTTCAGCTCTTCCCTTTGGACTGACTTCAGCCCCTCTGGTCTTTCAGAGGGTATTGGGATCATTGATAGCTGTGCTTCATCGGAAAGGTGTCAGAGTGACCCCCTACATGGACGATTTCCTCCTAAAAGCCTCCTCTGCGGAGCTTCTCAACCAGCAGATGCAGCTGTGTATACACACTCTGAACAGTCACGGCTGGATCTTGAATCTGGACAGGTCAGACTTGGTCCCATCTCAGAGGCTCCTTTTCCTGGGTCTCCTGTTCGACACTCAACAGTGCTTGGTGTCTCTGCCAGAGGAAGTGGCTTATCAGATAGCCGTCCGAGTAGCCGGGATCCTGGAACTGGACAGGGTTCCGGTACCGAAGTTGACGTCTCTGGTGGGAAAGTTCATTTCCACAATCGAAGCTGTGCCTTTCGCCATGGCTCACACCAGGGAACTTCAGAGGTTTGTGATCCAGACATGTAAGAATCATCCAGATCATCAGCATCTGTCAGTCTCTCTGCCTCCTCATGTCGAATCGAGTCTGCACTGGTGGTTAGATCTCTCTCATCTCCTGAAAGGGAGATCCTTTCGAGTTCCCTATTGGACCACGCTCACAACGGATGCCAGCCTCCGGGGATGGGGAGCAGTGCTGGGTCGTTTCAGTGCCCAGGGGAAATGGGGACTGGAGGAATCTCTTCCCATCAATGTTCTGGAACTGCGTGCCATACGGCTTCCCCTGAGGCACTGGGAATCTCAGCTGGAAGGTTGTCAGAGTGGAGTCCGACAACGCCACCGCAGTGGCCTACATCAACAGGCAAGGCGGCACAAGAAGTTTCACCGCCTGGTTGGAGGTCAAGGATATTTTATCTTGGGCAGAAGATCACGTGCCTGTCATTTCAGCGGTTCACATTCCAGGCGTAGACAACGTCATGGCAGACTTTCTCAGTCGTCACACAGTCGACAGCGGAGAGTGGGCTCTTCATCCAGAGGTGTTTCACCTGATCACCCGGAGATGGGGGGTACCTGCAGTGGACCTGATGGCTACCAGACACAACAGGAAGGTGCCGGCATTTTGCTCCCGGTGGAGGGACCCTCTTGCTCTAGCAGTGGATGCCTTGTCAATCCCTTGGGATTTTCCTCTGGCTTACATCTTCCCTCCTCTTCCTCTATTGCTCAGAGTCATCCAGCAGTTGAAGCTGGAGCGTTGTCCTGTCATCCTGATCGCTCCGAACTGGCCTCGCCAGTCCTGGTGTCCGGAGTTGATGGCCATGTCAGTGGCGGAACCGTTTCCACTTCCTGCCCGCCCGGATCTACTTCTTCAAGGATATCTGTGGAAGGAGGATGTTCAGCATCTCCATTTAATGGCCTGGCGGTTGAATCCTCAATTCTTGAGAAGAAAGGATTTTCTCCTTCAGTGGTGTCAACGATGCTTAGTGCTCGCAAACCTGTGTCCTCCAAGATCTATCATCGTATCTGGGCCACCTTTGTGGCTTGGTGTACTGATCGGCAGATGTCTCTAGATTTTCATCTTCCCACTGTCCTGGCTTTTCTGCAGGATGGTGTTGGAAAGGGCTCAGTCTGAGTTCCCTCAAAGTTCAGACTTCTGCTTTGTCCGTATTTTTCCAGGAACGGATTGCTATCCTTCCTGATGTGAAAGTTTTCTTCCAGGGCGTGACTCATGTTCGACCTGCCTTCAAGAGTCCTACTCCCCAGTGGGACCTCAATTTGGTGCTGGGAGTTCTCCTGCGACCCCCGTTTGAAACCTTGGCTTCCATTCCCTTACGTCTTTTGACTTGGAAAATGGCCTTTCTTTTGGCTATTGTTTCAGTTCGCCGGGTAGCTGAGTTACAAGCGCTGTCTTGTAAACCTCCTTACCTGGTGTTCCACAAGGATAAGGCTGTGCTTTGCACTACCAAGGAATTCTTGCCCAAGGTTGTGTCTGAGTTTCACATCAATCAAGAGATTGTGGTTCCCTCTTTCTGCCCTAACCCTTCATCTGACAAGGAACGAGATCTCCATTTGTTGGATGTGGTGCGTTGCCTCAAGTTTTATGTTCATCGCACCGAGTCTATCAGGAAGTCTGACGCTCTATTCGTCATTCCTGAGGGGCCTAGGGCAGGGAGACCGGCTTCCAAAGTTACTATTGCCTCTTGGATTAAGGCTACTATTCGTGAAGCCTATAAGTTGCGGAATAAGCATGTTCCCTTCAGGGTGACTGCCCATTCCACCAGATCTATTGGGGCCTCTTGGGCCTACAAGAATCAAGCATCTGCTGATCAACTGTGCAGTACGGCCACCTGGTCCTCTGTGCACACATTTTCAAAGCACTATCGAGTTGATGTACTGGCCTCGGCTGATGCCAGTTTTGGGAGGAAGGTCCTGGAGGCAGTTTTGCCTGTTTAGGACTTCTACTCTGTGATTCTTAGTGCTTCTTTACTGTTGAGCCCAGTTGGCTCTAGTTCAGTGTGCTGTGTTCGTTCAGGGGTTGTTTTCCCCTGGTTGGTGTCCGTTGACACTTCTATTAATGGGCTATGCGATTAACTGGTTCATGGCAGTTCTACTGACTTGGGCCTTGCGCCTGGTCCTTGCCTTACTTCCCGCCTCTGGGTCAGCTCAATGTTTGTACATCCCAGAGTACCAGTGACCTGTATTGGACGACAGTGAAAATAGGATTTTAGTCTTACCTGTTAAATCCTTTTCACTTAGTCCATACAGGTCACTGGTCTCCCACCCTGTCAAGGGACCAGACCTGGCTCTCCTGTGGCATTCAGTGGGAGACCTTTGGGGCATGCTCACAGGAGTCTTCCTTCTTGCTTACCTCTGGTCAGTTTTAGTGTCTCAAATCAATCTAGTGGCTCTGGCCTGAAGGCAGCTTAAGTAGGAGGGGAGGCTCCGCCCTCTGCACACATTTGAATAATTGTTCCTGCCTATTAAAGGGGCGGATCGCCTCCCAGAGTACCAGTGACCTGTATGGACTAAGTGAAAAGGATTTAACAGGTAAGACTAAAATCCTATTTTCTTGAAGAATGGTGTGAACAAGGGCCTTGTCCTTTGGTCCTTGAAGGTTCAGACCTCAGCCCTCTCTGTAATTTTTTTTAGAGATGCATTGCCACCTTAACGGATGTCAAGGTCTTCTTTCAGGGTGGTGTTCATGCTTTCCCTGCTTATAAGGCTCCTACTCCTCAGTGGGACCATAACCTTGTCTTGGGAGTTTTGCAGCGGCCTACTTTTGAGTCCTTGGCTACCATTCCCGTGTCTTTTGACATGGAAGATGGCTTTTCTCGTGGCTGAGGTGCAGGCTTTGTCCTGCAAGCTGCCTTTCCTGGTGTTTCACAAGGATAAGGCTGCTCTCTGTGCCTCCCAGGAATTTCTTCCTAAGGTGGTCTGAGTTCAATATTGGTCAGGAAATTGTTGTTCCTTCCTTTTTTGCTGACCCTAAATCTGACAAGGAGAGGGATCTCCACTTGTTAGATGATGTGCGCTGCCTTGATTTCTATGTGCACCACACTGAGAGTGTCTGTCAGACTAATGCACTTTTTTCATCCCTGAGGGTCCCAGAGCTGGTAAGGCAGCATCCAAGGTGACTATTTCATCTTGGATCAAGTCTACCATTTGCAAGGCATATGAGCTCAGGAAGTAACCGCTTCACTTTCGCATCGGAGCACATTCCGCTAGGTCTGTTGGGGCCTCCTGGGCCTACAAGAATCAGGCCTCTGCTGATCAGCTGGCAAAGCTGCCACTTGGTCGTCTGTGCACACATTTGCCAAACACTACCGAGTTGATGCCCAGGCTTTGGCTGAAGCCAGCTTTGGCTGAAAAGTCCTGGAGACAGTTTTGCCTGTCTAGGACTTTAGTTTCTTGTGCCTTATAGTTCTTTATTCCTTGAGCTCTGTTTGCTCTTGTTCTGTGTGCTGTGTTACAGTTATTCAGTGTCCTTTGACACTTTGTTAGTTTGGGCTGTTCCATGTCTTTATAGTCCATGGGAGCTCTGGTGTCATGGGGGACTGGCTCTTAGTCCTTTCCTTCTTTTTCCTTCTGGGAACTCAGTGTTGGTATATCCCCATGGTACCGGTAAGCTATATTGGACGACAGAGAAAACAGGATTTTAGTCTTACGTGTTAAATCCTTTTCTCTTAGTCTATATAGCTTACAGGTCTCACACCCAGTGAAAGGGACCGTGCTTGGTCTCCTGTGGCTGGACGTGGGAGTCCTATTGGGTCCATGCTCACAGGAGTTTTCCTTTTCTTCTTCTAGCTCAGTAGGTTTTAGTTCACAAATCTAACTGGGGAGGGGAATGGCTGGGTAGCCTGCTAAGGAGGAGAGTGAGGAGCCGCCCCTGCAACATCTTTGAAGAATTGTTTCAATCTACTAACAGGAGCTGTCCCCTCCCCCATGGTACCTGTAAGCTATATGGACTAAGAGAAAAGGATTTAACAGGTAAGACTAAAATCCTATTTTATGGGAGGTGAGAGTTCCCCTTTAACCTCTTAAGGACTGTCCGATCTGGCACGTGGATGGCTGTTAATGACCACTGATCTTTTTTGCTGTTTGGATTCTGGGGTGGCAGAGCAGCTTGCAGCTGTTTTGCCATCTCAGAATTCCATGATGTACCAGGTCTGTCACCGGTCCTTAAGTGTCGAGACTGACTTGACGGTCCTAGCACATTAAGAGTTCTTAAGGGGTTAAGGTGGTTGAACTTTTCACTGTTGAGGAACTTTGCTTTCATTTGAAATCCATGTGCATCCCTAAATTAGACAGAAGTTAGAAACACTGTTATCAGTCAGATGTATTTCTACTCTATTTGGCATCAGCAATTGAAGACTAAATTATTAGACAAAAATATGATGGGTAACATATCAGATAAGTATCAGAAAAAATATATATGAATGGGATTATAACGCATATAAGAATATAACTCTTAAGAAACACCAATTGCACCAGTTTTATTTTACACTGCCTGTAATTCCAGTTTTTTCCACCTGTTCCTAATTTTTCTGGGGAACCCTTTCAGCCTATTCAGGCAACCCTGGGGTTCTACAGAACCCGCTACATTAGAACAGGGGTAGGTAATATGAGGCCTTCCAGCTGCTACTGAACTACAAGTTCCATCATCCCCTGCCAGCCAATTGCTGGTAGGGGTTATGGGAATTTAACAGCTGCAGGTCGTCATGTTGCCACCACAACTGCTGTCAGTTCAAAATCGTATTCTTCATCTCTGTACAATGGTAGTTTTGTTTTCTTTTCATTTTTGCTTGGTTTATATTCGTATTACATTTGTAATTCCCAAGCTGAAAACTCAAACTTCATTCAGAATAGCCCAACCAAAGTTGATAACTTCTGCACTGGTTAGCAGTCCTAAATGATCCTTGCCTGGAGAGCTGTAATAGTTCTAAAATCTCTCATGCAGATTGTTAGCGTTACAATTTTTCTCTTTCTCAGAGGTTTTAAAGCTCATTTTGGATAATTCTTTTTGTATTCTTTTGGCGCTCAGCAGTGTAATAATATGACATTTAGAATCCATAATTTAGTTTGTGCAGTATAAAAAAGTATATGGAAATGCCTCAAAGCTGAAATAAATACAGCATTGGTGAGCATATCACGGACACACCTGTGTGACCTCGCAAGCCTTAAAATTGTGTGTATATGCATATTATAAAATATGTATTCTTTTTTTCCACCATTACCTGAATTTTTTTAATTAATTTATCTTCCATTTCCTACTTTCCTTTCTAAAGGAACACTGAGATCACAAATCATCCCAGGGTATATAAACATTTAAACAGTTATATACAAAAGTTTGGCACCACAAGATTACCATTGCCTCTTGGGTCATAGCTACTATACTCAAGGTGTATGTGATTAGAAGAAACATGTTCCTTTCAAGGTCATTGCGTAGCCCACTAGGTCTGTGGGTGCTTCCTAGGCCTACAAAAAACAGGCCCCAGCTAAACAGCTGTGTAAGGCTGCAACATGTCGTCCTTGCACACATACACTGAGCATTACTGCGTCAATGTTTTGATCTGAAAATTCTTCAGGCATGCCTTGCCTGTCTAAGGGACTTTTTCCTTCCTTTATTTACTACCCAGTTGTTGTTCAGTAGCTTGAGCCCTGTTGCTTTTGTTTGGTTTACTGGGCTAGTTCAGTGTTTGTTGACACATACAGTTATTCAGATCCAGGTTAGTCATAGGGAACACTAGTATGCTTGGGACGGGGATTTTCATTTTTTTGTTTCCTCCTTTCCCTCCCAATAATCATTCAAATGCTTTGGCATATATCACATGGTTCCGGTTCATATTGAATAAGAGAAAATAGGATTTTGGTGAAACTTTCCATTAAATCTTTTTTTCTTTAGTTCATATGGAACACAGGGCTCCCGTCTGGTGAAAAACCTATCTGTTTCCTTCCCCAGGTGGTGGAGTCTTTATGGGGTCTTAGGTTTAGAAGCTTTGTTTCCTTCTAGCCCACTTAGGTTCTTTTTCTATGGTACTTGTCACATGAATCTGGTGGGCAAAAGGTTCAGCAGGAGAAAAAGGAGGGAGGCTGAAGTACCCTTCCCTCTTGGAGGAGAGACCTCAACTCCATGGTTCCTGTGTTACCTATGGAACACACATAAAAGGATTTAACAGTAAGTTTCATTAAAATTTTCTGTACTTGGGGGATTTGTTTTTTTTTTTTTTTTTTTTTTTTCAATTTAACATAAATGTTTAGTGTGTAATTTTAGCAAAATATATAATTTTTTACTTTTTTGTAATTGACATCATAGCTTGTCTCATGTTTCAAAATTTAGTTACAGTTAAGCAACATGCTAAAGCTCAGTTCATTCTGAAAAAGCAATGTTGTTTTTCATATGTCAAAGAATGGAATGGAGTTACAACGCTTAATAAATCCAAGTACAGTTTAATAAAGTGTTTAAGAGACTCAACAGCATATGACAGTCCGGTTGCACAACTCCAAATGCAGGCTCTCCAGTCCTCTAGTCAGGCTCAACAATGTAAGGTTTGGTAGCACACTGATGCAAACTCCAGCCGGTTGATAAAATCAAGAAAGCTTTATTATTGTTATTTAAAATAAAAAACGGCTCATATCAAACAGAGATAGAAAAAATGGTACATTCTTGCAACGCTGATATTCCAACATTCTTACGCATTTCGTGCTTCATCCGCACTTACTCATAGACAATTGGCACATAGTAACCGTTCCTCTTTTAACATGTGAACAATCAATCAAGATAGGAACACCTGCTGCAGCTTTAAAATACCTAAGAAGCCTATCAGAGTGTTTTTCATATGTAATTAGAAAGTGACCTATGGGTTTCATACCTCAAAAGATGTATATCAAAAATGCTGAAAACATGTCTTGCCTACAGGGTTTAAGAAATGTCCCAAGTCCTTGGCACTCAAAGGGAAAAAGTACTATGATTAAATAATTGTGATTTATTTAGGATTTATAAAATGAGATCATTTGTTCCTTTGGTCTCAATTAAAGGACTTGGACCACTAAATAAAAAAAAAGGGGTAAAACTACTCTCTGCAGTTCTGGAGACCATGTTTATGAAAAGACTACAGAACAAAGGTTTGATAGAATGGGTGCCGAAAGTGCAGACGTTCTAAATAACAAGATTTCGTTTGAGCAGACCAACTGTTGCATAGGGAATGTAATAAAATTTCCATTTATAAATGGGGATTTTAACTTAATTTAATTAAAATAAATGTTGTTTATCCCCTTTGGTAAAGTTGGCTTGCTCCAGTTCTTTTTAAAACTTCAGCGTTCAAGAATGTAATACTGTATGTTGCTTGGAGAATAGAAGGCAAAACACATTGTGATTGAAATCTAATAAGGGATTTACGGAGGTTCTGGAGGGAATATTTTTTGTTGAGTGATAGAACAAGAGGACAATGTGAAAGTTAAAGTTCTTAGAAACTAAGAGGGAATATGTGACTATTGTGTATAAAAAGAATGATAAATGTGGGTAATATTTCCATTCTGAATTTGTAGGAACTAAAAAACTTTGATAAGTACTCTTGTGGTAGGCATAACAATATCCCCAGGAATTAATGAAGTGGAGGCGTTGTGGGGTAATCCACTGTACCATGTGGGCTCACATACCATTTAAAATTAACCTCCAAAGCAATACTTCTGTGAACACATTGCCATATCTGGGGGATTATCTGTATCCATGTTGTGGTTTGATGACCCTTTGTTTCTTTTGAGATTGAAATAATTGAATGTGACTTCTTTACCTGAAGGTAATTTCTAAATTAGACTGTAACTACGGTATTGAGACTTTTATTTGATTGGTAGTAGCTGTCTACGTTGCAGCTAAACAGTACTTAGAAACCGCAGTGTTCTCTGTAAGTAATGATTCCAATACATAGGGACAAATACACAAAGCAAGAGGAGCAATTGTGGGGCAGACTCACTGCACCTTAGAGGAGATATCAAAATGACTTTTGACTTAAATGGAGCCTTGAATGCTATGTAGGTCTCCAGATCATTGTTGTACAGTACATTGGGGACCTCTGTAGCATTCAAGGGGTTAAAATTCCCTATTAAGTGAAGTAACAGTTTGTGGAAGTGTGCTACTAGGATGAAAAAGTTTCTGGAGCTCCACTAAACAGCTGAACTCAACAAGAATACAGACACACAGCTGGGAGGGCAAATAAACCGTAATGAGGAACTCCCCAAATATGTCCTAATAAATAATCAAATTTTAGACATATATAAAAACTACTACATTTGTATCAAAAAAACACAAAACATAAAAAAACAAATCTAGAGGGTGATGGGAAAAAGTGAATGTGCATATTTCTTATCAACCAGACAACCAAGGTATGTCAGAGCCAGGTCTGTATACTGCATGTAAGTAGAAAACCGCTAAGAGAAGTGTATCATGTTAAGCAGCGGAGTATCAAAACAATACTTATCATAAAGTGCCAGCACCAATAAGGACACCAAAAACCCATTCATGTAGATAATTTCTACCATAGTGGGTCTCAGATGTCAGAGGTTCCATATATTGGTCTCTGTGATGACATCCGCGATGGAAGAGATCCTTGTGTTAATGGGCTTTTGTTAAATGTCCTTATTGGTGCTGACACTTTTTGATAAGTATTGTTTTTATTCCCCAGCTATGGATTAGTTGATTAGCCCACAGATTGGTTTTCTTTACTTTGTCCATATGACCCATCATGTCTGGTTTATCCTGCATTCTTTCTCAAGCTGTGGCCTACTTTTTACTCCTTTTTTCCCATGCTCAGTAAGTGTATTTGATTGCTTCAGAGTCAGTCCTGTCAGCTCAAATTATATCTGTATATTTTGTCGAAATGAATTGCTGTAAAAATAGAAATGAATAACAATCAGGAGATACTGTGTAATGTGTCACTGCTTTTGCCACCATAGCAATTTCTTTGAATCATGTGGATAGTTCCTTAAGATACCCTTTGATTGTTGCGTAAAAGCAGCCATTTCTTCTGTGGCTTGACGCACTAAACAGAACCTGCTGCCCAGGTAAATGTAAGTGGGCTTGCTTGAACTTTTCTCATTTTTTATTTATTTATTTATTTATTTTTTTGCTTTTATTATAGTATGGATGGAGCAGACTTGTGCTTTGAAATTGTGAAGAGAGCAGATGCTGGCTTTGTGTACAGTGAAGCCGTGGCGAGGTATGTAATTCTCAACTCTTTAAGGGCAGGAGGTCTGTATGACATTGTGAAGCAATCTGTTTCACACTCCATTTTTCTTAACCCTTTGAGTGCCAGAGGGGTACACAACGCATTGCTATGCAATGCGTTGTGTACCCCTCTGGCACTCAAGGAGTTAAAGGGTTAATATGGGAATTAAATGGTGCTGGACCATTCAGCAGTACTGAGTTGTCCAACTGTATGTCTTAATGTGTTGAAATATAAACAGTAGGTGTTCATGAATATTGATTAATTAACTTTTTCTCTGTTGTCCAGTATGACTTACAGGTACCATGGGGAAGGTGACCGCTCCTTCTAGTAGGCTGGAACATTTCTAGAAAAAAGTTGTGGGTGGGGCCTCCTCCCTTCCTTATCAGACTATCCCTTAGCCTCTGTCTCCAGTTAGATTTGTTCCACAGTGAGTGGTGAGGGTTGAGAACATTTCTGCTTAGTTACTTAGAATTCTTTGTTTTATATTTTAGATATAGGGTGTCAAAATTCCCCCATTAGTTGTATTACCATTCCTGGCTTCCCCTAGAGGATTGTCCAGTAGACAGGTGCTGTTGTGGACCTTTACAGCCCCGTGGAGGGAATAATGTAGTCCATGTGTGTTTCTCCTAACTGGGTCTCTCCGAGGCTGTGTTCTTAACAATGGTAATCTGAAGACAGAAGGTCGTTTGGTGAGTAACCCTTTGAGTGTCATGGTCCACTTGTTCCAGTGTTCCCCTCTCTACAGGGGACTTCTTGGAGTCCAGAATTCCTGCACTCATGATTGGCATCTTTTTCTGTTTGATTCCTGGGTTTTTGGAACTTAGATGTCTGCATTTATGTAAATTAACCATTCCCTGCTGGTTTCATTGGGTTATGGGCTTTTTTTTTTTTTTTTTTTTTTCACTTAAAGGGATAGTAATACCTAAAATGTAAAAAAAAATATGTTGTAGGGTTTATCCCCCTGAGTAAAACAAGAGTACTCCCACTGCTGAAAGATGTTTCATTCAAAAGTTATTAATTTTCAAAGTTGAATTTTTTAGGTGCAATATCACAGTGGCCTGAAATTTTACAGTGGTGCTGTTGCTACACCATCCTATGGAGATTTATGGTCCTGAGACCAGAGCTGTCCATAGGATCGTGTAGCAACAGCGCCACTGTACAATTTCAGGCCACTGTGATATTGCACCTAAAAAATTCAACTTTGAAAATTAGTAACTTTTGAATGAAACATCTTTCAGCAGTGGGAGTACTCTTGTTTTACTCAGGGGGATAAACCCTACAACATATTTTTTTTTACATTTTAGGTATTACTATCCCTTTAAAAATCATCCATTTTTATTTATCCCTACATGTTCCCTTGGGTATTCTTAATCACTTTTACAGATTTTGTATTTTTGCTATACTGCACCTTTAAGGGCACGTTTACTGCACTTGCTCCATAGACTTCAATGGGACAAACTGCTTTGGGGCATATCTCTGCAACCTTTTAACTTACAAAGTTGAGAGAGGGTTCATTCTTCGTGTCTTCTCCTCCTGCTCTATGATGCGGTTCACATCCCCAGTGTCTGGGGGGCCACTGGAGTGCAGGTTAAAGCTTTGATAGGCTACAGTGTTAAGACTACAACTCCCATCATCCCCATTCCGCTGGATTTCTTCTGATTGGCTGTTGGTTTTCAGATGCCATTTTCTTTCCTTACTGGAGTATCCAATGCATAGGCCTTCTCTGGCATCGGTTTGGGTTACTAGAGCTGTTGCTATCTGGGGCGAACAGCTTACTGAGGCGGTCAGAAATGGCACCCCTAAGGAGGATCCTTTAGCCCTCTAGGCCAATATGTCTGAGGCTTAGACATATGTCACCGACTCTATTTGACTCTGTCAAACTTTCAGCTAAGGCTTCTGCCTCCTCCGTCATGGCCAGACACACCTTGTGGCTCAAGATTTGGTCTGCTGACCTTTCATCTAAGAAGCCACTGATTTCTCTCCCCTTTCAGGGCAAATCTCTTTTTGGGCATGTGAGGCCACCGGAGGCAAGAGCGCCCTGTTGCCCCAGGTCTCCAAACGCCCTCACATGGCGAGGAAACAACGTCTTTTTCATCCCTGCCAAACAGAGGCGCAAAGGCCGAATCCGAACGTGACTCAGACTGGCGCCCCACCACCAAGCCCAGACAGCAGTGGTACTCCAAGCACGCCGCTGCCAAGCCCAAGTCTGGGAATTCTGCTACTGCCTGACTCACACATTCCTGGTACACAGCTGCCTGTAGCTGGGTGCCTGCACCATTTTTTCAACTGTTAGTGGTGGACCAGTGGGTTCTGCAGATGGTTTCTGAAGGGTAAAAGATTGCCATCAAATCCCTTCTTCCCTACAGATTCTTCCAGCCCAGGTCCCCCCTGGGCCAGCAAAAGCTATGTCTTTTCCACAAGGTGGTTCAGGCTCTCTTGGACAAGGGAGTTCTGATCCCTGTTCCTCCTCAAGAGAGAGGTTCAGGTTTCTGTTCCAGCCTCTTTGTGGTGGTCAAGAGGGATGGCACCAGCCATCCTATCTTTGACCTCAAAGGCTTCGGTTCTTTGAGGTGACTGCACACTTCAAGATGGAGTCTTTGCGCTCTGTGATCACAGCTATGTGTCTAGGGGAAATCCTGGCATCACTGAATCTGCAGGAGGTTTGCTTGCACGTCCCGATTTATCAAGACAGTCAGAAGTACCTCCTCTTCGCTTGCAACTTGGGACTCTTCCAGTTCACCGGTCTGCCCTTTGGGCTTACATCCGCTCCTCAGGTGTTGCCAGGGTCAGAAGCGCTTGGTCAGAAGTCAACTCTGTTTTCACCATGCATATTCCAGGTGTAGACAATGTCCCTAGTGTCTTCCTCAGATGGACCTAATGGCCACGAGGGACAACAGGAAGGTTTCGATGTTTTGTTTACATTGGAGGGCACCTCTGACGTTTCGCTTTGGCTATCCCATGGCAATTTCTGGCCAAATATACCCTCTCATTCTTCTTATTCCAAGGGTGCTTCGGAAGCTTTCGATAGACGGCCCAGCGGTAAACAAGATTGCCCCCTATTGGCCCCGGAGGGCATGGTTCCCAGAACATGTGGCCCTCTCCATTTGGGATCCGTTTCTGCTGCCACTCAGACCGGATCTTCTACTTCAGGGAGATCTTTACAAGGAGGATGTGGAGCGCATGACTTTGACGGAATTACTGTTGAAGCCTCCATCCTGAGGAGGAGAGGTTCTCTCCCAAGGTGATCTTCAGTATGTTCCAGGCCTGTTTTTCCAAGGCCTACCATAGGGTTTGGTTGGTCTTCCATTCTTGGTGTATAGACAGGGATCTGTCTTCACAGGAGTTTGATCTCCCTATGGTCCTGTCCTTTTTGCAGGACAGTGTGAACAAAGGAATCACTGTTTGCTCCTGAATGGTACAGACTTCGGGGGTCTCTGTGTTTTTTTTTCAGTAAACGCATCACCATCTTGCCAGATGTCAAGCTGTTCAACAGTATCACTCATGCTTTCCCTGCCAGTTGGATTCCCACTGCCCAGTGGGACCTGAATCTGGTGTTGGAAGTCTTGCAGCAGCCTCCCTTTGTGTCCCTTGCTACAATTACTTTGCGTCTTCTGACATGGAAATGGTCTTTCTTCTGACTGTGGTCTCTGTGCTCGGAGTTGTGAGTTGCAGACCTTGTACTGCAAACCTCCTTTCCTTGTGTTTCATAAGGATAAGGAAGTTCCTCGTTCCTCCCAGGAATTCCTTCCTAAGGTGGTCTCTGCATTTTACATTAATCAGGAGATTGTTGTGCCTTTATTTTGTCAAATTCAACAAGTAGAGGGATCTCCACTAATTTCTAGGTGCACCGTACTGAGTCTTTTTGCAAGCCTGATGCCTTGTTTGTCATCCTAGGGCAGGTATGGCTACTTACAAGGTCACTATTGCATCCTGGATTAAGTCTATCATTTGCAAGGCTACCAAACTTGGGAAGAAACCAGTTCCCTTTCTTGTAAAGGCACACTCCACCAGGTCAGTTGGGGGCCTCCTAAGCCTACAAGAAGCAGGCCTTTGCTGAACAGCTGTGCAAGGCTGTGACTTGGGCCTCCATGCACACCTTTGCCAAGCATTATAGTGTTGGTGTTCTGGCTTTGGCTGAAGCCAGCTTTGGCAGGAAAGTCCTACAGGTGGTTCTGCCTGTATAGGGCCTTCTCATTCATGTGCCTTGCTGTTCTTTAACTGTTTTAGCCCAGTTGGCTCTTGTTCTTGTGTGCTGTGCTATTGTTCAGTGTCTGTTGACCCTCAGTTATGCTTGGGCTGCTCCTTGTTCTGAATAGTCCTAGGGAACTCTGGTATCATGGGGACTGGCACTTGGTCCTTTCATTTTTCTTCCCACCCTGGGAACTTAATGTTGGTACATCCCCATGGTTAACTGTAAGTCATATTGGATGAGAGAGAAAATAGGATTTTAGTCTTACCTGTTAAATCCTCTTCTCTTAGTCCATATAGCTTACAGGTTTCCCACTTAGTGAAAGGGACCTCACTTGGTTTTGCTTTGCTGGACTTGGGAGTCCTTTTTGGGTCTTGTTGCTCACAGGAGCTTACCTTTTTCTTTCTTGCTGTCGCGTTTAGTGAGCTTGTCTCAAAATCTAACTGGAGGCGGGGGGCTAAGGGATAGCCTGATAAGGAGGGGAGGCTCCACCCACAACTTTTTTTCTAGACATGTTCCAGCCTACTAGGAGGAGCTGTCGCCTCCCCATGGTGCCTGTAAGTCATATGGACGACTGAGAAAAGGATTTAAAGGGATGGGAATACTTACAAATTACTAATCCCCATATTGTAGTCATGCTAAAAAGAAATGTATTGCTCCCAGTGTCATCTCTCAAACCCTTATGGTTTGAGAGATAATAGATCTCAAATGTCCCCCTTCCCCGAAGTCAGCGATCTAGCTGACTGCAGGGATATTTGGTCTTACAATCCTCAGGCGGCTCTGCAGCAGAGCCGAGATCGCATTAGTAAAAAAAGAAATCTTTCACTGAAATGGTCTTCTACGTGTACTTGCAAACCAAGGACACGTAGAAGACTGTTTCAGTGAAAGAATTATTTTTTATTAACACGATCTCGTCTCTGCTGCAGAGCCGCCTGACGGTCGTACAACAGACTTCCCTGCAGTCAGCTAGAAAGCTGACTTCGGGGGAGGGAGGGGGGGACTTTGAGAGCTATTATCTTTCAAACCATAAGGGTTTGAGAGATGACACTGGGAGCAGTAAATTTCTTTTTAGCATGCCTACAATATGGGGATTAGTAATTTGTAAGTATTCCTATCCCTTTAACATAGAGTTGCACCGATACCAGCATTTGCGCGAGTACTTGTACTCGCGCAAATGTGGCCGATGCCAGCACCGATACCCTGTGTCAGGGTCGGTGCTGCAGAGAGGGTGCCCGGGGAGCTGCTCACAATGCTCCCCAGTCACCTCTCTCCCTCCTGCAGTGTCGGAGCGTTGCTGTGGGTTACCATGGCAACGCTCCGACGCTGACCTCTACCGGGGCTCGCGAGAGAACAGCGAGCACCCGGCAGAGGAGAGTAAGGGAGGCAAGATGGGGCAGCGGGTGGCGAAAGAGGCAGAGAGTGGGGTCAAGAGGGAGAAAAAGAGGCAAAAGGAGGAAGGATCAGGAGACAAAAGGAGGGGGGGCCAAGAAGAGGCAAAAGGAGGGGGGAATCAGGAGAGAGAGAGAGAGAGGCAAAATGGTGGGATCAAGAGTCAAGGAGGGGGACAAAGGGGGAGAAAAGGGGATCAAAAGGGAGAGAAAAAGCATATACGTACTTGGGAAAACTGGCAAATGACCGCAAAAAAAGTATCGGTAATTGGTTTCGGTAAACTTGTTAATTTAATTTTGGAAGTTATGCTTGAAGCTGTAAAATAGATGGGTGACATTTTTCTAATTTACTATGAGACTTGGCAAAGTTGGGAGAATAACTCTCTGAGAGAAGGATCAGCACTAGAGTAGATCACTCATGGAAGTTTTGAATTGTGTAAACATGAAAGTACTGCTTTACAGATTAAATAGTAAATACTTACAGTATGTGTAATAGACTCCTAGCCTCTGATCTTTCATCCTATTATACTTCTATTAACTGAATAAAGGGCCATATACACGTAAGAGAGAAACAATTCCCAACCCTCCCATTGATTTAAACTGCTCCCCCCCTTGAATGCTTAAGCTCTCCAACACATTGCAGAGGAATGCATTAGACTCTTTTAAATCAATGTGATGTGTTTTTCTCCATATGGTGCAGTTGGTTTGCTTCAGAATTACTCCATTGTTAATTTGAGCATGAGGCCCAAAGAGCTTGCATGTGAAAGCATTATTGGCATCACTGTAATTGTGTTCATAGGCCACCAGAGGGTGCTCGAAATGTTTTAATTAAAGCAAGTGTGAGACGCAGCCATTTCCGGCACATATGCAGCTTTTTTAAATCCCTCTTTGTAATCAAAATAGAAGTGTTTCTAAACATCCACATATGTTACTGACTCACCTTCTGTTCTGGCATCAAAACTTGTTTAACCCCTTAAGGACTGGGAAAATCTGAGGTCGTTTTTGACTGTCTTTGTTCATCAGTGTTTTCCCTCTTATGCTTTTATTCCACCCCCATAAATTATACACTGTTTTTATAAGCACAAATAGGGCTTTCTTTTGATACCCTACTTATATGGATAACCCACCATTTACTTTATGAAAACTGAAAAAAAAGTTAAAAAAAAAAAAGTTAAAAAAACACCATTTTTGATTTTTCTCTTGGGATCAATTGGTCACAAAGGGTTACATTTTTATGGAGACTGCATTAAAGTGGCCACTGTCCCCCTGGGTGAAAATCCCCCATGTCCCTTTTTCTCACCCTATTTTGACACTTTTTTATCCCTGACATTTGGTGGTGTATATAAATGTATTACATGGCTCCACAACAATCACACTTGCAATATTAATTGTTTTTTGTTTTGTTTTTTTTTTCTAAAAAAATGTTTTTGTTTAAAAAAAAAAAAAAAAAAAAAAAGGTGTCTGCTCTCTACTTCTCTCTCCCTTACTTTGATAGTAAGGGAGACAGAAGTAGACTAGACACTCGGCGTCAGCATGCTTTGCATGCTGACTCTGTTTGTCAGAATGCCGGTACATGTGATCGCTGGTACGGGAATCGCATGAACCAGCAAAGGCAAGAAGGGCTGAGACTGAACGCCCCAGTCTTGGAGCGCTCAGTCTCAGTCTGGAATTAATGATAGCAGCGTACATGGAGGCACGCTGCTATAATTTAAGCCATGACGGACCTGGTCCGTCATGGGTCCTTAAGTGGATAGCAACCCATGACGGTCCAGGTCCATCATGGGTCCTTAAGGGGTTAAAGAAAGTATGCTTTTTAAAATTATTTCTTTTGTTGAAACTGCATCAGTAACAGGCAACCAGATTTATACAGAGGGCTGCATTTGGCCCCATGTTACATTATATGACTGTCTATTAACTCAAAATGAAGTTTACATTATGTGTGTATGTATCTTGATATAATGCCATACATGTACACATCGCTTTCCAGAAATAGAACAAAATAAAAATACAGGACAGGATGAACTGCATCAGGCTAAAGTGCAATCATTGCATTAATAGAAGGGGAAATAGTGCAGCAAAGGGAATCATACATTGGGAAGGGGACCCTGCCCCAAAGAGCTTATAATCCAATAGTGACAACATACAAAGACAGTAGGACAAGGCTTCAGTAAAGGAAGTGCTTTTCTCTTTCATCCTATGTGGAACACAGGAACTGCAAGGTAAAGTATACTCTGGCCAGGGTGCCTTAAATGGCTCCTTAAATGGCTCTCTGTAGGCAGATACTCCCTTCCTGCTTCACTTAACCCCCAGCAGACATGTTCAGGTTTAAAACTGAACTCAGTGAAGGTGCATGGGCAGATTCTCTCAGCCTTCTATTTTTGCATGTATGTTGGAGCTGTATAATCCCTTAGTAGGCAGTCTCCTAATGCTGGCCTCCATTTTTGGTTCGAACCAGATTTGAGACTAAATGGTACCTTGGACTGTATTATCACATTTTTCTCCTCTCAGTTCTTCTAAACTTGCTATGTCTCATAGCAGCCTGAAGACTGAAGAGGTCTAGATCTCCAGTATTCAGAGTGCCTGGGTACTGTAAGTATGTCCCTGTCGGTTTGTCTTTCAGCCAGTTCACACAGTCTATGTGGAATTCCTTAGAGTGGCACTCTGCCCCTCAGTTCTGTCTGTCCCTCTACTATCACTCTCCTTTTCAACCATGGGGATTTTATTTTACTTTATCTTCTCTTTAACCCATTCAGTTCACCTTTTACATTTAGCATGTGCTATTTTGGATTTAAACACAGACAGTGGTTTGGGACTGTCTGCTCCATCCTGGTGTGTGAAAATGGCTTAATATTCTTATTTGACTTTATTCTTCATAACTGTACCCCTGATTAACCACCTCTACCGCTGTTGACATTATTCAATGGTGGTTGTATAGCCACCACCCCGTTTTTAAAATGGTTAACCTTTGAGTGCCTTTGGCACTCAAAGGGTTATTGGAGAAACAGCTTTAGGGAATAGGAATTGGAGGTTCTACACCTGTCCTTGCCCTATTTGCCTGCAGTGTGTGTCACTTGAGGGTCAAATCATACTGGGTTATCTGCCTGAAATGGTTAAAGCATACTGTTTTAACACTTTCAGGCAGATAACTCCTTTTATGTTGATTTCTCTGTCC
This sequence comes from Rhinophrynus dorsalis, assembly GCA_037306005.1. Taxonomy (NCBI): domain Eukaryota; kingdom Metazoa; phylum Chordata; class Amphibia; order Anura; family Rhinophrynidae; genus Rhinophrynus; species Rhinophrynus dorsalis. The sequence goes on along the minus strand of CM074719.1, from coordinate 166,053,417 downwards.
TGTTCTTTGTATTAAGGGATGTCTTATCTACCTCTGAGAACAAGGGAGACAAGGCCAAGGGGACCCCTCCTTTAATCTTCTAACCCTTTATTCCTGATGTCAGATTGGATTTCCTATGGATTCCTCTGGTAATTTGGTCCTTTTTCCCTGAGGCCCTCACAGTGTCTACAGCCCATCTTCTGCTGAACAGGAGCCTGCATGGGTTAAATCTCTAATTTCTCTTTTGATTGCTGTGCTTTCCTCTGTTCAAGAGGCTCTGAAGTATTGGTCTCATGGCCATCCTGCCCCCTCCCCCCCATACATCCATTTTGCAGAAGGAGGTTGTCCCACAGTAGGTGGTTCCTCCAATGAGGAACAAGGACACTGATGATGATGATTTTTATACGTACTTCTATATTGGTTATTCTTTTGAGGAAGACCCTGGTTGTTCTTCTGTTGGTCTTATTTTGACCTCTCTGGAGACTGATATTCTCTGAAATCTCAGTTTCCAGTTCTTCTCCTCATATTTTTAGAAAGGCACAAAAAAGAGGCTGCCATTTTGCTCCATGCATTTCTTTAGACCAGGTGCTCCTGGAAGAATAGAAGACAAGTGGTTGTTCCTTCCCAGGTATATTTTTCTCTTGTATGGTTTCTCTGCCAATGCCTTAGAGCACTTGCTTACTGTTCCTCATGCCAAACTGGGCTACCTAAAGAGTACTCAGGACACTTATGCCCTCATGCACTGTGGCCCCTACCACTCCACCTGGGCCCTCCTGCCTTGAACAAGAGGCACTTTGTGCCATAGAGGAACTTAAGTCCTTGACCCAGTTTTCTGTTTCCTTCCAGGGTGTCGTCCAGTCTTGGAAACTCCCCACCTCATTCAAGTTTGTGGCCCCTCAAGTCCCTGGCATTCCTGACCTTTCAGATTCCTCTGAGGAGGATTCCTTTGAGGCTGATTCGGAGGTAGGGGAAAGCGAATAAGTGGCTTCTTCCCATACCTATGGTCACCCCTTTGAGACTGAACTTGACCCCTCTGCTGAGCGTCTCATTATGGCGGTTTTAAGTACCCTACAGTTCCCTGTTCATCCCGTTGAGAGCCAGACTTCTTCTGGTGTCTTCCAAAGGTGGAAGAAGTCCCTCATTATGTTTTTGCCTAATCCCACTCTTGACCAGGTTATCCTGGATGAGTGGAAAAAGCCTGACAGGCACCTTTCTCTCTTTAAGAGATTTTCTAAGCCATACCCTTTCTCTGAAGCAGCTTTGGCTCAGTGGGCTACACCTCCTCAGGTGGATCCCCCTATTTCTAGACTTTCCAAGTCTACTGCTCTACCCCTGGCTGACACCACGGCATACAAGGATATGACTGATAGAAAGCTGGAGGCTATTCTGATGTCTACCTTTGCTGCCATAGGTTCTGCCTTGAGGCCTAGCTTGGCTTCTGTTTGGGTCACTAGGGCCATTGCAATCTGGGGTGAGCAACTGACTGAGGCTATCCTCAAAGATGCCCCTAAAGAGGATCTTTTAGCCCTCTTGGCCACCATGTTTGAGGCTCAAACATGTCACTGAAGCTCTTTTTGATGCGGACAGACTTGCGGCTAAGTCTTCTGCCTTTTCTGTTGCTGCTAGATGCACATTGTCGCTGAGAATTTGGTCTGCTGACATTTCATCTAAGAAGTCACTGATTTCTCTCCCCTTCCAGGCCACGTTTCCTTTTGGGCCTGAACGGAAGCAAATTATCAGTGAGGCCACCGTGGGTAAGAGTACTCTGTTTCCGCAGGTCTCCAGACACCCTAACCTGGTGAGGAAGCAGCATCTTTTTCATCCCCAAAAAAATGAAGAGCAAAGGCCAAATCCAAGTGCGTCTCAGGGCTGCACCCCGCGCTCCACCACCAAGGTCAGGCGGCAGTGGAACTCAAAACACACCTGCACCAAACCCAAAATTTTCCAAACCTGCTTCTCGTGACTCGCAGAGCCCTGGTCCTCATCTTCCTGTGGGTGGATGCCTGCAACATTTTTCAAACATTTGGGCAGGCTCTGTAGCGGATCAGTGGATATTGCAGGTGGTTTCAGGTGGCTACAGGATTCCCTTCCTGCCTCCCTTCAGGTTCTTTCATTCAAGGTCTCTCCTCTAGGCCAAGAAAAGCTCAGTCTTTTCAACGGGGGGGTGCAGGCTCCTGTTCCTCCTCAAGAGAAAGGTTTAGGTTTTTATTCCAACCTCTTTGTGGTTCCCAAGAAGGACAGCGGCAGTCATCCTATTTTGAACCTCAAGGACCTCAACTCTTTTGTGGTCCATACTCACTACAAGATGGAGTCTTTGCGCTCTGTCAGTGCAGTGATGTGTCTGGGAGAATTGCTGTGCACTCTGGACCTGCAGGATGTCTACCTGCAGGTTCCGATTCATCCAGACAGTCAGAAGTATCTCAGGTTCTCCTGTGCATGGGAGCACTTCCAGTTCACTGCTCTGCCTGTTCTTCTCACTACTGCTCCTCAGGTGTTCACAAGGGTTTTAGTGGCATTGATTGTCTACCTGCACACCTGGGGGATTCCAGTGACTCTGTACATGGGTTGAAGGCACCGTCCAGGGTGCTCAGATTCTTCTCGGTCATTGGTGGTTTCTGAATATGGAAAAATCTGCTCCAGTTCCCTCTCAGTTACTAGTTTTCCTTGGTCTCCGGTTCGACACCTGCCAAGGATTGGTTTTCCTGATGGAAGACTCTGTCCAACAGATCATGCGTCAGGTCTCCTGGGCCCTGGAGTGGACCACAGCCCCTGTACGCAAGTTCTTGTCTCTGATGGGCCGCATGTTGTCCACCATGGAGGTTCCGTACTCCATGGCTCACACCAGAGAGCTTCAGAGGTTCACCATCCGAGCTTGGAGGGGGAATCTGGATATTTTGGACAGTCTTGTTTCCTTCCCTCAGGAGTTGAAACAGGACCTGCTTTGGTGGTTGAACAGTTCCAACCTGGTAAAAGGGAAGACCTTTGTCATTCAGGACTAGACCCTGGCAACGAAGGACACCAGCCTCAGAGGCTGGGGTGATGTCCTGGGTCACCTGAGGGTTCAGGGCAAATGGACTGCGGAGGAGACCCTCTAGCCCATCAGTGTCCTGGAACTTAGGGGCGATTCATCATGCTCTGGTATTCTGGTGGTCCTCTTTACTGAGGAGTTATCCAGTCCGAGTCCAGTCAGGCAATGCCACAGCTGTTGCATACATCAACAAGCAAGGAGGCAGGAGAAGCGCTTCCAATTGGACTGAGGTCAAAGCTATTTTGGCCTGGTCGGAAGAACATGTCCCAGCCATTTCCACTGTGCAAATCCCAGGGGTAGAAAACATTCTGGCAGACTATCTCAGCCATCAGACCGTGGACCCAGGGGAGTGGGAACTCCACCCAGAGGTTTACAACTTGTTGGTACAGAAGTGGGGTCTCCCTTGGATATGCCTGATGGCCCCCAGGGACAACAGGAAGGTTTAGATGTTCTGCTCACTCTGGAGGGACCCTCTGGCTTTCGCTCTGGACTCCATGTCGATTACATGGCGCTTTCATCTGGCCTACATCTTTTCTGCCTTCCCTCTCATCCCCAGGGTGCTGAGGAAGATTTGGATTAACGGCATGGCAGTTATCATAATCGCTCCTTACTGAGCCAGGAAGCCCTGGTTCCCAGAACTAGTAGCCTTATCTGTTCCAGATCTGTTTCCTCTGCCACACAAACTGGATCTCCTCCTTCAGGGTTATCTCTGGAGAGAGGACGTGGAGTGATTGGCTTTGATGGCATGGCTTTTGAAGCCTCCATCCTACGGAGGAAAGGCTATTCTCCTGAGGTGGTCTCCACCATGATCCAGGCTAGGAAACCAGTCTCGTATAAAGTCTGAAACAGAGTTTGGTCCATTTTCCATTTGTGTTGTGTGGACAGGGATCTGTCCTCACAAGAGTTTGATCTCCCGGCAGTTCTGTCCTTTTTACAGGATGGTGTGAACAAGGGTTTTAGCCTTAGTTCTCTGAAGGTGCAGACATCTGCCCTCTCTGTCTTCTATCAGAGACTCATCGCCATTTTGCAAGATGTCAAAGTCTTCTTTCGGGTTGTCACTCTTGCTTTCTCTGCCTATAAGGATCTCTGTCCCCAGTGGGACCTTAATCTGGTTTTAAGAGTCTTTGGTTACCATTCCTCTGCATCTTCTGAAGTGGAAGATGGCCTTTCTTTTGGCTGTGGTCTGTGTCTGCAGAGTTGCTGAACTGCAGGCTTTGTCCTGCAAACCGCCTTTCCTGGTATTTTACAGGAATAAGGCTATTCTCCTTAACTCTCAGGAATTTCTTCCTAAGGTGGTCTGTGAGTTCCACATCGATCAGGAGATTGTTTGTGCCTTCCTTTTGTCTGGACCCTAAATCTGACAAAGAGATGGATCCCTACTTAATAGATGTGGTAGTCTGCCTTAAATTTTACTTGCACTGTACTGAGTCTCTCCATAGAACTGATACATTATTTGTCATCTCGTGGGGTCCCAGGGCTGGTATGGCTACGTCCAAGGCGACTATCACATCATGGATTAAATCTACCATCCGCAAGGCTTATGAGCTCAGAGGAAAATCTGTTCCCTTCTGCATTTAAGCACACTCTACCAAGTCCATTGGGGCATCCTGGGCCTTCAAGAAACAGGGAGGCCTCTGCTGAACAGCTGTGCAAGGCTGCCACTTGGCCTTCTGTGCAAACACTACCATGTTGATTATAATATAAAGAAATTCGGCGCTGTGTAACTCAGTTACAATACATACAAACAGCAATCTAAAACAAGGATTCAGCCCAAATCACCTATATACTCTAATAGGTAAACTAAATATAAAGTACACAGTGTATATAAAAAAATTATATGCACCAATATTTAGGCGAGTCCACTATTGCCAAAGCGTGTATGTATAGACTTTTCACTGGATACACATAATAAGTCCAGCTCCCGACTAATTGATTGTAGCGCAACTTTCTCTCAATCACCACTCCAAATCATGTACCAAGGGAGAGAGAGATAAAATCCAATCAGAATCCAACAGTTCAATTGCCAAAGAAACAAGTTAAGTTCTTTGCATTCAACTCTAGTGGATTTCAATTCCCTCTGATAGTTCTATCCGTGTTTTCGGCAATCACTTAACATGCAATAATAAATCTCCACCTTCATAGACCGATCTCCTTTCAAGCGTAACAGATCTCCACCAGGGATGTATATAAAAAAATACGCAGAATTCAGTGTATATTCATGCCATACAAATAAACATAAATATATCCACTCGCTTTCTTGAGATCTCTAAGTCCCACGTAGTCCCGTTTAATTCACTTATTCATTCTCCCGTTATATCGATATAGCCATCACTCGCTTGTAATCCACAGATGCTTGTGGTAAGATGAGCATCTAATAAACTACTCCAATACCGCTGCTTTGTATAGTGATAACTCCCAACTTTATCGCAGTACCACTATCCTTTTTCCTTGGAAAGAGGAAGTGGCTCGAGGAAAAAGGATAGTGGTACTGTGATAAAGTTGGGAGTTATCACTATACAAAGCAGCGGTATTGGAGTAGTTTATTAGATGCTCATCTTACCACAAGCATCTGTGGATTACAAGCGAGTGATGGCTATATCGATATAACGGGAGAATGAATAAGTGAATTAAACGGGACTACGTGGGACTTAGAGATCTCAAGAAAGTGAGTGGATATATTTATGTTTATTTGTATGGCATGAATATACACTGAATTCTGCGTATTTTTTTATATACATCCCTGGTGGAGATCTGATACGCTTGAAAGGAGATCGGTCTATGAAGGTGGAGATTTATTATTGCATGTTAAGTGATTGCCGAAAACACGGATAGAACTATCAGAGGGTATTGAAATCCACTAGAGTTCAATGCAAAGAACTTAACTGTAAGTTGATACTTTTGTTTCTTTGGCAATTGAACTGTTGGATTCTGATTGGATTTTATCTCTCTTTCCCTTGGTACATGATTTGGAGTGGTGATTGAGAGAAAGTTGTGCTACAATCAATTAGTCCGGAGCTGGACTTATTATGTGTATCCAGTGAAAAGTCTATACATACATGCTTTGGCAATAGTGGACTTGCCTAAATATTGGTGCATATAATTTTTTTATATACACTGTGTTCTTTATATTTAGACTACCATGTTGATGTTCTGGCTTCGACTGAAGCCAACTTTGGCAGGAAAGTGCTGGAGGCAGTTTTGCCTGTCTAGGACTTTATCATTACTGTGACTTATAGTTCTTTAACTGTTTGAGCCCTGTTGACTCTTGTTCTTGTGTGCTGTTATCATTTGTTCTGTGTCCGTTTGTTACTTAGTTTGTTCTGTTCCGTGTCCTGGATAGTGCATGGAAACTTTGGTATCATGGGGACCGCTGCTTGGTCCTGTCCTTATTCTTCCCAACCTGGGAGCTCAATATTGGTATATCCCCATGGTACCTGTGAGTTATATTGGACGACAGAGAAAAGAGGATTTTAGTCTTACCTGTTAAATCCTTTTCCCTTAGTCCATATAACTCACAGGTCTCCCACCCAGTGAAAGGGACCATGCTGGGTCTCCTGTAGCTGGATGTGGAGGTCCTCTTGGGTTCATTGCTCACAGGAGTTTTCCTTTCTTCTGTCTTTTCTCTCTTGCTGTCCTACTTAGTAGGCTTTTCACAGTTCCATCTTGGCGGGTATGTTGAAGGGCCATAAGCTGGTTTCATTCAAGGTGTGCCAAATTATATGGTCCTTGTTTTATAAGTAATGTGAAGATTGGGAGTCCTGGTTGGGACCTTTTCATCTTGACTTTTCTTCAGGATGATCTGTAAAAAGACCTAGGTCTTAGCTCTGTTATGGTCCAGATTTAAACTATTTATGTGCTTTTTCATAGTCTTATACTGCCAGATATACAGAATTTTGTACAAGTGTTTCAGGAGTGCTTAAAAAAGATCCTTTTGAAGCTCTTCCTTCAGTTTTCTGCATATGTTGATGCACAGGAAAGCCTTCCTGCTTGTGATTGTCTCTTTGGTGGGTTGACAAACTTCAGGCTTTTGTCTTATAAGCCAACATTTCTGGTTTTCCACTCTGATAGGGTGGTTTTGCAGACTCCTATAAGGTTTCTCCCTAAGGTTGTCTCAGTGTTCACATTAAAGGGGATCTATCACCCCTATAAATGTTGGTGTCAATAGTTAGTGTGTTGTGACTAACTGGTAAAAATGTTTCATTTTTTTAAAAAAAATCAGTATTTTACTGAAACAAATCAAGTAAATACTGCCCTGTGCCCTAACTGTGCCCGACTGCGGTTACCAGCTCTGTTTGGCAGTCTGGCACTCTGCCTCTGTTCCCCTCCCTCGATCCAGCCTCCTCTGATGACTGAGGTTTTCTGCATGTAAGCTGGAGTGCTCTCATTGGCCAGAAAGTGCTCCAGCTTACAGGAAGAAAGCCACCGTCATAGGAGGAGGCTAGATAGAGGGAGGTGAGCAGAGGCAGATTGACAGACAGCGGTACAGAGCTGGTGACTGCAGTCTGTCCGGAAGTAGGGCACAGGGCAGTATTTACTTGATTAATTTCAGCAAAATACCGATATTATTTAACCCCTTAACTACCGGCCGCGCAGGCACATTGTGGTCACTAAAGGACCACAGAGCATTTTTTTTTCCCGGTTCGGCTTCTGGATTCCCCGAGCAGCGTGCAGTCGTGGGGGGAAGTCCGGAATTCCATGACGGTCATAGCACGTCATGGATCGTTAAGTCAAAACAACTCATGACGTACTATGACCGTCAAGGGTCGTTAAGGGGTAAAACAAACAAACAAACAAAAAAAAAAAAAACGAAAGTTTCCCTAGCTAGTTGCTACATATACTAACTATTGACACCAGTATGTACAGGGATGACAGATCCCCTTTAACCATCTTTTTCTCTGTCCTGCTTCATTTAACAAACAGGATCAGGAAATTCATCTTCTGACTGTAGTAGGTGCAGGACACGCTGTATCTAAGGAGACAGTGGATTCTTTGATTATGGCAACAATTCACCAGGCTTAAGTTCTTAAGATGAAGCCGGTGCCCTTTGCGGTCACAGCAAATTCCACTAGATCAGTGGGTGAATCTAAAGAACAGCTGCGTACAGCGCCAAACAGGTCTTCTTTTAACATGTTTCTAAAAAACTACAGTGTCTGTTGCTGGCTTTGGTTAATGCCAATTTTGGTTGGAAGATCCTACAGACCTGTCTGTGTATGTGTCTTTCTTGCTTTTCCAGTAACCTGTTATAACCTTTTGTCTTGTAGAACGCAGCAGGAAAAACAGCTGTTTGAGTTCTGGGCAGGGGAGGTCCTTCAGATTATGTGGTTTAGGTGACCCCTCTTTCCCGCCTTCTGTTTTTCTTTAACCTATGCTAAACCTTAAACTGAGAATATCTATTTGGGGTAAAGTGAGGTAGGGATGATGTATCATGCTCAGAGAGGATACTGGATGATACTTTAGTCCATGATTGCTGTGTTCCACATGGAAAATAATTTATCTGGAAATGCACAAAATCTCATTTTTCTCCCCTTCCTAAGATGCACGGATTTCTTTATTTCTATTTTTTTAAGTTTGCCTATCACCTTTCCAAGTTCTTGCATCACTGGGAGCTTTCATTTTGTGAAATTGGCTTAAGAAGATGGAAAGAGTTGATTTTCTGAACATCTGAGTACTTATGAAGCTTTACCAGATAAAGTCAGAGGGTATAGCTCTGCTGAAATTAGTCTCCAACTACTAAACCAAAACACTTTAAAGCTATTAATCTGGTTGAAAATCTAAAAGTACAAAGTGGGCAGGTATGGCCTTATTTCTATAGACAAAGTGGAGAAATTATAGGTCAAACTAACTTGATTGACAAATATAATACATATTCTTTAAATGGGGCTTTTAACCCCTTGAATTCTCCATTGCTTTACTTTTCAATGTGTTGTAGATCACTCTAGCATTTAAAGGTGATTAAAGTTTAATTTAAAACAATGGAAATGTCGGGGATATTAATTTGTACTACACAGTACATACACAGATGGTTGTTTGATCCCAGATTGCAACACTTTGACTTTATACATAAGCAGGGTCTATGTCATTAGCAACAAGCCCACAGGATGAGTAAGTTCTACAACTGTGAAATGGGCATAAGAGTGAAACAATGGCACCTGAGGAGGGGGAGAGGCATAAAAGACAAAGGTGTGTAGTAGGGGACACAATAGACAACAATGGACAAAAAAAGTACAGAATAGATGCACAAAACTGAGGCATCAGATCGATGAATGTATTGGGTGGACAAGAGGGTGGTTTGAGAGAATGGCACAGGGAAAAAATTAGGTAGCATTCTAGAACGGGAAAGCTGGGCCAGGGCACATGGAGGGTAAAGTTGGGCACAGTGGAGGACAGAAAGGGAACAGGGTATGAGAGAAATATAACACATTATTAATCTGATCTGCCTTCTCATACAGAGTTCTGAAAGCCTGGGATAACCTACCTGAAAAAAATAATCTCCTATTTTAAAGTCCGTAAGAATAACTACTATAGCTAGCACGAGAGTAGAGCAAGGTACAGATGGTTTTTATTATCCTTTGATATTTGTCTCACAGAGTTTAATAAGAACTGGAGCGGTTCTGGAGCAAACCAACTGCACCTTAGGGAGAAAAGAATTCCTAATGATTTAAATCAGGCCTTTAACCCACTGAAAGTTAGAGAGATCCAACATCTAAAGATCTACTTAAATAAGTGGGCATTTTTTATGTGCGTGTTTTTATGGGACTGTATAGTCATTAGGTGAGCTATCATCGCTGGGCTTCCCTGCACTTGGATTTCCCAGTTCACGTGCTTTGTGTGGACCCTTTTGCCCTGTAGAGGTTGATTTTATGACATGTCTTTGTATCATTGCTGAGTCTCTCTGACATTCTGCCCTCTCCTATAATGGTAGCCTGAAGAAAGATAGGTGAGTAAGCCTTTGAGTGTCTTGGTCCACTGTATGTCCCATTCTGAGCAGTCCTATAGTCTCTTTCTAGGGGTTTTTTAAGGTACATAATGCTGCTGCCCTTTTCTGGTAGTTAACCCCTTTCACTGCTCTTTTGGATATTTGAGTGTGTTGGGTGTTTTGGGGGTGGGGGCTTATTTTTGCTCCCCCACTACTAGGACCTTTTTTTTTTCTCCTCCACTTCCCCAGGTGTTCCCTGGGGGTTTTGGGACTTTTCCTTTATTTTTTTGCTCTTTACACTTTGTCTTCCTATGTTATGATTTGGCACTCATTATGACCCTCTTAGTGTATCTGCTCCTTGAAAGGGAGAGTTATACTTAAAATGTAAAAAAAATATATGTTGTAGGGTTTATTTCCCTAAGTAAAACAAGGGTACTCCCACTGCTGAGAGATATTTTATTAAAAAAATATATTTTGTAGGGTTTATCTCCCTAAGTAAAACAAGGGTACTCCCACTGCTGAGAGATATTTTATTAAAAAAATATAACTGCCCAAACTTGAATTTTTTAGGTGCAATATCACAGTGGCCTGAAAATTTACAGTGGTGCTGTTGCTACACCATCCTATGGATGGCTCTGGGCGTTAGACCATAAATCTCCATAGGATGGTGTAGCAAGAGTGCCACTGTAAATTTTCAGGCCACTGTGATTGTGCACCTAAAAAATTCAAGTTTGAGCTGTTATCATTTTTTAATAAAATATCTCTCAGCAGTGGGAGTACCATTCCTGGTTTTTCATCAGGATACGGCAGTACGTCCCGGGACTTTCTTCCCAAGGTAGTCTCCGAATTTTACATTAATCAGGAGATGTAGTGCCTTCTTTTTGTCCCGATTCTGCATCCGCTCAGGACAAAGATGTTTGCTGCCTTAAGTTTTGTGTGCACCATACAAAGCCTTTTCATAAGACTGACTCTCTGTTATCCCTGAAGTTTCTCGGCCTGGTCAGACTGCTTCCAAGGTGACCATTGCCTCAGCGATCAAGACTACCATACACCAAGCATATGATATTAAGATCACAACACATTCCAAAAGATCTGTGGGTACTTCTTGGGCTTATAAGAACCAGGCCTCAGCTGAACAGCTGTGCAAGGCTTCGACTTTGTGGTCCTTGCATACTTTCACCAAACTCTACCGTGTCAATGTTTCCTTTCCAAAAAGTCTTTCACCCACCAAAAGTACACCCACACACATTTTCTCCATTGCTACCACAACTAATCGCTACCTCCTCTTCTTGATGAAATGGATACAGAGAGGGTCGCTGATGGGATGCCACTTTTTACTGCAGGTGGGGGCAGCAGGTGGCTTCACTAACTGCGTGCTCATTCCCTTTGCTGCTGCTGTCACTCAGGCTACCATATCAGGTGTCTGGGTGGGAGCAGAGTATGAATGGGGCACCTGAACAGCCTACTTGATTTTGTTGAATTGTTTGTACGCTCTAACTGCAATCTGAAACTATTGAAAGCGTACAGGTGCCAGTGACAAGGTGCATAGGAGACTGACTCCCTAGGGCAATGGACCTAGTTGCAACTATATACCCTCTTTAGTTATTCCACTTATATGTCCTATGGGGCTCCAAATAATTAAGTGCTTGGCCAGCCAAATATGCACATTATCCACTGCTTTATAGCAGTTGAAGCAGAACTTTCAGGTACTACAATTAACCCCCATAGTGCTCTATCTCGCTAATCCAAGTTAAACATCATAAACAAAACTTACCTAAATATTACTACTGTCCAATTTGGCCCAATCTTCTTTCCACTGAAGTAAAGAGATGGCACTGCCATGTTCATGATGTTGTATTTTATTGGTAGTGGTCCCTCTTCAAGTAAGCTTCATCGTTGGTTTTCAGCTCATGAGGGAGGTATTTAATACACGTGGGGGAGGTAGTTACAAGCCGTGCGGTATAAATGGGGTTATTTTCCCTTGAATTCTAGAGAGGTCGCCAGTGCATTGCTTTGCAATGCCTTGGAAATCTCTATAGCTTTCAAGTGGTTAAGCCCCATATGAATGAACAACACATTTGATTTTCACCCTTTGCACAAGGTCCGTAATGTTTCTCTAAATACTATCTAAAAATATAATGTTTGACAAAATTGTTCCAAAATACCCAAACAGTAATGTACTTACAGCATCACAAGTGACTGAGCCCCTAGCCAGTCCTCTGATTAGCTGACTTGCTTTGTCTTGTTCTTTTCCTATAAACCCCGTTGGGGAATAAGCACAACAGGAGCAAATTAAGGCCAATGTAACTTAATAATGAGGATTGCAGGTTAGATGCATCATTTAAAAAATAAATGATTAATAAAGAATTGTAATGAAATCTGCAAACAAGCAATTAGGCTAGCAAAAAAATGAACATGAGAGAAATATTAGGCTAGCTAAAATGAAAATGAGAGAAAGCAAGACAATTCTTAAAAAAATTCAAGTATATTAATGACAAAAAGATTAAGGTTGATATTCGTCCCCTTAAAGCTGAGACAGGCGACTTGATTAGTGAGGATAAGGCTATGGCTGATACCTTTAAAGGGATAGTAATGTCTCATAATTAAAGCAGCTCTAATTAATCATCATAGTATTTGGACTTTGGAGAGTGTTATTTCAATTCTGTCAGAGTTGTAGTTCAAGAGTAATTGAATGATAAAGTATCCCCTTTCCGCCCCTTTTAATGATGTAACACTGTTCAGCCAGATCAGAAGGGAGGTGCCCAGGTAGACTGCAGAGAGGGACAATCATCATTTAAGATAAGGGAAAAACTTGTCAAGGGGGCAGGGGTTTCATTGTTCTCATAGGAAGAAGATTGTGCCCTTCTGTTATCTGTCTGGTCTATGGACTGCATTCCACATCTGAGAAGAGATGACTTACATTAGGTAAAAGGGGTGGGAGGGGAAACTTTGCTTGTGAATATCTCTCAAACCATAAACATTTGAGAGAGAAGACGTATATCGTTCTTCATGTTTTTTTAATGCCTACAAAATAAAATAAAGATAAAATGAAATATTATTATCCCTTTAACATATTCGTTTGTATATGCAAAGAAACCAACAATGAGGACAAAGTCCAGAAGAGACTGGGAAATGTTGTGGTGTAAAAAGCACCTGGATCTGATAGTATACACACAAGGGTACCTAAGTAACTTAGTTCAGTAATAGCAAGACCATTAAACTTAATATTTAATTCACTTTCATAGTGCTCTGTGTTATTGGAGGAAAGCTGATGTAGTACCAGTGTTCAAAAATTGGGCAATATCCAAACCAGGAAATTATAGACCTGTGAGCTTCACTTCCAAAGTGGGTAAGATATTAGGGCTGCTAACTGACAGTATTCAGAACTATGTGAAGGCAAACAATATTAGTAGTAGGAAACAGCATGGTTTTATGAAGAATAGATCATGTCAGACTAATTTACTTGCATTTTACAAAAAGGTAAGTAGTCATTTGGATAAGAGAACTGATGTTGATGTAGTATACATGGATTTTGCAAAAGACTTGACTACAGTGTCTCAAAAAATGTTACCGCATAAATTAAAAGGGATCGTAATGAAAACTTGTTAAATGATAGATGGCAGAGAGTTGTTATAAATGGAACTCAGGTTCAGTCCCGGGCCCAATGCGTTTTAATTTGTTTATTAATGATCTCGAAGTGGGAATTGAAAGTAGTGTTTAAATCTTTGCTGATGACACTAAGCTGTGTAAGGAAATATATACAGAGCTGGATGTTTGTGTGCAGAAGGATTTAGATAAACTGAGTGAATGGATGGAAACGTGTCAGATGACAATTAATATAGATAAGTGAAAGATTATGCGTTTGGGCTGTAGAAACAAACATGCTACTCATACGCTGAATGGGAAAAAAACTTGGGGAATCCTCATTAGATAAAGGTTTAGGAATACTGATAGACAATAGACTTAAAGGGACAGTAATGTCCCATAAAAATATTTTTTTGTTTTGTAGATTAAATAAAAATAAATTCTGTGCAGCAAATCCTAAACTCGCTGCTAAAGTTCTCTCTCTCCTGATGTCAGCTGTAAAGCTGACAGCAGGAGATCTGTGTTTGCCGACACAAGGAGGCTCTTCTGCAGAGCCGCAATAGCAAGATTTAAAAAGAAATACTACTTTGGATTCTCATTGATTTAACCCATTGAGTGAACGCAAAGCAATGCAGTGCACATCTCTCTGGCATTTTTAGGATTCAGTGGGACTTTTAACTCCTTGAATGCTAGAGCGGTTTTCAACAAAAAGTGTTGGCATCTCTAGCATTCAGCCATTTAAAATCCATGGGATTTTTATTATGTGGCATCCTCCCATGGTGCAGTCAATTTGATCTGGAACTAATCCACTTTTTCTTTCTGCATAATCCCCATCAGGCCTAGTGTATAGTTGAAATTATTGTCAGAAATTCAGTCATGAATCTAAAAATTCAAATTCTAACCAAAGGCATGAATAAAAGGCGTTCTACTGAATTTCATAATGCCTTGTTTATAGCTACCTAGAAATGAAAGAAAGCTAATTAGTGCTAACTTTGTGATTCTCCCCTTCATTGGTGCCAGAGGTTTGGTGATGTGACATGTACCTCAGTTTGTACGCTATGTTTTGTATGTCCGTGCTTAAAGGACAAAGTTATCATCTAGAAGGGGGGGGGGCTGCTTTGAAAAGTATTACTGATCAGCTATCGTCCTGATCCCACAAAAAAAAAAGGAACTTTGAGACGTAAAATAGAGCTTATAATCAATAATTATGAAGGACCCGATCGCTTATCTATTTGAGTGCCAGAGCGGTATCCAAAGCATTGGGTACCTCCTTTTGAACTAAAATGGTTACAAAAAAAAAAAAGCTTTCACAATCTCTTTTGTGTTGTAGTGGCCCTTTTTTGAAATTCAGAAAACTGGTTTTGCATTATTTATATGTATGGAATCTGCTAAATAAAATTTCTTATTTTGATACTTCGTATCTTAGCCCTGAATTACCTTTCCCACTCATTGACACTTCAGCCTGTCAGTGTTAGGAGAAGTGAGCATAGCACTGTCTATCTCCCTTAGCAGTGAAAGGGTAAAGTGTCAGTGAGTGGGTGATGTCAAGTAGGGTATGTGTGTTTCCTGCATTAGAATCCATGACTAGGGCTGATGCAAGCTGCCAACACCCTCCACCCACATGCATGCCCTTCTTACAACCTGTTTGCACTCTGCACAACCATCTGAATGACAGAGGAATTCTGTCCAACACACTCCACTGCTACTCATAGGGATAGGTGCATTCAAAAATAAATGCTTATTTTTGTATGAATACAAATTCTACAATAATAGTATTTTATTTGAAAAAACAAAAATCAGAGTACGGTGAATAAGGTGCAAGAGTCAAGGCTTTGCCTTCATATAGATATATCCATGCAGCCTCCCAGATTGCCTAGTGCTTGCAACAGCCCTGTCCGTGGTGTGCAAATGTACACAAATTTTAAATATATAAACAAAACCAAAAAAAATAATGTCTTTATTTATTTATTTTTATAGTCATTATATGCGCCAGATTTTGGAGGCATTACGATACTGTCATGACAACAACATAATTCACCGAGATGTAAAGGTAAGATAAGCAAGTTATTGATTTGGCTTTCTTTCTAGTCTAACGCAGTGGTGCCATATGCATTTACTGACTTTTACTAATAAATACTTAAAATTTGGAGTTGTTTAAAAAAGAATTGTTGTGATAAAATATCGCTGATCAAAGAATATAGTGTATATTTCATTGAATGCAATAAGTGGCACCAAGAATGCTACATTGGGGAAGCATGCTGTACAAGCCCATATGAACAAGCACAGACGTCCAATAACATGACAATTAAGAAAATTCAGATGAAAGAGCACTCACGCTCTAAGTGTAGACCGTATAGACTATTTCAGCCACCAGCATTGAACATCACCTTGTCAGTGCTTAGTGGTCCTACTCACATGCTCATGAGGCATGAACCAGCCTCTCAGTATAACAGTATTCACTGGATAACCCCCCAGTGCAGGTATTTGTGATGCTCTCTCCCCGTCTGCATCCTTATCCCCTTAGGTGATATTCAGCGTTGGTTGTTGAAATAGTCTATATGGTCTACACTTAGAACGTGTGCACTCTTTCTTCGGTGTTTCTTTTCCTACATGTATATCAGGAGTCATTTTGCCAGCGGTTCCATTTGAAGAGCGGCACTGCAGTCACAGAGAATTTGAAGCATACCTTGAACTTTTTCTTTATTCTGATCAGGACTGGTAGGATCATATTGGTCATTTTTTGTGGCACATAGCACTCGCCCAAGTGGTGGTTTGCAATTAAAGTTATAGTAATACTTAGAAATAAGTATATTTCATTCAATAAGTATTAAAAACTAAATTACTTGCACCAAGTGCTCTCTTAAACCTCAGTGGTTTGAGAGATATAAGTTGTCCAAGTTCCCCTTTCCCTCCACTTGCATGCACGTCAGCTTTCCGAGTTACAGAAGCAGATCCCGGTCATAGACCTTCCTGCACTCTTCAGCATCGCCGTGATCGTGCTAGTTAGGCAGAAATACTTCATTTGAACGGTCTACAATGTGTGCTATTTCTAAATATTACTATCACTTTAAAGCGTACAGAACATTTAATATCTTCAAAAGTAGTTACATTACAAAAAACCAAACAGCTCTCCTAATAATACTTTAAATGGTCAGTAATGCCCAATCAAAAATACTTATATTTTTGTAGAGGTTAAAAAAATTAAACTATATGCCACAAATGCTATCTCTCAAACCGCTATGTTTTGAGAGCTATTCACATTCAAAGTTCCCCCCTCCCTCCCCTTCACCTGAGGTCAGCTCTGTGCTGACAGCAGGAGATCCCAGTCTGGGGACCAGCCGGCTGCTCTGCAGCAGAGCCGAAATCACATTATTTAAAAAGAATGACTTCATTGGAAAGGTCTACAAAGTGTGCCTGGTTTAAAGCACACTTGTAGACCATTCCAATTAAGTAATTATTTTTAAATAACGCGATTTCAACTCTGCTGAAGAGCCTTTTCGAGTTGGCCGACTTGAATCTCCGGCTGTCAGCTTTACAGCTGACATCAGGAGAAGGGGAGGAAGGGGGAACTTTGAATGCGAATAAAGGAATAGGATTTGTGGCATATAGTTTGTTTTTTAACCTCTACAAAACTATAAGCATTTTTTATGGGACATGACTGTCCCTTTAATAACAAACCCTATGGTTAAAAAATGTTTTAAGGTGATAAATCCAATTTAAGGTAACGGAAGTTGCTGCCTGCACAGGCGCACAGAGCTTCTCTTGTAAGCTCTGTGCCCCTGGATGCCTGCCGAAGAAGGTGGATTGCTTCAATAAAGTAGGTTTATTCACCATAACATAAATATTACTTTGCCTATCGCTATATTAATAATGTATTAGGGAGGGGGCAATATTATAAAGCCGCTTTAAGAAAATAACTGTACTCCAGTTGGAAACCATTTTTTTCAACCAGAACACTCAATAAACAGTCATACAATAGGAATCCTTAAAGGTAGTTTTAAAAGCATCAATGAACGAACAACTGTTGAAGTAAGAATGATAATTATCTTTAAATTGAACGAAATAGGACTCAAAGATCTAAGATACTTATCTCACTACCAGAAATGTATATAACCATTGCCTCCTCTATAGTTTTACAACCCCCACATCTTCTCTCTGCTCTGCATATAAACCACTGCTCAGACATCCTTTATTTATTGAACACTCCAATTACAGATATCACCTTTGTTTCACCCTCTCCAAGTTGGTTTAGTTTTGAAATGTCACCTTCTATTTTGCCACCATGAAAATGGCGACATCAGATTGTCAACTGCATCAAAAGGGTGTCATTTTGATGTCGCACTCTTAAGGGTTGACCTGCTCCTTCACTTGTATTTCACACAATATGAACACATTGGAGGAGATTCACTAAGTGTGATAAAGAGTTGATGAGGTGGATATGACTTCTCCAGTTTGTCACTTCTCCAGTTCCTGTGTTATTCTATGGAGCCTATTCAGTAAGATCTCCAAAGTTGAAGAAATATTAGTGCATGGGCTCCACAGAATAATATAGGAATTGTAGACATCACCTCCAATTTATCACCTCTTTATCATCGTTTAGTGAATCTGCCCCCTTGTCTGATACCCATTTGCTTCACTTAATAGTGAAGTAGTTATTAACCTCCTCTCTACTATGCAGAATTGACCCAGTGCTGTGTGATTCTTTTAGTATATGCGATATGGCTAGACTTTCACTATTCAGTGCTGATTGCAATTGTGCAAGGCGGCCACTTGGTCGTCTGTGCATACCTTTTCCAAACACTATCGTGTGGATGTGCTGACAATGGCTGATGCCTGTTTTGGGAGGAAGATCCTGGAGGCAGCCTTGCCTGTCTAGAATTTTCTTAGTCTCTTCAGTACTTTAATGCTCACAGGAGTCTTCCTTTACTGTCTTACTACCTAGTCAATAGTTAGTTTTAAAATCTTACTGGTTAGGGATTGGCTAGCTGCAAACTAAGGAGAGGAGGTAGGCTCCACCCAGCAGTCACTTCTCAGAATTGTTCCTGCCTACTTGAAGGGGCTGATCGCTTACCCAAAGTTACCAGTAACCTGTATGGAGAAAAAGGATTTAACAGGTAAGACTAAAATACTCTTTTTTCCTCTGTGTCCGATCCACGGCATACTGTGGGCTTTGGCTCCGCCTCTCAGCTGGGTAGGACCAATCAATTTTTCTTTAAATACTGCCTGTTACCTTCCCTCTGCAGTTATTTTTGGTCCTACCCAGCTGGAGGACGGAGGCTAAGCCTCACTCTCTAAACCGGACCGAACACAGAAGGCATTAATGTGTCCTGCCTAACCGCGGACACATTTCTCTTTAAACATACCGGAGGAAGATCGCGGGCCTGCGAGGTAGATGCGGGCATGGGAAACTGGCGGGCCACACAGCGAAACGCCACTTCCATAGCGGTTTCCAGCAGACTGAGGAGAATAGGAACCGCCGGCTGACTAAGCGCGCGCATGCGCCCGCTCACAGCTTTCTCAGCAGGAACAGGAAATGACGTGCACGGAGCGTGCCACTGCTGGAACGCACGCGGGGGAACACACATCCGCCCGGGGCATTCATAAGAGGACGCAGAGCAATGGAACTCAGGTATGTGAAATTTGTATTTGACTTGAAAATATCGCTAGTAGCATTGTTTGTAGCTACAGGTTAGAATACAGCAAGCCTGATATCCTGCTGAGTTAGTTATGTCAACTGGTAAGGAGACCAATTCTGACAAAACTAAAGCTGCTGAACCACCAAGGGAAGACAAAGCTGGATCCAAAGATAAATTATGTGCAGGATGTCAGAACACTTTACCTGCTACAGACCCTGCTAAATTGTGTGCAGCATGCCTGCAACAGGCAGCTGGAGGGACTGTTCCTGTCCAATTCCAAGATTTCTTGTCCTGGATGAAGACCTCCATGCAGGAGACCTTCACGTCAATGCAAGAGTCAGTACGGAAACGTCCCAGACAATCAGACCCAGAGGAAGGACCTTCAGGGATCCAAGATGATTATGATGATACCTATATTGATATGGAATCGGCGGCTTCATCAGCAGAAGAAGGAGAATTGGTGGAGGAAACAGGCAGCTTCAGTATTGACAAAATGGATCAATTGGTAAAATCCATGAGGAAGACACTGGGTTTGTCTGATGTACAAAAAGATCTAAATGTCATGGACACGGCATTTGTTGGCTACAAAAAGGAGCCTCCTCAATTTCCGGTCCATAACTCAATACAGGAGATCATTCAAGGCGAATGGAAACAACCAGAAAAACGAGGAGCCGTCTCTAAGAGATTCCACCGGATGTATCCATTCACAGAAAACGACACATCCAATTGGTACACTCCACCTAAAGTGGATGCCGCCATAGCACAGACCTGAAGACGTACAACAATTCTCCTTGAGGATGCTACAACCCTAAAAGATCCAATGGAAAAAAGGGCGGATAGCGTATTAAAGAAACAATTCGCCACAATAGGCCAGAATCTGAAAACAGCAACGGCAATGGCATCTATCTTCAGAACTCTACGCATATGGCTTACTGAGTTGGAAGAGAAAATAGAATCCTCGGTTTCCAGGGCACGACTTCTCAAAGACCTGTCCATTATTAAAGACGCCATCAATTATTCCTGTGATGCTTCAATGGATAACATCCGTTTTTTAGCAAGAGCATCATCACTCTCGGTAACAGCCAGAAGAGCCATGTGGATCAAGGCATGGGTGGCAGATCCATCTTCCAAGAATAAACTGGTCTCTCTCCCATTTGCAGGATCCAAGTTATTTGGAGATCAACTTGAGGAAATAATAAAAAGATCTTCAGGAGGGAAAAGCCAATTCCTACCCCAGGATAAGAAAATATGAAAGTCACCTGGAAGATCAGGACAATATAGAAGACAATCCTTTCGAGAATCTCGCAGTTACAAGCCTGGCAAAGGATATGATCAAAGGAGAAGAGGTGCCCATATATCCCAAAGGGCAGGGAATCGCAAGGATTTCCAGCGACGCGGCCAATTCTCCCAATGAAGCCAGCCAAACCCCTTCTCCAGTGGGAGGCAGACTGGAGGAATTCCATTTGGCCTGGACAGTCATACATCCAGACAAATGGGCATGGGAGATCATTCAAAAGGGGTACTCGCTGGAATTCAAAACTGCCTTCCTGCCCCATCGTTTTCTAACTTCCAAATTGAGACAGAGAACAAAGGCCCAGCAGATGAAGCAAGCCTTAAAGTCCCTTTTAACCAACAGAGTAATAGAGGAGGTCCCTCTACAGCAGAGATTTCGGGGCTTCTATTCGATTCTTTTTTACACTATAAAGCCTACTGGGGAACTCCGTCTCATTTTGGATTTGAAAGATCTCAACACTTGTCTCAGGCTACGCCATTTCAAGATGGAAACAGTATCGTCCACACTCAAGCTGATACAACCAGAGGAATATTTGACACAAATAGATCTGCGCGATGCATACTATCATGTACCGATCCATCAGCCACATCGCAAGTACCTCAGGTTTCACATATTTGGAAAACACTACCAGTATCGAGTAATGCCATTCGGCCTAGCCTCAGCACCCCGAATATTTACAAAGATCATGGCCAACGTCATGGCCTTTCTCAGACAACAGTATCTGCTGAAGATCATTCCTTATCTGGACGACATACTAATAATAGAATCGTCACTCCAAAGATCTCAGGCCAGCACAAATATATGTGTAGCGCAGCTACAAAACTTAGGATGGCTCATACATTTCAACAAAAGCTCTCTAGTTCCTTCCAAGACACTGGTATTCTTGGGGATACAGATCAATACAGAAATAAGCAAGGCATTTCTATCATCAGATCGTCAACAACGGATCATCAATCATGTCAATCACTTCCTCCAGAGAAGTCAACAGACAGCAAAATCCTTCTCCAGACTCCTAGGTCATCTGACATCAACATATCAGATCATCCCATGGGCAAGAATTCATGCCCGCAGGACTCAACTACACTATCTAACCTATTACAAAAAACATCCAAACAAATTTCATCAGTTGATACCAGTCTCCAAATTGATCAGACAGGAATTAAACTGGTGGACCCATCCAACACACCTTATGACAGGAAGATCTCTACTGGAGCCAGTTTGGCAGATCATTCATACAGATGCCAGCAATATAGGATGGGGAGGAATTTGGAACAACCAAACAATTCAGGGGACATGGACGCTACAAGAGACAAAGTTACATATCAACGTCCTAGAGCTACTGGCAGTATGGAACACATTAAGACACTTCAAAAAGGATCTTCAACAACAATCAGTCCTGATCAGATCGGACAACTCCACTACAGTCCAGTACATTCTAAACCAAGGGGGTACTCGAAGCTTCCAGTTAAACAATCTGGCGCTCAAGATTCTCCTTTGGGCAGAAAACAACCTGCACTCAATTACAGCGTCATTCCTATCAGGACAACAAAATGTACAAGCAGACTTTCTGAGTCGACATCAAGTGGATCCAGGGGAATGGGAACTAAACCCAAAAATATTCCAACAAGTAGTAGCCAATCTGGGACTACCAGACATAGACCTAATGGCCACGAACCAGAACAAAAAGTGCGCCAAGTACATGTCCAGATGGAAGGAGACACAGGCCCTAGGGCAGGATGCCCTAAGGATTCCATGGAGGTTCAGACTGGCTTACGTGTTTCCTCCTATACCTCTAGTATTCGAGGTCATCAGAAAAATCAGAAGAGACAAAGCAGAGGTGATTCTAATTGCCCCAAGGTGGCCAAGGAAACCATGGTTCCCAGAAATACTTCGAATGTCAGTCAGACCTCCATTTCAGCTTCCAATAATCCCAGATCTCCTGCTACAGGGCCCTCTACAACATCCAGAACCAACATTCTTCCAGCTCTGGGCCTGGAGGCTGAGCGGCAGTCTTTAAGGCTACAGGGAACTTCAGAATCTGTCATCGACACTATTCTTAAGGGACGAAAAACATCATCCTCAAAGATTTACTATAGAGTATGGTCCATATTTCATAAATGGTGTTCCTCACATAATCTGGACAGAGCAACTATATCACCAACCAAGATTCTGGACTTTCTACAGGAAGGTTTCCAGAAAGGGCTAAAACCAGCATCATTAAAAGTTCAGTTGTCTGCATTATCAGCTATACTGGCTACGCCCTTCGCAGACAACTACCTAGTCAGACGTTATCTAACATCCATATCAAAAATCAAACCGACCATTAGAGAAACCATCCCTCCTTGGGATTTGAATCTGGTCTTGCAACAGTTGGCCTCTCATCCATATTTTGAGCCACTTCCGCAGATTTCATTAAAATACCTAACTCTGAAAACTGCATTCCTCATTGCTGTCACATCAGCCAGGAGAGTCAGTGAACTTCAGGCCCTAGTAGCGGTTCCTCCTTTTCTTTCATTTCATCAAGATAAGGTGGTTCTACGCCCAAAACCCTCCTTTCGGGCAAAAGTGATTTCCCAGTTTCATCTCAACCAGGAAATAGTTCTGCCATCATTCTGTCCAAATCCGCAACATGATCTAGAACGACGTCTGCACAACCTAGACTTAGTCAGAGGGCTGCAAACATATTTACTGAGAACAAAGGACTTTCGAAAATCAGATTCCCTCCTAGTCCACTTTGGAGGAAAATTTAAGGGAACAGCAGCTTCAAAGGCATCAATTGCCAGGTGGATTCGTGACTGCATTTCCCTAGCATATGAAACTGCGAATCAGGAACCTCCTCCAGGTCTAAAAGCACATTCAACTCGCGCCATGGCCACTTCCTGGGCTCTCAAAGCAGAGGCCTCCCCAGAGGACATATGCAAAGCAGCTACTTGGGCCTCAGTCTCTACGTTTATCAAACACTATAGACTGGACCTACAAGCATCTTCAGACGCCAAATTTGGAAGGAAGGTGCTTGAAGCGGCTATCCAGACTTAATTCCAATCCTACTGCCCCATCCCTCTCTGGGGTACTGCTCTGGTAAGTCCCACAGTATGCCGTGGATCGGACACAGAGGAAAGGTGAAATTTACTCACCGATATTTGTGTTTCCTCTGTGTCCTTCCACGGCAACCCACCCTAGGGTATGACGGTATAGGTATCTGTTTCGATTCAACGTAGGTATCTGCTACCGTATTACAACATAAACTTGGTCTGGTTATCTCTAACCTCTCATATCTTTCAGCTTGGTCAACTAGATAACTGCAGAGGGAAGGTAACAGGCAGTATTTAAAGAAAAATTGATTGGTCCTACCCAGCTGAGAGGCGGAGCCAAAGCCCACAGTATGCCGTGGAAGGACACAGAGGAAACACAAATATCGGTGAGTAAATTTCACCTTTCGTTTGCCTGTTTGGAATCTTAACCCTTTAAGGACCATGGATCTTTTTTCCTCTTCCGGTTCCGGGCTCCGAGCCTGGAATTCCATGATGGTCCTGACAGGTCATGGGTCGTTAACACAAAACAAGTCATGATGTGGCATGACCGTCAAAGGTCGTTAAGGGGTTAAGGCATTTAGGATATATTGATTATTTTATTTCTCAAAAGTGAAAGTCTCTCTATACTAATTACTCTCTGTACAACACTGAATTGATCTCTTGGTCCTGTTATCTTCTGAAAAGACTTCTAAGAATCTTTTTAAAAGTATCATCTAAACATAAATAGACAATTGGGTTGGAATAACTCAGTTCAAGAAGACAAAGAAAATACATAGCTGACATTCTTTGTGAGAGCCAAGTCCAAAAAGTAAGATTTTAGTTGAAATGGTACAGAGCAGAGGAGTAACAGTGCTAGTATAACAATAATATTTCTCTTTGCCTTACTATATGCATAAGGTACTTTGCCCCAGTGCAGATATTGCCTTGTAGCACTGCCATGTGCTTAATGAAGAGATATTAATACTGTGATAAAGAGTAAGAAATAGCATATTGATTTTACTACTGAAATGGCAGTTCTGTGTGACTCCCCATTCTTGACTTTTCATTAAAACAAGCTTTGTCTGACTCGTAATTCAGTTTTGTTAATGCAAGGAAAATGTCAGAAAACAAAAATTACTGCCTATACATCAGTGCAAAGATTTTGGGCAAATTTAGACTTTCCAAAGCATCTCAAAATCTGCATGAAGAGTAGATTCTCATACGTGATTTGATTTAAATCTTCCGTCCTTTCCTCATATCTCACTAATGTGGCACAGTGACTGAATTCAATCCAACAGAAAAGGATGATAACTTATGCACATACTTCTGTGTGTAAGAAAATTCCCTGTATCCATCATAAGACAGCATTCTGACAGCATTTGTGGGCATTCCTATAGTAAGCAATTTGAAAGGGCATTCCAGTGGACATACACACATTTGGCTTTGCCAGGTTAATCAGAATGAAGTGGCTGCCAAATTTCTGCTTATTCAGCTGATGAATATCCAGAGGCAGACCAGGTTTCCATAAACACTGAGCGTGAACATCACAGAGTCGATGGTCAGACCAATCATGGAATTTTGCTAGTCTACAGGCATGATGTGGTGTTCCACATGGTTTGATAAGGATTTGCTAGAGAAAGTAATAGAGAGAAATGGTCATTTTAGATGCAATGCTAACAAAAGCTATATGGATGAGTCCAATATGTTAATTATAATACATATTCTTTGCTTTATATATACCACTTTCATTATACAAATTTATTTTTAGCAAAGGTAACACATTCATACGATGAAGACCTCTATATTCCCTAACTGTTAACTTGCATTTCATAGGTGGAGAAGAATCTAAAGACCTTTACAGCCAGATACAATTTTCAGGAATTGCGTACCATGACAGCTGTTACCAGCCCTTTCCTCAGCCTCAGGAGTGTCTAACAAGCATACCTGGGAATGGTCAAAATGAGCTGACCCAGAGATCTTTGAAATAACTCTTAAAGGGATAGTAATACTTGAAAATAAGTTTATTTTATATTGTAGCCCTTTAAAAAACATGAAAAATGATATAAGTCTTATCTCCCAAACCTTTATGGTTTGGGAGATATTCAGAAGTAAAGTTTCCCCTGGAGTGACGTCATTGCTCCACCCTTCAGATTTGGAATCCGGTCCCGGGACCGGCTGTGCCTCTCCAGAAGTGCTGAGATCACCATCTTTAAAAAGAATTTCTTAATTGGAATGGTCTACAAAGTGTGCTTTCAATCCAGGCACACTTTGTAGATAGTTCCAGTTAAGTAGTTCTTTTTAAAGATCGTGATCTCGGCACTGCTGAAGAGCTGCCAGTTGCTCTGTGGACCGAATTCCAAATCTGTCCACTAGATGGCAGACTTGGCTGAAACAGCCAGGAAAAGAGAATTTTACTATATTTTACAAGTGAATATCTTCCAAACCATAAAGGTTTGGGAGATAAGACTTATATCATTTTTCATGTTTTTTAAGGGCTACAATATAAAATACAATTATTTTCAAGTATTACTATCCCTTTAAAGTTCCCCAGAATGTAAATCCTAGGCAATATATCCCTCTTTCACAAAACTGGTCCTCATTGGAACTGTATTGTGCTATATCATAGAGCTCTCACTGTTGGAAGAGAGACCAGCAAGATTTCTTCCTCTGCCTTTCTGGGACAAATTGTTCTAATTTTAAACCGAAGAAGCAGTGAATTGGTACAGATCACTGAGAATTTGGCCCTTGACTCCGAGATTTGGATTGAAACCTTGAGTCTTAGGGCCAAACGTTGACTGTACCCAGGTATGCTAACAGACCACTTCTTTAGGATTTCCCTGCGTGTGCACAGGTTAAGTGACTGAACATCTTTAGCATGGCATTTTAGGCACACCTGAAATAGGGTTGGGAACCATACCTCCCAGCCATCCCTCTTTGGTACCCAGTTCATCTTGTCTCTCTTCCCTAACCTGATGACCCCCTTTTTAGGAGATCAGACTGTGTAGTGTGTATATAAGTGTATCACATTGCTCCACAGAAATAAAACTCACATTAAAGGGGATCTATCACCCCTATACAAATGTGTTTTAAATGTTAGGTTAGATAACGACGAGGTGGATTTCTTTATTATTTTATTATTTATTTATTTTTTTTGTCTGTATGCTCTCATTGGCAGAGATCGATATCTAGCCAATGAGATTGCTCCAGGTTACAGACAGAAAGCCTCTATCATTGGAAGAGGCTGCATAGAGGGAGGGGAGCAGAAGCAGAGTGACAGACTGCGGTACAGAGCATTTAAACGCAGTCTGTCCTGAAATGCACTCTGTAAACATTAATTTTTGGTCAAATAGGCTTTAAAGAAATAAATAAATCCACCTAGTCGCTATATAACCTAATATTTAACACACACTTGTATAGGAGTGATACATCCCCTAGAATGTATTTATAAAATAGTAAGTGTAAAACTAAAATACTTTGGTCTTGCTCTAAATCATTTATTCAGTTACACAAAGGGCCATTTGTTCAAAAGTACAAAACCATTTCCACTATAGGGAAGAACTAAAAGTCCCCAAACACACTTGATTTAATGGGGATTTTAACCACGTGAATGCTAGAGAGGTCTCCAACGCACTGGGAAGCCCTAGAATTCCTCCACTTTTCTTTTGAACATACAGCCCAAAGAGGTGTCAGTAAGTCATGAAATAACATAAAAATTCATGGCAGTTACCAGCCATGTCCCCAGCAAACCTCCTAAAACACAGGCGTTGCTCTTTGACCAGATAAAGTGTTGGGAGATATGGCAAACCATTGCACTAAATAAGGTGTGGTAAAGTGGAGATAACATCTCCAGTGTAATAAACTCTCCAGTTCCTATGCTATTCTTTGGAAATTTTGCACTAATATCTCTGCATCTTGAGAAATGTTAGTACACTAAGGGCGAGATGATCAAAAAGTCGTCATAATGAAAAGTTTGTCGGATCATGAGTCTGTGGTAAAAGAAGGACAATATTTTCAGAAGTAAATCCGTCACGTTTGAAAATTCATCTAAAGAATTAAAAATGATGGTAAGAAGATCTCATTGAACATTGCTATTAAAAATTCTTAACTTAAAAATTGTCTTTGATTTTCTCTTTCAAATGAAAATTTTCAAAGAAACAAAGATTTTTTCACTGTCGTCCAATACAGGTCACTGGTACAATGGGAGGAGATCCGCCCCTTTAAGTAGGCAGGACCATTCATTCAAATGTATGCAGGGGGTGGAGCCTCCCCTCCTTCTTAAGCTGCCTTCAGGCCAGAGCCAAGCTAGATTGATTTCTTCCTGTGTGCTGTGCACACCAGGTGGAGAACATCTCTCATTCAACTTTAGTTTGGTTATTGTTTTTCTTCAAATATGGAATACCACCATTAGGCGGGTGACCATGGCTGTGAATTGCCCTCTCCAAAGTGGCTAGGGATTTTCTGGTGGACCTTATGCCCTGAAGAGGGAACAACTTGAGTCAAGTAGCTTCCCTGCTGGGGAATTTTCCTCTGGTTAATTCCCTTTTAACATGGTTACCTGAAGA
Source organism: Rhinophrynus dorsalis (assembly GCA_037306005.1). NCBI lineage: Eukaryota > Metazoa > Chordata > Amphibia > Anura > Rhinophrynidae > Rhinophrynus > Rhinophrynus dorsalis. The sequence goes on along the minus strand of CM074719.1, from coordinate 166,025,406 downwards.
CAGAAGTCCTGCAGAAAGGTGAGCCACCCTTTGAGTGCTGAAGGTCCACTTGTCCCACAGTGTCCCTTCTTTGGGCATGTATTTGGGAGTTCTCATTTTGCACTCCAGCACTCATAAGGTGTTTTTATTTCTATTGCTTGTATTTATGCAATGTCTGTGGTATTCCCTGGGTTTTGGAGCTTTGGGTTGTTATTTTCTCATGTTTTACATGTGTTAGAAGTATGTTTGGTGAACTTTTTCTCTCAGGAATAATTTATTAATATTTAATGTTCCGCGCCTTTAAGCACGCTTTTACCCGCATAGACACCATTGCTCCTTTACTCTCTATGGGTTTACACAGTGTGGGACGTATCTCTGGAACCGCTTGTCACAGCGACTTCAGAGAGGGCTCATTTTGTTGATATTCCCCTGCTCTATCATCCGGTAGCTAGATTCGGTGTGTTGGGAGTCTGGGGGGGCTTCGGGCACTGTTTTGGGGTACTTCTGAGAAAAACTACGTTTCCCATAAGCGCCCGTTTCGCGCTTGTTTTCTGATTGGCTACCGTCGCGGCAGCCATTTTGTGGTGTTATTCTCAGCGAGTATACTACGCAGGGACCGAGCCTTCTCTCCTCTCAGCAGATTAACCCTTCGCTGGCCAGATAAGTTCGATTTTAGACATTTCTGGGGTGAAACTTTAATCTTTCACACTTCTACCGGGTGATTTTTCTTAGTGAGCATGTCTACTCCACTGGAGTCAGGGGCTAGACCCAAGACTAAAGAGGCTGGGGTGTCTATTTCCCCCATTGCGTTTTGCTCCTCTTGTCACTCTGGGCTGCCTAGAGGATTTTCAGGTCATTTATGTCCAAAATGTGCAGAAAGTCATGATAGCAACCCTGGGCTTTCCAGCCACGCTATTGAGCCAACTTGGGTAAAAGAGTTTAAAGCTGCCACTAGGGATCTCAGATCCACTCTTCAACTCTTTCCCTCTCAGGTTCAGGGGGCTCTGCAAGTCTGGCAGACCCCCTCCACAATCAGGACCTCCCTGCTTAAGCCACAGGGGGCTCCTGATATGTCTGATTCTTCTGAGGAAGAACTTTTGCAGGATTCTGATGCTGAGGAAGGCACTGTTATAGAATCTAATAGGTCCATTGGTGACCCTTATGAATGTGACCCTGAAGTTTCTGCTGAGGGTTTGATCAGAGCTGTGCTAACTACGCTCAACCTTCCTCTGACTCAGGAATCTACTCATGATCCAACTGACGTTTTCCAAAAACCGTCTAAGGCTGTGGTTTGTTTTCCTAACAATCCTACTCTTGCTCGTTTAGTCTCTGATGCGTGGAGGAATCCTGAAAAATCCTCTTCTGTGTCCAAAAAGTTTGCTAAACTTTACCCTTTTCCTGAGGCTGAACTGGCAAAATGGGTTCATCCTCCCAAAGTGGATGCTCCTATTTCTAGGTTATCCAAATCTACTGCCTTAGCTGTATCAGATGCCTCTGCCCTGCAGGTTTGGACAGACAAAAAGTTAGAGATTTGTCTTAAATCCATTTTTGCCTCTATTGGCACTGCCATGCGTCCAACCTTTGCAGTGGCGTGGGTTAATAGGGCTATTGCGGCCTGGACTGAACAACTGACTGAGGCGGTTTGCCAGGATGCACCAGTGTCTGAGCAGTTGCAGCTTCTTGCTAATATATCAGAAGCTCAAAATTATGTTTCTGACGCTGCTTTTGATGCTGTTCTCGTGATGGCCTCTACTTCCTCTGTGGTGGCTAGACGTGCTCTTTGGCTGAAAATTTGGTCTGCTGACACTGCTTCTAAGAAAGCTTTGCTTTCTTTACCTTTTCAGGGGACCTTACTGTTTGGATCTGAACTTAAGGAGATGATTAGTGAGGCTACTGGTGGCAAAAGTACTCTTCTACCATCAGTCTTCAGGAAGAAGTTTCCAGCCAAACGCAATCGGTCCTTTCGTTCCTTCCAAACTGAGACACGCTCCACGTCCCAGGCAGGTCCGTCCTCCACGCGTTCCTCCTCCAAGCCCAAACAGTCCTGGAAGCCCAAAGTTGCCCCCAAGGCCAAGACCTCCAAGACTGCTTCGGCATGACTCTCCGAACCCGGGTCCGCATTCGGCTGTAGGTGGACGTCTCCACATCTTTCGCCGGGTTTGGGAGGAGTCAGTGGCGGACCCTTGGGTTGTTCAGGTGGTATCAGAGGGATACAGGATCCCTTTCTCTTCCCTTCCTCCTTTTCGGTTCCATTTTACTCGTCCTTCTCAGGAGCCTACAAAAAGACGTCTGTTCGATGCTATTCAGGATCTTTTGGACAAAGAGGTCCTGGAACTGGTTCCACCAGAGGACACAGGTTCAGGATTCTATTCCAACCTGTTCGTTGTGGCCAAAAAGGACGGAGGTGCTCGTCCTATTTTGGATCTCAAGGATCTCAATTCCTTTGTTGTGAGTTCCCACTTTCGTCAGGAATCTCTGCGTTCTGTGATAGCAGCAATGTCTCCAGGGGAGTTCCTTGCCTCCCTGGACCTTCAGGATGCATAACTTCACATCCCTATTCATCCAGAGAGCAGACGGTATCTCAGATTTGCCTGTCACAAAGGCCACTTTCAGTTTTCAGCTCTTCCTTTTGGTCTGACTTCAGCTCCTCAGGTCTTTCAGAGGGTATTGGGAGCTTTGATAGCTGTGCTTCATCGAGATGGAGTCAGGGTGACTCCCTACATGGACGATCTGCTCCTGAAAGCCTCATCTGCGGAGATCCTCCACCAGCAGCTGCAGTTGTGTATACAGACACTCAATCGCCACGGCTGGATTGTGAATCTGGGCAAGTCAGACTTGGTTCCATCTCAACAGCTCCTCTTCTTGGGTCTCCTGTTCGACACTCAGCAGTGCATGGTGTTTTTACCGGAGGAAGTGGCTCATCAGATTGCTATCCGGGTGTCCAAGATCGTAGAACTAGACAGGGTTCCAGTACCGAAGTTGACCTCTCTAGTGGGGAAGTTTATTTCCACGATAGAGGCAGTGCCATTTGCCATGGCATACACCAGGGAACTTCAGAGGTTTGTGATCCAGACGTGCAAGACTCATCCAGATCATCAGCATCTATCAGTATCTCTGCCTCCTCATGTCGAGCTGAGCCTGGAATGGTGGTTGGACCTGTCTCATCTCCTGAAAGGGAGGTCCTTTCGGGTTCCCTATTGGACCACAGTCACGACGGATGCCAGCCTCCGGGGATGGGGGGCAGTGTTGGGTCGTTTCAGTGCTCAGGTGAAATGGGGACTGGAGGAATCTCTTCTCTCCATCAATGTTCTGGAACTTCGTGCCATCTCTCTTGCCCTGAGGCACTGGGAATCTCAGCTGGAAGGTTGTCCAGTCAGAGTGGAGTCCGACAACGCCACCGCAGTGGCCTACATCAACAGACAAGGCGGCACAATAAGCCTCACCGCTTGGTTAGAGGTAAAGGCCATCTTATCTTGGGCAGAAGCTCATGTGCCCGTCATTTCAGCGGTACACATTCCAGGCATAGACAACGTCATGGCAGACTTTCTCAGTCGTCACACAGTCGACAGCGGAGAGTGGGCGCTTCATCCAGAGGTGTTTCACCTTCTCACCCAGATGTGGGGGGTGCCTGTAGTGGTTCTGATGGCTACCAGACATAACAGGAAGTTGCCAGTGTTTTGCTCTCGGTGGAGGGACCCTCTTGCTCTAGCAGTGGATGCTTTGTCAATTCCTTGGGAGTTCCCTCTGGCGTATATCTTCCCTCCTCTTCCTCTGTTGACCAGAGTCATCCAGAAGCTGAAGTTGGAGCTTTGTCCTGTCATCCTAATCACTCCAAATTGGCCTTGTCAGTCCTGGTATCCGGAACTGCTAGCCATGTCTGTGACGGATCCCTTTCCGCTTCCTGCCCGTCCAGATCTACTTCTTCAGGGATATCTGTGGAAGGAGGATGTTCAGCATCTCCATTTGATGGCTTGGAGGTTGAATACTCGATTCTAAAGAAGAAAGGGTTTTCCTTTTCAGTGGTGTCCACGATGCTTAGAGCTCGCAAGCCTGTGTCTTCCAAGATCTACCATCGCATATGGTCCACCTTTGTAGCATGGTGTACTGATAAGGATCTATCTCTAGATTTCCATCTTCCCACGTTCCTGGCCTTTTTACAGGATGGGGTTGAGAAGGGACTCAGCCTGAGTTCTCTCAAGGTTCAGACTTCAGCTCTGTCTGTGTTTTTCCAGGAAAGGATCTCTATTCTTCCTGATGTTAAGGTTTTCTTCCAAGGTGTGGCTCATGTTCGGCCTGCTTTCAAGAGTCCTACTCCCCAATGGGACCTCAATTTGGTGCTGGGGGTTCTTCAGAGACCCCCGTTTGAATCCTTGGCTTCTATTCCTTTGCGTCTCTTGACCTGGAAAATGGCCTTTCTTTTGGCTATTGTCTCAGTTCGCCGGGTAGCAGAGTTACAAGCTCTGTCTTGTAAACCTCCTTACTTGGTGTTTCACAAGGATAAGGCAGTGCTTCGCACTTTCAAGGAGTTTTTACCCAAGGTTGTCTCCGAATTTCACATCAATCAGGAGATTGTGGTTCCCTCTTTCTGCCCTAACCCTTCCTCGGACAAAGAAAGAGATCTCCATTTGTTGGATGTTGTGCGTTGTCTTAATTTTATCGCACTGAGTCCATCAGGAAGTCTGACGCCTTATTCGTCATTCCTGAGGGGCCTAGGGCAGGGAGACCGGCATCCAAGGTAACTATTGCCTCTTGGATAAAATCTACCATTCGTGAAGCCTACAAACTGTGGAATAAGCATGTTCCCTTCAGGGTCACTGCTCATTCCACCAGATCAATTGGGGCCTCTTGGGCCTAGAAGAATCAGGCGTCTGCTGATCAACTATGCAGAGCGGCCACTTGGTCCTCTGTGCACACATTTTCAAAGCATTATCGTGTTGATGTACTGGCCTCGGCCGATGCCAGCTTTGGGAGGAAGGTCCTGGAGGCAGTCTTGCCGGTTTAGGTCCTTCTACTCTGTGGTTTTTAGTGCTTCTTTGCTGTTGAGCCCCGTTGGCTCTAGTTCCGTGTGCTGGTTTGGTTCGGGGGTTTGTTTTTCCCCCTGGTCGGTGTCCGTTGACACTTCTGTTGTTGGGCTCTATGATTAATTGGTTCATAGCAGTTCTAAGTGACTTGGGCCTTGTGCCTGGTCCTTGCCTTACTTCCCGCCTCAGGGAAAGCTCAATGTTTGTACATCCCATTGTACCAGTGACCTGTATTGGACGACAGTGAAAATAGGATTTTAGTCTTACCTGTTAAATCCTTTTCACTTGGTCCATACAGGTCACTGGTCTCCCACCCTGTCAAGGGACCATGCTTAGCTCTCCTGTGGCATTCAGTGGGGGACCTTCGGGGCGTGCTCACAGGAGTCTTCCTTTTCTTTCTTACCTCTGGTCAGTTTAGTGTCTCAAGTCAATGTAGCTTGGCTCTGGCCTGAAGGCAGCTTAAGAAGGAGGGGAGGCTCCACCCCCTGCATACATTTGAATGAATGTTCCTGCCTACTTAAAGGGGCGGATCGCCTCCCATTGTACCAGTGACCTGTATGGACTAAGTGAAAAGGATTTAACAGGTAAGACTAAAATCCTATTTTTTGTCTTTGAAATTAAAAAAGTACTTTAATTTTTCTTCTCCAAGTTTAGACCATTTTTATTATGTCGGGAGTAAATTACGTTAATCAGACAAAAATTGACGTTCAAACGAATATTTTTTCTGAAAGTACCTTACATTATGACGGAAGATTAAACCACACCCACTTTTAAGGCGGCTTTTTCCCTTTGATGGAGATGGCGGAATTAGATGCAAAAAATGACGGAAACATGTCTGAGAATTGACGGATCACGGTGTAAGGACTTTTTTTATTCGATTATAGACAATTTCAGGTACCACCGCTTTCTGAACATCTTGCCCTTAGAATAACAGAGGGGCTGGAGTATTACGAACTGTATCAACTGTCTAGCACACCTTAGTGCATCTACCCCCCAGGAGTTTTAAGAGCCATGTAAAAACAGATATAACATTTCAGAAATTCAGACTCGCCCTAATTTGATAAAACAGAAACATTGAGTGGTTTAACCATTTGAGTGCCAGCTGGGTACATTGCAAAGCATGGCTGCCGGAGACTCAAAAGTAATGTATATGAGATGCTTAAAACTTCCAAGTGGCTAATGAACTGTTTATAAATTATTTCAGTGCCAGTCTGTATGTGTGTATGTGTGTGTGTATGTGTGTGTGTGTGTGTGTATGTGTGTGTGTGTGTGTGTGTGTGTGTGTGTGTGTGTGTGTGTGTGTGTGTGTGTGTGTGTGTGGGTGTGTGTGTGGGTGTGGTGTGGTGTGTCGTGTCGTGTCGTGTCGTGTCGTGTCGTGTCGTGTCGTGTCGGTGTGTTAGTTATACTTTTTACATAGCTGGAACATTTTAAGTGGTTAACCAAAGTGTTGAGGTCTATTTCTCAGGAAGGAAAATATGACTAGCCCATGCAAAGTTTACCACACAAAACATAAAACTTTAGCATGCAAAGAGCCATATGGGAACATTTATGGGGCAAACCAGCTGCACCATAGGGGAAAACTGAAAAAATCACATTATTGTAAATAGGGCTTTAATCCAGTGCACTGGGATGCTAGAGAGATGTTCAGAACATTATACAGTAGTGACCTGTTTGCCCCTACTTAGACCTCGTGTTATCTGACCACTGATAGAGGAAAGGCATTACAGTGTTTCTACTCATCCAGTAATATGTCTTTATTCTCTTCTTTTTCATTGTTCTCTCACTGGCTCTGTCTTCTTCTTTGTTTTCTCTCCTACTCTCTTGCACCTCCCCTCAATCTCTCTTGTAACCCACTATCAGGAAAACATAAATGTCCACCTCTGACTTGAGTATAGTTACATGAAATGCATTCAAAACCCATCTGCACATGAATGCTTGTACAGCACTTCCAGAAACATAAAAGTGCCACTTTGTGTCACACAATTGACTTCATATCTCACTATCTAAAGCCCTGGGTTGCAGATTTTCAATTGTGATAACAGTTTTACTCCCTACCTGATCTTTCCTGGATAAACTCTCCGTGGTCACTTGTCTCAACTACCCAGACCCAGCGTATTGATACTGTCCTCACTCCATTGTGGGCTCTTCCTATATGAGTTCTGCCTAATAATATGTAAAATAGCAGCCCCACACTCCTGTTTTTCCAAGCTCTGAGCTATCATAGCATTGCCTCCAACCCCAAGAGGAAGGAGGAGACCAAGGACTTCCCCAGCAACATCTGTTTACTAGATACAGGAGTTGCTGCCTAAACATATGTAAAAGAATAAGAGCAGAGAAAAACAGCCTCTCTCATGCAATCTCACCCACCCTCCACATGTGACTGTAGCAAACTCTGATGATGCATAGGTATAGACCGTAAATTACTAAGCAGGTATTCTCATAAACAAATGCCAAGCATACGTTTTTCCAAAGCATTGGACAGTATGCATCAATCTTAAGAAAATAAATTGTGGGGGAAAATGTATGCATTATAGGGTAAAGTGAAAATCCCCTTTGATTTAAATGGAGCATTCAACCACTTAACCCTTCCAGTGCCAGAGGGGTATGCAATGTGTTGTGTACCCCCCCTGGCACTCAAAGGGTTAAATTCTAGAGAAGGCTTCAGTGCATTGCATAGCAATACAGTTAGATACTGTTTAAAATTCAGGGAGCTAATGGCTACATTTAAATAAATGGGAACTTACAGAATGTTAATTTCAGCTCTAAAGTGCAGTTAGTTTGCTCCAGAATTGCACCACATTAGATGGATGAAAAAGGATCTTGTTCAGAAGTGGTGTAGTTCTGGAGCAAAGCAACTGCACCCTAGGGGACAAATTAAGATCCCCAAGGGCTGTTAACCTTTTGAATGCCTGTTAAGTCTACAGTGAAGACCCATTTAAATAAGAGGGAATGTTGTGAATCTTCATTTATCCCCGTGATACAGCTAGATTGGTCAAGAACTGCTTAGCTTCTCAATTAGTACTCAAAATGTGTTCAAACTACAGGAAATATAAAGAGGAATGTAACACAATGCATGGACACATCTCTTTAGCATTCACAAGTAATATGTAAACCAGAGATGTCCAGAAATATAAACACATTTGGTACCCAGACAAATATGTTATTAAGCAGCTTGAAGTTTTAGGAGGCATGTACACTGGAGTATCTAAAATACTTCAAAACTATATGTGACAGCATTGAATTTTGGGAGCCCTGGCTTCCAGTCTGTGGGGATTTTTCTACCACTGATGAAAACGGTTTGAATTTCTTTACCTCCTTCCTTATGTGGGTACATTCTCCTACTTGGGGGACTATCGCTTAAGGAAGTGGCCTTTTCTATTGATTTGCTCTCTTTTCCTCACTAGTTTTAGGTTTTTTCTTTTATTTGTACCGAAATAGGTTGTGGCCACTCACTCCATTTATTGGATTCATACACAGTGCTTTTATGGGGCATATTATGCCTATGATTGCACCTAGGAGACTGCGAGTGGTTTTGTTGTTCTAATAACCCCCCCCCCCCGCACAGACCCTAACAGCCAAAGTTACAGCCCTCCTTGGAGGCACGTGATGAGCTTGTGGCTCTTGACTTTGAGTTAGATATACTTGCTTTACATCATATTTAGGTGATAGTGTCCCTTTAACTGAAACAACTAACATTGTACTAGAAAATACCACAAAATCAAATAAACTCAATAGATAGATATAACTAGATGCTATATGAAGGACAACCTACCTGAGTTGCTTGTTTCTATGGTGTGTTTCTACTTTGTGTGATCTGGTTTGTCTCTTTAAATTTCTCATCACATTTTAAAATGCTTGCAGTTATATTTTGTATATGTTTATTGCAGAACATGAAACATTTCCTTTCCTTAGATTGTCAAATCCAACACTATATTTTAAGTTAAGTTCTCAGACTCTAAACCCTATTATTAAGGTAGGATGCTACTGTACTATATATGATTTGTGTGCAGTAAAAGCACTAACAGCATCACAATAAAATGCACAGCACATGAAGTGGAACATAATGAAAGAATTACTCAATGCTGTTATTCAAATACACTGCTGTATTTGCTGAGTTGCTGGCCAATATATGATAATTTAATTTTCAGAAATATATATGTGGTTTTCAGCATGATGTATGCAACGCACTGCCCCTTTGGTACTCAAAGGGTTTAACAGTTTCTATACACAGTAATTTTGCAGGTTGCTTCATGACTTTCCCTGAATACTTATCTGCTATGTGGTTACTGCTGCTGACTTCTTAAAGGAACACCCCTAAAATGAACTCTGAATGTATACTGAATAATGCTACTGTACTTCATGCTACAGTAGCATATCAAGAGTCTCTATTTGTTTCCAGAGTACTAAACTGTAGTGTTACATGAGATCTGTTTAGGTACTCGGCCATACCTGTTGTAGGATTTCCTGACTCATTACAAAAACAATCTTAATAGGTATTTCAGATGTGGTACTACAGACAGATTGTTTGCAAAAGGTCTGAGATAATGTTAGGGTCTTTCTGGATACAAGAGAAGTGTGTTTATGTGTGTGCGTGCATTATCTCTTATCTGTACAAACAGGACTTGCCAGATGATGGCTGAATAGGACAGTCTGCACATGCATGGTCGGAGTTTTAGTTTAGGAATCTAACAAAATAAATATTTACAGATGCTAGCTGGAAGCACATAATGATTAAAAATAAGAGTTTTATTTTAGGATCTAACAAAATAAATACTTACAGATGTGAACTGGAAGTAAATAATTAAAATATATTAACCAATGCCATGTTTAGATGTTCCTTTAAGTGCCAAGTTATAACTTAATACTGAAAGGAAGTGGCTAATTTTAGATTTCTGCAGCTTTATACATTATGAAGACACACTTTGCATATTAGTGGGTACTTGGTGGGTTCTAATCACTTTGTATAGTTTTATGAGTTTGGTCTGGTAAAAAAAAAAAAAAGTACAAAAATGGCCAATTTTTTATTTTTTTACATTCAAAGGTTTATTGAACTTTGTAAGGAACATGGATCATCACAAGGGGAAATGATGAAAGAGAGCGAGAGAAAGAAAACAAAGGAGGGGGGAGGAAGGGGTGAGGGAGAAAGTGTCCATCCAAGGATCCCGGAGTCCCAGCGACCCAACTTTTATCCTACACCCTCCACTCAGACATCAAGGTCACCCCTGTCAACTTGCTGTATATACTGCACCCTGAACAACCACCTTAATCCAAAATTATAAGCCCTCTCTCTCTGAATACCTTACAATCTCTCCACCTCATAAATTTGCATTACTCTAGCCATCCATAGATGCAAAATAGGTGGCTGTCAGGACTTCTAGAGGACCAGTATAGCTCCCTGTGGTGCATGAAGTAAATGTATTAAAGAGCACTGAAAAGGCTCCCTCTGGGGGGGTTGTTAAGAAGAATGAGCTGGGTTCTCTAAGAGTATTGTCATGAGTCAGTGTTGATAACCTCAGAATGTCAGTCCTGTAATCTGAAAGAGAAGGGCATGACCACCAGATATGAGCCATTGTATCCCTATCACCCATGCATTTCCAGCATGGGGGGTGACTGACATAAATGCTTTAGACAAGACATCTGGAGTCCTTTACTTTAGAAACAAGGTCTCAAGAATTAGGGTATGTCTTGATGAACCAGGAATATATCTATTAATGAACAGCCAGTCCCCTTCCCCCAACACACGCCTCAGCTCACCCTCCCAAGCCAACATATGAAAGAGCTTAGTGGAACCAATATTCAGGTTCAGGAGGCCATTGACCCTAGAAATATGAAGTTACTTCCGTACCCATGAGAAGTATCTCAAAATGTATTAATTTGTATGCAAATGTGGCCAAAGTCCACAGTGAATTGGATTCTCAAATGCTGGAAAAATGTTTACACCAAGAAAAGGGATACATAGTCTTTAACACTTGAGATGGTGGAAGAGGGACCAGAAAGGTTCACATCCTCTATTTTGGAGACCTTGATCTTTATGAAAGACAGGGAGACTTAAATGTGTAACTCTTGAATAATGTGGGTATGGATCAGTCAGTATGATTAAAACATTATCTGCATATAAGGCTATTTTGTGTTCAACCCCTCTTAGACCAAGCCCTTAATGGATTAATTATTATGGATAGTATTAGCCAATGCCTCCTTGACCAGAACAAAAGAGGCATTAGGGGCAACCTTTTCTGTTACTTTTGTTGAGGCAAAGAGGCAAATGGGTGGCTGGGAGGGATCAAGAGGCAAAGTGGTGAATTGCAGGGCACAAGTACATATCGAAAGGGTAGGGAAGGAAGGCAGAAGCAACTGCCAGATAGGGATGTAGGATGCAGCAAATTGGAGGTATCAAATAGGATAGGATAGGGAGGGAGCAAAGGTTTAGTGAATGGGAGGGAAGGAAGGCAGAAGAAGCTTGAAAAGTAGAGGGATATAGGAAATGGTGAAGGGGAGGGCACAAGTACTTTGGCGAAGAGGAGGTAGGGAGGAAAGGTAGAATTCATTGGTGAATGGGATGGAGAAAAATCAGAAGGAATTTGTGATGTTCTCATACTGCTATTCAGTGTCAGTGACAGTGCTTCCTAGGAAAAACTAAGATCATTGCAACAAAATATTAAGGGGAAGAAAAAAATCAATTTGTGTTGTGTTTTTTTTTTTTTTTTTTTTTTTTTCTTCTTTTCATCCCCACATCTCTTATTAACATAAAATATTACATAAACTGTTTATGAAGTCTGTACTTTGTCAATAGTAAATATTTCCTCTAAGTCTCCTATTCTTGTGATTAGCACTTATTGAATGTTGACCAGCATCAAGTGAGTAGATATCTCAGACTTACATGCTGTAATATTTTTCTCACATTTGCAAAGTTTTGTTGATTGCTCCGGTAACAAGAGTAATTTAGTTCTGAAGCAAATCGGCTACATAAGGGACAAAAAAACCCTTGGATGCTAGAAAGGTCTCCAGTGCATTGCGAATGGATGTGTTGTACACCCCTCTGGTACACACAAGTTAATAGGCTTCAAATGATTATTACATAGGCAATATGCAACACACATGTTTATTTTCAAGTATAATCACTCCTGTAACAAAAAATATAAACTTTCATGCAGGCAGGCACCGGGGAACAGTGCAGACATCTTGCAGAGCCAGCATCTCTGTGCCTGCTTTTTCCATCCCCTTCAACTCCACGATTGGTGAGCTGAATGCCTTTTGTGCCGAAAATCACTGGAAGGGACTGACCATGCAGGCGCAGAGAGCCTACTGCAAGATCCCAGCTGGTGCCTGCCTGCATGAAAGGTTATATTTTTCGTTAAAGAAACATTTATACTTAAGACAGGTACGTGAAAGCGCTCCCAATCTGTCACCAGACGCTCCGAGTTAACTCAAGGAAATACATTTCTCTGGCCTCTATTAGTCCAATGTCCCCCTTTATTCTATACCAACTCGGGTCTGCCGCTACCAGCAATGCGGGTCCAACCTCTCCCGCTTCTCCTCCAACTCCACACCACCATACAAAGATACAAGAAAGCTTGAACACTGACCTCTCCTTTAAACGGGGTTGACCTTAAACCAGAGACATAACATATAATCAGACAGAGATAAAGTTCAAATCCACATATAATATCCCCACAAAAAACAAAGATATAGATGCGAAAAACAGATCTTTATTAATAATAAAAATATATATGACATAAAGTCACAACATTTTATAATTAAAACAAACTAATGATAAAAGAAAAATAACAATGTATAAAAATATATCTATACATAGAAATATAGAGAAATAGAGCACTCACATTTGGTTTGCTCAAATATTACACCGCATATACTTTTCCTGGCCAGGAAACCTCCAAGTATCTCCCACTCCAACGCGTTTCACACGTGGCAATTTTACATGAAAATAAACATAGATGTGTTGCATATCGCTAATGTAATAATCACTTGTGCTATGTTATTGTAGTGAAAGTTCCACTTTAAAAGCACCGTTAGAATCATTGAGAGTACTACAGTATTTTGCCCCCTTTGACGCGGTTGCTTTCCCCCAGAATTAGGACTGCTGATGCAGAAACTTCAATATTAATATATTATATATAATTAATTAAAGGTTCTGCATGGTAAGCAGTGTAATTTAATTATAATATTTAATTTAATCTCACCTCCAATTATACAGTTTCAGTTTGTATACATTTTAAATGTTGCAATCTTTCACACTTTGTTTTTCAGATGTCCACAACTCATTGCACAAACTAGTCTTTAGCATGCACTAAGGTTAGATAAGAGGAAATTATAATTTCATCATTTTATTTTTTCATTTACATTGTAATAAAATGAGAGCAACAGAAAAAGTGTCAAAAATTGATAGAATTTTCATCAGAAAGGTTTTCTCCTAAGTGGACAAATATTTGGATTGGCCAGCCACTGCATTTTGCCTCCCCCTGTGACTTCTCATAGGTTTCTCAGATGCAAAACTAAGGACTTCCTTTATTTGGAGCAACACCGCGTTATATATCTGCCATGATGGACTTAATAAGACTTGGTCTGTTAGAGTTAAGTCCAGGACCCAAAACTTGAAGCATTATCTCGGCTTCTGAAGCAGCTGTGGGTGTCCGATTTCTGACCTCCATAACTGCTACAAAAGGCCACAGATGGCTTGCACAGTGCAGCTCCTGATTAACCCCTTAAAGACAGGCACTCGCAGCCGAAACTTGACGACCACAGGGCTTTTTTTTATTTAGTACTCCGGTTCAGGGCTCCCGGAGCAGCATGCAGCCGTGCCAGGAGCCCTTAACTCCATGTCATGCCAGGACCGTCAATGGTCGCAAATGGGGTTAATCACTCTGATAACAGACATTGTATAGGTGATTGTCCACCTAAAAGAGGCTGTTAAAAAATAAATAAAATCAAACAGACCTTTAGCCTGCCTTAAAGGGACAGTAATGTTTCACCAAAAAAATCATCTCTGATTATCATAGTGTTTGGGCCCTTGAGAATGTTATTAAAATATACGGTCCGAGTTGTAGTTCAAGAGTAATTGAATGATAAAGTATCTCCCTCCTTCCCCTTTTACCTAGTGTAAGCCATCGCTTCTCAGATGTGGAATCTGGTCTCTTGAGCAACATGCAGCGAGGGACAATCTTCTTTCTTTGAGCATAAGCAAATTGACAAAGGAGGGCAGGTTTTTCCTTATGCTCACTGATTGATTGTCCCTCTCTGCGATCAATCCGGACAGTCTTGCTGCTGTGAGGTGAGCAGTGTTACATCAGTAAAAGGGATGGGAGCAGGATATTACATCATTCAATTACTCTTGAACTACAACTCGGACAATATTGAAAAAGCTCTTCATGGCCCAAATACTATGAAGATTAATCAGAACAGCTTTTTTTATGAAACATTACTATTCCTTTAATTGTGACTTTACTATAGGCAATGGAAGGGGATTGCCCACCAGAAACATGGTTCCACCATGTTTGTCCCAACAGAGCAACTGTTCCCTTTAATTCAGTGTTCATGCAAACTGTGTTTTCCAGTTGGGACTACAGTTCTCACCATCTTCAGCTGGTCAGTGGCCTTCTCAGGATAGTGAGTTGTAGTTCCTCAATAGCTTGAGTTCTGTCGTTTGCTTACCTCTGAAAGGATTTGTTTTATTTTGTTTGGCCTCTTTGGACTATAATATAGATAGATGGATGGAGTATCCTATATTATAATTCGCTAAGGATGTTTTGTCAGAAGCCGTCATGCGCAGTACAGACTGCCCGCGCCACGGCTGATACGGAGTGGGGCACTCCGAATTCAGACAGAAGTCCTCTCTGCGCACCTTCTTGGGACCGCTTGGTCCCAGGAAGGTGAGCAGAGAGGACCACAGTCTGAATTCGGAGCCCCCCGCTCCGTATCAGCCGTGGCTCGTTCGGCAGTCAGTACTGTGCATGACTGCAGTGCCGCCAGTGTTGCTTTAAAATTAGTATGTAATATTGCACGTGCAGTAAGAAAGTGTCAGTTCTAATTTCTAAAGCATTCACATATCTACAGCCCTGTACAGTTAAGAAGTAATACATCCACACACCCCAACCCCCACATACTCCCGCACTCCTGTCTAAAAACTAAAGAATTCCAGGTATTCTTTAAAGGTTTAAATACTGTAGGAAGACTGGACCATATGCCCAGGGGAAAATGGAGACATTTAGGGGAAAACAAACGGCACCTTTAGGACTTAAAATCCCAAACTTCCATTAATTTCTATTGAACTTTTATCACCTTAAACATGATTGAGGTCTTTACATCTAGTAGGTTAAAATCTCCATTTCGATGGAGGGAATTTATGTTTCACCTGTGGTTGAGTTGATTTGCCCAAGAATTGTTCTACCTTCTTTGGCCCTATAAGCAAATGGAGGCAATACACAAGAATGGGATGCGTGTGAAGGGATAATGGGAGAGGTACGGCCACTGTCAGCATGATTGATTTGTATGCAGCTGGTGCTGATGCCAACTAGAATGTGATTGCAGAGATTAACCCTTTGAGTGCCAGAGGGGTACACAACACATTGCTTTGCAATGCATTGCATACCCCTCTGGCACTCAAAAGGTTAAGGAGAGTCATAATGAGGAAGTAATGTAGAATCATTTTAGTGTTGTGTATCAGGAAGGAACCTGTATTAGAATATGTTCATACTTCACTGGAGCTCAATTCACATTGTCCATATTCCCTGCATTTTCACAAGCAGTTTCGTCATTGGTGGGAGACGGGATTCATGGTGAGATGTGACTGAACGATATTCTACATCCAACATTTGTGAACTATTTATTGACCGATACTGGCGTAACAGCCTCCATGTATAGTGTGGGTGATTTGCACCGTGGCCCATGTAGATCAGCACTGGTGAATGCAATTGAGTTTCTGCACAGTACATGAAGCAGCATTCATGCATTGTGATATCTCCAGTGTGAATAACCTATATGCAGGAAGGCTTGTGTGTATATTTAGCTATGCTTTTCTCACCCCTCTGGCAAAAAAAAAAATAATAATAATTTGGAGGATTTCTCTCATTGAATAAAACAAAGGCACACCCTCTAATGGGGGAATGCCTCATTTAAAAATTATTGCAGATCAAAACTGTATATATGGTACTTCCATGGCACCTCAATTTTATTGGAGGAGGGTACTGTTGCTGTTGACAAGTGGCAATAGCTCGTGAAGCATTGTACTCAAATAGTGCACTGTATTAACATGAATTAAGTACTCTCCAGTAGTTGCAGTGATGTTGTTTTCCTAGACAGGAAAAATCCTACAAAATACATATTTTATCATATTTTGTATTTTCCCTTTAATTTTGTTTGATAGAGGAATGATTTGTATACTCAGGGCATATATAAAAGGAAAAAAAAAAAACGTGAGTGTGAAATAAGGAATGACTGAGACAATTCTGTAATTTATTACTTTACTGTATTTACTGAAATAATTCAGCTTGTTGCCTCTTTTGCAAGTAGCAAAAATGATATATTGTAGTATTTTGAATATTGCAGCATAGTTCAGTAAACAAGAAATAAATGTTTTAGTAAATGTGCAGTCTAGCATAGCCTTGCCATATGATTCATGTTTTTCTTGATATTCCTACCCAGGAATAAAGTACTTAATTATAGGTGATACCTTGTACATCTTGTCTGCCTGTGTTATTGAAGATATCTCCCTAGTACCCCCCCCCCCCCCCGGATGAATATCAAATTCATATATATTTTTTTTGGAAAATAAAAGTCTATGGCTGCTTCGCAAAAGCCTTACTTATATTCTGGCTATATTTCTGATTTACGACTCAATAATGTACATGCAGAAGTATTTGCAAAACTGGACCAAATATCATATTTGATTGCTATACACTGTATCACAGGTAGAGGCACACTGCAAAGGAGGTGGGTAAGCGACACTGGATGGTCACCTGTAAATTTTTTCAGCAATTGATCTTTTTTAAAGGAGGGAAATGACAGAGGTGGTAGGACCATGTCACTGTGATATATCTGAATCTGTATGCCCTTTTTATGCGTGTCCCTTGTTTCTATTTTCATGAAAGCCTCTCTGTTCTTATTCTTTGCTTGTGTCTCTGCCCTTCTTGTCTGTACCCGTCTCCCTGCTTTCCTGGTTGTGCCCATCTTTCTGCTCTTCTTGTCTGCGCAAGTCTCTCTCTGCTCTTCTTGTCTGTGCCAGTCTCCCTGCTCTTCATATCTGCGCCAGTCTCCCTGGCCTTCATATCTGCTCCAGTCTCCCTGCTCTTCATATCTGCGCCAGTCTCCCTGGCCTTCATATCTGCGCCAGTCTCTCTGCTCTTCTTGTCTGCGCAAGTCTCTCTGCTCTTCTTGTCTGCGCCAGTCTCACTGCTCTTCTTGTCTGCGCAAGTCTCTCTGCTCTTCTTGTCTGCGCAAGTCTCTCTGCTCTTCTTGTCTGTGCCAGTCTCTCTGCTCTTCTTGTCTGTGCCAGTCTCCCTGCTCTTCATATCTGCGCCAGTCTCCCTGGCCTTCATATCTGCTCCAGTCTCCCTGCCCTTCATATGTGATCCAGCCTCCCTGCTCTTCATATCTGCTCCAGTCTCCCTGCCCTTCATATGTGATCCAGCCTCCCTGCTCTTCATATCTGCTCCAGCCTCCCTGCTCTTCATATCTGCGCCAACCTCCCTGCTCTTCATATCTGCGCCAGTCTCCCTGCTCTTCATATCTGCGCCAGTCTCCCTGCCCTTCATATGTGAACCAGCCTCCCTGCTCTTCATATCTGCTCCAACCTCCCTGCTCTTCATATCTGCGCCAGTCTCCCTGCCCTTCATATCTGCCCTAGTGTCGCTGCCCTTCATATTTGTGCCTGTCTCCCTGCACAGCCCTTCATGTCTGTGCCCGTCTCCCTTCCCTTCATGTTTACGCCTGATTCCCTACCCTTCATGTCTGCTCCCTTCTCCCTGCCCTTCATGTCTGCGCCAGTCTCCCTTCTCTTTGTGCCCGCCTCTCTACTCTTCCTGTCTGCACCTGTCCACTCCTGTCTCTCTGCTCTTCCTGTCTCTGACTGTCTTCCCACTTTTCTTGGCTGTGCCCTTCTTTGTAGCTCCTGTCATAGTTCTCTACTCTATTCTTTGTGTCCTCCTCTCAGCTCCTACTGTCTTTCTGCTCTCCCTCTCTGTGCCAATCCCTCTCTGCTTTTACTTAGTCCCCCTCAGCTCCTGTCTTTGTCCGTCTTTCTTCTCTGCTTTTCTGTGTCTTGTCTTTTTGGGCAAGCCTCTCTGCTCATCTTGTCTGTTTCCATCCCTCTGCTCTTATCTTTGCCTGTCTTACTACTGTTCATGACTGTGTCCGCCTCCCTGCTCACCATGTCTTTGCTCATTTATCTGCTCTTCTTGTCTGTATCCAATTTTCTGCCATTCCTGTTTGTGACCTTCTCTGCTCATCTTTCTGCTTGTCTTGTCTGTTGCCTTTTTCTGCTCTGTGCTCATATTTACGGTGTTTACTAATTTCTAGCATAAAAAAGATTTGTTTGAAAGACTATAAAATCAAGTTAACCTCTAGAATGATCGCTCAGAGCATTTCATTTCATACCACTATGTCATCACTATAAACAAACAGGAGTCTTTCTACAAGATCACATGATCCACAGCGGGCTTTTGTAAAGGACTCTCTTTGATTAACTTGATTTTGTCATTTTAATGAACCTTTTTACATTCATTGTTTGGGGAGCTGCCTATTTTTTGATCTAGTAACCAGATAATAATAACTAGTATTTATATAGCACCTTTCTCCCAGTGGTACTCAAAGTGCTTTTAGTGCACGCACTTGAAATTAACCAAATTGGCAGCTGAATAATTGATGATGTTATTACCCAATCAATGGTACTCATTTATTGACCTTAGAAGGATGAAGGACTGAGTTGACCCTGCCAGGAATCGAATCTTGAGCAGGCTCTGCAGTCAGGGAAGTTAACACTGAGCTATCTCACTGGCTTGCTTTCCAAGTTCTTTGAGTGGTGCGAGTGCATCCCCTGTACACTTTATTACTGGTTCTCTGGTATTGCGAGCATCAGTAATTTATATGTATTATTCCCTCTGTCAGTGGATTTTGCTGTCTTTCAACTATCTGCAGAGCACCCAAGTTAGTGGGGTTTCTCTCTTGTTTTTTGACATCTTGTGAGCAGTCTGTTGTAGTGGGGGCAGTTCTGTATCGCCACAAGCTATTTTTGCAGCATTTCCATCAAGCAACATAGTTATAGCAAAACTTTCATCCACTATAAAATCGCCCTGCTATAATTAAGCAGGTAGCGACTAGCTTTAGAATAT
This sequence comes from Rhinophrynus dorsalis, assembly GCA_037306005.1. NCBI lineage: Eukaryota > Metazoa > Chordata > Amphibia > Anura > Rhinophrynidae > Rhinophrynus > Rhinophrynus dorsalis. The sequence goes on along the minus strand of CM074719.1, from coordinate 166,006,067 downwards.
ATCTATTACCTCTGAAATGTAGGCCATTCTAAAGAAATCCGTCATTGTAGGAGACAGGAACCCAGCTATAGTGCAGGCATCTTGTCTGCATGCCTGTTCTGTCAGTCCCTGTCTCCTGTAAGAAGCATTGCAGCGTACCACATGGTAACCGGAAGGACTGACGGTGCAGGCATGCAGATTGCGCTAACCCGGCCGTCAGTCTCCTACAGTGATGGATTTCTTTAGAATTGACAACATTTAAGAGGTAATAGATATGGGATTAATATTTTGGTTAGTGCTTTTTGATCCAAGGAGAAATATGATTGGCATTTTGAATCAAGAAGGAAATCCCCCCCCCCCCCCAATTCAAGGCAGAATTTGAAATTGCTTTATTGAGGGTTTTTTTTGCCTTCTTTAGGATCAACGATGGTAAACAGGAATAGTAAAAGGGTTGAACTAGATGGACACAAGTCTTTTTTCAACCTAAATTACTATATTACTATGATATATTCTAAAGCTAGTCACTACTTGCTTTATTATAGCAGGGCGACTATAGCGGATGAAAGTTCTGCTTTAAACATGAGTGAATATTTACTTTGTAGTATGAGATAAAGGTAGTGTCTGAACATGCTACCCTATTTGCTCTCCCCGTTGGTTTTTGCTTGTCTCTGCTTTTCTTATCTTTGCTTGTGTCTCTGTTCTTCATGCTTATGGCCATCTCCCTGCTCTTCCTGTCTGTGCCCGCCTCCCTGCTCCTCTTATTGTGCCCATGCTTTTCCTCTATTCACTTGTTGGGCTTTCTTTGTGGATATGTTGGTCTGTAACAAGTGTGGAGGAGGAATTACTCTTAGTTACTGTATAATGAATCCAACAGTATTCAATTGTCCTTATGTAGAATGCAAAACAGGAACAGTTCTGGAGCAATGCAACTCTGCTTTCGGGGACAAATGACAACTCTTAAAATGTCTCATTGATTTAAATAAGGAAGAGAGGTCACTATCACATAGGTTTTAATCCCCTTATTTATATCAATGATCATATTCTTTTGTCCTCTGTAGTGTAGTTGGTTTGCTCCAGAAGTGCTCCTGTTATGCTTTAGGCTGTGTGTGGTTGTGTAGTTATGTATGTGTGTGTGAGTAAGTGGTGGAACATTAACCATGTATTTTCTGATATTTACTTGTTACAACACTACTAACATTTTTCTGTGGTTAAACAAGCAAACAACAAAACAAACAAACAAAAGCAACCTGTGACTGCTTTTACTGCAGTATGGTTTTATATGATATTAGTTTACAGTGATTTTCCTGTATTGAATGTAGTCCTGTTATCTGAAATGCATTGTTATGTTTACCTTTCTCTCATGAATACACGTTTATTACGCTGAGAACTGATGGTACTTGGAGATGAAATGTTGTGAACAGAGCCAAATACACTTTCAGGCAATACATGTCCCTGGTGTAGCTCTGAAGTATTACTCTCACTCCGCCCTGAATCTCGACTGATTCTGCAGATGAGTCGAAACACAGTTTTACGGATGCTGCTGGATAGTAGAAAGTACATGACTGGGTCCAAACAGCTATTGAGAGCAGAAAACACCAGCATGATCTCATTGCTTCGGTGCATAACATTCATCCAGTAACAAGAAATCTTTTGTAGTTGAGAAGTAATATAGGCAATTCTGAATGTGTGATAAGGCACAAAGCACAGGGTGAAGATGAAGAGCACAAAGAAGGATTTTTGTGCTGTGCAGCTGTATTTTGCAGCATTTGGTAGATAGGATCTTTCCCTAGAAATCTTGAAAAGGTTCTTGGCAATTTTCACATAGGACAGTATCAGTGAAAGAAAAACAATCCAAAATACCAACACAAGGAAGTAATTGAATGCTGCTTGCCAAACGGCATCTTTTCTGTGTCTGTAGTGAAAGCACAATTCGGAATTTGAGTGTTCCTTACTTGATTGTGTCACTATAATAAGCAAGACTGATACAGATGCCAATGCCCACAAAACACAGCAAATCTGAATGCTACATTTTCTTTTTGGTACTCTGTGCCTGCGTTGTGATTTCTTGACTTTAACATAGCGATCCAGACTTATAAGGCCCAGAAGAACTATACTTATGTACATGTTCATGTAAAATAAATTGCCAATGACTTTACAAAAAACGGTCCCCAATTTCCACTTGTGTGAAAGATGGTACATTATCCGAAAGGGAAGGCAAAAAATCAACAGAAGATCTGCAATAGCTGTATTAAGGAGGTAAACTTGCACTGAGTTTCTTTTGCTGTGAATGCACAAAAAAACATACAGGGCCAAAACATTACCTGACAGCCCAATCACAAAAATGATGGTATATAAAACTGCTAATGCAACGCTTATTGATTGCTCATCCATTAAACACTTTGAACCATTGGCGATAGCTCCTGTAGTTAAGGATTCAGTAAATATGCTGGAATTCTCCATTAGGCCATTTTGTTGTGTAGACCAAGTGGTGTAAGGACTAAAGACGTTATCCATAACTTGCTTCACCTGTAAAAGACACAACATACATTATTCTTACTCTGGGGCTGGAAATGACCACTGGTTTGTGACTAGTCAAAGATAACTACAGTAGATGAATACATAATTATTCTGTTCTCTGTGTTTAAACCCTTCAGTGCCAGAGTCTTGGGCCTTTCCTGTACCCTGCAGGCCAGACACATTTTCAGCATTTTTACGTTTTTTTTTTTTTTTTTACAATTCCACCACTTCAAAGATACTAAAATCTTTGAAAACCATAACGTTTCCTGCCGCATTCAGTACCTGCTACCAACATGAGAAAAATGGTAGCCCATTTGTGTGGGTTAACATATACAATATGTGGGTGTTAGGAACACATACGTAAACCTGACACTTTTGTTTTTGAAATTATCTGCTTGCACTAAAATGGTTATAACTGTAATAGAAATGCAGGAAAGGTAGAGAAACAATGCCATTTTGGAAAGAAAACAACCTGCCGTATCTAATGAGGGGTCACCTGCCTTCTTACCCAAATGCTTCCAGGAGGTGGTGCTAATGAAAAAAAAAAGGTATTTTCTTACATTTCTGCCCCTTCAAATGTATGGAACTCTGTGAAAATTTTCAACTGCATTCATTAGCTAGTGCTCTTAGGAGTCAAATGGCACCCCACTGGTATGAGTTGAACCACTTGGTGGTGCTAAAAGTAGAAAACTATACTTACTATAACCTCTGATGTTTCTAACATTTTCTCAAACGTGACTTGCCTGTACGAAAATGGCTATAACACCTTCAGAAGTGAAGAAAAGGTAGATAAACCATACCATTTTTGGAAAGAAGACAACCCGCCGTTAGTTAGTGTTAGTGTGCACAACTATTTCCAGAATGTGGTGCTACAGGAAAAAAACAAACTTTTTTTTTTTTTACACATCAGTCACTTCATAGATACTAAAATGCTTCGATGGCATGGGATTTCCTAGGAGGACTTCTTGCCAGCCTATGAAAAATGGTACCCCACTGCTGTGGGTTGACATACCAATTTACGCTACAGGAGCGTAGCTACCAGTGAAACAGGGATGGGAAAACAAACAATGTATGTGTGATTTTATGGCTAACAGATGAAAGAAGCTAAGGCGTCAGCCGGTGTACATGCGGACCTGTGACGACCAGTGTTACAAAGTGTGTGGGAGTATGAGCAGAGGAGCAAGGATGGTGGGGCAGTGTCTGATAGTCTATATGGGGGATCTGTGACTACCAATGTGCACTGTATGTCCCCCTCATACAAAGTTTGATTCCCAGCCTGAATCTAGTGCATACTGGTACTTTGAGTCTACCAGTAGGCAGTGGAAACAGGCTGGGGTCAGGCTGCGGAATGGGACTGCCAGTTGGCTGTGGAACCAGGCAGGGGGATATACGGTACGTGGGGGGTAGGATTGGAGGTAATGCATTGGACCCCCTGTTGCACACAAAGAGTTTTTTTTTAATTATTATTTTGTATTCATACCTCATTGGGGAGGTGGTATCAGGAACACTCCTGGTGTTCCCCATCAAGGTCTAAAAACAGAATAATGAAAAAAAAAAGTGTGTCACAGGGTGTCCAACGCATTGCAAAGCACTGCACTGGACACCCCCCACCCCTGTGGCACGTGCATTTTTTTAGGGTTTTTTTTTTGTGTAGACCTTGTTGGGGGCATCAGAACCCATACAATGACTTCTAAATAAAAAGGGAAAAAAAATAATACTTTGTGTGCCACAGGAGTGTCCAGTGGATTGCAAAGGGTTGTTGTTTTCTTTGTATTCAGATGGCCACCAAACAAGCTCTGATTACAAAGTAATGATAAAAAGTCCTGTGTGTGCCACAGGAAGGGGGTCTGCATTGAACCCCACCTCACATTGGCACACACAGGGTTACATTTTTTTTTATTTTTTTTTTATTTTTATTATAGACCTCATTGAGGGGCATCAGGACCCTCCTGATCCCCCCCCCCCCCATGACGTCTTAGTAAAAAAAAAAAAAAAAAAAAAAAAAAAATGTCCACAAAAGAAGTGACCCTGTGAGTGCCACAGGGGTCTCCAGTGCATTGCAAAACAATGCATTGGATCCTTGTGGCACTCAGAGGGTTAATTTTTTTTTATCATTTTTTTTGTGTAATCAGAGCTTGTTGGGGGACCATCAGGACCAATCCTGATGGGCCCCCAACAATCTCTGATAAAGTAATGATAAAAAGCCCTGCGTGTGCCACAGGAGGGGGGCTGCATTGGACAGAGGATTATTTTTTTTTTATTATTTTATTTTTTTATTATTATTATTATTATTATTAATATTATAGACCTTCCGGTCTATATTTTTTTTATTTATTATTAATATTATAGACCTTCCCCCAGTCCCACCCACTCCTACCCGGTAGTTCGGGTAGGAGAGAGGAGGAAGGGGAAGCTCTGCTTCTCCTTCTACATATTGATCTCCCAGCACGATTGGGCTCTGGGAGGCATCAGGCCTACTTATCCCGCCTCCCCAATGAGGTTTGAATAAAAAATAATGGGAAAACAATCCTTTTTTTGACACAGGGGGTGTCCAGTGATGCATTGGACCTTTGTGTAGCACAGAGGGTTACGTGTTTTTTCAATTATTTTTTATTCCTATCTCTTTGGACTCATGAGGACCCCTTCTGATGCCCTCCCAACATGGGCTGAATAAAAAAATATATAAAACAAAAAGTGCACCATGGGGGGGGGGGAAGTTTTGTGATTCCCAATATTTTTTTTTATTTATTTATTCAGACCTTGTTGGGGAGCATCAGAACCCCTCTTAATGCCACCCTAATGAGGTCTGAATAAAATAATAATGAGAAGAAAAAAGTAAAATCCTTTGTCTGCCACAGGGGTGTCTAATGCATTTCACACAGAGGGTTCATATTTATAAATTATTATTTTTATGCCTCAGTGTGTAGGGAGGCATCAAGACCACTTCTTTTGCCCCCAACAAGGTCTGAAAAAAAAGTTTGTGCAACGCAAGGGGTCCAAAGCTTTGCAAAGCACTGGGTTGGACCCCCTTCTGGCACACATAGAGTCCCCCCCCCCCATATTCTTTAATTTGTCCTCATGAGGTCTGAATAATGCTAATAATTAGTGTGCCACAGGGAGTAATGGACCTTCTCTGGCACACACAGTGTTCATCTCCCCCCCCCCAATATTTTCTATGTGGACCTCGTTGGGAGGTCTAAATAAAATAATAATGGGAAGAAAATTGATAATCCTTTGTGTGCCACAGGGGTGTGGAAATGCATTGGCACACACAGGGTTAATTTATTATTACTTTTCATTCATACCTTGTTGAGGGGGCATGAATAACCGTCCTGATGCCTCCCAATCAGGGGCAAAGCAATGCACTTGACATCCCTGTGGCACTCACAGGGTTATATATATATGTATGTATGTATATATATATATATATATATATATATATATATATATATATATATATATATATATATATATATATATATATAAAAAAAATTATAATCTTCAGACCTCGTAGGGAGACATCAGGACCCCTCATGGTTCCCGCCAGTTATTGATCTCCCAGGCCTATTGTGCTAGGAGATCAATAATGGCGTCGCTGGAGAGCAAGAAGCTCTCCTGCTGCTATTCTCCTACCCCTGGTAGGAGTGGACGGTAATGGGCAAAGCATTCTAATGTCACAGGTCCGCGATGCTTGTTTTTAAAGTAATACGACTACGTACAGCCATAAGACTCTAAAAGATGCTCAGTATCGAATGGGTCTTTTAGTTGTGACATATAATTTAGACCTGCAATATGTTTTCATTTTACCTCAAATATACCATTATCTAGACATCTCTAATAGCAGAGAGAATGGTAAGTTTGGCCTCACTCATGAATAATGTGCATACACAATGTGCAGGGAATTAGCATAACAAGCTACACTGTGTCACCAAAATATGAAGGTTCATTTCTCAATAACTATTTATTTTACTGAAAAAGGATTGCATAACCTATAGACAGATGTTTAGTTCTCTGTTAAACAAACCATACTTGTTATAGGGTGGCATGCCCATTTTAAAGCGTAACTTTCACCTCAAATCCCCCATATCGAGGTATCGCGCTAGTTGAAACTAAATGTACTAAATAAAACTATAAAACAATTACCACTTTGGCCCATCGTTCTTTCCAGGGAAATACAGGGAGAGCACTGCCATGTACATGATGTGGTGTTTGATTGGCAGCACTCCCCCTCCGAATTTGCTTCATTGTTGGCTCGAAAGTTATGACCCATGACTAAGGGAAGGATTAGAAACCCATGGAGGAGGTAATTACAAGCTGTGCTGTATAGCTTGTACCTCACGGAGGGTCATTGCAATGGCATTGAAATCCTAGTGGTGAAAGCTCCTCTTTAAATTCCCCATGTAAAGCAAGGTGTTTTTTTTTTGTGTTTCCTCTGTGGTTCAGTTGGTTTGATTTGGAATCCTTCCTCTTTAGTTCTTTGCCTGTAGTTCTTGAAATGTGTGCTGTGGAACTCCAGAGTTCCCTGTAGTATTTCTAGGGTTTCTATGCAGGAATAAAGGTGGTACCTTGTTAGCCCAATTGTTAACAAATACTTGAAGTAGGGACCTTATTATCCTGAAAGCTTGTGCTTTCTATTCCCTCAGACATTAGTTAGTATCACTTTTACGTCACTCTTGTGAGTTCTTTGTTACAAAAGTGCATCCCATAGTGTTTCCATGAAACAGATTTTAGTAATGGAGGACAGTGCAACAATACAGTTATATGACAGCATTTTTCCTGATAAAATTTCACCTAACAAATTACCAGTACCAACAATCACTTAAGTGCATTGGACATTGATACCATATTAACCCCCTGGATGCTAGAGAGGTCTTGAACACATTGTGAAGCAATTCATTAGAGACCTCCATAGGTAGCATTGTTTTCCTGAGATTTTGTGTGAAACTAAAGGGTTCCACCCCTTTGATACATTTTAAAACCTCTACGGCAAAATATATTTACACACCTGGATCCTAATTTTATCGGGCAACATTTTTTAGATAATATTTCTCCAGACAATAACATCATATTCTAACAATAAAGTATTCATCCCTATTCATCATTTACTAGCCTATTTTTTCGTGAAACTGGTTGCTAATAAGATATAGTAATTGTTTCATTCAGATTTAATTGTGTAATAATCTGATCTGTTGTACATATCCCACTCTATCCAAGCATACATATGGCCATTTTTCTATATGCTGTGCAGTGAGTATCCTCACTATGCCTTAGACCAGGCACTCCTTGAGGAATGGAAGACACCAGAGGTTGTTCCTTCCCAGATGTATCTCTCTCCTTTTTCTTCTGATGCCTTATCAGTCTTTTCTTTTTGAATAACCCCTTATCTTTTTCCTCAGCTGTATTGACTTTGAATATACTTCTAAATCGTAATCATATTACCCCTTAAAAATCTCATCTCTTATTTAAAGGGGAACTACCACCCGACACAATCTTTAGCTTCAATAAGTCCCCATCTGGCGACTAGCTGTTTAGTAGCGCTAGTCACCAGAATAATTACCTTATTTAATAGATTTCTGCTCTCTTCCATGGGCGACAGGCAGGACGGAGTGCGGACATCTTGCCATTGGGTCGTCTGTGTGCCTGCACTGTCAGTTCCAGCCAGAGCCAAATGGCATCTAGCAACACCTCCTAGACCTGGCTGGGACTGACAGCGCAGGTGCACGGACGTCACAATGGCAAGATGTCCACGCTCCTTACTGCCTGTCGCCCATGGAAGAGAGCAGAAATCTATTAAATAAGGTAATTATTCTGGCGACTAGCACTACTAAGCAGCAAGTCGCCAGATGGGGATTTAGTGAAGCTAAAGATTGTGTCGGGTGGTAGTTCCCCTTTAAACAAATGCTGTTTGACTATGCTGTCTCCTTAACTAAAATCTTCCTTTATTGGTTGCACATCTTTCTACTTTTTCCAGTTCAATATTGTGGTTTTTATGAAACTGGTACTGAAAACTCTACTCCATATTGTCATTGAGGGTTTACTGAGGATTTACAAAGCGTTAGAATTATATTGCCGTCCAGTTCATCTATAGCATTTTTTATATATGATTTTACCCTGTTGTCTCTTGCAGCAACTGAGTGACACTGAAGCTTTTTGTCTGCCATTTTTCTTATAAGTATTCCCCAAGTAGTTTCCCATTTATGGTATGACTGTTGTTGCAACCCAAATACATAACCTTATGTGTATCTCTGTTTTGCCTAATCAGCCACTTATTGGCCTGTTCATGTTACTATGAATATATTTCTTTACATGTCATCAGATCAAAAATGAATCATGAGGCACTCCACTTACAACTTGTGACCAGTTTTAAAAAAAAGTTACAATTATAGCAAAATTCTGTCTTTTAACTAGTTCTCTTTTCATGCTCAGGTATCACCCCCCAAGTTGAAACATTTTAATTTATGTAGTAACTTGTTGTAAGGCACATTATCAAAGGCGTCTGCAAACTAAACATATATTACATTAACAACAATGACTTTGCTCTAGTTACTACTTACCCTTTTACTGAATGTAAGTATATTAGTTTGATATGATCTGTTTTTCATATAATCATTCTGACTTACAAATACTTTTGCTCTTTGGGACATAATGTTGCCAGTCTACTTACAGATAGAAGAGGATTATTTGATAGCTGGAGGCTCCTGTGTTACCAGTGCTGAATTCCATGTAAAAGGGCTCCAAGTCACACTTCTATGTGCACAAATACATAGTTCCCAAACAGTCGTTTTCTTGCTGGATGTTCAGTTGAAGTAGTCCTGGCTTGAAGAAAAAAAAAATCTAAGGTGCATGAAAAGCAAGACTGATCTAAGAGGGTTTTTAGTTGCCGGAAGCCTCTCTAGGGTCCCAATATTAAGTTTGCATCTGTTGTGCATATGATAAGGCAAGTGGTGGACAACCTAAGGCAATCCAGCTGCTGTTGGACTACAATCCCCATCATCCTCAGCTGACCACTGGCCTACAGGTTGATGGATTTATTTCAGCAGCTGGAGGGCCATAGTGTGCCCTCAACTGTTCTGTACACAGATGATTACACTTGATTTTCTGTTCAGAAGTACGCAAAACAAGTTCTCCCTACATTACCTGTTTTAAACCTCTGTCTACAGAAGTGTACTATGTCAAGTTGAGCCTAGCCTCCTAAGTTTTTACTTCTGGCTCATAAAAGATGGGGGATATTTAATATACATCTCTGTATTTTCACCCCTTCACTTGTTCTTAAACTTTGTGTGCCAGAGTGGTATGCAACACTATTTGCAAAGCAATGCTTTCTCTACCCATCTGGCACTCAGAGAGTTTTAAACATTCTGACTAGCTCCAAAGTTTAATATATATTTGTCCATCTCTGCCTCTTTAAAATTACTAATTGTGCCACTGGAATGGTGTCACTTCCTAAAATAATGTCTGCATAATTTATCATCTTTATAGAATGCATTTTAGAAAGCATAACACAACTTACCTTTTTTAGTATGTAAATTGTCTGTGCCAAAGCTTCTGCAGCTGCCGTTTCCTAGTCTAGAGAGTTGTGCTGCAGTAGTCTTTTAGAATGTCACATTGATCACTTCCCTTTCTGTATGACTTACTCATAAAGAAAGCGCTGTGTAAGATAGATTACTGAAAGTGAATTATTTTATCAGATTTTAAGTCTAATGAATTTTCAAATTTTGTATATGTAAAATAGAAAGTAGAAGAGAGGAATCTACTTATGGAGAGTTGTATTTCAATAAAATCACTTGAGTGGTGGTTGGTGGTAGTGGTGAGCAAATGTATAAAAATGTTTTATTCCAGGCAGATTATTCTTTAGAACAAGAAAACATGTGCATCTACAATGATGGAAAAAGAACGTTCTCAAATTTTAGGATCTTCGGCTCCTGGATGTTTCCACCCCTGTCATACACCTGTTCCACTTGAGGGTTTTCTTCCTTCTCTTTTCTTGATGAATTTCTTCTATTTAATCTTTTGCCTGCTAGAGATGTCCCCAATGCAGCATACATCCCAGCACTCTCTCTTTAGGACCCAAATACCTTCTGACCCTCTTTCCTAATAATCATAATGTGTATTCATAATACACAATACATAATACATAATAATAAGGTCATAATGTGTATTTTGTATATGAGCATCACATTGCTCCACAGCAATAAAATTCACATTAATATTTGTTTAAACTTGCGTATACGTATTAATAAAGTGGTCTATGTAATAAAATACTTTATCTGTTGTCCAATACAGGTTACTGGTAACTCTGGGTAGATGATCCGCTCCTTTAATTATAGGCAGGAACAATTCTAGAATTGAATGCAGGGGGGGGTGGAGCCTACCTTCCCTCCTTGGCTGCAGCTAGCCAACCAGCTCCAGAAAGATGTGTTTGTTGGTGAAGATAACACATGCAAGAGAACAGTTCTGCTATAGGTTTAGAAGTGTTTTATTTTTCTGTTAGATATGGAATACCACCATTAGGCAGATTACCATAACTGATAATGCCCTTAGATGTGGCTAGCTCAGTGACCAGGTGCTTTTTGTGGACCTTAAGCCCTGAGGGGGGAGATCTTGGCTACAAGTTCTTTTCTCAGGAGTTGCCCACCGAGGCTGCTTCTTTATACATGGTAATCTGAAGACAGAAGATCTGCAGGAAAGGTGAGCAATCCTTCGAGTGCTGCAGGTCCACATGTCCCACAGTGCCCCTCAGCACAAGGGTTTTTCATTTGGAGTTCCTGTTTCACACTCCTGCACTCATTGGGCCTATCTATATGTCTTTTGGGTGTTTGGAGCAGTTTTATATGTTACTTAACCCTTTAGCTGCAGGTTTTGCATTCATTTGCATTCACTTTTCATACTGGTTCAGTGTTTTTTTGGGTAGCCTAACATGTTCTAGTGATGTTTCATGTCTTTTAGTTTTACACTTTCAATTTTGTAAAATTTGAGTTCCGGCGCGCTTTACCGCATAGGTGCCATTGCTCCATTCACTCCTAGTGACTTCAGAGATGGCTCATTTTACTTGTCTGCCCTTGCTCTGTCATCCGGTTCATGTTTCTAGTGTGTTGGGGGGGGGGGGCTCAGGTGGCTTCGGGCACTGTTTGGGGTACTTTTCTGGGAAAACTACATTCCCCATGAGTGCTTGCTTCGCTCGCTCGTTTCTGATTGGCTCCCGTTGCGGCAGCCATTTTGTGGTCTTTCCAGAACGAGTATCCTACGCAGGGCTTGGACTCTCTTTTCCTCTGCTGATTAACCCTTCGCCTGTCAGATAAGTCTATTTAGTCTATTTCTGGGGTGAAATTTTAATCATACACAATGTAATTGAGTGATTTCTTATACAGTAAGGTTATTGACACTGTGACAATGTCTATACCGTTGGAGTTTGGGGCCAGACCTAAGACTAAGGATGCTGGGGTCTCTGTATCCCCTATTGCACATTGCTCTTCCTGTCATTCAGGGTTACCTAGAGAATTCTCAGGTAATTTATGCCCAGCATGTTCTGATGTCCCTGAGAGTCTCCCAGGGACCTCCAGCCATGCATTAGAGCCAGTTTGGGTGCAAGAGTTCAAGGCTGCTACTAGAGACCTTAGGTCCACTTTGCAACTCTTTCCATCCCAGTTACAGGGGGGTCTTTCATTCTTGGCAGACCCCTCCTTCTTCAGGTCTTCTCTGCCAAAGCCTCAGGGTGTACCTGACGTGTCAGATTCCACTGATGAGGAACTGCTGGTGGATTCAGATGTTGAGGAATGTTCTGCAATGGGCTCCTCTCAGTTTTTTGGGGACCCTTTTGAGGCTGATCCTGAGCCCTCGGCTGAGGGCCTGATCAGGGCTGTTTTAAATACCCTAAACATTCCCTTAGTGCAGGAGGTTCCTTCTGATGTCTTTCAGGAGCCTAAAAAGCCCCTTACTTGCTTTCCACCTAACCCCACTTTTGACCGCCTTGTGTCTGAAGAGTGGAAGTCTCCGGACAGGAAACCTTCTGTCTCCAAGAAATTTGCCAAGATTTATCCCTTTTCTGAGGCTGCACTTGCTCAGTGGGTTCATCCTCCTAAAGTGGATGCTCCTGTCTCCAGGCTATCCAAGTCTACTGCATTGCCAGTGTCTGATGCGTCTCTTCTAAAGGACTGGACTGATAAGAAACTTGATGTCTTCCTCAAGTCCATCTTTGCCACTGCTGGTTCTGCCATGTGTCCAGCATTTGTAGCAGCATGGGTGGACCGGGCCATTGCAGTCTGGACTGAACAGGTCACTCTTGCTGTCCGTCAGGGTGCTCAGTTGCGCCTCCTTGCCAACATTTCTGAGGCACAGCACTTTGTTTCTGCTGCCTTATTTGATGCCATCCGTTTGGTGGCTAGGGTTTTCACCATGTCTGTGGTTGCCAAACGGGCTCTTTGGCTCAAGATCTGGTCTGCTGTTACTGCTTCTAAGAAAGCATTGCTCTCCTTGCCTTTTCAAAGCACTTCTTTGTTTGGGCCAGGTCTCAAGGATCTGATCAGTGAGGCTACAGGGGGTAAGAGTACACTTCTACCCTTAGTTCCTAGAAAGAAAATACCACTTAAGCGTAACCGGTATTTTAGTACCTTTCAGAATGAGACACGTCTGGCGAACCAGATGGTTCCCTCAGCTCCGTGTGCCTCCTCCAAGCCCAAACAGCAATGGAAGTCCTAGGTCTCCTCCAAGCCCAAGGCTTCCGAGCCTTCTTCGGCATAACTCACCGAACCCGGGCCCACACACTGCTGTGATGGACCCATGGGTTTTACAGCTGGTGACGGAAGGGTACATGATCCCTTTCGTCTCTCTTCCTCCCATTTACTTCCTTCTCATACGCCTCAGGTCCCAGAGAAACGCCGTCTGTTCGGAACTGTTCAGGCTCTTTGGGACAAGGACGTTCTAGAGCCGGTTCCAGTTCAGATATGAGTTATGGGTTTTTACTCAAACCTCTTTGTGGTCTCCAAGGAGGACAGCAGTTGTCCCATTTTGGATATAAAGGATCTCATAATCTCCAGGAATCTCTACGTACAGTGATTGCTGCCATGTCTCCGGGGGAATTCCTTGCTTCTCTGGTTCTTCAGGACATGTATTTACACATTGCCATTCATCCAGAGAGCCAGCAGTACCTCTGGTTTGCCTGCGACAGGGGAAATTTTCAGTTCTGAGCCCTTCCATTTGGTCTGACGACGGCTCCTCAGGTCTTCAACCGTGTCTTTGGGTGCCTTGATATCCATCCTCCACCGGAACGGCATCAGAGTTACTCCATACATGGACGACCTGCTTCTTAAAGGGATAGTAATACTTGAAAATAAGTTTATTTTATATTGACGTATATCATTTTTCATGTTTTATTATCTCCCAAACCTTTATGGTTTGGGAGATATTCAGAAGTAAATTTTCCCCTTTAGTGACATCATTGCTCCACCCTTCAGATTTGGAATCTGGTCCCGGGACCGCTTGTGTCTCTCCAGAAGTGCTGAGATCATGATCTTTATAAAGAATTTCTTAACTGGAATGGTCTACAAAGTGTGCCTTCAAGCCAGGCACACTTTGTAGATAGTTCCAGTTAAGCAGTTCTTTTCAAAGATCGTGATCTCGGCACTGCTAAAGAGCTGCCGGTTACTCTGTGGACCGAATTCCAAATCTGTCCACTAGATGGCAGACTTGGCTGAAGCAGCCAGGAAAAGAGAATCCTATATAATAATTCACTAAAACACGTGTAACAATGCAGTCATGCGCAGTAGAGACTGCTGCGCATGCTGCAGTCATGCGCAGTAGAGACTGCCTACGCCGTTGCTGCTATCAGCCGCGCCGCGGGCAGTCTCTGCTGCGCATGACTGCCCCGCGACCGGCTGGCAGTGGCACTGTGGCCCGTGTAACGGGCTCTTCAACTAGTTTTACTATATTTTACAAGTAAATATCTTCCAAACCATAAAGGTTTGAGAGATAAGACTTATATCATTTTTCATGTTTTTTTAAGGGCTACAATATAAAATAAACTTATTTTCAAGTATTACTATCCCTTTAAAGCCCCTTCTGCGGAACTTCTTCATTAGCAGGATCAGCAATTCATTCATGAATACCGAAAAAAAGAGAACAAAAAAGGGGGCGCCAATAGTGCTTGAATCAAACAAATATAGTTACTCTAAACTTAAAGAAATACTACTCACATTTATAAATGGCTATATAGACACCTATGTGTATATACAGCTAGAATCACTTTGCAGGGATATCTTACCGCCCTTGCCTGGTATTTCATCAATTAGAGTATATTGCAGGAACTCTCTCCGATCTCCAATAGTATCCACTGTACTCGAAATATACTACGGGAACTTCCTCCAGTCTTCTCACAGTATTGTTCAAAACTGGTACCAATATCCCAGTACAAAAAGGAATATAGCCGCTCCACTAAATTGATTTTATTATCAATCTTAAAAATATATAAAACAGTGTAAAAACATCCAAAATTTAAAATCCTACTTCAAACGCGTTTCGCAGTGCTACACGCTGCTTCATCAGTGTTGTAGGTAATATCAAAAAACTGTCAGAAAACCCGAACGCTGGCCCGAGCGGCTATTTAAATTTGCCACTGTCAGGTTCATTGGTCAGTGGGACAAGCGCGATCACGTCTCCAATTAATCAACTAATAGTTAACCCTTTACAATGTCCTATAATCGCGATTTCCCCACTGATAAAATCGATATCATCATCTACCTAAAATACACAAGTCCCTCTCCGATCCCCCTGGTAGGCCGATTATATCGGAAATTGAGTCTTAGGTTACAAGTCAATCTTGTTATATAGATTACCATCTTCAGTAGTTAGTTTTAAGTCTTCCCTCATGTATTAGGGATACCAAACATGTGATAGAGTTGATTAGTGATATTGTGTGGAAGGATAGTTTCTATTGGGTTACACTGGATGTAGTTGGACTGTATTCCAGTATCCCACATGAAGGGGGTATGGAGGCTTGTAGATCATTTCTGATGAGGGATCTCTTGATGCCTAAAGAACAAATAGATTTTATTGTTGAATCAATTAGATTTGTATTGACACATAATCGTTTTGAATATAATGGAGATTTTTTTCTACAAAGGAAGGGTACCACAATGGGCACCAGATTTGCACCCAGCTACGTAAATTTATTTATGGGATATCTTGAGCGCTCTTTGGTGTATGATTCAGGGTGGCTGGGTGCTGGTCTGGTGCTCTATCAACGATTTATAGATGATATTTTAATTATTTGGAAGGGTGATAGAGATTCTATACATCCCTTTGTGAATCATCTAAACACCAATAGGTGGAGTATTAAGTTTACAAGTACTATAGAGAAAGAGAGTATTCAATTTTTGGATCTTACCCTGTGTGGAATTCCAGGTAATAAACTAAAAACGAAAACTTATTTCAAGGAAGTTGATACAAATAGCTATTTAAGTTTTAAGAGTTGTCACCATCGGAAGTGGATAAAAAAATGTCCCTTATGGTCAATTCTGTAGGATAGCTAGGAATTGTTTTGAGAGATTTATGAAAATAAAGTTCCCCGCTCCCTCCCCTTTCTGCTTGACGAGCTGTAAAGCTGTCAGAAGCAGATTCTGGGTCCTGGATCAGACAGGGGGCTCTTCAGCAGCGCCGACATATCGATACCTAAAAATACTTCATCAGAATGATCTACAATATGTGCCTGGTTTGCAAGCACACGTTGTAGACTATTCTGATGCAGTATTTATCTTTAGATATCGTTATATCGGCGCTGCTGAAGAGCCGCATCTGGTCAAGCAACCAGAATCTGCTTCTGACAGTTTTACAGCTCATCAGGCACAAAGGGGAGCGAGCGGAAAGCTTTATTTTCCTATATCTCTCAAACCATAACGGTTTGAGAGATACGAATAAGTGCAAGTACTCTCTTTTAATTGTATCTACCATATAGTTAATACTTTTTTCTACTATTCCATTATTATTCTGATGAGGTAAATTTTTTTTTTATTCTATATTGAATCAAAGTTATATTTTAAGGACCTTCTGACAATTTTGGTACTAAATGAGCCATAGTGAGTAGCCATTTCAATGTGCTAGTGCAGCAGGGTTTACTTTTTCCTTTTCTTTTGGCTGTGTATTTATATTATTTCCCTGTAGTACCTGACAGGCCTTCTGTGGGCAGTAATACACCATTTTGGTCCTAGATAGGAGCTGATATGAGTGTGTGAGTTTTTCTTTTTTTTCTTGTAACTAGAAAATTACCTCCAGGAATCATCCCTAACAGATGCAGGGCCGGCGCCTAAATTGCCTATAGGTGGCGCCGGCCCTGCATCTGTTAGGGATGATTCCTGGAGGTAATTTTCTAGTTACCTCCAGGAAGGGCCTAGGGCGCACATTCTCTGAGGGCGCATTGCCCAAACCTAATCCCCCCCCCCCCCCCCCCCCGGATGTTTCGGTGCCCTCCCTTGGCTGGCTATTTTTTTTTTAATGTAGCACAGCGATACCTGTTTCTCTCTCCCCCTTCCTCTCCTTCAATCCTGTACCAGGATTGAAGGAGCGGAGGGGCAGAGAGAAACGGGCATCACTATGCTACATTAACCCTTTCAGTGCCAGAGGGGTACGCAACGCATAGCTTTGCAATGCGTTGTATACCCCTTTCTCACTGAAAAGGTTAAAAAAAAATAGCCAGCCAAGGGAGAACACCAAAACATACTCATTGGGGGAGAGAGAGATGTTCACCGGGAAGTGAAAGTGGAAGGGGTGTCAAGAGGGGATAAATAGTCAGATGGGGAGAGAGAGAGTCAAAGGGGGGATCCGCAGTCAAGAGGGGGATCAAGAGTCAGAAGGAGGAGAGAGACAAAGGGGGGATGAGCAGTCAAGAGGGGGGATAAAGAGTCAGACTGGGAGAGAGAGAGAGAGAGAGAGTCAAAAGGGGGGGGTCAACAGTCAAAAGGGGGATCAAAAGTCAGACTGGGAGAGAGAGCGTCAAAGGGGAGATCAACAATCAAAAGAGGGATCATGAGTCAGACGGGGGAGAGAGAGAATCAAAGGGGGGTCAACAGTCAAGAGGGGGAGAGAGTCAAGGGGGGGGGAGTCACATATAGAGAACATACACACTATCACAGTGATACACACATACTTACACACTGATATCCTTACAGAGACTCACACACACACTGACACACTTATATACATATAGGGAACAAACACTGACACACACATATAGAGAACACACTGACACTTAAACACATACAGAGGCGGGGCATAAATGGGTCGGGCACAAGGGGTGGAGCCAAGGGGCGGCAAAATTAGGTTTTGCCTAGGGTGGCAAAAATCCTTGCACCAGCCCTGAACAAATGGATGGCAAAATATTAAAAAGGTCCCTGGCCTGCTTGGTGGGCAAAATTTCCCAAACATCAGGCATTCAATGAATTAAAGGGGTAGTATGGTTAGATATTAAAGGGATAGTAATGTTTCATAATAAAAGCAGCTCTAATTAATCATCATAGTATTTGGACTTTGGAGAGTGTTATATCAATTCTGTCAGAGTTGTAGTTCTAGAGTAATTCAATGACAAAGTGTCCCCCTCCCGCCCCTTTTACTGATGTAACACTTTTCAGCCAGATCAGAAGGGAGGTGCCCAGGTAGACTGCAGAGAGGGACAATCTTCATTTAAGATAAGGGAAAAACCTGAAAAACTTGTCAAGGGGGGCAGGGCTTTCATTGTTTTCATTGTAAGAAAATTGTCCCCTTCTGTTATCTGTCTGGTCTTACAACCAGATTCCCCATCTGAGAAGAGATGGCTTACACTAGGTAAAAAGGGAACTTTGCTTGTGAATATCTCTTAACCCCTTAAGGACCATTGACGTGGCAGGACTGTCACGCTGGACCGGCACTTAAGGACCAGTGACGGTCCTGGCACGTCACATACTTTTACTCACTGCTCTCCTGTAGTAGCGCGGTGAGTAATACCGGGCACTGAAGTTGATCGCTCCAAGACCGGAGCGATCTCTTCCAGTGCCCCGTTTGACGTGCCGCCCCACGTGATCAGTCACGTGGGACGGCACGTCAAAGTTTCCTATGTGGTCCTTAAGGGACGGCACGCCCCGGGACCCCTGGTCCTTAAGGGGTTAAACCATAAAGGTTTGAGAGATAAGACTTATATCATTCTTCATATTTTTTTAATACCTACAAAATAACATAAAGTTAAAACGAAGTATTACTATCCCTTTAAGGTAAGATCAATTCTCCTACATACTTTTTATAACTGTTTGTCCCTTTTTAACAGTGCATAACGTTGTTGTTTTCGTTTTATTCTGTATTAAAGGGTCCCCCTCCCACCCCTTTTCCATATATCACTGTGCATCCCATAAGAGCAGCAAGCCATTCCTGGATGGATGGATCAAGACTAAAAACCTGCCCTCCTTTGTCAAGGGGGCAGGGTTTTCCTTATACAGACAGACAGAAGATTGTCCCTTGTTGTAATCTGTCCGGTCCTCTGACCGGATTCCAGATCTGAGGGGATGCATCATGACGTATGGAAAACGAGCAGGAGGGGGACACTTTATTGTAGAAGAAAACAATGTAATGCATTGTTACAAAGGTGCACATCATTATACTAAAGGTATGTAGAAGAATGGATCTTACCATTACTATCCCGTTAAAGAGCTGATTGTCTCACTCACAAGCTGTACATTGTCATTATTTGCAACAGTGCTACCTGGTTGCAAAATAATCTTGAAAGCGAACTCTCATATTGTATAGTTTGCTCTGTAATAACTATTGAAACACCCATCTCCCAGTAGTTAACATATATGTTTTACTTAGCAGGATAAGCCTTATAATTTTATAATAAGGTTTTACCGGCCATTTAACTTTTGGTTACCAGCTATGTTGACCTGTGTCTGTATTTCCCCTTAAATCCTGTTTGCAGAAGTGAACTTATAAATGGGTGTCCTTTCCAAATATATTTCCTGTTGATTACATTAAAAGACAAACTAATGTCTCATGTTATATAATATGGTGAATAAAACATTGTGTTTAAGGTACATATGCACAGAGCAGTGGAACAATTCTGGGAAATCCAACTGCACCATAGCCAAATCTAACCCTCATTTACATGGTGCATTAACCCTTTGAATGCCAGAGGGGTTGCAAAGCATTTCTCTGAAATGCTGTGCATACCCCTTTGGAATTCTACTGGTTAAACCATTAAATGTTTTGCAATATGTTGGAACCCTCTCTAGCACTTAAGGGTTAACCCTTTGAGTGCCGGAGGGATACACAACTTGTTGCAGGGTTAAGAAAAAAAAATTAAGTAGGGTATTTTGACATTTGTTCCTTATGAAGCAGTTCATTTTTATTTTAAAGTTTCTTAAAGGAACAAATGAAATAAGTAGTCATGTAGTTAAAGTGGACCTGTTCCTTATACAGCAGTCTTATTAATGTCTGCCTATTTACACTGCACATACTTTGTGCTTATTATTTTGCAAACACAAAAAGTTTTAGACATTTGATTTAGTAGTTGGGAAATCTGATCTTGGCAGAACTTTGTTCTCTGACTTGGTCAGATAAAACAAGCATAAGGCTGAAAAATCCACTCCAAAAATAAAGAAAATGGTGCATTTTAGAGAAAATATAAAACCATATTGTAAAGTAAACTTTTCATTTTTAACTAATAGGCAAAAGTGCTTTTAAAAGTTGAATATCTGCTTTAAATAACCTGTACTTCATTCTACCATGCTACCACATTCTTTGTTTTCTGACACCTAACATCTAGTGTTACATATGCTCAGTGGGAGCAGACATCCCTGCCTTTTCCAGGGCTCTCAGTAATTGTCCAGGACAGTCAATGGTTTAAGAAAATGTAACAGCATTTTTTTTTAAATATGAGTAGTACTAGTAACCACAATTTAACTGATTTTGCTCTTACTTATCCAGTTAATCTTCATAGTATTTGGGCCATGGAAAGTGTTATTTCAGTACTGTCCGAGTTGTAGTTCAAATGTAATTGAGTGATAAAATATCCCCCTCCTGTCCCTTTTTACCTAGTGTAAGCCGCCTCCCCTCGGATGGGGAATCTGGTCCCTTGATCAGACAGATGTCAGCAGAGGACAATCTTCTTAATGTGAACAAAATGAAAACCAATCCCTCGTAAAAGGTTTTTCAGGTTTTCCATATGCTCACTGAAGATTGTTCCTCTCTTGCTGCTCTGAGGTGAGCAGTGTTCCATCATATCAGGGAGATATTTTATCGTTCAGTTACTCTTGAACTACAACTATGACAGTATTGAAATAACACTTTCCATTGCCCAAATACTATGAACATTAATTGGAGCTACTTTTGTTGTGAAACATTACTAGCCTTTTAATAGTTTGAATTCTGTAGAGATCTCCGTTGCATTGCCTTGCGCAGTGCACCGTACGCCTCTCAAGCACTGAGTTATCTGCCATAGAAATTTGGAGAATTTGTATTTGTTCACTATGGCGAAGTTGGTTATTTGCTTATATTGTCCATAACTTGCTAAATGAGGAGATATACTTCTTTTATCCAGCAACTTTATTGTTTGTTATGTTATATGGTGTTGGAGACCCCACAGATTGACAATTGGAGCTGGTAGAAGGAGAGTCCAAATTACACTAGTCACATCATAATGCGGGTGGGGCTTAACAAGAATGGACAATTGAAATGAGAAAGTGAAGTTTACATGAATATAGTGGTGTAGAAGGGCAGGAAGAACTTTGATAGTTACTGGGTGTGAATGTCAGACCTCATTATTAAACCCCTGAATCTTGTTGACAGATCATAAGATATATTAATGCAATACATCTCTGATCTACCAAATGGCTTTGTCATCAGAGCAACATGGATGTTTTGCATTGTTACCATGCAGATCATGACTTGTTTGGTTGGGTTATTTGATATACCAAATGACAACTGGTTGGGTTATTCAGTGTACATAATGAGAATTGTAGCAAGCTGCACTATATTCTTGATAATTTCATGACATTTTGAGACTTAAATGGCAATTATGTCATCTTGTGTGTTTTCTAAATTAATTTACTTTATTTTCTTTATGTTCAGCCCCACTGTGTTCTTCTCGCCTCTAAAGAAAACTCTGCACCTGTCAAGCTTGGAGGTTTTGGAGTCGCAATACAATTAGGCGAGTCTGGGTTAGTAGCTGGAGGTGAGTTTCTCTCTGCAATAATTTCTCTCTGCACACCCCACTGGTCCACATGACATTAAAGGTGAGCTACCACCACATAATTGCCCCTCTGGCGACTAGCTGCTCAGTAGCGCTAGTCGCCCAGAATTATTACCTGATTAAAGAAAAATCGCTATTCTTCCAAGACTGACAGCAGGAAGGAATGCGGACATCTTGCCATAGTGACGCCTGCGCTGTCAGTCCCA
Source organism: Rhinophrynus dorsalis (assembly GCA_037306005.1). Lineage (NCBI taxonomy): Eukaryota > Metazoa > Chordata > Amphibia > Anura > Rhinophrynidae > Rhinophrynus > Rhinophrynus dorsalis. Next base: position 165,984,167 of record CM074719.1, on the reverse strand, counting down.
GCCAACTCTAGGAGGCATTGCTAGGAACCGGCCGGCTCCAAAAGGGACTGACAGAGCAGGTGCGCGGATGTCACTATGGCAAGATGTCAGCGCTCTGTTCTGCTGTCAGTCTTGGAAGACTAGCGATTTCTCTTTAATCAGGTAACAAGTAGCTGCGCTACTGAGCAGTTAGTCGCCAGAGGGGCAATTATATGGTGCAATTTTATTATTGGGTGGTAGTTCCGCTTTAAGTTTTAAGTATGTAATTGTGGATAGCATGCTAGTATCTGAAATAAGTTTGAAGCACTTTTTTGTTTTGTATGCTCAGTGGAACTTGTTTTGGCCATCTCATGTTATTTTCAGCTGTAAATATCTTGCTTATGAGCTAAGCATTTAAAACGTAATTAGCAAGGATCATAAATATATTAATCATTTGAATAATAGTGAGTTCTTGTTTCTTAAAGGATGATGTGTACATTAACCCCTTCAATGCTTTACACGTTCCTTCACAGTGCATTGGAAACCCCTTTAGTATCAATGGGGTTGAAGACAAAAAATCTAAATGATTTTTGTGTCATCCAACGTGGATCACAGGAACCATGGAGTAAAGTTCCCTCCTCCTGGAGGGCAAGGCACTTAAAAAAAGGTAATTCCTCTGAGGCCGCATCTGATTTGCAATTTTAAAGTACCTTCCAAGAGAAGAGGGTGTACGGGTATTGTTCTCTTAGAATTATTTTTTATTTTTCATTCCTAGTAACATGGGGCTGTGTTGCAAAACTACAACCCCCAAACTCACCCGTTTCCAGATGAAGCAGACAAAATCTTGGATTCTTTATTGAGGAGGAATTTTGCAGTCACTGATGCAGCCTGCTACCCATTTTTGCTACTTCCTTGGTCACTAGAGATATGGCTGTCTCGGGTGTAAAATTTCCAGAGGCCATCCAAGGGGATGTTCCCAAAGAGGAACTGTTGATATTGCTTGCCAAAATTTTTGAGGAAAATTCATACCTTACAGAAAAAGCCTTTGGTGCTACTTATTTTTTAGGAAACGCCTCAGCCTTTTCAGTGAGTGTGGGTCACACTGTGGCTCAAGATTTGGTTGGCTGACCAATCTTCCAGAAAGTCCTTTGTGTGTCTGTCTCTCTCTCTTTCTCCTTTCATTACCCCTGCCAGTATACAACTCCTAGGGTTCGACCACCTCAGGCTTTCCAAGCACTCACTATTCCAAAGCCCATACAGGTCTGGACATGCAAAACCTGTTTAAATCTCTTAAGGCTTACAAGCCGACTACATCATGACTCACGGGGTCTTGTTCCATCTCTGCCAGTTGCGGGTTGCCTTCATTTTGTGTGGCACATATCTCTGCATCTAATTATAGTGCAAGGGGCAAAGTGGGCTCTCTCTTCACCTCTAACCATGCTCTATTTTTGGTCTCCTTTTATTGCCTATGCTACGCAGAGGGGGTGTCTCCTCCTTTTTTCTTCAGTTTATCCCCTGCAGTTAGATAAGTACCTTTGGGGTTTTTCTTTTTTTCCCTATCTTTATTACTATATTAGACTGCTTTGTCATAGTTTAAGACTGGACATTTCTGATCCCAAGGGACACATGGAGAAATTCAAACCTCCTATTTCTCTGTCCTCCAATACAGGTTACTGGTAACTCTGGGAGGCGATCCGCCCCTTAGTAGGCAGGAACAATTCTCAAAGTGTATGCAGGGGTGGAGCCTCCCTTCCCTCCTTGGCTGCAGCTAGCCAATCAGCTACAGAAAGAATTGTTCCTAGTTTTAGAATCTTTTTTATTTTTCTGTTACTTATGGAATACCACCATTAGGCAGATTACCATGACTGACAATGCTCTTAGACGTGGCTAGCTCAGTATCCAGGTGCTTTTTGTGGACCTTAAGCCCTGAGGGGGAAAATCCTGATTCCAAGTGCTTCCCCAGGAGTTACCCACTGAGTTACTTCTTGCTACATGGTAATCTGAAGACAGAAGATCTGCAGGAAAGGTGAACAACCCTTTGAGTACTGCAGGTCCACTTGTCCCACAGTGCCCCTCCGCACCGGGGTGTATTTATTGGAGTTCCTTTTGCACACTCCTGCACTCATTGGGTATATCTGTATGTCTATTTGGGTGTTTGGAGCAGGTTTATGTGGTAACTTAACCCTTTAACTGCTGGTTTGGCACCTTTTTGGGGGGGTTCTAACACTTTTCCTACTGGGTTAGTGTTTTTTGGGTATCCTCACATGTTCTCTTGATGTTTTACACATTTTAATGTTTTACCTTAAAATTTGTAAAAATTGTGTACTGCGCCTTTAAGGCGCGCTTTACCTCATAGACGCAATTGCTCCATTCACTCCTATGGGACTGTACTGTTTGGGACGTATCTCTGCAACTGTTTAACCTAGTGACTTCAGAGATGGCTCATTTTACTTGTCTGCCCTTGCTTTATCATCTGGTTCATGTTTCTACTCTGTTGGGGGACTCAGGCTGGGGTCTGTGTATCCCCCATTGCTCTTTCTGTCACTCAGGGCTACCTAGAGAATTCTCAGGTCACTTATGCCCAGCATGTTCTGATGTCCCTGACAGCATTCCAGGGACCTCCAGCCATGCCATAGAGCCAGCTTGGGTGCAAGTGTTCAATGCTGCAACTAGGGACCTTAGGTCCACATTACAACGCTTTCCATCACAGTTACAGGTCTTCCCTGCCCAAACCTTAGGGAGTATCTGACGTGTCAGATTCCTCTGAGGAGGAACTGCTGGTGGATTCGGATGTTGACAAATGTTCTGTGTTGGGTTTCTCTCAGTTTTTTTTGGGACCCTTTTGAGGCTGATCCTGAGCCCTCCGCTGAGGGCCTGATCAGGGCTGTATTAACTACTCTTAACATTCCCCTAGTTCAGGAGGTTCCTTCTGATCCCTCTGATGTATTCCAGGAGCCTGCTAAGGCCCTTACCTACTTTCCACCCAATCCCACTCTTGACCGCCTTCTTTCTGAGGAGTGGAAATTCCTGGACAAGAAAGCATCTGTGTCCAAGAAATTTGCTAAGCTTTACCCCTTTTCTGAGGCTGCGCTTACTCAGTGGGTTCATCCCCCCAAAGTGGATGCCTCCTATATCCAGGCTATCTAAATCTACTACCTTACCAGTCTCTGATGCCTCTGCTCTGAAGGACTGGACTGACAAGAAACTTGAGGTTTCACTCAAGTGCATTTTTGCCGCTGCTGGTTCTGCTTTGCGTCCAGCATTTGCTGCAGCGTGGGTGAACCAGGCCATTGCGGTCTGGACTGAAAAGCTCACCAAGGCTGTCCGTCAGGATGCACCTACTTCCGATAAATCAAGCCTTATTGTTAACATATCTGAGGCACAGCACTATGTTTCTGCTGCCTTCTTTGATGCCATCCATTTGGTGGCTAGTGTTTCCACCATGTCTGTGGTGGCCAGACGGTCTCTTTGGCTCAAGATCTGGTCTGCTGACACTGCTTCTAAGAAAGCTTTACTTTCCCTTCCCTTTCAGGGTACCTCTTTGGGCCAGATCTTAAGGATTTGATCAGTGAGGCCACAGGGGGTAAGAGAGTACCCTTCTACCCTTGGTTCCTAGGAGGAAGTTGCCGCTTAAGCGTAACTGTTTTTTTTCGTTCCTTTCAGAATGAGACACGTCCGGCGAACCAGACGATTCCCTCAGCTCCGCATACCTCCTCCAAACCCAAACAGCAATGGAAGCCCAAGGTCTCCTCCAACCCCAAGGCTCCCAAGACTTCTTCGGCATGACTTGCCGATCCCGGGTTTGCACTCCGCTGTGCGTTGTCCTCTGCGACACTATCACAGCATTTGGGAGGACTCAGTGGCGGACCCGTGGGTTTTACAGGTGGTGACGGAAGGATACAAGATCCCTTTAATTACTCTTCCTCCCTTTCGCTTTCGTCCTTCTCACACGCCTCAGGGTTTCTACTTAAATCTCTTTGTGGTCGCCAAAAAGGACGGCGGTTGTCGCCCTATTTTGGACTTGAAGGATCTCAATTCCTTTGTGACCCAGACTCCTTATCCTCAGGAGTCTCTGCGCACAGTGATTTCTGCCATGTCCCTGAGGAAATTCCTTGCCTCTCTGGATCTTCAGGATGCGTACTTACGCATTGCCATTCATCCAGAGAGCCGGCAGTACCTCCGGTTTGTCTGCGACAGGGAACATTTTCAGTTCTCATCTCTTCCGTTTGGTCTGACAACTGCTCCGCAGGTCTTCAACCGTGTCCCGGGTGCCTTGATATCCGTCCTACACCGGAATGATATCAGAGTTACTCCATACATGGACTACTTGCTTCTGAAAGCCCCCTCTGCGGAACGTCTTCATCAGCAAGTTTAGAACTGCATTCAGGCTCTAACCCATCATGGGCGGATCATCAACTTGGACAAGTCCGATCTTGTCCCATCCCAGGGTCTGGTCTTCCTAGGCCTCCTCTTCGACACTCAGAAGAGCATGGTGTTCCTCACGGACAAGGTGGCTCACCAGATCACACACAGGGTTTCCGCGATTCTGTCTCAGGATCCAGTTCCAGTCCAAAAGCTATCCTCTCTGGTGGTGAAATTCATATCCACCGTAGAAGCGGTTCCATTTTCCATGGAGCACACCAGGGAATTCCAGAGATTCGTGATCCAGGTGTGCAAGGGTCAACCGGATTTTCTGAAGATGTTTGTTTCTCTTCCTCTTCATGTGGAACTAAGCTTGTCATGGAGGCTCGACCTTTCCAACCTGCTGAAGGGCAAGTCCTTCATGGACCAAGGTGACGACAGATGCCAGCCTCTCCTGCTGGGGTGCGGTCCTGGGTCGCTTGAGCGCTCTGGGCCGGTGGTCTCCGGAGGAGTCCCTCCTTCCAATCAACATATTGGAGCTTCAGGCGATATTTCGTGCCCTCCGACACTGGACATCTCCGTTGGAAGACTGTCCGAGTAGAGTCCGACAGCGCCATGGCCGTCACTTACATCAACAAGCAAGGCAGAACAAGAAGTCTCAGTGCTTGGTTAGAGGTGAAGGCTATTTTGTCCTGGGCAGAAGAACATGTACCTGCCATATCTGCAGTGCACATTCCAGGCGTAGTCATGGCCAACTTCCTCAGTCGACACACAGTGGACAGCAGAGAGTGGGAGTTGCACCCAGAGGTGTTCCAACTCATTGTTCAGTGAACGGGTCCCCCTTACATCGACCTGATGGCGACAAGACCCAACAGGAAGGTTCCAGTGCTCTGGCTCTGGCAGTAGATGCAATGTCCATTCCATGGTTCTTTCCTCTGGCTTGCATCTTTCCTCCCCTTCCCATGTTGCACAGGGTGTTACGGAAATTACGACTGCAGCGTTGCCCAGTTATTCTTATTGCTCCGTACTGACCTCATCAGTCTTGGTTTCCGGAGCTCTTGGATCTGTCAGTGGCGGAGCCCTTTCGGCTCCCCTACCGTCCAGACCTCCTTCTACAGGGTTGCCTGTGGAAGGAGGATGTTCATCTGCTGGCTTTGATGGCTCGCAAGCCTTTTTCTTCTAAGATCTCCCATCGTGTATGGTCCACTTTTCTGGTGTGCTGACAGGGACCTGTCTCTACGGTCCTGGCTTTGTTGCAGGACGGTGTAGATAAGGACCTCCGTTTGAGTTCCCTTAAGGTTCAGACTTCTGCTCTCTGTTTTCTTTCAGAGGCGCATTGCTATCCTTCCTGATGTCAAGGTTTTCTTCCAGGGCATTGCTCATACTCATCCTGTTTTCAAGTCTCCCACTCCTCAGTGGGATCTTAAAGGGATAGTAATACTTTGTTTTATCTTTGTTTTCTTTTGTAGGCATTAAAAAAACATGAAGAATGATATAAGTCTTATCTCTCAAACCAAGTTTCCCCTCCTGCCCCTTTTACCTAGTGTAAGCCATCTCTTCTCAGATGTGGAATGCAGTCCATAGACCAGACAGATAACAGCAGGGGACACTCTTCTTGCTATGAGAACAATGAAAGCCCTGCCCCCCTTGACAAGTTTTTCAGGTTTTTCCCTTATCTTAATTGAAGATTGTCCCTCTCTGCAGTCTACCTGGGCACCTCCCTTCTACTCTGGCTGAGCAGTGTTACATCAGTAAAAGGGGTGGGAGGGGGATACTTTGTCATTGAATTACTCTTGAACTACAACTCTGACAGAATTGAAATAACACTCTCCAAAGTCCAAATACTATGATGATTAATTAGAGCTGCTTTTATTATGAAACATTACTATCCCTTTAATTTGGTCTTGGGCGCTGAGTCTTTGGCTACTATTCCTCTATGTCTGTTGACGTGGAAAATGGCCTTTCTCCTGGCGATTGTATCGGTTTGCTGTGTCGTGGAGTTACATGCTCTGTCCTGTAAACCACCCTATTTGGTGTTTCATAAGGATAAGGTGGTCTCTGAGTTTCTGCTCTGACAAGGAGAGGGATCTCTACTTGATAGACGTGGTGTGTTGTCTCAAGTTTTATGTACATCGCACTAAGTCTATCAGGCGATCAGACGTGTTGTTCGTCATTCCTGAGGGTACTAGGGCAGGAAGACCTGCATCCAAGGTGACTATTGCTTCTTGGATCAAGCCCACTATTCGCAAGGCTTATGAGCTGAGGAAGAAGCCTGTCCCCTTCAGGATCACGGCTCATTCTACTCGTTCTTTTGGGGCCTCTTGGGCTTACAAGAATCAGGCCTCCACTGATCAGTTATGCAAGTCGGCCACTTGGTTGTCTGTGCACACCTTTTCGAAGCACTACCGTGTTGATGTGTTGGCATCGGCTGATGCCAGCTTTGGAAGGAAAATCCTGGAGGCAGTATTGCCTGTTCAGTATTTTCCTTTGTTCTTGGTGCTTCCTTCACTTTTGAGCCCTGTTGGTTCTAGTTCAGTGTGCTGTGTAATGTTCCTGGGGTGCCGTTACCCCTGTTCAGTGTCCCTTGACACTTCAGTTGTTGTTGGGCTATGTCTGATCTGATGGTTCATATCTTCTCTGGTGACTTTTGGGGGCCTTGCACCTGGTCATTGGACATCCCAGAGTTACCAGTAACCTGTATTGGATGACAGAGAAAAGAGGATTTTAGTCTTACTTGTTAAATCCTTTTCTCTTAGTCCATACAGGTTACTGGTCTCCCTCCCTGTCAAGGGACCATGCTTGGCTCTCCTGTGGCAGACTGGGGGGGTCCTTCTGGGTCATGCTCACAGGAGTCGTCTTCCCTTCTACTTGCTTGTCATAGTTAGTGTCTCAAATCTTTCTGGAGCTGATTGGCTAGCTGCAGCCAAGGAGGGAAGGGAGGCTCCACCCTCTGCATACACTTTGAGAATTGTTCCTGCCTACTAAGGGGCGGATCGCCTCCCAGAGTTACCAGTAACCTGCATGGACTAAGAGAAAAGAATTTAACAGGTAAGACTAAAATCCTCTTATCTCACTGTTCCTCATGGCACACTGATCTTCCAAGTGAATATAGTGACATCCTACTTCCCTCCTGTACTGTGGCCCCTGCTTCCCCTCCAAGACCCTCCAACACTGATTATGAGCCAGCATGCATTAAAATCCTGATATCTTCTGTTGTATCCATTCCTTCATCCATCCATGGGGTTCTCTACTCTTGGGCACCCATGCTCCCCATCAGACACACTGAACCCTTCTCCAGGGAATTCTTCCTTGTCCTTTGGTGATCCCTCCTTGTCGTTTGGTGATCCCTATGAAGCTGATCCTTTCGCCTCAGTGGAGGGCTAATCAGAGCGGTGTTGGAGACCCTTCAGGTATCAGAGACCTCTGATTTGGAGTCTGCCTCACAGGACATCTTCCAGAGATGCAAGAAAGACTATTCATTCTTTTCTCCCAACAGCTGCTTAGATCAGAATTTTACTGGAAGAATGGAAGACACAAGATATTTCCATAATAAGCACTTTTCCAAATTATATCCTGAGCCTCTATCACAGCAGGCTTCTCCAGCTGAGGTTGATCCATCTATTTTCTTTCTGGCCAGAAATACAGCTTTTCTATTGGCAGATGCTGAAGGCCTTAAGGGCCAAGCTGACAAAAGCTTTGATTCATTATTAAAGGTGAACTTTGCGGCCACTGGGGAAGGTTTGCAACCCATTTTTGCTTCAGCTTGTGTCAATAAAGTTATAGCCATCTGGGGTGAACAGCTCTCAGAGGCTATGCGTGGTGATGTTCCTAAATAGGAATTCTCGGTTATATTTGCCAACATATTGGATGCCAAAGCATACCTTTTTGAAGCTGCCTTTAATGCCGCCAGATTCTCAAGTATGTCCTCAGCATTATTTGTTGCCATTTGTACATTGTGGCTCAAGGTTTGTTTAGCTTTGTTTCCCTATGTTTTGTGGGCAAGGATCTCTGAATCTCTTTGGCCTCACCTGGGTCTTCATCTAAAATCCCTTTCTTTCCAGGAAGATGGGTGGATCCTCCTCCTCCAACCCCCTCATTCATGAGGTAGAGGGTTCAGCGCCCTTAGGCGTCTCAGGCCCACCCTAACCCAAAGCCCAAACTGGCTTAGCAGAACAAGATGTTTGCTCAGAAGCCTAAGGCTGACAAACCCACCTCAGAAAAACTTGTGGTGGGGGTTGCCTCCATCTTTTTCAAGCTACGTGGGTGTCTTCTGTGGCCACTTTGGATTTGTGGGTCATTGAGGAAGAGTGCTGCATAGACTTCAAGTCCCTTCCGCCTCATTGCTTTTTTTGTTAAGATTTCCTTTGGACCCAGCACTGTGGCGCTGGTCTCCGTTCCTTCAGGGATCCTGGTGCAGTCCTTGAACAACAATGAGACTGCTTATATCAACCTACAAAGAGGGATGGTAAGTGATAGCACATGGTCCTAAGTTTGGCTGATCCACCTGTGGGCAGGGTCCGTGGTCTGGCTCTCTCTGCCATTCATATCTCAGGGTGGCCAAGATTGTGGAGGACTTTATCAGTCACCAACACTTCGAGCTTGTCAACTGAGATCTCAACTGGAGAGTATTCAGCTATATAGTACTGCTATGGAGTTCTCTGAGGGTGAACCTCATGTTCTGTTGAACTGCAGGTTTCCTCTGTTCTGTACCAGGTCCTAGGATCCTCTTTCACTCGCTGTTGATGCAGTGATTATTTTATTGCTTTTTCTATTTTTGTGCATTTCCTCCTTTTCCCTGATTCCCAGAGTGCTGAAGAAAGATGGAACAGGGCCATGTTATTTTGATTCCTTGATCAGGCTTGGTTCTCAGATCTCAATCTATCCATGGCAGTGCTTCCTCTGCACCCAGACCTGTTATCTCAGGATCATCCACAGGTGGAGAAGTTGGGTTTGCTGTTTTGGCTCTTGATATCAACATCTTTGTATGAATGTTTTTATTGATGCTGTCATTGCTGCTATGCTACAGGCTCTGAAGCCAGTTTCTTCCAAAGCATATCACAGTTTATGGTGTCTTTTCTATAAGTGATGTGTAGAACGGAGGTCACTGCTGCTTTCTCTGCTTCCATTAATTTTGGCCTTTCTTCAAGATAGTCTTCAAAAAGGGCTTGATCTTACCTCTGTTTGGTTCAGATTTCTGCTTTTTTTGTCATTTTCCATAGGCACATTGCCTGATGTACACTACAGTCTTTTGTGAAAGTGGGCTTATGCCTACACTGTCTTTCTGGATCCCACTTCTCAGACGCATTTGAATCTGGTTCTAGGAGTGATTTTAGCTGATTACAGAACTTTAGGCTTTGTCTTGTAATTCTCCTTTTTTTGTCTTGCACCCTGATATGGTGGTTCTGCATACACCCATAGGGTTCAGTCATAAGATGTTGTGAGTTTCACATTAACCCTTAATTTGTTCTTATTTCTCTCTGTCCAACTTCATCTATTAGACTGGATCAGTATCTTCATCTTTTGGATGTGTTAAATGATTGATTGGAATACTATGTTTCACCCACTGAGACTTTGTGAAAATCTATTTTGCTTTTTGTCATTCCTCAGACAGCCAACATTACCAGTTCTCAGCTCTGCAATTTGGCCTGGCTGGTCTATGCCTCACATGTTCACTAGGCTCATTGAGTCCTTAGCAGCCTTCATCCACAGCTGGTGCATTTGCATTACACCCTATCTGTACAAACTTTTACTCAAAGCTCCCTCAGAGGAGCTCTTGGTCTGCGTGTTCTGGACTGTACCCGACTCCTGGAGCACCATGGGTAGATCTTGAACATGTCCTCCCTGGTGTCTTCCCAGGAACTGGTGTTCCTGTGGATGAAATTCGACACTCGTCAGTGGAAGGTCTTCCTGCAGGATGAGAACATTCTTCTTGTGATGCAACAAGTATTTTAGTCCCTGGAGTGGCCCTTGGCCAAGATCAGGGAATACATGAAGGTGTTGGGCAGACTGGTGTCAATACTAGATGCTGTACCTTAGTCTCGGGTCCACACGAAAACACTTCAGAGACATGTCACCCAAAGCTGGGAATCTGGAGCATTTGGATCACTTTGTCTCTCTCTGGAGCACATTCTGGACCTCCAGTAGTGGCTACGCCGGCGCAACCTGGAACAGGGGAACCCTTTTGATGCCAGAGTGGACTCTTGTCAGGAGCGACACCAGCCTGAGCGGCTTGGTTGCAGTTCTGGGTCACCTGTTAGTTCAGGCAAGGTGGACTCTGGAAGAAGCTCTGGAGTTCATAAATTTTGTTTTGACTCCAGCTGATCTGGCTAGCCCTAGTGTACTGGACTTCTCTTCTGAAAGGGAAGCCAGTGAGGGTTCAGTCGCATAATACCACAACTGTAACATTCACTCGAGGGGAGGTACATTCTTGGTGGGCAGAGGCCCACATTCCGTCCATCTCAGACGTTCACATTCCAGGGATGCAAAACATTCTGTAGGACTTTCTCAGGTGAGTGAGAACTCATCCCAGAAGTGTTGTACCTGATTGTGCAACAGTGATGTGTTCTGATGATAGATATTATAGCCATCAGAGAAAACGGGAAGGTTCTGACCTTCTGCTCCCAGAAGGTATATCCACTAGCCTTTGCCACAGATGATGTGTCGATTCCCTGGAACATCCATCTCTCTTATGTGTTTCCTCCATTTTCTCATTCACAGCGTACTCTGGAAAATCAGGATGGATGGTGCGACCGTCATTCTGGTAGCCCCTTACTGTATCAGGAGGGCATGGTTTTCAGACCTGGTCAGTCTTTCAATTCAGGATCCGCTCCACCTTCCTCCAAGGCCAGATCTCTTGCTGCAAGATTACCTGGCCACTAGAATGAGGAGAAAATGGGTTTGATAGCATGACTCTTGTAGCCAGCATTTTGAGGAGGAAGGGTTTCTCCACAGAGCTTGTCTCCACTCTGATTCAGGCCAGGAAACCTGTCTAATCCAAGGCCTACCATAGGGTATGGTCTATTTTTCATACGTGGACAAGGCTGTGTCTTCGCAGGAGTTTGATCTCCCTTTGTTGTTATCCTTTCTCCAGGATGGAGTGAACAAGGCGCTTATGTAAGGCTCTTTCTGTATTTTTAAAGAAGTGTATTGCCACCATTCAAGGTGTCAAGATTTTTCTTCAGGGGCGACTCATGCCTTCCCTGCCTTTAAAGCTCCCACTCCTCCGTGGGATCTTAGCTTGGTTTTAGGAGTCTTGCAGAGGCCTCGTTTTGAGCCCCTTGCTTCCATTTCTCTGCGTCAGTTGACTCTCAAGGTAGCCTTTCTTTTGGCAATGGTCTCAGTCTAAAGAGTCGCTGAGTTGCAGGCTTTGTCTTGCAAAACACCTTTCCTGATTTTTGATAAGGATAAGGCAGTGCTTAGGATCTCCCAAGAGTTTCTTCCTAAGGTGGTCTCTGAGTTCCCCATCAATCAGGGGAACCCCTGACAAAGTGAGTCTAGTGCGCACGAAACGAGTAGGGAAAATAAAGTATTGACACTTTTAAATACATTGAATTCGCCTTGGATGTTTATTGCTGTATAAGCCGGGCCGGGCTTCAGGCACATATATAGTTCAAGAAAATGTCTGGTGAGTCTGTTCTACCTAAGGGGAATACTGTTGTGGGACACACTGCATATACAGATACTTTCTTAGATGGTATGCGTTTGTGTTCACATTAAGGACCCCCCAGTGATGGTTCAAGACCCTACTGAGTCTGCATATAGCCCGTGGCTATTTCCATTACTTTACCGGCTGGCTGGTCATCACTCTGAAATCGGTTTATTCATATGGGCTTCACTTACAAGAATAACTCTTGTAGGTAGATTCATGATTTTATTTTTTACCACCATTTTTAATTAAGATTACTCTCAGATGGTGTACGCTTGTGTTTTCTCTTTTTCTCCACTATGGTACCTGTGTTCCACATGGACTACAGAGTATAGGATTTAATGTGTAAGAACCCTGAAATCCTGCTTTATCATAAGGTGTTTGTGCCTTTGTTGTTTTATCAATTTTTATTTATCACATTTATCCACACCATAATCAATTAAAATTATTTCCTTTTTTATTAAGTGCAGCATCATTTAAAGGGATAGTAATACTTCGTTTTATCTTTATTTTATTTTGTAGGCACTAAAAAACATGAAGAATGATATAAGTCTTATGTCTCAAACCTTTATGGTTTGAGAGATATTCACAAGCAAAGTTTCCCCCTTCCGCCCCTTTTACCTACTCAGATGTGGAATCTGGTTATAAGACCAGACAGATAACAGAAGGGGACATTATTCTTCCTATGACAACAATGGAGCCTCCCCCTCCTCCACATCAGGCTACCTCACTAGCCCCCTGTCCAGATAAACTTGTGAAAAAGCGTACTAAGTAAGACAGCAAGAAGGAAGAGTGGAAAACACCTGTGAGCAATGAACCAAATAGGACTCTCACGTCCAACCACAGGAGACCCAGCATAGTCCCTTACACTGGGTGGGAGACCTGTGAGTTATATGGATTAAGACAAAAGGATGTAAAAGGTTAGACTAAAATCCTCTTTTCTCTGTCATCCAGTATAACTCACAGGTACCATGGGGATGTACCAGCATTACTTTCCCAGGGTGGGAAGAAGAAGGAAAAGACCAAGTGCCGGTGCCCCATGACACCCAAGTTCCCATGGACTATCCTGGACAAGGAACCACCCAAACTAACAAAGTGTCAATGGACACCGAATAAACATAACTCCGCACACAAGATCAAGAGCCAACCAGGGCTCAAACAGTTAAAGATCAATAAGGCACAGAAAAGGGGAAAACCTAGACAGGCAAAACTGCCTCCAGGACTTTCCTGCCAGAGTTGGCTCCAGCTGAAGCCAGGACATCCACACGGCTTAGGGTCAGCCTCAAAGGGGACTCCATATGTATGGGAAGAATCCCCTTCTGCACACTCCCTTTCTTCTGAATCAACCTCAAATGAATCCTCAGAGGAATCAGAAAGGTCCGGAATGCCAGGGGCCTTAGGGGCCACAAACATGAACGAGATGGGGGGTTTCCAAGACTGAAGAACCCCCTGAAGGGAAAGAGGGAACTGTGCCATTGAGGACTATAAGTCTTTGACCCAAAGTGGCTCTTGTTCAAGGCTGGAGGACCTGGGTGGAATGGTAGGGCTAGCGCATGAGGGGCATAAGTATCCTGAGTACTCTTTAGGAAGCCCCATTTGGCATGAGGAACAGTAAGCAAGGGGGGGGGGGGGGGGTTCAAAGACGCCCTGAGTCCTTAACCTTAGGTCTAGCCCTATGTCCCTTTGGATCCGAAATCCTAACAGGAGAAGTGTCTAAACAGTAAGAGGGAACCCAAATGCTGTCACCCAGATTAATAAATCACCTCCTAAAACACAAAAGAGTACTTAGCTGGCAGGCAAATGGTTAACCTGTGAAGGAGAGTAAGGGAATCCAAGCCTTTGCATGGGGTACTCATCCAAAGAGAGAAAATGGTGACCGAACTCACAGCCAATTAGAGAAACACCCTTGAAACAGACATTCTGAGAATTGTAGTTTCTCTGTTTGTAGCTCCCTAACAGCGCCAGATCCCACCAGGGACCCCCAAGACACTGAGGATGTGAACCGCATTGTAGGGCAAGGGGAGACCAGAAGAATGAGCTCTCTCAACTCTATAATTGGAACGGTTGCAGAGATATGTCCTAAGTCTGTCCCATAGAAGTCAATGGAGCAAGTGCAGCCGCACGATTGCAACGTTTTGGAAAATGAATGAACACATAAAGAACATGTACGGACCAATAAAAACTTCACAAATCCAAAAGGAAAAGTGAAAAGCCCCAGAATCCAGTGAAAACAGCAAAGGAGGGGTTAAATACTACAAAAGCAGCCAACCAAGCTCCAGAGGCCCAGGGAACAAATAAATACCCAACATGAGTGCAAGACCACTGTGCGGAAGGGAACTATGGGACAGGTGGACCATGGCACTCAAAGGGTTGCTCGCCTTTTTAGCTGGTCTTCTTTCTTCAGATTACCATCGAGAAGGAAGAAGCCTCAGAGAGAGACCTTCAAAGAGAGAGACATGGGTTGCATGATTCTCTCCCAGTGCTGCAAAGGGTCGATAACAGCACTTGATAACTGTCCAATCCTCCAGGGGAAGCCAGTAATGGTAATCCTCCTAATGGGGGAATTTGACACCCCACATCTAGCAAAAAATAATAAAAGTATTAAAAACTAAGCAGAGCTGTTCGCCGCCGCCTACCAGGAACATGGAACAAGTCTGTCTGGGCTGGGTCTAGTGAGGTAGCCTGATATGGAGGATGGGGAGGCTCCACCCCCTGCACTTCTAGAATTGTTCCAGCCCACAGGGAGGAGCTGTTACCTCCCCGTGGTATGGTACCTGTGAGTTATATTGGACGACAGACAAAATAAATATATAATATACACACTTTAAAATTTATGAAACAATGCATTTCATACCTCACAAGGTGAGTGTATATTACATTGTTTATATATCTGTATCAGAGTTTAGACTAGTGACATTGTTGATGACAGGTTGCATGCTATGATGGTTTGTAGATAACATGGTCCTTCCTACTAGTGCAGTGGTGCATTTGTGTCTCAATCCTTTGAATTTCTTGGTACAACTTCAAAATTGAACAGGTTAAACTATACAAAATTCTAACTATACTTATATTTTTTTCCACCACTTGGGTTAATCCATTCTTAAATAATAATTGAAAAAAAGTAACTTAAATGAAGATTAAAATATAAAAAATGAAACTGATTAATTTTCACTGTATTTGTCTCTTCAGGTCGTGTGGGAACGCCGCACTTTATGGCTCCAGAGGTTGTTAAAAGGGAGCCCTATGGAAAACCTGTAGATGTTTGGGGATGCGGAGTGATACTTTTTATCCTGTTAAGTGGTTGCTTGCCATTTTATGGTACAAAAGAGAGATTATTTGAAGGCATTATTAAAGGGAAATACAAAGTAAGTAACTGCTTGAAAATGCATTACTATTATACTGCTTCCTTCTGTTTTATGACTTCTTTAACTTTGAATATCCTTAGATACATCTGGAATCCTACCTTAATAACCCTTCGAGTGCCAGAGTGCTAGACCTGTCTCCCTTCTACCTCTTACCTCAAAACTCCTAGAACGCCTTGTCTTCTCCCAAATAACTAAATTCCTCAACTCTAACTGTCTTTTGGATCCTATGCAGTCTGGTTTCCAGTGCGGTCACTCAACTGAGACCGCTCTGTGCAGGGTGGCCAATGATCTCCAGACTGCAAAAGCCAAAGGACAGTTTTCTATACTACTCGATTTATTCTCTTCTCACTCAAATTTTCCACAATCTTGGCTTCCGAAATCAAGCTGCTTCATGGCTCTCCTCAAATCTCTCACAACGTTCCTTTCTTGTGTCCTCTAACAATAACACCTCCTCTACAGTCTCTCTGTCTGTGGGGGTGACTCAAGGCTCCGTTCTAGGTCCTCTGCTTTTCTCCCTGTACACCCTTTCATTGGATGAACTTATTAGTTCATTTGGCTTCAAATACCATATATATGCTGATGATACCCAAATTTACATCTCCACTCCTGATCTTTCACCTCAAATCCAGCTGCAAATTTCAGACTGCCTTTTGGCCATTTCCTCCTGGAGGGCACAACGTCAGCTGAAGATAAACATGGCTACAACCGAACTGCTAATCTTCCCACCAAGACCTTGCCCAACACCTAGCTTCACCATTACAGTTGATGGAATTGATATTGATCCGGTCAGCTCAGCACGCTGCCTTGGGGCCATATTTGATTCCTCTCTTTCCTTCTCCCCTCACATTAACTCCGTGGCTAGTTCACCTCGCTTCTTTGTCCGCAACATTGCTAGAATTCGCCCGTTCCTCTCCCAACAAACTACTAAAACTCTTATACATGCCCTCATTCTGTCCTGCTTAGACTATTGCAATATCCTACTAACCAGCCTCCCTGCTACTCATCTTTCACCTATGCAATCTGTTTTAAACTCAACTGCACGAATCACCACACTCTCCCCAAAAACTGAACCTGCTCACATAATTCTCAGACATCTGTCATGGCTCCCGATTCAGCACCGCATCAATTACAAAGTCCTTATTCTTACCTTTAATGCTCTCCACACTGCTACCCCTTCTTACATCTCTTCCCTCATCTCCTCTTATGTTCCTGGCCGCCTCCTTTGCTCAGCACACAACGCACAGGAGTGTATATCTGGAGTTCCTGTTGCACACTCCAGCACTCATTGGGTATATCTGTATGTATGTTGGATGTTTGGAGCAGGTTTATGTGGTATCTTAACCCTTTAGCTGCTGGTTTGGCACTTTATTAGGGAGGTTTCGACACTTTTCCTACTGGATTAGTGTTTTCTGGGTATCCTCACATGTTCTATTGATGTTTTACATCTTTTTATGCGTTACTTTAATATTTGCACAAACTGAGTACTGCGCCTTTAAGGCGCGCTTTACCGCTTAGACGCCATTGCTCCATTCATTCCTATGGGACTGTACTGTTTGGGACGCATCTTTGCAACCGTTTAACCTAGCGACTTCAGAGATGGCTCATTTTACTTGTCTACCCTTGCTCTATCATCTGGTTCATGTTTCTAATGTGATGGGGGCTCAGGGTGCTTCTGGCACTGTTTAGGGTACTTTTTGGGAAAAACTACATTTCCCATGAGCACTTGCTATGTGCCCTTGTTTCTGATTGGCTACTGCAGCGGCAGCCATTTTGTGAGCATTTCTGGGTGAATATCCTACGCAGGGCTTGGATTCTCCTTCCCTCCTCTGCAGATTAACCCTTTGTCTGCCAGATAAGTTTATTTTAGCGATTTCTGGGGTGAAAATTTAATCTCACAATATAACTGGGTGATTTATTGTACAGTTGGTTATTTTCACTGTGAGAATGTCTATACAACTGGAGCTTGGGGCTGGGCCTAAGACTAAGGAGTCTGGGGTCTCTGTATCTCCCATTGGGCATTGCTCTTCCTGTCACTCAGGGCAACCTAGAGAATTCTCAGGTCATTTAAGCCCAGCATATTCTGATGTCCCTGACACCATTCCAGGGACCTCCAGCCATGCCATAGAGCCAGCTTGGGTGCAAGAGTTCAAGGCTGCAACTAGGGACCTTAGGTCCACATTGCAACGCTTTCCATCCCAGTTACAGGGGGCCTTTCAGGCTTGGCAGTCCCCCTCCTCAGTCAGATATACCCTGCCTGAACCTCAGGGAGTACCTGACGTGTCAGATTCCTCTCTTGATGGCCTTGTGTCTGAAGAGTGGAAATCCCCGGACAAGAAAGCATCTGTGTCCAAGAAATTTGGTAAGCTTTACCCCTTTTCTGAGGCTGCGCTTACTCAGTGTGTTCATCCCCCCAAAGTGGATGCCACTATTTCCAGGTTATCCAAATCTACTGCCTTGCCTGTCTCTGATGCTTCTGCTGTAAAGGACTGCGCTGACAAGAAACTTGAGGTTTCCCTCAAGTTCATTTTTCCACTGCTGGTTCCACTATGCGCCCAGCGTTTGCAGCTGCGTGGGTGAACCGGGCCATTGCGCTATGGACCGAGCAGCTCACCAAGGCTGTCCGTCAGAATGCCTCTACTTTGGATAAGGTGCTCCTCCTTGTCAACATATCTGAGGCACAACACTAGGTTTCTGCTGCCTTATTTGATGCCATCCGTATGATGGCTAGGGTTTCCACTGTGTCTGTGGTGGCCAGACAAGCTCTTTTGCTCAAGATTTGGTCTGCTGATACAGCTTCTAAGAAAGTCTTACTGTCCCTGCCTTTTCAGGGTACCTCTTTGTTTGGGCCAGATCTTAAGGATCTGATCAGTGAGGCCACAGGGGGTAAGAGTACCCTTCTACCCTTGGTTCCTAGGAAGAAGTTGCTACTTGAGCGTAAGTGGCTTTTTCATTCCTTTCAGAATGAGACACGTCCGGCGAATCAGACAGTTCGCTCAGCTCCGTGTACCCCCTCCAAGCCCAAACAACAATGGATGCCCAAGTCTTCCAAGACTTCTTCGGCATGACTCTCCGAACCCAGGTCCGCACCCCGCTGTGGGTGGTCATCTGCGACACTATCACAGAGTTTTGGAGGACTCTGTGACGGACCCATGGGTTTTACAAGTGGTGACGGAAGGATACAAGATCCCTTTAGTTTCTCTTCCTCCCTTTCATTTTCATCCTTCTCATACTCCTCAAGTTACAGAGAAACGCTGTCTGTTCGACAGTGCTGTTCAGGCTCTTCTGGACAAGGATGTTCTGGAGCCAGTTCCTATACAGAACAGGGGTCCGGGGTTCTACTCAAACCTCTTTGTGGTCGCCAAAAGGACAGAGGTTGTTGCCCTATTTTGGATCTGAAGGATCTCAACTCCTTTGTGACCCGGACCCATTGTCGCCAGGAATCTCTACGCACAGTGATTGCTGCCATGTCTCCGGGGGAATACCTTGCTTCTCTGCATATGTACTTACAAATTGCCATTCATCCAGAGAGCCGGCAGTACCTCCGGTTTGCCTGCGACAGGGGACATTTTCAGTTCTCAGCCCTTCCATTTGGTCTGACGACGGATCCTCATGTTTTCAACCGTGTTCTGGGTGCCTTGATATCCGTCCTCCACAGGAACGGCATCAGAGTTACTCCATACATGGACAACTTGCTTCTGAAAGCCCCTTCTGCGGACGTCAGCAGGTTTAGAACTGCATTCAGGCTCTCGCCCGTCACGGGTTGATCATCAACTTGGACAAGTCAGATTTTGTCCCATACCAGCATCTGGTCTTCCTGGGCCTTCTATTTGACACCCAGTAGAGCATGGTGTTCATCATGGAAGAGATGGAACACCAGATCGTCCACAGGGTTTCAGCTATTCTGTCTCAGGATCCAGTTCCAGTCCAGAAGCTACCATCACTGGTGGGGAAATTCATATCCACCATAGAAGTGGTTCCATTTGCCATGGCACACACCAGGGAGCTCCAGAGGTTCGTGATCCAGGTTTGCAAGGGTCAACAGGATCTTAGGAAGTCATTTGTTTCTCTTCCTCTTCATGTGGAACCGAGCTTGTTATGGTGGCTCAACCTCTCCAACCTGCTGAAGGGCAGGTCCTTTCTGGTGACCTTTTGGACCAAGGTGACGACGGACGTCAGCCTATCCGGCTGGGGGGCACTCCTGGGTCACTTGAGCACTCAGGTCGGCGGTCTCCAGAGGAGTCCCTCCTTCCAATCAACATTTTGGAGCTTCGAGCGATATTCCATCCTCTGAGAGATTGGACATCTCTGCTAGAAGACTGTCCGGTCCGAGTAGAGTCCGACAACTCCACAGCCATGGCTTATTTCAACAAGCAGGGCGGAAAAAGAAGTCTTGCTGCTTGGTTAGAGGTCAAGGCTATTTTATCCTGGGTGGAAGATCACGTACCTGCTATATCCGCAGGGCACATTCCAGGCATGGACAATGTCATTGCGGACTTCCTCAGTTGACGCACAGTAGACAGCGGAGAATGGGAGTTGAATCCGCAGGTGTTTCAACTCATTGTTCAGCAACGGGGTCCCCATTACATCGACCTGATGGCGACAAGATACAACAGGAAGGTTCCTCTGTTCTGCTCTCAGTGGCGAGACCCTCTGGCTCTACCAGTGGACGCGATGTCCATTCCTTGGGCCTTTTCTCTGGCTCACATTTTTCCTCCCCTTCCCATGTTGCACAGGGTGTTACGGAAATTACGACTGGAGCGTTGCCCAGTCATTCTGATTGCTCCATACTGGCCTCGCCAGTCTTGGTTTCTGGAGCTCTTGGATCTGTCTGTGGTGGAGCCCTTTCGGCTTCCTGACCATCCGGACCGTCTTCTACAGGCTTACCTGTAGAAGGAGGATGTTCATCGGCTAGCTTTGACAGCTTGGAAATTGAATCCTCAATATTGAAGAAGAAAGGCTTCTCTTCTGGTGTGGTGGCTACTATGCTCGGTGCTCGCAAGCCTGTTTCTTCCAAGATCTACCATCGTGTCTGGTCGACCTTTCTGTCCTGGTGCGCTGACAGGGACCTGTCTCAGGTCTTCGATCTACCTACGGTCCTGGCCTTTTTACAGGACGGTGTGGGTAAGGGCCTCAGATTGAGTTCCCTTAAGGTTCAGACTTCTGCTCTGTTTTCTTTCAGAGACACATTGCCATCCTTCCTGATGTCAAGATTTTCCTCCAGGGTGTTGCTCATACACATCCTGTTTTCAAATCTTCTACTCCTCAGTGGGATCTTAACTTGGTTTTGGGCATCCTCAAGTGCCCTCCCTTTGAGCCTTTGGCTACTATTCCTCTACACCTGTTGACATGAAAAATGGCTTTTCTTATGGTGATTGTGTCAGTTCGCCGTGTTGCGGAGTTACATGCTCTGACCTGTAAACCACACTATTTGGCATTTCCCAAGGACAAGGCAGTGCTTCGCACTTCTAAGGAGTTTTTGCCAAAGGTGGTCTCTGAGTTCCATATCAATCAGGAGATTGTGGTGCCCTCTTTCTGCCCTGACCCCACCTCTGACATGGAGAGGGATAGGGATCTCCACTTGTTAGACGTGGTGCTTTGTCTCAAGTTTTATGTGCATTGCACTGAGTCTGTCAGGCATTCTGACGCTGTTTGTCATTCCTGAGGGTCCTAGGGCAGGAAGACCTGCATCCAAGGTGACTATTGCATCTTGGATCAAGTCCACTATTTGCATGGCTTATGAGTTGAGGAAGAAGCTTGTCCCTTTCAGGATCACGGCTCATTCCACTCGTTCTATTGGGCTTACAAGAATCAGGTCTCCGCTGATCAGTTATGCAAGGCTGCCATGTGGTTGTCTGTGCACACCTTTTCGAGGCACTACCGTGTGGATGTGTTGGCATCAGCTGATGCCAGCTTTGGGAGGAAAATCCTGGAGTCAGTATTGCCTGTCTAGGATTTTCCTTGGTTCTTAATGCTTCCTTCTCTGTTGAACCCTGTTGGTTCTAGTTCAGTGTGCTGTGTAATGTTCCTGGGGTGCCGTTCAGTTGTTGGGCTGTCTCTCATCTGATGGTTCATATATCTTCTGGTGACTTTGGGGGCCTTGTGCCTCGTCCTTGCCTTCTTCCCGCTAGTTATAGACATATAGGCATATAGGGAGATATGCCATTATTTGCATTAGTTAAATTTGAAATCTGGTTAGTAAAATATATGAAACTAGTGTAAAAGCCCGTGTACACAGGCCAAGAGCCGGGTGATGTTAACCCTTTGAGTGCCAGAGCGGTACGCAACGCGTTGCAAAGAGGCTGGTCCTGCTCTGTGTCCTGCCGCCGACGCAGTCATGTGCAGTAGAGACTGGCCGAAAGCACAGAATGCTCCCAGCACAGAACTCCCAGCATTCTGTGTGTTCGACAGTCTCTACTGCACATGCTTCTGACAAACATCCAGCGAATTATTATCCTATATAATAAAAGGCCTGAAAGTTTGTCACGATGCAGTCAGGCGCAGTAGAGACTGCCCGCGTTCGGCCAGTCTCTATTGCGCATGATTGCATCGCATGGAGCAGTGAGGTAACAGCAGTATGCAGAGCAGGTCCGGTTAATGTTAACCCTTTGAGTGCCAGAGTGGTACGCAATACATTGCTTTGCAATGCCTTGCATTTCCCTCTGGCACGCAAAGTGTTAAGAGGCCGGTCCCGCTCTGCGCACTGCCGTTACCTCACTGCTCCACAATCCGTGCACACGGGCTTTTATACTAGTATAGGATGATTGCCATAAAACATTTGTGTGCAAAGTTAAAGAAGAATGATTTGAAATAATACTACTGGAGAATTCTTTATGCCCTGCAGACAAATATCAAGTGTAGTGGAGCTATGTGCATGTGATGTTCAGATTACTTGTTCAGACTTTGTTTCCCCCTCCACTCTCCAACAATGATTTCCTTGTGTGCTACAGATATATATTGTGGTACAGCCTCTCTCACATTCTGTCTAAAATGTATATATTTTCTTTATTTTATTTTTTTTTTTGTGGTGACTAGCATGAGATTA
Source organism: Rhinophrynus dorsalis (assembly GCA_037306005.1). NCBI lineage: Eukaryota > Metazoa > Chordata > Amphibia > Anura > Rhinophrynidae > Rhinophrynus > Rhinophrynus dorsalis. Next base: position 165,961,795 of record CM074719.1, on the reverse strand, counting down.
GTGACTGTTTGCTTTAACCTTAGAAAGTGACTGATCGGCCACAAGAATTAAAAAAAAAAAAAAAAAAAAAAAAAAAAAAAAAAAAAAAAACCACGAAGATAGTAAACTTACCAGCAGAGCACTGTGATTAGTACAGTTTGTTGGTAGGAGACATTATCAAAGTCCAGTGGAAAATAAATGCTTTTCCAGTGCATAACCATATATTCCTCAGTTTTTGTGATAATAGTTATGTTTTTGAACACATGTACTGATGTCTAAACAAACATTAATGATAGTTTTATTGCTGTAGAGCAATATGATACACATATATACAACATACAGTCTGATCTTATAAAAAGAGGGACATCAGGGTGGAAAAGAGGGACAGAGGGATTTGGGTCTAAAAGAGGGACACTTGGGAAGTATGTTTTCAGTACACCATCTTTGCTGCGTACAATTTTGTGCCAGAATCTATATAGCAATACACATTCTCTTCTGTCTGGCCTATGTCACTTATTTTATTTGTGTTTCTTTGTGCTATTGATGAGGAAATTAAGGCCAACCTGGTAGAAATATATATTGAATCTACTTTTAACTTACTGTTTGCAATAATATTCCATGTGTTAAAGCAATGAGCAAATTATTAGTATTACAAAAATGTTGTTTTAAAATGTAAACTGTAATACTTCTTCCCCTTCTTAAGACAGGTGACAGTAGCTTACAGAGATTGAGCATTGCTGTGTAGATCTCAATTATCCAATTGTTCATGTAAACATTTGCATGGCGTCTTGGAAGTCAACCATGCAGATACTTCATAGTGAAACTTCCTAGAGATTGTTTCCTACCGCAGGAATATATTGCACCATGTTTTGTCCACAAATTCATTGTGTGAGCGGTTTCATAAAGAGCAAGACTATATTGTGGGTGAACAAATCTCTGCAACATGATTTCATTTAACCCTTTGTGTACCAAAAGGGGTGCAACACATTGTTCCACAATAAATTGCATACCCCCTCACATTCAGTTAGTGTGTGTATTCTCAATAATGGGTTTAATTAAAACTTACAATAATTTAGTAATGTATGTTTTATCTGAAGTCATGTAATCTATATATATAAAAGAAGACTTTGTGCCTGCCAAAACACACCCAGGGGTGGTATTAAGGAGGAGTTACTATTCCTATTGGGTGATTCAATCATGCAGGGAGTTGGCCCGCCCCCACTATGCAGCCCGCCCACCACTATCAAAGTCAGAAAAAAACAATATGGCCGCCACTTGCTCCTACACCACAGACAAACACACATGCCTCACTCATACAGCACCACACAAACACACACACATGCCCCACTCACACACACAGACCACCACACACACATGCCCCACTCACACAGCACCACACAAACACACACACACGCCCCACTCACACAGCACCACACACACACACACAAGCCCCACTTACACAGCACCAAACAGACATGCCCCCTCTCACACACACAGCACCACATACACACACAAAGCCAGAAATACATATGGCTGACACACACACACAGTCACTCACCCTGACTCCCAGAGGCCTCAGCAGGACCTGTACTGCAGCACCAGAGGAACAAAATTGCACTCAAAGGGTTAAGGTAGGTCCTCATTGCTCAATTATTTCTTCACTGTCATCATTTGCCATGCAAGACACAGGACAGACAGCCATCAGATTCACACTTAACCCACTGACTGCCACAGGGTTGTGTATCAAGTTTTACCCCTCAGGGAGTGTGTTCAAACCCCTCACACTGTAAACTTGCATTTCTCTCCCACTTCTCCTCCTTCCCCAGCCTATTACTAACACTTTTCCATATTTATGTTAAGCCCCGCCCCCTACTCGCGATTAAGCCCCGCCCCCTTTTACCCCAGATTGCCCCATTGCTCTCTCCACATCAGCACCACATGACGGACTCCACAAGTAAAAGTTCACAGGTATTACACACTCATGCCCCACTCACACAGCACTAAACACCCATACACACACACAAAGCCAGAAAGAAAGATGGCTGACACACAGTCACTCACCTTGACTCCCAGTGGCCTCAGCAGGACCTGTAGTAAAGCCACTGAACGGTGCTGCATCACCAGGGGAACAAAATGGCACTCAAAGGGTTAAGGTAGGCCCTCATTGCTGAATTACTTCTTCACTGTCACCATTTGCCATGCAAGACACAGGACAGACAGCCATCAGATTCACACTTAACCCACTGACTGCCACAGGGTTCTGTATCAAGTTTTACCCCTCATGGAGTGTGTTAAAACCCCTCACACTGTAAACTTGCATTTCCCTCCCACTTCTCCTCCTTCCCCAGCCTATTACTAACACTTTTTCCACATTTATGTTAAGCCCCGCCCCCTACTCGCGATTAAGCCCCACCCACTTTTAACCCAGATTGCCCCATTTGTCTCTCCACATCAGCACCAAATCAGTCCCCTCTAGGGACTTCACAAGTCAGTGTTCCCAGGTATGAACACACTTCCCACTGCTATTTAACTCTGACATGCCTCTCTATACCTTAACCCTTTGAGTGCCAGAGGGGTACACAACTCATGAGCACATGTGTTTCTGCTCATATATGTTGCGTGTCTGTGTGTGTACATCTCTGTTACATATGTGTGTCCATGTGTGCATCTCCAGTGTGTCTGTGTGTACATGTGTTTTGCATGTCTCTGCCGCTCACTGTGTGTATGTGCATACCTCCCAACATTTCACAGGGCCAAAGAGGGACACGTTAGTTTTAGGTGATATTATTGGGGGTGTGGCTGGTGGGCGGGGCATTAGTAAGAATTTTTAGGTTATTTCATGACCTATTACTGGCTATTTATGTAACTGAATAAATGATTTAGTTCAAGACCAAAGTATTTTATTTGCACAGACTAATGTATAAACACATATACTGAAGTTTATTGCTTTATTGCTGTAGAGCAAAGTAATACACACCACACAGTCAGGGCTGGTGCAAGGATTTTTGCCACCCTAGGCAAAACCTAATTTTGCCGCCCATTTCGCTCCGCCCCTTGTGTCCCACCCCTTTATACCCTGCCTACTTATACCCAACCTCTTTTCATGATTGTCCTCTCTCTGCCCCCTGAGCCACTCTGCCCCTGTTCTGGAGATGCCTGTAAGAGATGCCCCCCACCAGCTCCAACTTGCCCCTTATCAGCTTCACTTTGGCCCACCAGCTCCACTTTGCCCCTATCAACTCCAACTTGCCCCCATCAGCTCCAACGTGCCCCCACCAGCTCCATTTTGCCCCCTCAGCTTCACTTTGCCCCCCATCCTCTCCAACTTACCCCCATCAGCTCCACTTTGCCCCCCCATCCACTCCAACTTGCCCCCATCCGCTCCAACTTGCCCCCACCAGCTCCACTATGCCCTCTCAGCTCCAACTTTCCACTATCAGCTCCACTATGCCCCCATCTGCTCCAACTTGCCCCCATCCGCTCCAACTTGCCCCACCAGCTCCACTTTGCCCCCCCTCAGCTCCACTTGCCCCCCCCTCAGCTCCAACTTGCCCCCCCTCAGCTCCACTTTGACCCTCATCAGCTCCAACTTGCCCCCATCATCTCCAACGTGCCCCCACCAGCTCCATTTTGCCCCCTCACCTTCACTTTGCCCCCTCACCTCCAACTTACCCCCATCAGCTCCACTTTGCCCCCCATCCTCTCCAACTTACCCCCATCAGCTCCACTTTGCCCCCCATCCACTTCAACTTGCCCCCATCCGCTCCAACTTGCCCCCACCAGCTCCACTATGCCCTCTCAGCTCCAACTTTCCACTATCAGCTCCACTATGCCCCCATCTGCTCCAACTTGCCCCCATCCGCTCCAACTTGCCCCCCCATCCGCTCCAACTTGCCCCACCAGCTCCACTTTGCCCCCCCTCAGCTCCACTTGCCCCCCCTCAGCTCCAACTTGCCCCCCCTCAGCTCCACTTTGACCCTCATCAGCTCCAACTTGCCCCCATCATCTCCAACTTGCCCCCACCAGCTCCACTATGCCCCCTCAGCTCCAGCTTTCCCCTAACAGCTCCAACTTGCCCCCATCATCTCCACTTTGCCCCACATCTGCTCCAACTTGCCCCCTCAGCTCCACTATGCCCCCTCAGCTCCAACTTGCCCCCCATCACATACCTGTATCTCCCGCTCAGTCTTCTCTTCAGTAATGCAGAGCGCGGCGGGAGATCATGACTCCCAGCGTGCTCTGCATTACTAAAGATCCGACCAGATGAGGGAGCGCTGTAGCAACACAGACCTGACTGTGTTGTGGTTCCTGGCGTGGTGTGTGTGGGCGCAGCTGTTCTCCGCTGCATGCCCGCGCCCCCAGTACCTGTGTGCCCTAGGCCGGCGCCTACCTCGCCTATAGGTGGAGCCGGCCCTGCACACAGTCTGACCTCCTAAAAAGAGGGACAACAGGGTGGGAAAGAGGGACAGAGGGATTTGGCCCTCAAAGAGGGACACTTGGGATGTATGGTATGTGTCTGCCTGTATGCTGCATATGTCTGTGTTTATCAGTGTGTCTGCATTTCACACACGTGCGCCCAATGGTCATAACATGACGGGCAACGCCGTCCCATGTTGCTAGTTTATAATATATAGTAGCAGAACTTAATGCATGGTTTCTTTGTTGCCTTGCTTTTTCCAGTATGTGTTTGTTGTGTTCCTATCAATAAGCATAGGCAAACTACTTTAATTTATTTTGAATCGAATTGCCATTTTTATTTTTTTTAATTCTGACCTTTTTCCTTCCTGTCATACTCATCTTTTCATTACATTTGTTAAAGAGTATCTATAACCCCTTTACAAATCTATGCTCATTAGTTAGAGCACTTAGAGAATACGTTTAAAACTGTATTATTTTTTTTTTTATAACAAAACGTTATGTGCATGAAAATTAATGTTTATAAAGTCCCTTGCAGCCTACTTCCATCAGACTGCTCTTGCCGCAGATTTCCGCACTGCATCTGCTCCCCTCCCTCTACCCAGCATCCTCCGATGAAGGAAGCCCTCTCTCTCAAAGCTGGAGCGGTCTCATTGGCTAGATATCGATCTCGGCCAATGAGATCGCTCCGGCTTAGAGACAGAAAGCCTCAGTCATTGGAGGATACTGGGTAGAGGGAGGGGAGCAGAGGCAGTGCGGCAAGAGCAGTCAGCCTGGAAGTAGGCTACAGGGGACTCTCTAAATATTAATTTTCACGCAAATAATGTTTTGTTAAAAAAAAAAAAGTACAGTTTTAAATGTATTCTCTAAATGCTCTAACTAATGAGCATAAGTTGTAAAGGGGTGGTAGATTCTCTTTAAATTGTGTGTGTTAACACTCATTTGTGTTGTTCATTTGAGTATTACTCTATACCCATTCATGATAAATATAATATGTTGATGTTGCTTTTCAATTACTGTTGTTTAGAATGTCAGCTAGAATAACCTGCCACAATACAGTATATACTCTGTGGTAATTTACTTATTCTAGAAGTGTTTATACATGTACTCATTGCTGGTATGAGGCAGTTTGGAACTCTAGTCAAACTTATTTCAGACATCGCCAATGTCTCCCCCCCCCCTTATCCATTTACTTGCTATTACTGCCATCCCTCTTTTTCATCACATTCCCATCCCTCTCCTTTCTCTCATGCCAAGCTTTCCTCACATTCCTGCCCTTCCTTTTGTTCCCATCCCTCTCCTTCCTCGAGTTCACACCCCTCTCCTATCTCTCCCCTCTTTTTCATCTCAATTTCTTGCCTCTCATTCTCATTTTTTATTCTTCATTTCATTAATTGTAATATTTTAATCCTCATTCTCTATCCTTGCTTTCTACACAACTATTTCTTTCTGTGGCCGCTTAGCTTGCCTAATGGTTGCAGTGACCCTTCATTCATGTTTGTACTAGATTTGTTCTAGTAGACTGTTATGATTACTGTTTAACTGAATATCTTGATATTTCTTATCGTCATTTAGATGAATCCTAGACAATGGAGCCATATATCTGAAAGTGCCAAAGATCTGGTGCGCCGCATGCTTATGCTGGACCCTGCTGAAAGGATAACTGTGTATGAGGCACTGAACCATCCTTGGCTAAAGGTACATTAACTTCAGATTAGTGAACTCTTCTCTTGAGGGTCTATCATATGTTTTAGATCTGAAAAACATAGCACCTAATTGTTATGGAAGCTGAAGATGGGTTAACCTCTTGAGTTATATGGTCCTTTTTTATGTCCCTGTTCTATCTGGCACCTATTGGAATGTGGTGTTTTTGCTTTTATTGCAATATTTTTTAGCTTTAAATATTACTATGTTTGTGTCCTGTTGAGGTTTATTTTTCCTGTTTGTAGATTTTGTGACATTCCTCCCTCCTTACGGGTTCAAATGCTTTGCTCCCCTGAATGTTTATATATTTTTTTTTCTATGAATGTAAAATAATGCACTTGAGAGTTAAAAGATCCAAAGGACGAATATTGTATTAGGGATATTATGCTGTCTGTGACAACAGAGGAAAGAGATTTGGAAATAATTATTTCTAATGAATTAAAGGTAGGCAGGCAGAGTAACAAAGCATCAGAGCATGCAAGCAGGGTGCTGGGTTGTATAGTAGGGGTCATTACTAGCAGTGGGAAGTGGTCATGCTACTCTACAGATCTTTAGTTAGAACTCACTGAGAGTATTGTTTACAGTATGGGAGACCCCATCTCCAGAAAGATATAGATATTCTGGAGAGAATTCAGAAAAGGGCTACTAAAATGATGCATGGTTTACAGGTTAAGAAATATCAGGGTAGACTAAAGGATCTGAACATGTAAATCTTGGTGGAGAGAAGTGATGTGATAGAATTATTCAAATAAATGAAGATATTCAACAAAGCACAGGAGAGTAGTACATTTCATAGGAGTAGAAATGTTAGGACAAGAGTTCATATCCTAAAACTAGTGAGACAGAGGTTTAAATGTAATGTTATAAAGTTTTACTTCACTGAGAGGATGTCCATTAAGTGAAAAAGCCCAAAAAGTCTTCGGCAGCCAAGAAGACTGTTCATAAGCCTATGACTGTCAAGCCCACTTCTACATGTCTCATGGTGTGCTGGTCTATCTCTGCATTGGAGACTTCTGGAATGTAAAAGTGGATTTAGTTAATTTTGGAAGAGTCCAGCATAGACTTCATATTCCTTCCTCCTCACCATTTCATTTTGTCCAGAGGTCCTTGGGATCCTGCTTGGTAGTGTCTATCTTCACAGTATTCTTTCTGATTTTGGTCCCCGTTCTGGCACAAGAGAGCTTCACCAGGTCTACTTAAAGGAGCAGTAAACTTTTTTTATGAAAAAATATATATTGTAGGGATTTTCCTGTTGAGTAAAATAAGGGTACTCCCACTGCGGAGAGATTTATATTTCCAGAGTTATTACAGTTTAAAACCATGTTTTTTACATTAGCAGTGCCCTCTAGTGGTCAAATTCTAATTAGATTTCCAGTTAGATTCTAATGGAAAGGAAAGTCAGAAAAGTCAGACACATGCAGTTCTCCATAGAATGTGACAGAAACTGCCTGTCACTTCCTGTCAGATAGAACTATCAGGAAGTAAACACAGTAAATTCACTTCCTGATTATTTTAACTGCTATAATTTTTTAATAAAACATCTGACAGCGATGGGAGTTACCTTGTTTTATTCAGCAGAAAATGCTCTGTAAAATATGTGTTTTCATAAAAAAAAGTTTACTGCTCCTTTAAACCTTTTAATTGTTCCCAAAAAAATGCGGGGGCTGCTGTCCTTTTCCAGACTTAAACTGTCTCAACTGTTTTGTGCTAGCTCTGTTTTTCAAAACTGAGTCTCTTCACTTTGTCATCACTGCTATGTACCATGGGGAGTTACTTGCCTTCCTAGACGTCTGTGTTTATATTCTTCCGGATCATCTGCTTTTTCTGCACTTTGCTTTTCAGAGTGGGTACTTTTAGCCCATTGCCCTATCTTTCAGACTGACACGTGCCCCGAGGATCTTCATGACGGTTATGTCCAATTTGGCAGCTCACATTTATACTCAGGGAATCTCCTTGACCCCTTATGTAGATGACCTTTTACTCAAGGCTCCTTCAGAGTTGTTTGCTGTCACAGATTTAGGAGTGCATCTATATAGCAGCAGCAAAGTTGTGTACTCAAATTCAGTGATTCCTCTTTGGTTCCTTTCCAGACTCTTCATTTCCTAGGCATGAGGTTTGATACTCTTCAAGGTAGGCTGTTTCTATCAGAAGGCCAGATCCAGTCCTTGTCCCTTCAGGTGTCTTAAGTGATATCCTGGAAGTCGGCCATGGAGCGGGAAAACATGAAGGTGTACTGGGTTACCTAGTCTCTGTGTAGGAAGCAGTTCTCTTTGTTCAGTTTCACATGAAAGAGTTAAAATTGGATAGTCTCAGGAAATGGTCCAAACACCAATCTCATCCTGTCTCCACAGATGAGGGAAGACCATTGATTGTGGCTTCAGAGGTCCCATCTGATGCTGGAGAATCTTTTTGTCATCCCGGAATGGATTGTGGTCACCACAGACCACAAGGTTCTACTCGGGGTCACTTGACAGCCCAGGGCCTTTGGACTAGATAAGAGAGTCTTCTAGCAATCCGTGTTCTTGAGTTGCAGAGGATCCTCCTAGTGCTTAACCACTGGTCTCCAGTGATGGTTGTCACTTACATCAATAGTCAAAGAGAGGAACCAGAAGTATGTCAGCTTGGACCGAGGTTCGGGAGATCCTCCAGTAGGCCAAGGCTCACATGCTGACCCCTGTGCACTTTGCATTCCAGGCGTAGAAAATGTGGTGGATGCTATGTCTGCAATTTAATTTTCATCTAGAGTATGTTTCTCTTCAAATCTCCCTGATATCTGGGGTGGTGTTAAGGGTCAGGAGGGAAAGGGTTCACGTCGTCCTGACAGCTCCATTCTGGCCTTGTCACATCTGTTTGGTTTTTTTTTATACTTTGTCTGTCCATATTGGAACCTTTTCTCCTCACCTTGAGTCCAGACCATCTTACCCAGGGACTGGCATGCCACCCTCATGTAGAGAAGCTGGCTTTGAGGGCTTGACTTTTGATGCCAGCATATTAGAGAGGTTTTTTTGGACACTCGTTTCTTTTATGCTAGAAAACCGTTTTCACTGTCGTCCAATACAGGTTACTGGTACACTGGGAGGCGTTCCGCCCCTTTAAGTAGGCAGGAACATTCTCAAAATGTATGCAGGGGGGGAGCCTCCCCTCCCTCTTAGGCTGCACCTCAGTCAGCACAAGCCAGAATGATTTGTTCCTCGGTGTGTTCACACCAGGCAAAGAACAGCTCTCTTCAAGTTTTAGTTTCTTTGTTATTTTTACAAATATGGAATACCACCATTAGGCGGGTTACCAAGGCTGTCAAATGCCCTCTTTAACCCCTTAGCGACCCTTGACGTACCAGGACCGTCAAGGGTAAATGTGATTCAACGACCCTTGACGGTCCCGGTACGTCAAGGGTTAAACTCTCCCATCGCGGCCGCACGGAGCGATGGGAGAGCGCGGGCTGCTTGTTACTAAGTGTCCCGATACCGGGACACTTAGTAACAACCAGTAAAAAGTTTGTTGCAACATGCGATTCGCTTGATGAGCGAATCACATGTTGCAAATGCTGATTGACAGGGACAGTATTTGTAAATACTGTCCCTGTCATATATCTCTGTCTCCCTCCATCTTGCACACTGCTGAGGTGGAGAGAGACAGAGAGAGTTCGTGTGACAGTGTGTTCCAGAGTTCCTGCAAAAAAAAAACTGAGTTTAAACGATAAAATTAACCCTTTGATCACTGTTTTACAGTGATCACCAAGTTCCCCCCCATCTGATCACTTTTAGAGTGATCAATAAACTGCAGATCAGCGTCTGCTGATCTGTGGGATACCCCCCATCCCCCTTGTATCCTCTGAATTTTTTTTTTATTTTTTTTAAATTTTTTTTTATTTTTTTTATTTTTTTTTTATTAAAAATTGATTTAAAATATAATTTAGGTAGTTTAGGTAGGTAGGTGGGTAGGTTTAGTGTAGACTTGTGTTAGGGAAAGGTTTAGGGACAGATCTAGGTTTAGGGAAAAAAAAAACAAAAAAAAACAAAAAAACCAAAAAATAATAAAAAAAAAAAATATATATATATAATAAGTATAGTTTAGATAGGTAGTTTACTTGGGTTAGGTAGGTTCTAGATATACGTAGGTTAGGGTAAGTTTTAGGGTTAGAGTTAGGTTTAGGGATAGCGTTAGAGTAAGGAAAAAAAATTTAGTGGGCAAAATGCAGCGCACTTATAGCGTTGAAGAGGCATATGCCTTTTTGGCATCTGACTCAGAGGAAACAGATACTGCGTCAGATTTTGAAATAGAGCAGTTTTCAGAAACTGAGAGCAGCTCTACTGACGACGCTGGGCCTTCTATTAAGAAAAGACGCACTGCCCCAAGAGCTGCCCTGGCAACTGCCCCAGCACCTGCCAAAAATCCTGCCCCAGCACCTGCCACAAATCCTGCCACAAATCCTGCCACAAATCCTGCCACAAATCCTGCCACAAGATCTGCCAAAAATCCTGTCAAAAGATCTGCCAAAAGGAATGCCCCAAGTGCTGCCCCAAGAGCTGCCCTGGCAATTGCCCCAGCACCTGCAAAAAGATCTGGCCAAAGAAATGCCCCAACACCAGCCACTCCTGATCATAATGAATGGGTATCCCCAATAAATTTTTGTCCACAAATACCAGAATTTACAGGCACCCCAGGGATTCAAACTGATGTTGAGGGATTTAATTATGATAATTTTTTTGATTTATTTTTGGGGGAAGACATTTTAGGGGAAATTGTGTCCCAAACCAACTTGTATGCAGCCCAGTATACTGCCGCCAACCCTACAGCTTTTCTAGTTAAGGAAGAAATATGGAAACCCATAGACCTCATAGAATTTAAGCAATTCTGGGCCTTAATAATGGCAATGGGTATAATAAAAAAGCCCAGTATCCGATCCTACTGGAGCAAAAACCCAGTATGTGATACCCCTATATTCCCCAAGACTATGACCAGGTCCAGATTTGAAATCATTTTGCACTTTATGCATTTTAACGATAATACCCTGTGCCCCCCAAAAGAACACCCCCAGTATGATAGACTATACAAAATTCGTCCCCTAATAAGCCATTTACAGAAAAAGTTTGCCCAAGTGTATATGCCCCAAAAAGAAATTAGTGTAGATGAATCCCTAATGAAATACAAAGGCAGGTTAGGGTTCAAGCAGTACATCCCCTCAAAGCGATCCAAATTTGGTGTCAAATTTTATAAATTGTGCGAAAGTGCCACAGGCTACACCCAGGCTTTTAGAATTTATGAGGGCAAGGACAGCAAACTTGATCCTCCTGGGTGCCCCGAATTTATGGGAACAAGTGGGAAAATAGTTTGGGATTTAATTTACCCCTTATTAAATAAAGGCTATCAATTATTTGTTGATAATTATTACACCAGCCCCCTTTTATTTAGGTCTCTGTTTTATTTTGACACCGTGGCCTGTGGCACTGTCAGACGCAATTGCAGGGAGTTTCCCAAAACACTCATAGATGCCAAATTAAAAACTGGGACGTCCTCATCTTTGTGCCAACAGGAGCTGCTGGCAGTGAAGTTTAGGGACAAAAAAGAGGTCTGCATGCTGACCACAATGCATGAGGACAGATCTGTGGCAGTCACTGTTCGTGGCAGGACAGTGGTAATGAGAAAGCCAGTCTGCATCAGGGAATATAATAAAAACATGGGGGGAGTTGATCTGAGTGATCAACTAATGCAGCCATACCTCACAATGAGGAAGTGTAGGGCATGGTATAAAAAAGTTGCCATCTATTTGATGCAGACTGCTGTCCATAATTCATTTTTAATTTTCAAGCTGGCAAACCCCAATCAAAGATGTAGCTTTTTACAGTACCAGCTACAACTTATTTCCATATTTTTATTTCAAGGTGCGTCTGAAATAATTCCACCAAGACCCGGGTTAGTACATTTTATTTATAAAATCCCCCCAACTCCCCAAAAGAACAAACCACAGAAGCGCTGCAGGGTTTGCTACAGAAAGGGAATACGGACAGACACCACCACTTACTGTCCTGATTGCCCTTCCAAACCTGGCCTCTGCATTGGTGACTGTTTCAAGGAATACCATTCAGGCACAATGCAGTAGTGCTGTAAAGGTTCTTTTATTATTTGGCCACTTTTTCCCCCTGAAATATCCTGTTTTTTATTTTTCAAAATACATCCCTCCTTAGATCTAACACTATCAAAATTTATCTCTGATAATGGAAACACACATGTTCCCTACTGGGCCTAGTAGCTCCCCAAACCCTGACAAACCTATGCATATGGGGCATTGCCGTACTCATACAATGTAACTCACCACTAATGTAAAGCATTTAAAAAAATCTGCAAATATCATCTGATTGAAATCCAGAGCAACACTAAAATAGAAATGTGAAAAATGGTGTTTCTCTGCCTTACTGCAGATTTGGGGAGGGATTGGTGATACAGTGGCAGCAAAAAAATTGATAAGATGCAAATAGAATGAAAGCCAGGGTTGTCTACTCTTCTACAAAATATACTTTTGGGGGTAAAATTAATTGCAGCATTGCCAAACAGACCGAAATGAGACAAGGCACCAGCTGTAAAAATGGCATGTCTGTAAAAGGAAACTAACATGTTCCAACTAGGCCCAGTAGCTCCCCCAAAACCCCGACAAACCTATGTATATGGGGTATTGCCGTAATTAGAAGAAGGAGCCGAACACTAATCAATGCAGTTTATAAAATCTTCACCTGTTCTGTGCTTGAAATTCACATCAACATTGAAGGCAAAGCGTGAAAAATGCTGAATTTTTTATTTACGTCAAGTTTTCACAGGCTTGGTGGTAAAATGGCTGTTTGCAAGATTTGAAAACACACCTAAAATGAAAGCCTGGGGTGTCTACTTTCAAAAAATATACACTTTTGGGGGGAAATCTTAAAAAAGAGCAGTGTTACACAGCCAAAATGAGAAATGGCACCAGTAACGCAAGCTGTGAAGATTCAAAGTGTGAACCTGGAAACGCGCATGTTCCAATTTGGGACCCATAGCTCCCACAAACCATGAAAAAGCTATCCATATGGGGTATTTCCGTACTCAGAAGAAGGAGCCGAACACTAATCAATGCAGTTTATAAAATCTTCATCTGTTCTGTGCTTGAAATTCACATCAACATTGAAGGCAAAGCGTGAAAAATGCTGAATTTTTTTACTTACGTCAAGTTTTCACAGGCTTCGTGGTAAAATGGCTGTTTGCAAGATTTGAAAACACACCTAAAATGAAAGCCTGGGGTGTCTACTTTCAAAAAATATACACTTTTGGGGGGAAATCTTAAAAAAGAGCAGTGTTACACAGCCCAAATGAGAAATGGCACCAGTAACGCAAGCTGTGAAGATTCAAAGTGTGAACCTGGAAACGCGCTTGTTCCAATTTGGGACCCGTAACTCCCCCAAACCATGAGAAAGCTATGCATATGGGGTATTGCCGTACTCAGAAGAAGGAGCTGAACACTAATCAATGCAGTTTATAAAATCTTCACCTGTTCTGTGCTTGAAATTCACATCAACATTGAAGGCAAAGTGTAAAAAACGCTGTTTTTTTTACTTACGTCAAGTTTACGAGAAAGTGGTGGTAAAATGGCTGTGTAAAAAATTTGAAAACACACCTAAACTGAAAGCTGGAGGTGTCTACTTTCCAAAAATATACACTTTTGGGGGAAATCCTAAAGTGGAGCACTGGAACCTAGCCCAAAATGAGTAATGGTACCAGTTAAGCAGGACTTGAAAATTCAATATTTGTTCAAAATTGGGCCCTGTAGCTCCCCCAAACCTTGAGAAACCTATGCATATGGGGTATTGCCGTACTCAGAAGAAGGAGCGGAACACTAAACAATGCATTTTTAAAAATCTTCACCTATCATGTGCTTGAAATTCACATCAACATTGAAGTGCAAGTGTGAAAAACGCTGTTTTTTTAACTTACGTCAAGATTTACGAGCGATTGGTGGTAAAATGGCTGCGTAAAAAAATTGAAAACATACATAAAATGAAAGCCTGGGGTGTCTACTTTCCAAAAATATATACTTTTGGGGGGAAATCTTAGAGTGGAGCACTGTTACACAGCCCCAAATGAGACATGGCACCAGTGATGCAAGCTGTGAAAATTCAAAGTGTGAAACTGGAAACGCGCATGTTCCAATTTGGGCCCCGTAGCTCTCCCAAACCTTGAGAAACCTATGCATATGGGGTATTGCCGTACTCAGAAGAAGGAGCGGAACACTAAACAATGCATTTTTAAAAATCTTCACCTATCATGTGCTTGAAATTCACATCAACATTGAAGTGCAAGTGTGAAAAACGCTGTTTTTTTAACTTACGTCAAGATTTACGAGCGATTGGTGGTAAAATGGCTGCGTAAAAAAATTGAAAACATACATAAAATGAAAGCCTGGGGTGTCTACTTTCCAAAAATATATACTTTTGGGGGGAAATCTTAGAGTGGAGCACTGTTACACAGCCCCAAATGAGACATGGCACCAGTGATGCAAGCTGTGAAAATTCAAAGTGTGAAACTGGAAACGCGCATGTTCCAATTTGGGCCCCGTAGCTCTCCCAAACCTTGAGAAACCTATGCATATGGGGTATTGCCGTACTCAGAAGAAGGAGCGGAACACTAAACAATGCATTTTTAAAAATCTTCACCTATCATGTGCTTGAAATTCACATCAACATTGAAGTGCAAGTGTGAAAAACGCTGTTTTTTTAACTTACGTCAAGATTTACGAGCGATTGGTGGTAAAATGGCTGAGTAAAAAAATTGAAAACATACATAAAATGAAAGCCTGGGGTGTCTACTTTCCAAAAATATATACTTTTGGGGGGAAATCTTAGAGTGGAGCACTGTTACACAGCCCCAAATGAGACATGGCACCAGTGATGCAAGCTGTGAAAATTCAAAGTGTGAAACTGGAAACGCGCATGTTCCAATTTGGGCCCCGTAGCTCTCCCAAACCTTGAGAAACCTATGCATATGGGGTATTGCCGTACTCAGAAGAAGGAGCTGAACACTAAACAATGCATTTTTAAAAATCTTCACCTATCATGTGCTTGAAATTCACATCAACATTGAAGTGCAAGTGTGAAAAACGCTGTTTTTTTAACTTACGTCAAGATTTACGAGCGATTGGTGGTAAAATGGCTGCGTAAAAAAATTGAAAACATACATAAAATGAAAGCCTGGGGTGTCTACTTTCCAAAAATATATACTTATGGGGGGAAATCTTAGAGTGGAGCACTGTTACACAGCCCCAAATGAGACATGGCACCAGTGATGCAAGCTGTGAAAATTCAAAGTGTGAAACTGGAAACGCGCATGTTCCAATTTGGGCCCCGTAGCTCTCCCAAACCTTGAGAAACCTATGCATATGGGGTATTGCCGTACTCAGAAGAAGGAGCTGAACACTAAACAATGCATTTTTAAAAATCTTCACCTATCATGTGCTTGAAATTCACATCAACGTTGAAGTGCAAGTGTGAAAAATGCTGTTTTTTTAACTTACGTCAAGATTTACGAGCGATTGGTGGTAAAATGGCTGCGTAAAAAAAATGAAAACATACATAAAATGAAAGCCTGGGGTGTCTACTTTCCAAAAATATATACTTTTGGGGGGAAATCTTAGAGTGGAGCACTGTTACACAGCCCCAAATGAGACATGGCACCAGTGATGCAAGCTGTGAAAATTCAAAGTGTGAAACTGGAAACGCGCATGTTCCAATTTGGGCCCCATAGCTCCCGCAAACCTTGAATAACCTATGCATATGGGGTATTGCCGTACTCAGAAGAAGGAGCTGAACACTAAACAATGCATTTTTAAAAATCTTCACCTATCATGTGCTTCATATCAACAGTAGTATTGAAATGTAAGTGTGAAAACTGCAAAAAAACAAAATATTACCACAATTTTGAAAATTTTTTCTGGAAAAATAGCTGCATGAAAAACTCCAAAATTCTCCTGATTATTTACTTTATGTTGTGTAGTTTTCAGAAACATATACCTTTGTGGGACATTTTTGGTTCTGGCACCGTCAGCTAAGCTATGATGCTCACATGCCAATTGTTGAGAAATTACAAGTTGGAAATAATGGCATCCATCTTGTAATATTTACCTTGTAAATGTGAGGAAGTGATTGAAATACTAGGCATATGGGGTATTCTTATATTCAGGAGAAGCAAATGAATATATTTAGGGGTATTTTTTTGTCATAAACTAATTGTATGCAAATCCTGACACGAAAATATAAGCAAAATGTTGTTTTTTTTCAATTTTTTTCCTCTTTTTTTCTATTTTAATCAAATTAAACAATGAGGTATTCATATAATTGTGGTATCAAAAGAAAGCCCTACTTGTGCTTAAAAAAACAGTATATAATTTATGTGGGTGCACAAAAGGAATTAAAGAGAAAATATGGTTGAACAAAGACATAGTCAAAAAAGTCAAAATTGCTCCGGTCCTTAAGTCAAATCAAACTCAGATTTTCCCGGTCCTTAAGGGGTTAAAGTAGATAGTACAGCTTCCAGGGTACTTCTGGTGGACCTTTTGCCCTGATGAGGGAACAACTTGATTTCAAGTACTTCCCTGGGGATTATCCTCTGTGGTAATCCTTTTCTTATCTTGGTAACCTGAAGACAGAAGTCCTGCAGAAAGGTGAGCCACCCTTTGAGTGCCGAAGGTCCACTTGTCCCTCATTGTCCCTTCATTGGGCTTGTACTTGGGAGTTCTCATTGTGCACTCCAGCACTCATTGGGTGTTTTTCTATATCTTGCTAATGCAATGTATGTGTGTATGTCTTGAGTTTTGGAGCAGTTTATGTGGGATTTAACCCTTTCTCTGCTGGGTTTTTCAATTTTATGGGCATTTTCAACTTTTGCCTTGGCTGAGTAATGTTTGTTTACATAGAACATGTGTTTGCTATGTGTTATGGCACTTTTACTTTAAGAGCTAATTTTATTAGAAATAATGTTCCGCGCCTTTAAGCGCGCTTTTCCCGCATAGACGCCATTGCTCCTTTACTCTCTATGGGCTTACACTGTGTGGGACGTATCTCTGGAACCGCTTCTCATAGCGATTTCAGAGAGGGCTCATTTTATTTGTCTTCCCTTGCTCTATCATCCGGTTGTATGTTTGAGTGTGTTGGGGGACTCGGGGGGCTTCGGGCACTGTTTTGGGGTATTTGGTGAGAAAAACCACACTTCCCATGAGCGCTCGGTTTGCGCCCTTTTTCTGATTGGCTCCCGTCGCGGCAGCCATTTTGTGAGTTCTTCTCATCGAGTATACTACGCAGGGACCGGACCTTCGCTCTCTCCTCTGCTGATTACCCCTTCGCTTGCCAGAGAAGTTTAGTTTTAAACATTTCTGGGGTGAATATTTAATCTTTCACACTTTAATTGGGTGATTCCTATCTATGGGGTATATCTGACGCTGTGAGCATGTCTACTCCACTTGAGCCTGGGGTATCTGTTTCCCCATTGCGTTTTGCTCCTCCTGTCACTCAGGGCTACCTAGAGAATTTTCTGGTCATTTATGCCCAACTTGTGCGGAAGGTCATGGCAGCAACCCAGGGCCTTCCAGTCACACTACTGAGCCAACATGGGTGAAATAGTTCAAGGCTGCAACTAGGGATCTCAGATCCACGCTTCAACTCTTTCCCTCTCAGGTTCAGGGGGCTCTTCAAGTATGGCAGACCCCCTCCACTGTCAGGACCTCCCTGCCTAAGCCACAGGGAGCTCCTGACGTCTCTGGTTCTTCTGAGGAAGAATTGTTGCAGGATTCTGATGTTGAGGATGGTACAGTTATTGAGTCTACCAGATCGGTTGGGGACCCTTTTGAATGTGATCCTGAACTCTCTGCTGAGGGTTTGATCAGGGCTGTGCTGACCACCCTCAATGTTCCCTTGTGTCAGGAATCTACTCTTGACCCAACGGACGTGTTTCAGAAACCTTCAAAGACTGTTACCTGTTTTCCTACTAATCCTACTCTTGAAAGCTTAGTTTCTGATGCGTGGAAAAATCCTGATAAGTCCTCTTCAGTCTCAAAAAAGTTTGCCAGACTTTATCCTTTCCCTGAGACTGAATTGGCTAAATGGGTCCATCCTCCTAAGGTGGATGCTCCAGTTTCTAGATTGTCCAAATCTACTGCTTTGGCTGTATCCGATGCTTCTGCTTTACAGGATTGGACTGACAAAAAGTTAGAGACTTGTCTTAAGTCTATTTTTGCCTCTATTGGTACTGCCATGCGTCCAACCTTTGCTGTGGCGTGGTTGAACCGGGCCATTGCGGTCTGGACTGAACAGCTTACTGTGGCGGTCCGCCAAGATGCGCCAGTGTCAGAGCAGTTGCAACTCCTTGCTAATATTTCTGAAGCTCAGAATTATGTTTCTGACTCTGCTTTTGATGCAGTTCGCATGATGGCGAGGGCCTCCACTTCTTCTGTGGTGGCTAGACGCGCCCTTTGGCTAAAAATCTGGTCTGCTGACACCGCTTCCAAGAAAGTTTTGCTTTCTTTGCCCTTCCAAGGGACTTCCCTGTTTGGATCTGAGCTAAAGGAATTGATTAGCGAGGCTACTGGAGGTAAAAGTACTCTTCTACCCTCAGTCTTTAAGAAGAAGTTCCCAGCTAAGCGCTATCGGTCCTTTCGTTCCTTCCAAACTGAGACATGTCCCAGGCGGTTCCGCCTGCTCCGCGTGCCTCCTCCAAGCCCAAACAGTCCTGGAAGCCCAAAGTTGCCCCTAAGGCCAAGGCTTCCAAGACTGCTTCGGCATGACCCGCCGAACCTGGATCCGCATCCGGCTGTAGGTGGGCGGCTTCACCTCTTTCGCCGGGTTTGGTAGGATTCAGTGGCGGACCCTTGGGTTCTTCAGGTGGTGTTAGAGGGATACAGGATCCCTTTCTTTTCCCTTCCTCCTTTTCGCTTCCATTTTACTCGTCCTTCTCAGGACCCCACAAAAAGGCGTCTATTCGATGACGCTATTCAGCATCTTTTGGACAAAGAAGTCCTGGAACCAGTTTCTCAAGAGGACACAGGTTCAGGATTTTATTCCAACCTGTTCGTTGTGGCCAAAAAGGGCGGTGGAGCTCTTCCTATTTTGGACCTCAAAGATCTCAACTCTTTTGTTGTGAGTACCCACTATTGACAGGAATCTCTGCGCACTGTGATAGCTGCTATGTCTCCGGGGGAATTCCTTGCCTCCCTGGATCTTCAGGATGCATATCTGCACATCCCTATCCATCTAGAGAGCAGGCGGTATCTCAGGTTTGCCTGCCACAGAGGTCATTTTCAGTTTTCGTCTCTTCCCTTTGGACTGACGACAGCTCCACAGGTTTTTCAGCGGGTGGAGGTTCTCCAACGACCCCCCTTTGAGTCCTTGGCTACTATTCCTTTGCGCCTTTTGACCTGGAAGATGGCCTTCCTTTTGGCTATTGTATCAGTTCGCCGGGTGGCAGAATTACAAGCCTTGTCTTGTAAACCACCTTATCTGGTGTTCCATAAGGATAAGGCTGTGCTTCGCACTTCCAAGGAATTTTTGCCTAAGGTTGTCTCCAAATTTCACATCAATCAGGAGATTGTGGTGCCCTCTTTCTGTCCTAACCCTTCCTCTGACAAGGAGAGGGATCTTCATTTGTTGGATGTCGTGCGTTGTCTCAAATTTTATGTTCATTGCACTGAGTCTATCAGGAAGTCTGACGCTCTGTTTGTCATTCCTGAGGGGCCTAAGGCAGGGAGACCGGCATCCAAGGTGACCATTGCATCTTGGATAAAATCTACTATTCGTAAGGCTTACGAATTGCGGAATAAGCATGAGTCCTTTCAGGTCACTGCTCATTCTACCAGATCAATTGGGGCCTCTTGGGCCTATAAAAATCAAGTGTCTGCTGATCAGCTGTGCCGGGCGTCCACTTTTTCGAAGCACTACCATGTGGATGTGCTGGCCTCGGCTGATGCCAGCTTTGGGAGAAAGGTCCTGGAGGCAGTTTTGCCTGTTTAGGATCTTCTTCTTCTGAGGTTCTCAGTGCTTCCTTACTGTTGAGCCCTGTTGGCTCTGGTTCAGTGTGCTGTGTTTTGTTTGGGGTCTGTTCTTACTCCTAGTTGGTGTCCGTTGACTCTTCTGATTGTTGGGATCTCTGACCGGTTGGTTCATAGAGGTTCTGGTGAGTCTGGGGGCCTTGCGCCTGGTCCTTGCCTTCTTCCCGCCTCTGGGAAACTCAATGTTTGGACATCCCAGTGTACCAGTAACCTGTATTGGACGACAGTGAAAATAGGATTTTAGTCTTACCTGTTAAATCCTTTTCACTTAGTCCATACAGGTTACTGGCTCTCCTGTGGCATTCTGTGGGAGTCCTTTGGGGCATGCTCACAGGGGTCTTCTTCTTCTCCTCTATCTCTAGTCAGTGTTAGTGTCTCAAATCATTCTGGCTTGTGCTGACTGAGGTGCAGCCTAAGAGGGAGGGGAGGCTCCACCCCCTGCATACATTTAGAGAATGTTCCTGCATACTTAAAGGGGCGGATCGCCTCCCAGTGTACCAGTAACCTGTATGGACTAAGTGAAAAGGATTTAACAGGTAAGACTAAAATCCTATTTTCTTTCAAGACCTATCATAGGCTCTGGTCTCTTTTCTACTAGTGGTGCTCTGACCGTGGTAAGTGCCTGATACCTTTCAGGCTTCCAGTTGATTTGTCTTTTCTTCAGAATGTTCAGAAAGGACGTAGTCTTGGCTTTGGTAAGGAGCATTTCTCTGTCTTTTCTAGTGGTGCTTTGCTTTGCTCCCTGATGTGAAGACCTTTGTTCAAGGGGTGGTTCATGCTATCCCTGTCTTTTTGGATCTCAGTTCTGGCACAAAGAGTGCTCCAGAAGCCTCCTTTTGAGCCTGTTTCTGCTGTTTCCCTGTGTCTACTGATGCTCAAGACGGCCATTCTTTTAGCTATTGTGTTCATTCTGCAGGTAGCCAAACTTTCTCTTGTAAATCTTTCTTTCTCTATCGTCCAATACAGGTTACTGGTAACTTTGGGTAGGTGATCAGCCCCTTTAATAGGCAGGAACAATTCTGAGAAGTGACTGCTGTGTGGAGCCTAATTCCTCTCCTTAGCTTGCAGCTAGCCAATCCCCAACCAGTAAGATTTGTTCCTTGGTCAAGACACAAGCAAGAGAACAGTTCTGCTATAGTTTTAGCTTTTTTTTCTGTTAGATATGGAATACCACCATTAGGCGGATTGCCATCACTGACCATTCCAATCACCCAAATGTGGATAGCTCAGTTTACCAGGTGCTTTTGTGGACCTAAGCCCTGGGGGGAAAATCTTGGCTGCAAGTTCTTTCCCCAGGAGTTGCCCACTGAGGCTGCTTTTTGATATATGGTAATCTGAAGACAGAAGACCTGCTGAAAAAGATGAGCACCCTTTGAGTGCTGAGGTCCACATGTCCCATGCTTCCCCTCCGCACAGGGGTCTCATTTGGAGTTCCTATTAAATACTCGTGCACTCAATGGGTTTATTCTGTATGTCTGTGAGGTGTTTGGAGGAAGTTTCTGTGGTAACTTAACCCTTTTGTTGCTGGTTAGCATATTTTGAGGGGGCTTTGGACACTTTCCCTACTGGGACCAGTGTTTATTGGGTCTACTTTTTAATTCTAGTGAGAGCTTTTGAGTGGTTTTACATTTTGTTATTCACCTTGTTAACTTTGTGTAAAGGCACGCGTTTACCGCATAGACGACATTGCTACATTCACTTCTATGGAAGTTTAGTTTGGGACATATCTCTGCAACGGCTCCACGTAGCGAGGTCAGAGATGGCTCATTTTGTGGGTTTGTCCTTGCTCTGTCATCCGGTCAATGTTCTGGGGGTGTTGGGGACTTTAGGGGGCTTTGGGCACTGTTGGGGTACTCTGTAAGCGAAACTACGTTTTCCATGAGTGCCCGAGCCGCGCGCATGTTTCCGTTTGGCTCCCCTTGTGGCAGCCATTTTGTGTATTTGCAGATCGAGTATCCTACACAGGGCTTGGACTCTCCTCCTCTCCTCCGCAGTTTAACCCTTCACCTACCAGATAAGTCTTAGAGTTTCATCATACACACTATTTTGTGGGTGTTTTGATACTTTAACTGCTTGACTCTTTGAGAATGTCTAGAGAATTCTCAGGTCACTTATGCCCAGCATGTTCTGATGTCCCTGACACCATTCCAGGGCCCTCCAGCCATGCTATAGAGCCAACATGGGTGCAAGAGTTTTGGCTGTGACTAGGGACCTTAGGTCCACATTACAACTCTTTCCTTTGCAATTACAGGGGGCCTTTCAGGCTTGGCAGGCCCCTTCCTCAGTCAGGCCTTCCCTGCCTAAACCTCTGGGAGTACCTGACATGTCAGATTCCTCTGAGGAGGAAATACTGTTTGATTCAGATGTTGAGGAATGTTCTGTATTAGAATCATCTCAGTTTCTTGGGGATCCCTTTGAAGCTGAACCTGAACCCTCCGCTGAAGGCTTAATCAGTGCTGTCTTAACTACTCTTAACATTCCCCTAGTTCAAGAGGTCCCTTTTGATCCCTCTGATGTATTCCAGGAGCCCGCTAAGCCCCATAGATACTTTCCACCTAACCCCACTCTTGACTGCCTTGTGTCTGAAGAGTGGTAATCTCCTGACAAGAAAGCATCTGTCTCCAGGAAATTTGCTAAGCTTTATCCCTTTTCAGAGGACGCGCTTGCTCAGTGGGTTCAGCCACCTAAGGTGGATGCCCCTATTTCCAGGCTATCCAAATCTACTGCGTTACCAGTTTCTGATGCCTTTGCTCAGAAGGACTGGACTGATATGAAGCTTAAGGTTTCCCTCAGGTCTATTTTTGCCACTGCTGGTTCTGGTATGCGTCCAGCATTTACTGCCATGTGGGTGAACCGGGCCATTTTGGTCTGGACTGAGCAGCTCACCAAGGCTGTCCGTTAGGATGCTCCTGTTTCAGATAAGTTGCTCTTCCTTGCCAACATATCAGAGGCACAACACTACGTTTCTGCTGCCTTATTTGATGCCATCCGCATGATGGCTATTGTTTCCACAATGTCTGTGGTGGTCATGCGAGCTCTTTGGCTCAAGATTTGGTCTGCTGATACGGCTTCTAAGAAAGTCTTTCTTTCCCTGCCTTTTCAGGGTACCTCTTTGTTTGGGCCAGATCTTAAGGATCTGATCAGTGAAGCCACTGGGGGTAAGAGTACTCTTCTACCCTTGGTCCCTAAGAAGAAGTTGCTGCTTAAGCGTAACTGGCTTTTTCGTTCCTTCCAGAATGAGACATATCTGGCGAACCAAACGGTTCCCTCTGCTCCACGTACCTCCTCCAAGCCCAAACAGCAGTGGAAGCCCAATGTCTCCTCCAAGCCCAAGACTTCTTCGGCATGACTCGCCGGAACCGGGTCCGCATTCAGCTGTGGGTGGTCGTCTGTGACACTATCACAACGTTTGGGAGGAGTCTGTGGCGGACCCATGGGTTTTACAGGTGGTGAAGGAAGGGTGCAAGATCCCTTTCATCTCTTTTTCGCTTTCGTTTTTCTCATACTCCTCAGGGTACAGAAAAATGCTGTCTGTTCAACAGTGCTGTTCAGGCTCTTCTGAACAAGGATGTTCTGGAGCCAGTGCCCTTTCAGGACAGGAGTTCGGGGTTCTACTCAAACCTCTTTGTGGTCACCAAAAAGGACGGCAGATGTCACCCTATTTTAGACTTCATGGACCTCAATTCCTTTGTGTCCCGGACTCATTATCGCCAGGAGTCTTTGCGCACAGTGATTGCTGCCCTGTCCCCGGGAGAATTCCTCCCTTCTCTGGATCTGCAGGATGCGTATTTACACATTTCCATTCATCCAGAGAGCAGACAGTTCCTCTGGTTTGCCTGCGACAGGGGACTTTTCAGTTCTCAGCCCTTCCGTTTGGGCTGACGACAGCTTCTCAAGTTTTCAGCTGTCCTCCACCAGAACCGCATCAGGGTAACTCCATACATGGGCGACTTGATTCTGAAGGCCTCCTCTGTGGATCTCCTTCTTCAGCAGGTTCAGGACTCTATTCAGGCTCTCACCTGTCACGGGTGGATTATCAACTTGGACAAGTAAGATCTTGTACCATCCCAATGTCTGGTCTTCCTGGGTCTTCCCTTCGACACTCAGAAGAACATGGTGTTCCTCACAGATGAGGTGGCTCCCCAGATCACTCACAGGGTTTCCGTGATTCTGTCCCAGGATTCTGTTCCACTCCAGAAGCTGTCATCTCTAGTGGGGAAATTCGTTTCCACCATAGAAGCGGTTCCATTTGCCATGGTGCAGGATCTTCAGAAGTCATTTGTCTCCCTTCCTGTTCATGTGGAGCCGAGCTTGTCATGGTGTCTCGACCTCTCCAACCTGCTGAAGGGCAAGTCCTTTCTGGTGACCTTTTGGACCAAAGTGACGACGGATGCAGCCTCTCCGGCTGGGGTGCAGTCCTGGAGCGCCTGAGCGCTCAGGGTCGGTGGTTTCCGGAGGAATCTCTTCTTCCGAGCAACATTCTGGAGCTCCGGGCAATATTTCATGCCTTGAGACATTGGACTTCTCAGCTAGAAGACTGTCCAGTAAGAGTGGAGTCCGACAATGCCACGGCCGTGGCGTACATCAACAAACAAGGCAGAACAAGAAGTCTCGCTGCTTGGTTAGAAGTCAAGGCTATTTTGTCCTGGTCAGAAGATCATGTGCCAGCTATATCCGCAGTGCACATTCCAGGCATAGGAAACGTCATGGCGGACTTCCTCAGTCGACACACAGTGGACAGCGGAGAGTGGGAGTTGCATCCGCAGGTGTTTCAACTCATTGTTCACCGATGGTGTCCCCCTTACATCGACCTGATGGTGACGAGACACAACAGGAAGGTTCCATTGTTTTGTTCTTCTCTGGCTCTAGCGGTGGATGCAGTGTCCATTCCTTGGACCTTTCCTCTGGCTTACATCTTTCCTCCCCTTCCCATGTTGCACAGGGTGTTGCGGAACCTACAACTAGAGCATTGCCCAGTCATTCTGATTGCTCCACACTGGCCTCGCCATTCGCCATTCTTGGTTTCCGGAGCTTGTGGACCTGTCAGTAGCGGAGCCCTTTCGGCTCCACGACCGTCTGGATCTTCTTCTACAGGGTTACCTGTGGAAGGAGGATGTGCATCGGCTAACTTTGACGGCTTGGAAATTGAATCCTCAATATTGAAGAAGAAGGGTTTCTCTTCTGGTGTGGTGGCCACTATGCTTAGTGCCTGCAAGCCTGTTTCTTCCAAGATCTACCATCGTGTCTGGTCAACTTTTCTGTCCTGATGCGCTGACAAGGACCTGTCGCAGGACTTTGATCTAACTACAGTCCTGGCCTTTTTGCAGGACGATGTGGATAAGGGCCTCAGTTTGAGTTCCTTTAAGGTTCAGCCTTCTGCTGTCAGTGGGATCTTAACTTGGTTTTGGGCATCCTTCAGCACCCTCCCTTTGAGTCTTTGGCTACTATTCCTCTGCCTCTGTTGACATGGAAAATGGCTTTTCTCCTGGTGATTGTATCTGTTCGCCGCGTTGCAGAGTTACATGCTCTATCCTGTAAACCACCTTATTTGGTGTTTCACAAGCACAAGGCGGTGCTTCGCACTTCTAAGGAGTTCTGCCATAGGTGGTCTTTGAATTCCACATCAATCAGGAGATTGTGGTGCCCTCTTTCTGCCCTAACCCCACCTCTGACAAGGAGAGGGATCTCCAATTGTTAGACGTGGTGCATTGTCTCAAGTTTTATGTGCATCACACTGAGTCTATCAGGCATTCTGACACTCTGTTCGTCATTCCTGAGGGTCCTAGGGCAGGAAGACCTGCATCCAAGGTGACTATCCCCTCTTGGATCAAGTCCACTATTCGCAAGGCTTATGAGTTGATTAAGAAGCCTGTCCCTTTCAGGGTCACTGCTCACTCTACTCGTTCAGTGTGCTGTGTAACGTTCCTGGGGTGCCATTACCCCTGTTTGGTGTCCGTTGACACTTCAGTAGTTGTTGGGCTATCTCTGATCTGATGGTTCATATATGTTCTGGTGACTTTGGGGCCCTCGCTCCTGGTCCTTGCCTTCTTACCACCTCTGGGAAACTTAATGGATGGACATCCCAGAGTTACCAGTAACCTGTATTGGACGACTGAGAAAAGAGGATTTTAGTCTTACGTGTTAAATCCTTTTCTCTTAGTCCATACAGGTTACTTGTCTCTCACCCTGTCAAGAGACCATGCTTGGCTCTCCTGTGGCAGACCGTGGGGGTCCTTCAGGGTCATGCTCACAGGAGTCTTCTTCCCTTCTATTATCTAGTCATCTTATTTTCTCAAATCTTTCTGGAGCTGATTGGCTAGCTGCAGCCAAGGAGGGAAGGGAGGCTCCACCCCCGGCATACACTTTGAGAATTTGTTCCTGCCTGCTAAGGGGCAGATCGCCTCCCAGAGTTACCAGTAACCTGTGTGGACTAAGAGAAAATGATTTAACAGAAAAGGCTAAAATCCTCTTATCTCTCCCTCTTCAGGTGGAGCAGAGCCTCTCGTGGTGGCTCAACCTGAACAATCTCCTGAAAGGCAGACCCTTCCTGGTGCCCTCCTGGACCACAGTGATTACGGATGCCAACCTCTCCGTATGGGGAGCGGTGCTGGGGCACTTGAGTGTTCAGGGCCTATGGTCTCAGGAGGAATCTTTCCTTCCCATCAATGTCTTAGAGCTTCAGGCGATATTTCATGCCCTACATCACTGGTCACAGCAACTGAAGGATTACCTGATCAGGGTGCAGTCGGACAATGCCACAGCGGTAACCTGCATCAACAAGCAAGGAGGCATAAGAAGTCTTGCAGCTTGGCTAGAGGTCAAGGCTATTTTATCATGGGCAGAGGAACATTTGCCTGCCATTTCCACAGTTCATATTCCTGGCCTAGACAACGTTCTGGCAGACTTTCTCAGTTGACACACGGTGGACAGTGGAGAGTGGGAGCTGCATCCAGAGGTCTTCAACCTCCTCCTCTAGCAGTGGGGTCTTCCTTGCATTGACCTGATGGCAACCAGGCACAACAGGAAGGTTCCAACATTCTGCTCTCGCTGGCTCTGGCAGTGGATGGCTTGTCGATCCAGTGGACGATTCCTCTGGCATACATCTTTCCTCCTGTTCCCCTGTTGAACAGAGTACCTCTGAAGCTGAGACTGGGGCGCTGCCCAGTCATTCTGATTGCTTTGTACTGGCCCTGACAGGCTTGGTTTCTGGAGCTTCTGAACCTCTCAGTGGCGGAACCTCTTTGACTCCCCCCCCACCGTTCATTGTCTGGCTTTAACGGCATGGAGATTGAATAATCAATTTTGAAGAAAGGATTTTCTTCTGGCGTGGTGGCTACTATGCTTAGTGACCATAAGCCTGTTTCCTCTAAGGCCTACCCTCAAGTTTGGTCTACTTTTCTGTCTTTGTGTGCTGACAAAGACCTGTCTCAGGATTTTGACCTTCCTACAGTTCTTTCCTTCCTCCAGGATGGTGTAGATAAGGGTCTCAGTCCGAGTTCTCTTAAGGTTCAGACTTCTGCGCTCTCTGTCTTCTTTCAGAGGTGTCTTGCTATCTTTCCTGATGTCAAGGTTTTCTTCCAGGGTGTTGCTCATACCTGTCCGGTGTTTAAGTCCCCTTCTTCTCAGTGGGATCTTAACCTGATCTTGGGAGTACTTCAGCGTCCTCCTTTTGAGTGTTTGGCTACCATTCCTCTACATATGCTGATGTGGAAGATGGTCTTTCTCCTGACAATTGTTTCTGTTCACCGAGTTGCGGAGCTGCATGCCCTGTCTTGTAGACCACCCTTCTTGGTGTTTCACAAGGACAAGGCGGTGCTTCGCACCTCACAAGAGTTTCTCCCGAAATTGCTGTCTGAGTTCCACATTAATCAGGAGATTGTGGTCCCTTCCTTCTGTCCTAACCCTACTTCTGACAAAGAGAGAGATCTTCATCTGTTGGATGTGCATTGTCTCATGTTCTGTGTGCATCGCACTGATTCCTTGAGGCAGTCTGACACCTTTTTTGTCATTCCTGAGGGTCCTAGGGCAGGGAAGCCTGCTTCCAAGGTTACCATCGCTTCTTGGATCAAGTCCACGATTTGTAAGGCTTGTGAACTTCGGAAGAAGCCTGTTCCCTTCAGGATCACGGCTCATTCTACGAGGTCTCTTGGGGCTTCTTGGGCCTACGAAAACCAGGCCTCAGCTAATCAGTTGTGCAAGGCAACCACTTGGTCGTCTGTGCACACTTTTTCTAAACACTATTGCGTGGATGTGCTGGCATCGGCTGATGCCAGTTTTGGGCAGAAGATCCTGGAGATACCTGTGCCTGTCTAGGATCTCTTTAGTCTCTCAGTACTCTTTCACTTTTGAGCCCTATTGGCTCTAGTTCAGTGTAACAGTTCATGGGGTTTGTTTTAGCCCTGTTCAGTGTCCGTTGACACTTTGTGGATAGTGTTGAGCTATTTATGATCTGTAGGCTCATAGGTGCTCTGGTGACTTTGGGGGCCTTGCTCCTGGTCCTTGCCTTTCTTCCCGCCCTGGGGAACTTCATTATTGGACAACCCAAAGTTACCAGTAACCTGTATTGGATGACAGAGAAAATAGGATTTTAGTCTCCTCTGTTAAATCATTTTCTCTTAGTCCATACAGGTTACTGGTCTCCCACCCTGTCAAGCGACCATGCTTGGCTCTCCTGCGGCAGAACATGGGGGTCCTTTCGGGTTCATGCTCACAAGAGTCTTCCTTTACACCATTTTTTTATTTGATTAAAATATAATAAAAGGGAAAAAAGCAAAACAGTTTGCATTAATTTTCCTATCAAGATTTGTACACTATTAGTTCCTTAGGAAACAATATCCCCAAATATATTCATTTGCTTTTCCTGAATATGGGAGTACCCCATATGCCTAGTAGTTCCATCCCTTTTTCACATTTACAGGGTGAATATTACAAGATAAACATAACTTTTTCCAGTCTGTAATTTTTGGCGTGTGAGGATCATAGCTTATTTGACTGTGTCAGAACCCAAAAATGCCCCTCAAAAATATATGTTTCTGTAAAGCAGACAACATAGGATAATTCATCAGTAGAATTCTGGAATTTTTAATGCAGCTATATTTCCAGAAGTCTGTACCACAAATGTGGTAATATTTTATTTTGTTTTTGGTTTTTTTGGGGGTTTTTTTTGTTTGTTTTTTTGCAGTTTTATCATCTTACCTTGCAGTGTTGCTGTGTATTTCAAGCACAGGATACTTGCAGATCTAAATAAAAATACATGGAGTACGGCAGTACCCCATATGGATATGTTTGTTAGGGTTTGGGGTAGCTGCGGGGGCCCAAACTGGAATATGCGCGTTTCCAGATTCACACATGGATTTTCACAGCTAGCTTAACTGGTGCATTGTCTCATCTAGGGTTGTGTGCCAGTGCTCCACTTTAAAATTTCCCCCAAAAAGTATTTTAAAAAGTAGACAAACCAGGCTTTCATTTCAGGTGTGTTTTCACATTTGTAATGCAGCCATTTTAGTAACAATCCCTCTCATAGCCTGCTGTAAAAAAGTCAACATTTTTCTTACTTAGTTTTCAGAGTTGCTATGGATTTCATGCACCGGATAGTTGCTTGATTAATGCATTGATTAATGTTCAGCTACTTCTGAGTACAATAATACCCCATATGGATAGATTTGTCAGGGCTGGGGCCAATTTTCTCTGCTTGATTTACTTATGCTATGACTCATTTGGGGCTGCTTAGCAGTGCTCCACTTTAAAATGTTCCTCCAAAAGTGTAAATTATTTTAAAGGTAGACAACCTAGGGTTTCATTCTTGGGGTAGATTCACGTTTTTCTCAGGGCTACCTTAGCACCAATCCCTCTCACATACTGCAGTATGAAAATAGTGTTTTTCACACACATTCAAGTGACTGTATATTTCAAGCATAGGATAATTGCAGATATAAAAAAATGCATTGATTAGTGTTCAGCTACATCTTCTGAGTGCAGCATTTGTCAGGGTTTGGGGGGCTACTGGACCCACTCGGAAACACGTGCATTTGCATTTTCAGATATGCCATTTCTACAGCTTGCTTAACTGGTAACTTATCTCATTTGGGGCTGTTTGACAATGATGCAATTAAAATTGTTTTAGAAAAGTTCACAACCCTGGGTTTCATTCTAGGGTCATTTTGACAATTTATTCTCAGCCACTTTTTCACCAGTTCCTCCAAAAACCTGCAGTAAGAAACAAAACAATGTTGCTGTGGATTTCAAGCCTAGGATATTTGACGATTTTTAAAAATGCCACTTTAAAACCAATCCCTCCAAAATCCAGCAGTAAGAAAAGAAATGAAAAAACACAAAATGTTTTTCACACCTATATTTCCATGTTGCTGTGTATTTCAAGCACAGGATGTTAAGAGACTTTTAAAAATGCTTTGAGTACTGTTCACATCTTGTGAATACAGCAAGGATAGTGTCATAAATCAGGTCTCTATGGAATTACTTTGGGTGCCCCTTGAAACAAGAAAATGGAAATAAAATTGAGTTTTAATTTGAAAATGAAATAGGAATTGTAAAATGCAGTCTGCATAGTGTAAAGAGCAACCTTTTTGTACCAGACCTTACATTTCCTCATAGTAAGGCAAGCCTGCATCAGTTGAACACACAGATCCACTCCCCCCATGTGTTTATTGTAGTCTCTGACGCACACTGGCTTTCTTAGGACTTCATTTTTTCCTTGGACTGGCACGGTTTTCTCATCATGCATGGTGGTCAGCAAATATATGTCCTTTTTGTCCTGTTGGCACAAAGCTGAGGACATCCCCTTTTTGGCACTTACAATTTCTTTGGTCATATCTCTGCAATTACATCTCACAGTTCCACAGGCCACTGTGTCAGAACAAAATAGTAACTTAAATTTAAAGATAGCTAGTATAATAATTGTCAATATATAAATGCTACCCTTTATTTAATAAGGGGTAAATGCGATGCCATCCAGTTTTTCCATTGGTTCCCAGATAGTCTGGTATTAAATTGGCTGTCATTGCCCTCATACAGTCTGAAAGCCTGAGTACCCCATGGAATTTTCACACAGTTTATAAAGTTTTACTCCGAAATTGGAGCGCTCAGAGGAAATATACAGTTTAAATCCCAATCTTCCATTTTATTTAATTAGGGATTTGTCTATACATATGTGTTTCTGGGCTCTATATACTCCTGAATATTTTTTCTGTAAATTATTAGGGGGCGAATTTTATACCACCTGTCATACTGGGGGTGTTCTTTTGGGAGCTACAGGATATTGTCACTAAAATGCACGATGCACAGAAGCATTTCATATCTGGTCCTGGTCATTGTTTTTGTGAAAATTGAGTATCACAGATGGGATTTTTGCTCCAGTATGATCAAATACTTTTTTTTTCCTCTTTTTTTTTAAATCATCATCCCCATAGTCATTGTCAGGGCCCAGAATTGTTTGAATTCAATTAGATGTGTGGGTAGCCATATTTCCTGCTTTGCAGCTGATAATGATGGATTGGATGCAATGTATTGGGCTGAATGCACATTTGTTTGGGATACAATCTCCCTGAAATATTTCTTCCCCAAAAAATAAATAAAAAACTGCCTATGGGTAAATCTTGCCATATCCACTTGAATTCCTGTGTTTCCTATAAATTCTCAAATTTCTGGGCATACTTCAACTGGTGGTACCTATTCCCTAGGGCAGCGGTTCTCAACCTTTCTAGTGCCGCGACCCTTTGATAAAATTTCCCAAGTTTTGGTGACCCCTAACAGTAAAATTATTTTTGTTGCTCCTTCATCGCTGTAATTTTGCTACTTTTATGAATCGAAATATAAATATCCGATGGTTTTAGGCGAACCCTGGCAAATGGTCATTCGACCCCCTAAGGGGCCCCGACCCACAGGTTGAGAACCACTGCCCTAGGGTCATGATGAGTGGTTGTACTTTGGGCAGGTCTTAAGGCAGCTCTTAGGGCAGTACGTCTCTTCTTAACAGAAGGCCCAGTGTCATCACTAGGACTAGCACTCTCTGTAAACTGCATCATGTAAAAATCTGCGGCAGTATTGGACGCCAAAAAGGCATATACCGCTTCTTCAGTATGCCTTTGCTGCAGTTTTACCTATTTAGATGCCTACTCTAAAGTAAAGGAATGTCTAATTTCTATTAAATAACTACCCTCCCACACTTACTAACCTACTTAACTTACCTACCTATGTAAATGTTTTTTTAATTATATACATTTTTTTACAAAACAACCTAAAGCCTAATTCCTCACTAAGTAAATACCCTCTAAAGGTATATAACTAAACCAAACCAAGTTAAATTGCAACAAAACAAAAAAATTAACCCCAAGCAGTCACTATTCCTATGTAAATACTATATATATTTTTTCTGTGCCTAACTCTGTCCCTTACTCTAACCCAAGTAAACACTAATCCTACCTAAATTAACAGGAACTACCCACCCAAATTATATAATTAAATGCATGTTAAATAAATACATTTTATTAAAAACATTTGGAAAAAAAAAAAAAAAACAGGACCTGAAAAAATTACAGAGAAAAAAAAAAACCCAAATGGTCACTAGTAAGAAATTGTTTTTTTTTTGTTTAAATAAATAATCATAAGGCATTGTGTGTTACGCATACCTTGAGCAGATTCAAATCCCTGAACTAATCCTTTCTGAATTTACTAGGTTGGATTCAGCTTCTATACCGAGCCATGCAACCTTTTTCTCTATAGCTGTTGGCGACTAACTCCCATCATCCTATATAATAATTCTCTAGGATGTTTGTCATGATGCAGTTATGTGCAGTAGAAACTGCCTGAATGCGGGCTGTCACTAAAGCACATGATTGCATCACGTGAGTGAGGCGACGCAAGACTGCATCGTGTGGAGCAGTAAGGTAGCAGCCTCTTATTACCCGGACCTTGGCCCGTGTACACGGGCTTTTACACTAGTCCCCAATAAACCATTGGTTGGTTGGAGATGTTGGAAGTTTTATTCTCAAACAGCCAGGAAGCCAAAGGTTGTCTACCCTTTTCCGATACTTGTAAATACTTTACTGAGATGATCTGAAGATTTGTGCCATTTTCATTTCTATGCAGCTAAGTTTGTATGCTAATCTAACAAAACATGAGTGGAATACATGGTTCTTAATGAAGCACATTACTTCCAGAGTGTTAGTTCACTACATTTTCTCTGCTTCTGTGCAGAGTAAAGAAGGTAAAATAGGTCAACTCGAATAAAACGGTATCAAGCATGTATAGCAAGAATATTAATAAAAGTAAAAACAAAAACCTTTTGTTTTAAGACAATAAAAAAGGGTTTCCGGAATTAGAGCATACATCAGTCAGTGAATCTCTTTGCACAAGCTCTAAACATGATGTTCTAGAATGCTCTCTCCCCCCTCCCCCCCCCCCCGGGCTCTTAGTTTGATTCATTAGACCAAAACCACGTGTCTTGCTACTTTTAGAAATACAGTGCAATCTCACAGATGTTAATTTTTCATAATAATAATAATAATAACCCTTTATTTATTTATATAGCGCACACAGATTCCGCAGCGCTTTACACTCATATTGGTCCCTGTCCCCATTGGGGCTCACAATCTAAATTCACCTATCAGTATGTTTTTGGAGTGTGGGAGGAAACCGGAGTACCCGGAGGAAACCCACGCAAACACAGTGAGAACATACAAACTCATTGCAGATGTTGTCCTTGGTGGGATTTGAACCTAGGACCCCAGCGCTGCAAGGCAACAGTGCTAACCACTGAGCCACTGTGCTGCCCTTTTAATAAGACTTTTGTTTCAACAAAATTTGTTGTTCCTTATTTCGTCTGACCTTTTTTGCCCATTTTATCTTAACATGTTAATACTTCTGTATCCTTTTGTATAGCTTGCTCAGAAAAGAAACACAATTAATCCAAAACATTGGGGCTCTGAACTTGTAACATTCCAATTTTTTTAGCTGTTGTGTTAGAGGACTACAAATTAAGACAGCCAATAACTTTTTATTTCAAGCATTTAAGGAACAATGACCCATATTTATAAAAGCAAACTGGCATTATTCTGGATCAAACCAGCTGCACCATAGGGGAACATATAAATATTAATAAATTCCCTCACTCTAATAGAGTTTTTAACCCCCTTGAATGGCAGATAGGATTCCAGTGCATTGATTTTCAATACATTGGAGACCTCTCTTGCATTTTAGTGGTTAAAAGCCCAATTTAATTTACCAGGATTTTTGATTTGCACCCTACATCAGTTTGCTTGTATAAATACGGGCCAAATATATCCCCTATGCGTCTGTGTGTTTACCCCACAATTACACTTTTCATTGGAGATCCCTATCTCACACTCAAAAGTACACATGAGGCAGTCATATTGAATGGGGCATAGACAGTGATTGATTTCTGCTGCACCAGGTGGATTCTGGCTGTCAAAACAGACCGTGTTCTAATAACCTTTATTTATACAATTAAGCAATGCCCCTCAGGGACCCCTGCACTACGGCAATTGACCGTGACAGCTGAGGAACACCTGCACCATTTTTTATTTGGAGGGACAGCAGAACAACATTTCCCTGTAGGCCTGGTTTCCCAGACTTTAGATGGTTGGAAAGGGGTGTTCTAATCTTATGCTGCTTCCTCTCTTCCGACAATGTGAGTCACATGGGTTTGTTTTCTGCCTGCTGGCAATTTTCTTTAACCCCTAAAGGCAGATATGGGTTATTTTTTTTTCCTGTATTCTTTCTATGCGGGTTTCCTGGCTATCTGTGCACTTGGAAGATATGAGAAACACCCTGGCAGTCTAAGATTTGTTCATGTTACATTTAAGGGAGTTTGCTACTGTTTTATGTTTATCTTGTCCTGTGGCCCTTACACAGTTAGTCCAGGGCCCTCTCCTCTTCCTCTATTAAGGATATTCTGTCCCCCTGGGTCTTGCTAGTACATCCTGCCCACCACACACTCGCTCTCGCTTTCTCTCTTGCTCTCTCTCTTTCGAGTCAGGGGATCATTCTGCTGAGGAGGGGAAACAGATGATGATTTTGGATTTCTCCTCACCTGCTGAGGATCTTAGCATAGCAGTGTTTGGACATCCTTAGAGACCTCTGGCTCAAATTATTTTTCCCAGTATACTTTTGACTGCCGCGAGTGACCAGAAGGATGTGACATCACTTATTTGGATGCCAGTTATTACCAGAAGATTTTCACTCCTGCTTAGCATACTCTGTAGCAGACCAGTGGGTTTACATGGTGATCATAGAAGCATATTGTGTAGATTTCAAATCCTTCCTTCCTTGTTTTTTGCCTTCATGTCTGGTGTTCCTCACGATCTTGTTTTTAGATGCGGTTTCATTCCCTGTGGAGGGCCTTGATTCCTGCCTTGAGGAGGTTTGTGGTATTCTGTTCCTACCTTTTCATATAATTCCCATAATAGACTGCGAATGTTGTCCTTTCCAGGTGTTGAAGTGTCTCAGCTGTTTTGTTCTTTCACCCTGTTTTAGAAGGTCTTTGCTCTGTCATCACTGCTGGTTAGTCCAAGGAGGTTTTTTACCTCCCTGAAGATAAAGGGTGCATATATGACTTTCAGACCATCTTTTGCAGTTCATTGTCCGTCCTTTTTGGATGTTGTTTTTCCCTGAGGTTTTATTAAAGAGTACTTAGGATCCTTTGTGCCTTGGCTGCCTCTGTTTGTTCTACTGACTTATCTTACCATTTACCTGGCTGACCTATTTTTAAAGGTTCCTTCAGAAGTGGCTTTGTTTCTTCAGATTCAGACTTGTGTCCAATCTGGAAAAACACTGTAGGTTACCCAGGCCCTTCTCTTTCTCTGCATGAGATTCAGTGCTTTTCAAAGATGGGTCTTACTGCTGGAGGAAATTATTCTATCTTTGTACAGGAAAGGGTACATTATGTTTTTAGGTTTTCTAGCCTATGTCTTTTCTGTAGTCCCTGTTTCCCAGTTCCATACTCAGAAACTGCAGGCAGAAGTATGATCTTTCCCCTGCCATGTCTTTCACCAAACTGACAAAGTCGGATCTTTGGTAGTGACAGTCATTTGTCACTCTCAATTAGGTGATAGTCACGACAGGTGCCAGTCTGATAGGCTTGCATGCCACTTTCAGATGACTCGAGAAATTATGCCTATCACCGTGTGCCTGGTAGTTTGTCTCCCTCGGGTATATTGAACACCCTTCAAAGATGGTGCCCTATTTCAGCCTCCAAGGAGGTACCAGGAGTGCAGCCACAGGGTTAGAATGTTGGCTGGCTCATGTTCTCATGTGCCTCTCTCTGCCGTTCACATTGCAGGGGTAGATAACATCATGGCGGACTTTGTCAACTGTCTGCGGCTAAATCCTGTGTATCTGGAACGTTACCACATGGTGTTCAATCGCACCCATAGTCAATCTATGGGGTCTTCCATGCATGATTTGAATCATTTCTTGGTCGGCTTGCAAAATATACTTGTTTTGTTCTGCACCCTGTGACTCTTCTCATTATTTTTGTGGACATGATGGTATGTGTTTCCTCTATTACCTCCGATTACCATGGTACTGAGGAAAGTCAGTACTCTGGTCTCCCAATTATGGGTCCTCCAGACCTGGTTTTTTGGTTCGTCTCACTCTATTAGTCGATGGGCATTTTTTTGGCTTCCTCTTCTTCTGGCCCTCTTTAATTAGGGTCTTCTGTATCTACCAGAAGTGGAGATGCGGTTTCAGTGGCTTGGATTGTGACACCAGCGTCGAGGGAGGTTTCTCTTCTTCTGCCTTTGACACTATGATGATGGTTTGCTAGTCCGTGTCAACCAAGGTGTACTGTAGAGTTTGGTCCTTGTTCTTCAAGTGGTGTGAAGAACAGGGGTTGCAGCCATATCCTTTTCATCTTCCGTTGTTCTTAGCCTTTCTTCCGGATGGTCCTTGTGAAAGGCTTAGTATTACCTCTGATAAGGTCCAGATTTCTACACTATTGTCTGTACAGAGGTTATTTCCTTAAAGGGATAGTAATACTTCATTTTAACTTTATTTTATTTTGTAGGCATTAAAAAAACATGAAGAATGATATAAGTCTTATCTCTGAAACCTTTATGGTTTAAGAGATATTCACAAACAAAGTGTCCCCCCCCTGTTCAGCCAGATAAGAAGGGAGATGCCCAGGTAGACTGCAGAGAGGGACAATCTTCAATTAAGATAATGGAAAAAGCTGAAAAACTTGTCAAGGGGGGAAGGGCTTTCATTGTTTTCATACAAAGAAAATTGTCCCCTTCTGTTATCTGTACTGTCATACAACCAGACTCACATCTGAGAAGAGATGGCTTACACTAGGAAAAAGGGGCGGGGAGGGGAACTTTGCTTGTGAATATCTCATAAACCATAAAGGTTTGAGAGATAAGACTTATATCATTCTTCATGTTTTTTTAATGCCTACAAAATAAAATAAAGTTAAAACGAAGTGTTACTATCCCTTTAATATCGGATGTGCATTCTCTGTGCAGGAGGTGGGTCATGCCTGCCCATTCTTTTGGGATCCCACTCCTCCATGGGATTTGACTGTGGTTTTGTGAGTGTTTCTTTTTTTTAGCCTCTGTCTTTCCTTTCACTCATTGACTTTTAAGACCTCTTTCATCCTTGCATTCATGTCTGTTTGGTGCGTGGCTGAACTACAGGCTTAATCTTGTAAGCCTCCCTTTCTGATTTCTCTTTCTTATAGGGTAGTTTTGAGAACTCCTGCAGGGTTTTCTCTTCAGTTCTCAGTGAGTTTCTCATAAACTAGGATTTTGTTCTTCTTTGTCCAGCTCCTATCAGGCAGGAGCTTCCTTGCTTGGAAGTAGTTAGGCACTTTTAATGCTGTGTTTCTTACAAAAGGCCTTTCCACAATTTGTACTTATTTCTGGTCTTTTCTAGGATCCCTTGAGAGGAACTAGTTGCTTCCTAGGTGACTGTTTTCTTGGGATAAGGTGACCATTTGCCAGACCTAGGCCTTTAGGGAACAAGTCTGTCCCATTTAAGGTTACAGATCTTTACTTTTCAGCGGTGCATGCTTTCTGGGTATGCAAGACCCAGGCCTGTTGCAGAGCTCTTGTGCAAGGCAGTTATGCGTTGATCTTCTCACGTTTGTTTAATACCGCCACGTTCCCGTTCTGTCTTCAGCTGGAGCCAGTCTTGATTAGAAAGTCCTTCAGGCTGTTGTGCCTGTGTAGTTATTCTTTTTATACTCTTTAACCAGTAGTCTCTTTACTTACTGGTTTTTTTTTTTGTTTGTTTTTTTTGGGGGGTTTTTGGACTGAAGGCCATAAAGGCTGTTGAATTTGTGTGGGTTTCTTTTCTTTATTTTCTCAAGTAACTTGTTTATTTTCCAGTTACTTGATTTGGTGTGAATGTACTGGCTGAGAGCACAGATCATAGCTGCTCCAGTTCATCTCTTTTAGAACTGATCTGTGTTTTGAAGGTTTTCTTTCTCTCTTCTTCGCTACCTTGAATCTTGGTAGATCGTGTAGGTATACTTTGAACCAAAGAGAAAAGGGGATTTTTGTGTACTTAATGATAAGTCTTCTTCTCTTAGTCCATGTGAAACTCTGGCCTTGGAGGTTATTTTGGGTTCTGTGGTTCAGGCGATCCCCTTTCATACCTCACTCTTGTTTTCAGTATTTGCTGTTTGTTAAAACTGAGCTAGACAGGTTAGAATAAAGCTGCTCAGGGAGGTAGACTCTGCTTCCAGAGAACCTTGTAACGCAAGCACCCTGCCCAACTGGCCGGAGGATACTTTACCCCTTGTTTCTGTATTCCACATGGAGAAAGAATTTAACAGTAAGTACAGAAAATTCCCCTTATACAGCAAAACTTCATATTTTGCATACAGTTTATTCATGGCTTATACATTTTTTTAGGGGATACTTCGATATTGCATTCTGTGGGAAGCAATTGTCTCTGACAAAAGCCATTCATAGGTAGCAACAGAACTCCATAAAATATACCATACTATACTCCACCCAGGTGATGGTCACTGTGATATTTCTGACGTGTACATAGCCAGTGTAATTCATGGAAGCTGTAATTTGCATTGATTGAGTACATTATTTATTTTTAGCTCAGGACCTCTCTTTTTTTATCTCTCCACAACAGGAAAGAGATCGCTATGCATACAAGATTCACCTTCCAGAAACTGTAGAACAGTTGAGGAAATTTAATGCAAGAAGGAAATTGAAGGTAAAAAAAAATTCTATGACCAACAATTGAACACTGACAAAATGAGTACATTTGTATAGCTTAAAGGAGTTAATGTTTTATAGCTTGTGATGTGTGTGGTTTGTTACGAAATCTTACAGGAAGTATGTACTGAAACAATTATAGTGAGGAAAGGGAAGCCTGTTTCAATTCCCGTTTGATTCCTTGTGACAATATAGGTCAGTGTCTGACACTAAATAAGTACTTTTCTTTGAGCACTGTTAACTTTTTTGTGTTTTTTATTTTTGATGAGTGTATACTTTACAAAAATGTATTAGCGATTAAAACCTAGACATAATAAGCAGGAAGGGTGGACCCACACTGCCATGGTCCCATTAACTTTAATACTGTCTCAGTGCCCATGTTCCCTTTAAAGTGGACCTGTCACCTTAAGATAAGTTAAGTACATTATAACAAGAATTAAAAACTGCATTTTTGTCATATTAGACGTTTTTTGATTATGGGAAAAAAACTTTCATTTGTTGTTGGAACA
Organism: Rhinophrynus dorsalis; assembly: GCA_037306005.1. Lineage (NCBI taxonomy): Eukaryota > Metazoa > Chordata > Amphibia > Anura > Rhinophrynidae > Rhinophrynus > Rhinophrynus dorsalis. The sequence continues at coordinate 165,921,923 of CM074719.1, read as the reverse complement.
GTATAGCATATTATACTAAGTAGAGTCGGTGTGGGCCACTGCTATGAATAAACCTAGACAGAGCCAACTCACTGAGAGCATTCCTAATAGCAATGTGAGCAATACATTTGGACTCTAACTTAACTAATTAGCAAACTGTATAGGGAATTAGCCACTAAAATATCAAGGTTAATTCCCCAAAATTTTATTTTACATACAATGGTTAGCAGAACACATAGAGATTAATTATCTGTAAACAAACTAAGCTTGTCTTAGTGTGGTGGGTCCTCTCAGTGTCAAGAGTGTACAACCTACTGTAGGCGACCTGTTGGTCTACAATTTCCTTCCTCGCTGTCTGACTATGATGAGACTTAAATTACAACAACCAGGTGGATTTCTTATGGGTGCTCACCCGTGATTTATACTGTTGTGCAGAACAATGCATTGAGTACCCCTCTGGCACACAAAGGGATAACATAATTACGTATTTTGTATGTATTACTCAGTGTGTATGTAAGAAACAGTAAAATAATGCAGTGATTCTCAAGTCCAGTCCTCGTATCACACAAAACAGGTCAGGTTTAATTGATATCATTATTAACCATAGTTAAATGAAGTGTAGTGTTTAAGCCATTGCTTTTTCACTTAGGATTAACAGGGATATCCCTAAAACCCCACCTGCTGGTGTGCACTGAGGACTAATGCTGAAAAACACGTACCGGTAAATAAATTGTAGCCTTAAATTAAGAAATTGTTTGAAATTGTAATTGGTTGTTTAGTTTGCACTTGCTTCCAAACAAAATGGCATTCCTTGGCCTCTCGTTATGCAAGTATGATTGCGGTCCTTCCTTCTGGCTAGTTATTCCTCAGAACTGGGCACTATGTTATGCAAGTTTATAAGGTCACTGTATGCATGCATTAGTTCTTTTGGTGTTGTGTAAGCAGCTATATATTTAAGCAAAAGTAAATAACAGGAAGAGCACAACAGATTAACCCCTTAAGGACCGGAGGTTATGGGACATTTCCGTCCCATAACGTCCGCATAGGGGCACTTTGACGAGTCGGTACACGTGACCTGTCACGTGTATCGGCGCGTCACTATGGGGCTTGAAACAGATCGCTCCGATCTTGGAGCGGTCTATTTCATGCCCTATTTTTACTTACAGCTGTCCCGGTAGAGCGCTGTAAGTAAAAAGTACGTGACATACCAGGACCGTCAAGGGTCGTTCTAGCAAATTTACCCTTGACGGTCCTGGTACGTCAAGGGTCCCTAAGGGGTTAAACGAAAAGTGAAGTAAGTTGAAACACTCATCCTCTGTCGTGTGAAATAATTTAAAGGGATAATAATATTTAGTTGGTAAATCGAGTCTTCTTCCTACTTTTTTATAAGGATGTGCAGCAGTAAAATCTTATAAATCTTTTCTGTTTTACATTTATTCTCTAATAAAGTTTCCCCCTCCTGCCCCTTTTACTTACCTAAAGCCGCTTCCCCTCAGATCTGGAATCAGGTCATCGTACCGAACAGATTGCATTGAGGGGCAATCTTCCCTCTTTCATTATATGGAAAAGGCTGCTCCCTTGACGAAGGAGGGACGGTTTTTCTTTATGCTGGAAGAAGATTGTCCCTCATTGCATTCTGTCTGGGCTAGCTTGCTGAGGTCAGTAAAAGGGGCGGCAGGGGGAAACTTTTTTAGAAAATAAATGTAAAACGGCAAAGTTTTATAAGATTTTACTGCTACACTTTGTTATAAAGAAGTGATCAGAAGACTTGATTGTAGTTTAATAACGTAACATTACTATCCCTTTAAGGATGTTTCTTTTTGCAGTATTTGCAATTTGATATCTGAAGCTGTTAGTTGTTTTATTGCCTTTTATCACAAGGCCTCCTTATTCAAAACTAAGAGAAAAATTAAATAAAACAAAGTGAATCGCTACTGAACAAATAACAGGTAGATGTTTTTTCCCTGTTTTGTATTATTGAAAAAAAAATATATAAACTTTCTAAAGCGAAAAACTGCACCAAATGTATTCAGTAAAAGGCTGCAAAACCTATTTATCATTTCTAGATGAGTGCCTACAGGAATGATTCATTCTGGTGATACCTGTTGAGCTGATATCAGACTTAACCTTTAAAAATAATTAAAATTATAATAAAATTGCAGAATCTGCCCTGTGTATTAGTATTTTGCAGTTGTGTAGTATTCTGTCCTTTATATACAGGACATTTGTTGTATGAAGTTCTTTTCCTAGAAGAGAGTTCTTGCTGGACCTAATGGTCTCACATAACTCTGAAATGGTAAACAATATACAAGTCAGGAAACAACTGAAATTTGGTATGAGAAGCAAATTGATAAGGGTTTAAGCAAAAAAGAAGGGTCGTCAATAGTGTTTTATCCCAGATAAATATATAAAAGCAATAAATATACAGTAATGTGCAAAAGTCTTAGTAAGGTGTGAAAAAATGCTGTAAAGTAAGAATTCCTTCAAAACAACATCAATTCTTCTAGGTACACTTGCACACAGTTTGTTAAAGGGGAGCTATCACCCCACATATAGTTTCCCCCCAACTATTACACATCTGGCAACTAGCTGAGCAATAGTATTATTCACCAGAATAATTACCTCCTTATAGAGAAATCCTACTGCTGCCGAAACTGACGGCCAGCAACAGCACAGACATCTTTGCTTAGAGATGCCTGCGCTGTCAGTCCTGGTCTCCTCTAGTATGTGTTGCTTGGTACCTTAAGGTACCGGAAGGGACTGAAGGCACAAGTACGCAAATTCTTCTAAAGTGCTCTTGCGTGGCAGTCTGTCTCGGCAGTAGTAGGTTTTCTCTATAAGTTGATAATTATTCTGGTGAATAGTACTATTGTTCAGCTAGTTGCCAGATGGGTAATTCATGGGGGGGAAATGTTATTGGAGCGATAGTTCCCCTTTAAGGAACTTGGAAGATTGGAACAACCTAACATCTTGGGGAACTGTATAATATACAAATGGTGGCACTATATGGGTACAATGTTTTCATAAAAGATACGTTCGTCTTAACTAAGAAAATTAATTTGGTCAGAAGTGATTCTGTCCATAAACTTACTGGAGGAAGCGCCGGAACATATTGGGATATGGTATCTTGGAGAACTAACCACAGTTCGTCTGTGGATTTAGACAGCCTCAGTTGCCTCTCTCTCTCTTCATGTAATCCTAGAAAGACTCAATGGTGTTGAGATGGGGGGGCCAAACCATCATTTCCAGGACTCCTTGTTCTTCTTTATGCTGAAGATAGTTGTTAGTGACATTGGCTGTATGTTTGGGGTCGTTGTCCTGCTGCAGATTAAATTTGGGGCCAATCAGATGCCACACTTATGGTATTGCATGATGGATAAGTATCTGCCTGTACTTCTCAGCTTTGAGGAGACCATTAATACTGACCAAATCCCCAGCTCCGTTTGCAGAAATGTAGCCCCAAACTTGCAAGGAACCTCCACCATGCTTCACTGTTGCCTGCAGACATTCATTCTTGTACCGTTCTCCAGCCTTTTTGCGAAAAAACTGCCTTCTGCTACAGCCAAATATTTCACATTTTGACTCATCAGTGCAGAGCACCTGCTGCCATTTTTCTGCACCCCAGTGCCTGTGTTTTCTTGCATAGTTAAGTCATTCACCTTGTTTCCACGTCAGGTTTAGCTTTTTGGCCGCAAGTCTTCTGTGAAGACCACTTCGGACAGTAGGTTGGTGTACCAGGATCCCACGGTTTTCTGCCAGTTCTGAGCTGATGGCACTACTGGACACCTTCATATTGTGAAGGAATTTAAACATGTCTTTCATCTGCTGCACTAAGTTTCCTTGGCTGACCACTGCATCTACGGTCCTCAATGTTGCCTGTTTCTTTGTGCTTCTTCAAAAGAGCTTGGACAGCACATCAGGAAACCCGATTCTGCCTTGAAATCTCTGCTTGGGAGAGAACCTGCTGATGCAGTATAACTACCTTGTGTCTTGTTACTGTGCTTGTATCTTGGCAAATATTGATTTGATTTCGATTTTTCTTCTGTTCACTCACTATCATTTTGTTAATTGATAAAAAATAAACTATTAGCATGTCGATTTTTGAAAGCATTCTTACTTTACAGCATTTTTTTTCACACCTGCCTAAGACTTTTGCACAGTGCTCTGTATATTATGTATATTATAATGTATAATTAATGGCCCACTCTCATTAACATAATGTTGAAAGACAGGCGTGTACCTGTAATTAACTAGCTATTCATGCAGGGATTCTTTGCCCATCCCTGCTTGGGTAACTGATCTCAGATGGAATCTCCACAATGGTCAATCCACAGATACACTAGAGGATCACTGTTGGACGTAGGGAGTGAAAAAACACAATCTTTATATCTTTAGAAGAACGGCTTTCTATGTTTTTTCACTCCCTAAGTCCACTTACATTTTTATTTATATATAGATAGATCATGTCAAACTGAATTAATTGCATTTTATGAAAGAGTAAGTAGTAGTTTGGACAGCACTGTTGCTGTAGACTGCTTGGAACCTGCAAATACCTTTTATTCTGTCTCTCATAACAGGTTACTACTGCTTAAAATCAGAAGGCTTCGGTTTGGGAGGAGGTATCTGTACATGGGTGGAGAACTGGATAAATGATAGATGGCAGAGAGTTGTTGTAAATGTAATCTTTTTCAAGTTGGTCTAAAGTTGTAAGTGTAGTGCCATAGGGTTTAGTCCAGTGATTTCTGAGTTGTATATTCATGATCTAGAAGTGACTACTGAAAGTAGTATCTCTGTCTTTGCTTATGACAATAAGCTGTGCAAGGAAATACAAACAGAGCAGGTTGTTTTTTTCTTTGCAGAAAGATTTGGATAGGCAGAAAAGTGGCAGATGAGGTTCAAAATAGATAAAGGTAAGGTTGTGCATCGAACTGCAGAAACTAAGTAGGAAACTAGTAGGGGAATACTCTTTAGAGAAAGATCAACTATATTTCACAACAGTGTGCAGCGTCACTCAGCTGATTCAAGAGCTAATAAAGTATTATTGTGTATTTTAAAGGGGTATAGATGCTCAAGATGGGAGTATAATTCTACTTCTATAAATCCTTGGTAACGCCTCATGTAAAATATGGGGTACAATTTTGGGCACCGTTTCTTAAAAATAAACATTATTGAACTGGAAATAGTGCAGAAATGTGCCGCAAATCTGAAGAGGGCTTGAGGATCTAAATTCTGAAGACAGAGTAGCCAAACTGGGTTATTTACCTTTTGAGAAGTCTGAAAAGTTATCTGATTACAATTTACAAACAACTAACGATTATTTTCATAATCGATTAGTTGGATGATTGATTTTTTTTCGATGAATCTGATAACAATAGAAAAAATGAAATACCATTTTTAGGCTATAATGTGAGGCCTCAGTCAGGGCCGGCCCAAGACATTGTCCTGCCTGGGTCCAAGGATGAAATGCTGACCCCCACACTAAAACCACACCCACCAAAAGCTCACCCAATAAAACACGCAGACCTCACACCCACGCAAGAGCCTAACCTCCAATTGCGGGACACGATCCCGGGAGGAGGAGAAGCTCCATAAAGCGTGTGTTTGGGCAGCTTTGGGAGGTGGGGGAATTACATCCTCAGACCACAGCTAAGCTAATAACACACACACACCACCCAAAATACACTGCCACTTGCACACAAACCACCCAAATTAGACTGTCACCACACACACACCCCAAAATAGACTGCCACTACACACACACCACCCAAATTAGACTGCCACACACACACCACTCGAAATAGACTGCCACACACGGAGCTTGCTGAAAGGGTTGTCACAAACCACACATACTGACTGAACGGGGCAATATTATAGCCTGGCAGTGGATGAGGAAGAATAATGGGATATGCACAATTATTTGTAAGGGTAAAACAAAGCTAGTACAGATGAACTCATACTTGTATAATGTATGTATGTATATCTTTATTTATATGGCGCCACACAGTGTACGCAGCGCCTTACAATAGACATATGTTACAATAAATAAGAGGGGATGAAATAAGTTGACTTTCATAGAAACAATGGGAGAGACGTCCCTGCCCCAAGGAGCTTACAGTCTAAATGGGTAAAAGAAGACATACAATGGGGTGTTAAGTGCTGAGATTACAAGTGCTGAGTTTGGCCAAAGGCAGTGCATGGTCCTAGTGCTCCAGAAGATAAGATATCAGGGTAGACAGAGGGTGATTTTTCAAGACATAAGGAGAGGGGTATGGAGTTCCATAGGTATGGCGCAGAAAGCGAGAAAGGTTTGAGAGGGCAGAGGGTGTGGATGGTGCAACAAGAAGTGTTGTGTGCTGAGCGAAGGAAGCAGCCAGGAACATAGGAGATGAGGGAAGAGATGTAAGGAGGGGTAGCAGTGTGGAGAGCGTTAGAGGTCAGAAGAAGGACTTTGTAATTGATGCGCTCCTGAATTGGGAGCCATGACAGATGTCTGAGAATTATGTGGGCAGGTTCAGTTTTTGGGTAGAGTGTGGTGATTTGTGCAGCTGAGTTTAAAACAGATTGCTTAGGTGAAAGATGAGTAGCAGGGAGGCCAGTTAGTAGGATATTGCAATAGTCTAAGCGGGAGAGAATGAGGGCATGTATAAGAGTTTTAGTAGTTTGTTGGGAGAAGAACGGGCGGATTTTAGCAATGTTGCGGAGAAAGAAGCGAGATGATCTAGTCACGGAGTTAATGTGAGGGGAGAAGGAAAGAGAGGAATCAAATATGGCCCCAAGGCAGCGTGCTGAGCTGACCGGATCAATATCAATTCCATGAACTGTAATGATGAAGCTAGGTGTTGGGCAAGGTGTTGGTGGGAAGATTAGCAGTTCGGCTTTGGCCATGTTAATCTTCAGCTGACGTTGTTCCATCCAGGAGGAAATGGCCAAAAGGCAGTCTGAAATTTGCAGCTGGATTTGAGGTGAAAGATCAGAAGTGGAGATGTAAATTTGGGTATCATCAGCATACAGATGGTATTTGAAGCAAAATGAACTAATAAGTTCACCCAATGAAAGCGTGTACAGTGAGAAAAGCAGAGGACCCAGGACAGAGCCTTGAGGCACCCCCACAGACAGAGGGACTGTGGAGGAGGTGTTATTGTTAGAGGACACAAAAAAGGAACGTTGTGAGAGATTTGAGGAGAGCCATGAAGCAGCTTGATTTCGGAAACTAAGACTGTGGAGAATTTGAGCAAGCAGAGAATGGTTAACTGTGTCGAAGGCAGAAGATAAATCGAGTAGTATAAGTATAGAAAACTGTCCTTTGGCTTTTGCAGTCTGGAGATCATTAGCCACCCTGCAGAGAGCTGTCTCAGTTGAGTGACTGCACCGTAAACCAGACTGCATCGGATCCTAAAGACAGAGTTGAGGAATTTGGTTATTTGGGAGAAAACCAGGAGTTCTAGGAGTTTTGAGGTAAGAGGTAGAAGGGAGACAGGTCGATGGTTAGAGAGACAGGCGTGGTCAAGGTTAGTCTTTTTGAGCAGGGGTTTAATTTGTGCCTGTTTGAAGGAAGAAGGGAAGGTTCCTGTGGAGAGAGAGAGAGAGAGAGAGAGAGAGGTGTTGAAGATGTGTGTTAATATAGGTGTAAGGACTGGTGCAAGTGGTTTGAGTAAGTGGGAGGTCAAAGGGTCCAAGGAGCAGGAAGTGAGGTGGGTAGATAGGAGAAGCTGAGAAACTTCTTCCTCTGTTATTGGGGTAAAACTATCGAAGTATGATGAGGGGGGTTTGGGGAGAGAGTTCGGAGGCAGATGGAATAGTAGGAAACTGTTTTTGAATAGATTCCACCTTGTGGGCAGAATGCAGGCAGGACAGCATACATTTAAACAGTTAATGTACATACAGAAGGATCTGCCCACTCTGTTATGGTCTGCAGCAATCCACCATTTACCTCTCTGCTTCAAGATGGCATCTGTTCACCAGGGCTTATAATTTTAAGTCCTTTGCTACTAGCCAGACCTGAAAAGTTACTCGCCGCTGCAAGACAAAACATACCCACCAGGGCTGAATTTCTTCTTGCCAGGGCTAAATTTTCACTCGCCATTGGCTAGTGGCGAGTGGAAATTTTGAGCCCTGCATTCACAACGCTGAACAGTACAACACCAGCTGCACACAGCAAATACAAGTGTGCTGCTGGTGTTTGCTCATTTAAGCAGCCCACGCAGCCACCTGAGGCCAGCGTAATGTGCGGCTGCATAGCTTGCCTTTCTTCACTTCCTGCCTTTGGGAGACTGTTCAGGGCCGCACTGGCGCAGCATAGATGCCACTCGCCAGTGGAGGAAGAAAATATGTACTGTGGGGGCCCCTAAATGGCAGGCAAGGGGACACGGGTGACGGGATAATAAAATTATAATTTCTGGTGGAGGCGGCTGCCCCCCCCCCCCTTCGGTAGCGGGCCCTCAGTCCGTGACCAAACGCCTGACTAATCAGCATACCTTGGAACTTTCATAAATAGCTCACCCTGAGGTTTCTGGACAAAAAAAAAAAAAAAAGCCACCTTTGCTACTATATTTAAACTAACTGATTGCATTTAACATGCTGCATCACTTAACGGAACATAGACCAGTAAGCAAACCACCAGACAGGGGCACACAAGGCTCTGCTAAACAGGTCATCCTCCTGTCTAGCTCCAACATGCTCAAAGCCTCAACTTCCCTCCTGATGATCATTGATCTTCCAGCTCTGCAAGTATTAAAATAATGAGAAACTTAAATTTAACTTACCAGCCAACACTGGTTGGACTGGAGAGTTGGTGCACAGAACTTTGTTACTGCTCTGCTGATGACCACGCTCTGCCTCCACTCACTGCTTGTCCCACTCCTCATTTCATGCGATGCTAACGCCATCATGTTGTCGTCGCTCTTCCTCCCAGTAAAGCCAACAATTGACTGGCTCGTCGTCAGGTGATGGGTGCTTGCAGGTAATCGGGTTTTGTGGAGATTATTAAAACTGCATGTGAAGCTGGCAAGCCACTAGTCACCAGTAGACACTCACTGTATTATATTTATTAGTACAATAACTTTAAGTTGTGCAAAAACAGTAAATCCTGCTTAATGATGATCATTGATTACATGATTCTGCCTACCCAGAAATTTGCAGATTTCATCCTGAGACCCAGAGACAGAGCTCTAAATCCGAAGTCCCCGGGTGAAACCCGGCAAGTTCCCAGCTATGCTGGTCAGTCCGCCCCTGCACTGAAGCGGTTAAAGACACGCAATTGCATGTCTTTAAAACAGTCTGGGGCTGGAACTAATCGATTATGAGAATTGTTGACAACGATTCTCATAATCTATTTTTATCGATAATATTGATTAGTTGCTGCAGCCCTCAAGTTCATGGTCAGTACAAAGAACTCTCTCAGGAAATATTTATTCAAAGAGCTGAGCAAAAAAACCTAGATGTCACCCATTAAATGGAATGGAATTCACTGAGTGAAGATGCTGTGCCAGATAGTGTAGTTGCTTTCTGAAAAATAATGGATACCTTTCCAGCTCAGAACAATACTGAGAATTACAGCAATTTGTTTCAAAGCAGATAGAATGGTGATTCAGGGAAATATCTGATTGCCAGAGTCAGGAAGGAATTTTTTTTTACACATTTGGTGATTAATTGGAAATCAACAGGGGTGGTATGGCACGGGCTGAACATGATGGAAGCGTGTCTTTTCTTCGGCCTCGTCAACTAGGTTACTATGTTTACTTACAGGAACTTCAGAAAAACTATGAAAAAGATTGCATCTTTGTAGGTCCAGAGAGACTGTATATTTAAAGGGATAGTAATGTTTCACAAAAATAGCAGCTCCAATTAATCTTCATAGTATTTGGGCCATGGAGATTGTTATTTCAATACTGTCAGAGTTGTAGTTCAGAAGTAAATGAATGAAAACGTATCCCCCTCCCACCTCATTCACTGATGTAACACTGCTCACCTCAGAGCAGCAAGACTGTCCAGATGGATTGCAGAGAGGGATAATCTTCAGTCAGCATAAGAAAAAACTGTCAAGGGGGGCAGGGTTTTCCTTATGCTTACAGTAAGGCAATCATCCATTGCTTTGAGCTGTCTGGTCAATCGACCAGATTCCACATCTGATGGGAGGTGGCTTACACTAGGTAAAAGTGGCAGGAGGGGGGTATTTGTTATTCTTTAATTACAACTCTGACAGTATTGAAATAAGTCTCCATGGTGCAAATACTATGAAGATTAATTGGAGCTGCTTTTTTGTGAAGCATTTCTATCCCTATAAAATTATGAGTCGACTGATGCATTATAAACTGGCTTTGACTGAAACTATAACTGAGTCTGGCGGTGGGGGAATCCAGTGTGGAACCCAGAAACCATGGGGAGAAGTCCCCTCCTTCAGGAGGGCAGAGCACTGAAGAAAGAGCTATCTGACGGGAGATTCCCGTTCTTCCCCACTTCACTCCTGCCCAGACATGCTCAGTTTGACCAGTGTTCTTCCTGAGGAGGCAGCGAGGGCAAAGCCCTCATAGTTGGACTTTTTTTTATTTTTCGGCTGTAAGATATAGAGCTTTAGAATCCTCCATTTGGTGGACTCCTATTCCTGGCCTCCTTTGGAAGGATTGACCAGTGCACAGAGTCTTCAGGACTGGTTCTGTGGAGGATGGCTTGTTTTCAAGGCCAGTTTCTCTTGGCTTCTTTGAATCTTCCCTATTCATAATAGAAGACTGACTAGTGCACAGGTCCTGTGAGTATGAGTATGTCTCTACTTTTCTGGCAGCCATGTTTCTATGTGGTTTGGTAGACTGCAGTTCATTCTGTTGATAAGCTTGTACATCTGTTTATAATTCAGCACTTCTGTGTTCCTGTTTTCTAGCACTAGTGGGTTTTTAACCCCTGCACTGGCTTACAGTGGACGTTCCTTGCTTTATGGGACTTCTCTCTTCATTCTGTTTTGTGCATTAGTGTGTGTTTCAGAAGCTGTAAGGGGAGGGCTAAGGGTGACTATCCTTCAATGCAGATTACGGGAGCCTCCTGAGACACCCTCCTCCCTCTGTTTAGAGATTGAAGGGGGGGGAAACTACACTTCCCTGCAACTTGTTCTTCCCGGGCTTTTTGTCAAGGGAAAGGATGGTCCTTGGGTGATCTTTGGATTGTAATCTTTACACTATGACTTCCTCCTATTTGCAGTTAGGTATGTACTTTTTAGTATTTATAAGTACATTCTATTTTTCTACTACATTGACTGTATTTACTTTAATATTTTGGGGATAATCTGTTTGTCAGAATTTGAAGGAGAAATGGGCAAGTTCAGGGATCCCTTTTAATCTTATTTAACCAATTGCTTCTTATGCCACATTGAACTTCCTAGGCATTTCTCTGTTTTTTTATGTCCCTCTTTCTCTGTGTTTTCTACTCTATCTTCAGGACTTTTGTGTTTTGAACAGGAGCCGGCATGGTTTAGGGTCCTTATTGCCTAATATCTTCAAGGAATGTTAGATTTCTGCTCCATAGAACATACTGCCCCCAAAACTATTGGGGGAATACTCTGCTGAGAAAATAGGTACTGATGCGGATTCGGCCTTCTCTGCTGGGGAAGATTTTTGGGGAACACACCATCTTTTGCTGAAGGTCTTATTCAGGTGATCCTACAGATGCTGATGGTATTGGAGGCTTCTGATCCTATTTCCTGTGTCCACGGTATTTTTAAGAGAGACAAAAGGAGGTTGCAGTTTTTCCTCTTCACCATTCTTTCAACCAGTTGCTCCTGTAGGAACACAAATCACCTGACAGGATGCTCTTCCTTAAGAGGTGTATATCTCTCTTATATCTTTTTCCTACCGTGGCTTTAGCTAGTGTACTTCAGAAGGCTACTTTTGAGCCATTGTCTTTGGTTTCCCTGTTTTTATTGATGCTCAAGACTGCTGTTCGTTTTGTTATTGGTTTTGTGGGTAGCAGAACTTCTGCTTTTATCTTGTAGGCCTCCCTTTTTGATTTTCCACCTGAATAGGGTGGTTTTAAGGACTCCCATAATATTCCTTCCTAGGATGATTTATTAGTTTCACATCGATCAGTAAATTGTTCTTCTGTCTGTCCATCTCCTTCTAGATAGGAGCAGGAGCTCATCACATTCACATCCCTTTCTTAAATCTGCTTTGCTTTTTGTCCTCCCTGAGGGTCTTCGTCCTGGCCAGTCTGCGTCTAAGGTTACAGTCGCTTCTGTTAAGGCAACCATTCTTCTCTGTGAATATGTCCTAAGGGACAAATCTGTGCCTTTTAAGGATATGGAGCATTCCACCAAGGTTGGTGGGAGCATAATATGCAAATAACAATCAACTACTTAGCAACTATGTACAGTAGCGGTGTAGTTCTCCCTCCACACATTTTTGCAAACAATGCTATGTAAATGTTTTAGCCGGAAGGTTTTAGATGTCCTTTTGTAATTTTCTTTTCAGCAGTAACATGTTGGTTCCTGTTCTTTGGTTCGTGTTGTACCAGTTACTTTTAGTCACTGGTTTGTATCTAGAGGGGTTTTCTCCTTCTCTCCCTGAAATCTTAGTGGATGGTTTGATAAATCCCTGTGGTTCCTTTGTTCCACATAGGATTTAAGAGAAAAGGGGATTTTTGTATATTTACAGATCAATCCTGCTCTTAGTCCATGTGGAAAACCACACTTTCCTCATGTAGAAAAAAAGAATGGTTTGAGTCTTGGGCAGGGGGGAATCCTATTGGGTTTTCTGGTTCAGGAGATTCCCAGTTTTGTTCCAAATCTGTTTATTTTCTTTCAGCTTTGTTATACGTTCAGACTGAGCATGTCTGGGCAGGGGTGAAGTGGTGCAGGAGGGGAGTCTCCTCCTCAGAGAGCTTCCCTGCCCTCCCCTAAAGGAGGAGACTTCACCCTATGGTTCCTGTGTTACGCATGGACTTAGAGAAAATGAATATCTGTAAATACAAGAAAAATCACCTTTTATTCATTTTGCCAACTTTAGATTATTTGAGAGAGCTAGGGTATACTGTATCTAAATTATATATTTTTTAATAGTTATTAACCATTTGCCAAAGTGGTATCCAATGCATTGCAAAGGAAATGTTTCTTTTTGTGACCCTTGAAAACCGTACATGTCTATTGCAGGCACTTCTGAATTAGACAAAAATGTTCTTATATGACTTTCTGTAAAGGGTTGTTGTATTTCAAAACATATTGCATCATGATCCTTATTTAAAGAAGCTGTTGTCAGCCCTTTTTAGTTATGCAATAAATGATTAGCCCTAGAAGTAACAAGAGTTGGTGAATGACAATATGTAGCTGTGCAACATTTGTCAGCTTTAAGAGCTCTCTTTTCAAAAGGAAAATTGAGTAATTATGGTTAAATTAATTTAAAAAATTACCAGAGATGTTTGAAGCAATGCATTGGATACCTCCTTAACAGGTGGGTTTTAAAGACTGGGTTAAATCAGATGGAAATTGAGAAATGTACACACTTCATCCCTTTGGTGCAGATTTTTTTGCCCCAGGATTATTCCAGATTTTCTAGTCCATAGTTAATGTAAAAAAAAATAGCATGTTTTCACTTATTGAATTAGAAACATGATACTCAAAAAATTACTCTACCTGTTGGTTTGTATCATCCCTTGGGGTGCAGTACTTCTATGACTTGTCCCAGGGGTGTAACTACAGAGGGGGAAGGTCTGATGGGGCCGAGCAACCAAAGGCCTCTTTGTTCTGCACTATACCTTTAATCATTTTCTATCAGACCAGTTTCATATATTTGACTTAGTCTAGCTGTCAGTGCTTGGGTGTTGATGCAGCATCCCCCCTTCGTTGCTTTTTTCTCTCTCTCTCTTTCCCATTCAACAAATAATGTCTGAGCTCTGTTGGTATGGCATTGCATATTGAATCTGTGTCAGCATTTGACTTGAACTTGCTTCAAGACTTTAATTCAGACTTGCTTCAGATGATGTGGTGGTGGTGGTTTGCACCAACGTCAAGTAGGTTATTGTTAGGACCCTGACCTGCAATAGCAACAAACACATCAAAATGTACAGGCCATGATTGTACTTCACTGAACAATGCAGACTTCCCTTGTGATTCATATTTGAATTAATAATGTACCAGCAGCAGGGGGGCCTTTTATACTTAAACAGGAAAATTATGCTTAATATAACATTTCTTAATTTGTTTGCAAATCATGTTCACTTTTTGGCCTTTAGAGTAGCAGTTATATGTGTTTGAGATTCCTAAGTTTAAACTGTTTTCTTTTTATGAAAGTTCACACTCATATGGCTGAGATTATTTTTGTAGAAATGTTGTTTATCAGTCTAATACAAATTATAAATGGCTTGCAGGTGTGCTGCTGCTTTTTTCCTATTTAAGCCTTGAAATGGCATCAGCAGATTGACTTTAAATGCATAAAAAATTATATTAAGGGAGAAATAATTCTCTGTCAGTCTTGATGGTTTTTCACAGAGGTAAGAGAGAATGGATGCATTTTAGGGCCTTATTTGGAAAGATAAAGAGATATTATGCAGCAGACATACTGCACCATTGGGGAAATAGAAACTCACATGATCCCCATTAGATGAATAGTATGTTTAACTCCTTGCATGAGATGCACTAGTGTGTGATAAAGCTGAGATAACTTCTCCAGTGAGATCACTTCTCTAGATCCTATGTTATTCTGTGTAGCCTATGCACTAAAATTACTCAAGGGGGTGAGGCGGAGCTAGCCGCCTAACGGGATGATCGCAGGAGCTCGGGCATATAAGTTACTATAGGCTCTTATTTACCCGCGCTGAGAATTTGTGGATCTCAGACTGCTTTCTGACACAGATGCTCCCTCTCATGGCAAAAAAAGAAGAGACAAACATCCAAAGGCCCTTTTACAGCTAGGAACTGGTTGGGTTCCCCTTATGCTAATTGAAGATTGTCCCTCTCTGAAAGCCATCTGGGCACTACCTATCTGTTCTGAGGTGAACAGTGTTACATCAGTAAGAGGGGCAGGAGGAGGATTTTATCGTTCAGTTACTCTTGAACTACAACTCTGACAGTAGTGAAATAAAACTCTCCATGGCCCAAATACTATGAAGATTATTTGGAGCTTCGTTTATTTTGAAACATTACTATCCCTTTAAGGCTGCCATACTTGAAGAAATGGAGGATTTACAACACGACCAGACTACCTTATCCCAGAGGGTCGATTCAATCAAGGAAGTCAATACTGAAGTCTCTGATTATGTTCACAATATGGGCCAACTGATGACCTCAACAATAGGGGGAGGAGGAGCAACTTGAGGTTGCAAAATGTACCTGAGTCCACGGGACAAAAAGACCTCCTGGCCTTTCTACAGTCCTTCTTCTCTACCATCCTTAAACAAGAGAGCCCCATCATCCTGAACAGAGCCCATAGGGCCCTCAAGCCCGAGGCGACCAGTGGATAACCCGCGAGAACTATGTGGATTCGGTTCCAGATGCGGGCATGCAGATACAAATTTTTCAAGACCTGTCCCCACACAAATTTTTCAAGACCTGTCCCCACACACAGGCAATTGAAACCCCTAACTGAGCACTTAAGGAAACAGGCCATCCATTACAAGTGGGGCTATCCATTTCAGCTACGTGCTTTGCACAATGGCAACACTGCCTCTTTAAGAAAACCTGAGGAGATTCCAGCCTTTTGTACCAGCCTGTTAATTCCACCACCGGCTCATCACAGGATCCTGCCTGTTCCCCGGGCCTTCAACTGGAAAAAAAAATCAAAGACTCTGCTGGCATCTTGTTGCAGAGAAACCGAGGAAGAAGCAGTGAACACCCTGAGGCCCTTCTCCGGACTAATGTAACAACACAGACCGATAGTTATCTCTGGGCTTTATGGCCCACTTTGACTTGTTGCCCTGCACCCTGGATTCTGGTATCAGGTACTGGTTTCATCTCCTACTGTGAGTTCAGGATTCACGATTTGCACCTCAACTTCACACACTGGATTTAACGCATAGTGTTCACTTTTGGTTTCTTGCATTTTTCAAATGTTGCCTACTTTGACTTTTCCTCGCATAAGTACACAAGTTGTCTTGGGGTATATAGGGCCCTCCCTCCCCGACTACAACAGTTCCACTTAGCGGTCTGTGTGAGCTGTGTTGAGTTTGCCGACATATTTGCAGAACTCCATTAAGTGCATGTTACTAAAGCCTTTTTGAAATTGCAATGCTTGTACTCTGCATTTTATGGTCCTACTTGCTCCAAGGCATGTTCACTTTTGGGGGTTATGGGTTGGGGGAGATCCCCCTGAAAGCTACCATCGAGGCCTCCCCCCCCCTTGGCCACCCAGGCCTGACTATGTGGCCGTCCTGGTCTCCTCAAGGAGGTGGTCTGACTGGCCACTTATTTGTAGGTTATGGTCGTGGGCCTACGACCCCTGGCTTGTGATACGTAGCGCGGGCAGTTACATGTCTCCAGTTTGATAGTATGGATCGTTTGCCGGCCTGCTCGGGATGTTGTCCCTAGCCTCTCATATCTCTGCCCCTACTTCCGTGCCATGACATTGGTTCCTGGTCACCCTTGCACTTGCCTTCAACATTCATTGGGCCTATGCAATGCAGCCCATGGTCTGGTTTTACGGGTGGAGATCTCCTATCCTGTATTAGTCCCCATAAGCTACGGGTACTTGCTTTGTTATTGATTACTTACAAAATACTGCTGTTGATAGTAATTGTTCCCATGTATATGCACTTGTTGACTGTACCTTGTGCATTTACTCACGCATGTTATTACTGTCAGATTTGGTGTCGCTCCTACACTGCACACTTGTTTTTGCCACCCCGACTCCCTAAGTGTTTTCTGTTTTGCATTCCCATTCCCACTCCCTGACGTGCGTGTGTTCCCTCGCACTTGTCCCCTTCACTCAGCCCCCAAACTTCAGAGCCTGTCCTCCGAGCTGTATGGCCTATCTGTATGGGCCTGTGGGGCCAACCTGTCGCCCTATGGACACGAATCGGCGCTACACTACTTTCCTTCTTATTGTTTCTCCTCTGCCTTTTTTCTTCCTTTTCTTTTTTTTCATGCCTCCCCTTAATTTAGCCCTCTTCCAGCTCCCTCCCTTTGGCCCTGTTGGGGCTCAGCGTGGACCAAATGTATAGCTCAGGTTTACCCTTCACATTATGCAGGTCCCATCTCTTAAGGTACTTTTCTACAATGTTAAGGGTCTAAATAGTCCTGAGAAGCATTCCATGTTTGTAAGGGAACTGTTGGCATCTCATTCTGATATTGTCTTCCTTCAGGATACTCATTTTGACAGTAGCGCTCAACCTAAATGGTCTGCCAAACAGTTCCCTTACCTATGGATGGCTTCGGCTCCTGAAGAGGGGTTGCAATACTCACACATGCCAAGTTGCCTTTGGCCCTCCTTAACATTCGTGCTGACCCCCATGGATGCTTTCTGTTCGTGAAAGGAACTCTTAATGGTCAGTTAGTCACTGTGGCCTTCATTGCCCAGGGCACCTGGCTTCAGAAACAACTCTGCTGTCAGGTGACAAAGCTTCTTGACACTGTTACATCTTTGGAAAGAGTACAGAAACACACTGCAGACCCAATCACCTTGCAGACCTTGACCGAGACTAGGACACAATTAGGGGACATTCTCAGGGCCCATATGGTGATATCCTTTATGTGGCATATATTTCACTGTTTCTGCAGGATAACAAATGTGGCAAAACACTTGCATCTTTTTTTTTTTAGATCTAGTTAGTCCTTGGGTGACGAGGCATCTCCCTCGCTGATTCAGGCCTTCCTGTCTAAAGCTAGACTTCCTAATCTCCCTCAAGAAGTATCTAACTCACTAGACATTGTTTTCTGAAAAGGAAATGTCTCTAGCTATCCAATGGTAAATGTCCTGGCCCAGAAAGCTTCTCCTCTTACTACAAACAAGTCAAAACCACTTAGCGTCCTCATTCTCTCTATTCTCTCCAGTCAGTCCTGGCCCCCTCAATCTTTATCAGCCCATTACACTCATCCCAAAGCCGAACAAAGACCCATCACATTGTTGCAACTATTGGCCCATCTCTCTATTAAATGCTGACTTGAAACTTTTCGCAAAATTGTTGTCCGGCCGGTTGAAACTAATACTTCCCTCTATTGTAAATCCAGACCAAGCAGATTTCATGCCTGGTAGGGAAATGTGAGACAACACAATTAAGGCTATCTCCCTTATCCAGTCTGCAGCTCTCTCAACTGGTTCCAAGATGATCCTTGCCTTAGACGCAGAAAAGGCATTTGAAAGGGTCAACTGGGAGTTTATGGTTGTCTTGGATCATATAGGCCTAGGCTCCAGACTAAGATCGGCTGTCTCCTCTATATACAAATCTCCCTCTACGCAAGTTTGTGGTAATGGAGTCCTTTCAAATCCCTTTCCGATAGGCAAGGTTGCCCCTATCCCCGCTTCTTTTCATTTTGACCCTTGAACCTTTGTTCTACATGATTAGTCTGGACAATGATCTCTCTGGTTTTTGAATGGGATCTAAGGAATTGACGCTATCCAGCTTTGCAAATGATGTCCTTCTCTTTGTGTCACACCCTGCTAAGTCCATCCCCTCCTTTCTCAAACTCTTACGATCTTATGGGACTCTTTCTTTTCTAAAGCTCAGTTACGCTAAGTCATAGATCCTAAATCTGCCAGTCCCTGAGCCAGAAACACCCAACTTCAAGGCTTGTTCCCCTTCCAGACACCGCCATAAAATATTTGGGCATTCTGCTTACTTCCCGAGTCGCCAATTTAGCCGCGGCTAAATTTCTGGCCCTGGAGAGCACACTCAAAACCACTTTACAGTCCTGGTCTGGTCTCTTCATCTCTTGGATGGGCCACTTCAATTTGGTAAAGATGGTAGTGCTCTCTAAAATGCTTTACCTCTTCAAATCCCTCCTAGATTCCTTAGATTTCTGCAAACCTTTATACAGCTGTTCATCTGGCAAGGACTCAGGCCAAGGATTAGTTGCTTACTTTTGTCTAGGCCGCCCCTATCTGGTGCAATAGGCCTACCGGACATATCTCATTATTAAAAGGCAGTAGCTTTATTGACACTGCAGGAATTAAGTGTGAACTTTCACACTTCTGACTGGCCCTCTCTCTTACAGACCTCCTACTGTCCCATTCACCCTAACCAACTGATCGCCGACACATCCAGTCGCACATGCATTCTCGTGTCATCCTACATCACCTCCCGGGGATTTGGAAAGCCTGCAGTGCCAGTCTAGAATTGGCTCCCTCCCCTTATGCGCAATAGTTGGTAGCCCTGACTTCCCTCCTGGCCTTCAAATGGAAGTATTCAGTGAGTGGTCATGTTGTGGCTTACTGGACCTGGACCACCTTCTGCCGCAAGGCACTTTACATACTTTTTCTGAATTAGTCTTTGCATGGTCTCCCTGCCTCAGAATTTTGGAGATATAATCAAGTTCGACATTTTGTTAACTCTTGATTGTCTTCACCTTATCAACACAGATCCCTGACTCCTTTTGAAACTCGAATGGTGGCTCCAGCTATGGGTGAAGGGAGATTCGCCATCTCCCGCACACTGGTCTTGATGTGTTCCTCTTGTGCGACACTCAAGTTTGCACAAAAGCTGCTTGGGAGAGAGAACTTGGTTTGACGTTTACTGACTCCTAGTGGCGATGGTATAGGACACCTGTGAGATTGGCTAGGATGTTTCCGGGAGTCTGTTGTTGTTGGAGATGCCACTCCAACGCTAAGAGTCTGCTCCACATTTGGTGGTCCTGTCCTCTAATCTTGGGATTTTGGCAAGAGGTTTGCACTCACCTCCCATCTTTAACAGGACTACAGATACCTGCTTCACCTCAGTCACACCTTCTTTCCATCCTTCCTACAGTATCCCCTCCGTTCCCCACTTCCTCCTTCCGGAAATGGATCCTCCTTATCAAGGTTGCTAGAGCTTGTATTCCTAAGAGGTGGAAATCTTCTGACCCTCCTATCCTCCTAGATTGGAAGATCCATATCCGACACTTTTTAGATATAGAAAGACTTTTCCACACCTCTACTTGCACATTTTCCACACATACTGAGAAATATCGCTCTTCGATTACGTTTGTGCATACCTAAATGGTTGGACCTTTGCCTCTGGCCCATGCGGGACCCCCCCACCCTTTTTTTTTTTTTTTTTTTTTTTTTTTTTTTTTTTTTTTTTTTTTTTTAATACTTTCTTTCTTTTCCACCCCTGCTGAGCTTTAGTCTGCTTACTCCCTCTCCTGGGACTGGCTTTTCCACTACCCCCCCCCCCCCCCACCACCACCACCACCACCATTTTCTATTCTACTTCTCTACTTGTTCCTTCTTTGTTCTGCTCCACTGTGCTATGGCTTGTTTCACACTATTGCTTTATCTTCTCTCTTCTCCTCCTTTACGCCTATTTTCTTCTCTCCTCTCAATAATTCTGGTACACAGGATTCGCCTCCCCGTGCCTTAAAGGGATAGTAATACTTAAAATGTAAAAAAAATAAATGTTGTAGGGTTTATCCCCTAGAGTAAAACAAGAGTACTCCCACTGCTGAAAGGTGTTTCATTCAAAAGTTATTAATTTTCAAAGTTTAATTTTTTAGGTGCAATATCACAGTGGCCTGAAATTATACAGTGGCGCTGTTGCTACACGGTCCTATGGACAGCTCTGGTCCCGGGACCATAAATCTCACCATCCTATGGATAAACCCTACAACATATTTTTTTTTTTTTTTTTTTACATTTTAAGTATTACTAATCCTTTAAGTTGGGGATTGTTAGCAATCCCCTTACATATGTGGATATGGCATCTCTCGATGTCTGGGGCCTCATGTCTTTTACAGTTGCTAATTGTACAATCTCCCTCCTTCTTTTGTCATAATATCTTTGTATGTTAACATGGTTGGTTTTTTTTTTTTTTCTTCTTTTTGCTTTGTACCGCCTTGTATTCTTTAATTTAAAATAAATAAATAAATAAAAACATTCTCAAGTGAGAAAGATCTTTGTGCATAATCTCCATAGTATAGCATGGGAAGCTATCTCTGCTTTATCACCTCTTTATCGCACTTTAGTGCATACCCTCCCTTGAATGTTAGAGAGGTTTTGGAGATGGCTGTAGCATTCAGTCCATTAAAAATCTCCATTTTAAAGGGATAGTAATGTTTCACAAAAACAGCAGTTCCAATTAACCTTCATAGTATTTGGAACATGGAGACTGTTATTTCAATACTGTCAGAGTTGTAGTCCAAGAGTAATTGAATGATAAAGTATCTTCCTCCCGCCCCTTTTACCTAGTGTAAGCCACCTCCCCTCAGATGCCCGGACAGCTCACAGCAAGGGACAATCTACTTACTGTGAGCATCAGGAAAACCCTGACCTCCATGACAGGTTTTTCATGGTTTTCCCGTAAGTTTACTGAAGATTGTCCCTCTCTGCAATCCATCCGGACAGTTTTGCTGCTCTAAGGTGAGCATTGTTTCATCAGTAAAAGGGGCGGAAGGGGGATACTTTATCATTCAATTACTCTTGAACTACAGCTCTGACAGTATTGAAATAACACTTTACATGACCCAAATACTATGAAGATTAATTGGAGCTGCTGTTTTTGTGAATCATTACCATCCCTTTAAATTAATGGGAATGTTCATGTTTCCATTATATACAGTTGCTTCCTCCTGAGTAAACAAGCCCTCTGGGAACAAAAAGAGCATTCCAGGCTCCTTTGTTCCTTTAATAATACTGCTGTAGTATTAAACTTAGAGGACAAATATCATGAATATATTTAAGGCAATGTTCACACGGGCTAATAACACTACGCTAAACATGCCCTTGTGAATCCACTTGTTTTTAATGTTGGTGTTCATGTAGGTGATTTATACCTCACAGAATGCACTCGAACACAGCATGCTGCCACTTGAATGTGCTTATCCTTTGGGTGTGTCAGTGATGCAGCCTGCTGATTTTCATACTGGTTCATACTGGCTGTAGGCCACCATGTACATTATTCACTCAGTGTTTTCTGGAGGATGCTTTGTCATTCTAATCCTCCAGTGACTGGACAAACCATGTGGGCATAACCCAATAATATATGTCTGACACCCACATGGCTCAGCCTTGTGACACACCACCTCCACTTCCCCATGAGAGTTCCTGGGAAAATGCAGGACATTGGAGGTAAGTTGGTATGGGCAGCTATGGGTAAACCTAATCTGTAACTTTTTTAATTACACAGGGAGCAGTTCTAGCTGCTGTTTCTAGCCACAAATTCAACTCATTCTATGGGGATCCTCCTGAGGAATTACCTGACTTTTCAGAAGACCCAACATCGTCAGGTATGTCATTTGAGTAGAGTCACTTTTTAATTATTATTCATTTTGGACATATTCACAAGAAACACACACGTATTACTTTCTGGTAGTCTTTGTATCCTTTCAAAGAATTGTGTTAAGAAAGAGGGAAGATTATTAAATAGATAAATAACCATATAAAACTACATTTCCTGTAAGTAGACAACCTAACATATGTAATGAATATTTTTCTACACATAATTATGAAGATAAAATAGGTTTTCTGAAATATTTCTAAAAAATAAAGTCTCAGTTTACAGCACGTCATCTCACAGACCAAGTTTAACAAAAAAAAAAAAAAAAAAAATATATATATATATATATATATATATATATATATATATATATATATATATATATATAAAACCTGCAGAGTTGTGGCCATATTTGTGTATTTACGTTTGGATTCCTTCATTCATGTGAATTTTTGATGGGTCCAGTCAGACCTTGATCACATCTCCTCATTATTTACAGTGACGAGTTATCTTACTAAAAGGCAAGGCTTTGATCAGCTCTCTGTGATGTATCTGATCACAGTTATGCTAGCCGAAGCAATGATCAGGGTCATATATGATTATGGATCTTTTTATTGAAATGAAGGATTATATAAATGAAGTGCCCCAGTTCACTGGAGGTGAAAGTTCCTGGATCCTTGCAGTACCTCTCAGAACCCAGAATTGCCGGATGCCAGGGGAAGGAAACAACATGGTGCATTCTGTCTGCAATACTTATCGCCTACGTTTACAAGGTAGGCGATCTATAGCAGGGGACATCAAGAAGGTCCTGAAATTTCCCTAATGAGGTCTGCTCAGAAATGCAAGTAAAAGTTGGGGCAGAAGATGGGATGCCAATTGCTTTCTGCAGGTACACTTGGCCAAGTATATATCAGATACATTTTTGATAGTCATCGGTTTAATGATGCAAACATACAAACTAATTTTTAAGAATTCATAATATAGAGCAGAATTGTGTGGGCAGGCCTTATATTCTGGGAGCTCAACAATGAGGGTAGTGTCTCTGGATCAAACAGCAGTTCTGGTTTTATTCATGAAGGAGCTCCTATTCTGCACCCCTATTTGTTTTATTTAGAAATTCTTTTACCCAGAAGGATACATTGATATCTTTCGTTTTCAAGTATCAGTTCATGTTTATATACAAATACAAAGAAGCATTTATTTTCATGTATTGTAGACTGGGAGACCTGTTTTTTTTTCCCCCAAGCTTTTGGAGCTCTGAAGGAGAAGACAGACTGACCAGCTTCTTTCTTGTATTATGGAATACTCAGTAAGTTATTAGCAGTGGAGCTAAGATATAATGGAGAGCAGGAGTGAGCATACTGCTCATGCAGTCTGGTAGCATTCCAGGACAGCGGTTATAAACAAGGCAAGAAAAGTGTTGACTAATTTAGTTCTTTACCCAGATCACAATGATGGTTAGTGTAATTACATTGGATGACAGAGGCATAATATTTATACAGTGTGTTGACTTTGCCAAGATAGACTTGTTGTGCAGAAACATATACTACATCCCCTTAGTCTATGACTGGCATTAACAACTTTTGAACATTACATTTTCTTACCAGGGTAATTAGCATATGTTTCTAAATGGCGCATCTTCTTTAGTATAATGTTTAGATGTTAATGTGTCAGTATGTGATTGCATATAGAAAAGAAAGAAAAAAAAAAAAAAGGCGCTTCTTTGTGTTGTAACTTCCAGTGCAGAGTATTCTTCACCACACCACCACCATAAAAATGGTACTCACAAAATAAGCTACCAAAACATAGGATATATATATAGCTGTACCCCATCAGCTTCTTGGCTTTACCAATAGATAGGCCGCTCTCTAGTCACAGAGCTAATATATATGGAAAACAAAACAACAAGGAGACTCCAGTAGTGCCTTATCACACTGATACAGTGAAATATAGAAGTTTAATGCAACAATATATTAAGGAAAGCACCTGTATATTCATCTTGGGAAGTATTACTATTTGCAATACATATAGGGTGCTAAAATAACCCATTCTTACATCATAAAAATCAAAGAGAAAGAAATTATCCTTTTTTTATTATTTTTATGAGACAAGGTTATTAAAATAATAAAAACAAAGTATTTGTATGTATACACTTCCTACAAATCAAAAAAATGTGTTTCTCAGCGAGAATTGCTGCTTTCTCAAGATACTTAGGCAGCCAATGTAACAGTGCAGCAGGGAATGCAAGCAGGGTGCTGTATTGTATAGCTAGGGGCCTTAGTGACAGAAAGAGGGCTCTGGTTAGACCTTGTGCACAGTACTAGAGACATCTCCAGAAGGATATAGATATTCTGGAGAGAATTCAGAGACAGGCTACTAGAATGGTGAACAGTTTACAGGTTAAGGACTATCAGGATAGACTATAGGACCTAAACATGTATAGCTTGGAAGAGAGGGTTAGAAACTTTCAAATACATGAAGGGATTCAAAAAAGTGCAGGAGAAAAGTACATTTTAAAGGAGTATAAATGATAGGACAATTTGATAGTCTAAAACTGGAGGAACAGAGACTGAGATGTAATTCAAGAAAGTTTTATGTCACTGAAAAGGGTGGCAGATAAATGGAATAGCCTACCAGCAGAAGTGGTAGAGGCTTAATACAGTGAAAGAATGTAAGCATGCATGGGGTAGGCATATAAGGCTGTCCTGAACATAAAACAAGACCAAGGACCAAATAAGGTTTGAGGTTTTTACAGTAGGAAAAATAGACAGACTAGTTGGCCTGAATGGTTTATATTTGCTGTCAAATTCTATGTTTGTTTCTTTCCTCTTGCATATGTATTACCTTGGATTCCTGTGATACCTGAATGTTGAGAAAAATCAGAATGGAGCATGCCTATGTCATTCTGATTGTCCTGTTTTGGCCCTGACTTACCTGGTTTATGGATCTTCTCACTCTGTTTGTGGCAGAGCCCTTTCAGCTCCTTCTGCAACCACATCTGTTGTCTTAGAGTCCGCTATACCATGCTCGTTTGGAGAAGTTGACTTTGACGGCTTCACCCTAGAGGTCTTCATCTTGAGAAAGGAGGGTTTTACTGACTCTGTCATTGATACTATGCTACAGGCTTGAAAGCCAGCTTCTGTTAAGGCATATCACAAGATATGATCCCTGTTAAATAAATGGTGTTGCAACTCTTGTCATTTAAAAATGACTATAAAAAAAGTAGACTCCATGACAGTCTGTGCACCACTGCCCTGTGACATGAGCTGAAAAGATTGTGTATGTGAACAGCACCAGAAGTAAGAAGGTTTCTACTATTGCTACAGTTGTGGCCTCCATCAAAAGAGTCTAAATAAAGAATGTAAACATATTTCTCTCTAATCATTGAAATATGCAAAACTAGTATAAAGCACGGGCCAAGGTCCAGGTGATTTAAAGTGTTAGTAATGTCCAACAAAAACTATTTTGCATTGTGTAGTGCTTAAAAAGTAGAATTGAATGCAAAAAAGTATCTCTCAAACTGCTGTGGTTTGAGAGATACGTGCATTCAAAGTTTGGCTCAGCTGTAAAGCTGTCAGCAGGAGATCTGTGTTGGCTGACACGAAGGCTCTGCAGCAGAGCCACAATCACGTTATTTAAAAGGAATGACTTCATTGGAATGGTATAAAAAGTGTGCTTGCAAACCAGGCACACTTTTTAGGCCATTCCAATGAAGAACTTTGTTCTAAATAACGCGATTGCGGCTCTTCGCAGAGCCTCCGTGTCCACAGACACAGATCTCCTGCTGACAGCTTTACAGCTGACAGAGGAAATATCAAACTTTGAATGCAGATATCTCTCAAACCATAGAGGTCTGAGAGATTCATTTTTCTGCATTCAATTCTACTTTTTAAGCTCTGCACAATGCAAAATAGTTTTATTTGGACATTAATAACTCTTTAACCCTTTGAGTGCCAGAGGGGTACGCTGCGTTGTGTATCCCTCTGGCTCTCAAAGGGTTAAGAGGCTGGTCCTGTCTGCGTACTGCCGCAGCCTCACTGGCGGCACACGCGATGCAGTCTTGCGCTGTAGAGACTGCCCAAATGCATTTTTGTGCGTGACAAACAGTCTAGCGTTTCATTATAGTTGAAGAGCCCGTGTACATGGGCCACAGTGCCACCCAGCAACGGCTGTGGTGCGGTCATGCACAGTAGAGACTGCTGCACCGTGGCTGATACAGACCGTAGTCCTCTCTGTGCACTGACTACAGTCTGAATTCGGAGCGCCCTGCTCTGTATCAGTCACGGGCAGTCTGTAGTTCTCATGACTGCAGTGCACACAGCCATCTCTACTGAGCATGACAGCTTCTGACAAACACACATTTAGCATATTATTATGTAGGATGATGGTAACTATCTTACATAAAGCTTGATCCATTGACTTAAAATGCACTAGCTTTTTTTTTTTCTTTCCCCAAACTCAGTTTCTGTATGTTTGTGAACTTAACTGTTAAAATGTTCACTAATGCCAGTATTCCAGTTTGCATTTGTCTAACATCTTTGCATTGTTTGTTGTCTGACTTTTAATGCTTCCTCTCTAGGACTTCTAGCTGCAGAAAGTAGGTATCCATTTCTTTTCATCTAAAGATTCTTACTTTGTTTAAATGTCTTTGCTTTTTGCCTTCAGATTCCATTACTCAACAGTAGATGCTTATCAGTGTGTTCAGTTATTGGGTAACAGACTGGAGAAGTCCTCTTTCATGTGCCTACTTAATAGCAAACTTGTAAATATCAAAGTGTGTTATGGAGAAAACTTGATGGGAAAGTGAGAGTGACTAAGGGATGGTTTAAAAAAAAAAAAAGGAATATATGAAGTAAGCACAGAGAGCTGAAAGGTGGGAGTTTATTAGCAGCAAGAGTTGCATAGAATTAAAGCTATACTTCTAAAGAAAGGAAATGGTTCTAATATTTGTTTAAAATCTGCAGCAGTTTGATCTGTGGCATTAAGGTTTTGGATTACATGAGCATCTTTGTTGCCAGAATACTTTCCCCAAGACCAATGAAACTGTAGATATGAGAGCATTCTCAGTGACTTTGGAATGAGTGCAGGGGTATGTATGTGTATATAGATAGATATGATCTGCTTACACCATCTGCTGCTGTCCCCAGAAAATAACCATTGCAGTATGAATTGCAATGTCGCCTTCTGTATTGAGCACCCAGTTTATCCCACAGAAGGCAAGCCAGAACAGCTGTGATGTCTTAACCTTTACGTGAATGAAAATGTGAAGTGAAATATTTGATTGGTAGCTTGTTTCCAATTCAGTTGTTATGTCATTGGGTGGGGGATCAGCTGGAGTCTGTACTCTACTGTGTCACTGGCACAACTGGAAGAATGTATTGCAGGAATAATTGCTTCTTCCACTCTACTGGAAAACTGATTAAGATATATAACCATCTATATCTATCTAGCTATAATATATATATATTTTGCTCAGATTTGGTCTAGAGAATTATAAATATAAATGCTTAATAATGTCCCTTATTTGGCTACATGTGGTTAATTCAGACTCTACATATTGAACCTCCGCTGCATATATCTTATACTGCATCAAAACAGCAATTCTTTTAATGTATTTTTTTAAAACTTTGAATTCAACTAAAATTGTAAATACTACATTTTATTGAGATCATCAGGCTACGTACATACAGCTGACTGTGCCATGGCAATTCCATTAACATGCACAGTCACCCCAAAATAGGCTTTGTTGACAAATGTGTCACCAGGATGGTGACACATTGCAGTGACTTGCAAGTGGTCACCAGGAAGTTGCACTGAACAGGGTCTGCAACGCTGATGTGGCTCCTGTTTACTCAAATGCTTACCTCATTTTGATGCCTATCATAAGAATCCAATCACTGGTTAATCTAGGTGTATGCCATGTCTTGTATATTGGAAATCCACTTGGGCCAACACACTCCTCTTCAGTTCATGGCTCCCTGTGAAATCGACATTTAGAGCATGTGGAGTACCCTGAGAGTTCAAGGACACAGGGGATTGTAAATTGTGGTGGCAATGAATCACTCAGTGAGCAGTTTCCTTTCATTGAAGCTGTGTTTTTGTAAGGCTGTCTTTAGGGGGATGAAAATATAAAGCTTTACAGACAATTATATCACATAAGAAACAGCAATTTAGTATAGAAAAAAAATCCCTATGTTATCATTGACTATTCCATTAGTGATATATTTAACCTTTGATTGCCAGATCGATGTGCAGTGCATTGCTGCCCAATGTGTTACACAGTCATCTTGCACTCAGAGGGTTACAATTGGAAACCTTACTTTCCAGAGAAAAAGCACATTGCAATCCCACACCCACCCCAGCCCTCCCAAGAAAACGCTTTGATTACTGTGTTATTTTGTAGACCTTATGCATTAACGTCTCTCCAATTTATGGAATGTTCATGCATGATAAATAAATTGAAGAGTTTTATCTCACTAGAGAGTTATCCATCTTAACCATTTGAGTGTCAGAGTATTCAATACATATGAGACCTTTCCCACGCTCAAAGGGTTAAGCAGAGCTTTGGACATAAATACCTAGGAATCATGACCGCAAGTCTTGCAGCCTGTGTGGACATGACGTGCCTGATGGATTGAAGATCTCTCTTGAAATAAGGTGCAAAGACCTAGTGGTCATTGGGATTTTATGTACAAAGTAAGAAAAAGGGAGTTATTTTTATGAGGTTGCAGTGTTCCTTTAATTTGGCTGCCATAGGCTTGAGTTGCAGTGCTGTGTCACTGTTGCAGAAACATGACATACGTCCCAGAACAATTTTCTGTATATTCTTCTTAATATAATTTAACCCTTTGAGTGCTAGCAGGGTGTCCAACACATAACCGAAGCACTGGCATAGTACTTAACATGCACAACTGGGGTAATTTCATATGAAGGTTGTTTTGCAGAGCAATAATTTACTGACTCCTGACACTTAACAAGTGTTAACCCTTTGAGTGCCTGAGGGATGTGAAGTGCATTGCTAACGCCACTGGTACTCAGAGGCTGAAATTACAGGTGAACTGTCCTGCGGTCTGACTGAGAATAGAATTTATCTTCCAGTAGCTTGTTTTAATAGAATCTTTGGTTATTAAGTCCTTCTTTTTCTTGTTCTTTTTCATTTGTTGTTCTAACAATACATACATGCAATTCTTTGTTTCCATATGTTCCTGAGTACGTACCCAGCCTTTAGGTTGTGTCTCTCATTAATCATAGGTTGTAATTCTTTATTTTCCAAATGTCACTTTATCATAAAGCGCCTGCTCTACCCCCCTCCCCATGTGTGCCCACAGGAGCGGTGTCACAAGTCCTGGATAGTCTGGAGGAGATCCATGCTCTCACAGACTGCAGTGAGAAGGACCTTGATTTCCTACACAGCGTTTTCCAAGATCAGCATTTGCACACACTTCTAGATGTAAGTCAATCTGCTCTTTCGATTCAAATGGGTAATCTTAATTGTTTGGATATATATATATATATATATATATATATATATATATATATATATATATATATATATATATATTAACTCTTAGAATTCATAGCACTTCACTTCTTTCCCCCTGCTAGAACTGATTACAGTGCTAAAGCTATGAAATGGATCTGGTGCTTGTCTTTAGCCCAAATAGGGCTTTATTCATTAACCTTTTGAGTGCCAGAGGATTGTCCAATGCATTAATTCACAATGTCTTGGACACCTCTGTGGCTCTCAAAGGGTTAAATCAAAGCACTGCAGGTCTGGAAAAAAATGAATCCACCACAGGTTTTAAATGAACATTTACCAAATGTACGTACATTAAATATGGCCTTTAACCCCTTGTATGCTAGAGGTGTCTGCAACACAATTCACCTCTTTAGCTTTATGAATTGAATACTTAGTGTCAGAACACTCAAAGGGTTAAAACAGAGCATCATTTAAATAGATGTAGGACTGATGCATCTGGTCTCTGCAGCTGATTTTTAACTTTTTAGTGCAGTAGTGTCGTCCAGCATATTTGGGCACTCACCTGATGTTAAAAAGGTTGGTTAATCCATAATCTGTCAAAAGAAAGTATCCTATAATATAAAAGGCCAGACGTATGTTTGTCCAATGCAGTCATGCGCAGTAGAGACTGCCAGAACGCAGGCCAGTTGACTGGCTGCTGGCCAGTCCGCACTGTGCTGTGTGAAAAAAGTCATTACTGGGCCCTGCGGCTGTGGTATTTCCAGATGCCCCCATCGCATCGGGGGAAGTAAGGAGAAATGCGCCACTCCGGAAGACGCCGACTGTGTGTCTATGTAGTCCCCGCTGTGTGAAGCCGGAAGAAGAAGGGGACTGCCGGATGTGACGACGACGACCAGCAGGGAGAGCAATGCGCAAGCGCAGGGCAGCCACAGCAGAACAAAGGACCTGGCCCAGCTGCTTGATGAAAAGTGATATGCACTTTGGTCCATGTACACGGGCTTTTACATTAGTTTACATATAAAATGTTATGTGTGAATTAAAATTAACCCCTTTAATGCTGGAGATGTCTCACATAGGAGACGTCTCTAGCAGCTGTCTCTAGTAGCCTTGCAGTTACGTGTAAATTCTTAACCCCTTAAAGACCCATGCCATTCATATATGTCTTGGGAAAACTTGCACTAATGACCCATGACATATATGCATATCATGGAATTCAAGGGTCCCTGCTCAGCTGCACACCTTTCTGGACCTCTGATTACATTTTGGCAAAAAAAAAAAAAAAAAATTCCCAGTGGTCCTTAAGTGCCGGCCGCATGTCTGATCCTTAAGGGGTTAAAGAGGCACAGTAGTAAAATTACAAAAAAGATCTAGTTATTTTCCTATAGAGTGAAACAAGGTAACATCCAACATCTTTGGAACTGTTTCTTTCAAAAGTTATTATAATCATAACTTGGTATTTTTCAGGGTGTTTTTTTCAGCCATCAGGTGGCACTGTTGCAATTACATTTTGTGAAAAGTTGAATGACACAGGGATTACAAAGGGCTCTATGGGGATATGTCATGAACACTAAAACATTCTGTGACATCAGCCTGCATGAATTAAATGGTGACTTTGGAAGAGTAAAGCTGCTATATTGAAGACCTCATTATTACTAATACCCTCTTCTGCGCTTTTAATAGAGTATTTTCAACAGCTGTTGTGATCTGAATAAAATATCAGTTAACTAGTTCTTTAGTTTTTATACTTATCTTCAACATAAATTAACTTACAAGAACTCTCTGCAACAGGTGGTACTGTACTTGTGCCTAATATTTTGAATATGATTTGCGGATAGTAATTAGTAATATACAGAGCTGTCAGATTTTGTATTCATTGCTCTGCAATGCACTAGATATCTCTCTGGCACTCAAAGAGTTAGTCTCCTTTTTCTAAAGACAAGGAAAGCTGTATATCTTGGGTTGGTTCTTTTCTTTGAATGCGTGATGTTGAGACACAATCACATCTTATTTTTTGTGTTGAGGGAAAACTTATATGGACACTTTATTTAAAATATCTTTGTATTGTTGGTGTAGAAATACTTTCAAAGGCAAAAAAAATACATTAAAGCCAATTCGAGAGTTCGCTCGTGAAATCAGAAATTTGGAAACAATGGTTTTATGGAATGGGGAATGTTTGCTCAACAAAAACCCCATTCCCTCCAAATCATGGGCACCATTGCAATAGTGTTCTTCTCTCTGAAATACAAACAAAAGAGGGTGTGCCTCATAGGGTAGTATATCCGAAACAATACTGAGAACCCTCTAAACAAACCCTTATTATAGGGTACTCACATTTACAAATGGTCTGTCAAGCACTTATATGCAAAACAGGCAATCTGGGCTTGTGGAGGAAATTTTTATGCCCACTTCCACTCAGGATCTTTGCCTTCAGTGTGCTCCATCTGCTCTTGAATTATCCAAATGATTCCCCCTCACAGGTTCTGCGATGGACCAAGAAATGCAGAAAAAAGAAAATGTGCCAGTAGGTCTTCTACCAAAAACTCTTGGATATACATATTCAAACTAAATATATAGTTTCACTGGTACTTACAGTATTAGCATTACCCGCGTACTTCTCCCACCGGTATTTTACAGAGCTTGCAGGGATGTTTGCTTGTCCCTGCTTAGGCGGCCAGGAGACAAAAAGGAGATAATTATATGTCACTCAGTATGTTCTTAAATACTGAGTGACATATAATTGTCTCCTTTTTAATTAATCTTAAATAAATATACGTTTCATGTACTTAACTTGCTGGATTTTGCATATACATCACCTAAGTATCTGTTGGCGAGTGACCTAGCCGCTTGAGCAGGACAAGCGCAAATATCCCTGCAAGCTCTTTAAAAATAGCAGAGGGAGAAGTATACTGGTAATGCTAATACTGTGAGTACCACTGAAAATATCTTTTTGTTTGAATATGTGTATCCAAGGCTGATTTGGTCGAACAACTACTGGCATAATTTCATTTCCTGTATTTCTCCCTGAAATATAACCACCATTTCCATACTTACATTGGTATGAGTGACAGCTGTAATATCATATGTCCAATACAGGTTACTGGTAACTTTGGGTAGGCGATCAACCCCTTTAAGTAGGCAGGAACAATTCTGAGTTTTGACTGCTGGGTGGAGCCTACCTCCTCTCCTTAGCTTGCAGCTAGCCAATCCCATCCAGTAAGATTTGTTCCTTGGTCAAAGCACAAGGCAAGAGAACAGTTCTGTATAGTTTTATTTTTTTATTATTTTCTGTTAGATATGGAATACCATTAGGCGGATTACCATCACTGACAATTCCCATCACCCAAATGTGGATAGCTCAGTTTACCAGGTGCTTATATGAACCTAAGCCCTGGGGGGAAAATCTTGGCTTTCCTCAGGAGTTGCCCACTGAGGCTTCTTCTTGATATATGGTAATCTGAAGATAGAAGACCTGCTAAAAAGGTGAGCACCCTTTGAGTGCTGAGGTCCACATGTCCCATGCTTCCCCTCTGCACAGGGGTCTCATTTGGAGTTCCTATTAAATACTCATGCACTCATTGGGTTTATCTGTATGTCTGTGGGGTGTTTGGAGCATTTTTATGTGGTAACTTAACCCTTTGGTTGCTGGTTTTGCATCTCTTGGGGGGTTGTGGGCACTTTCCCTACTGGGGTCTGTGTTTATTGGCTTTACTGACATGTTCTAGTGGCCCTTGGAGTGGTTTTACATTTTGGTATTCAGCCTGTAAATTTTGTGTTCCGTGCCTTTTACCGCATAGGCGCCATTGGTCCGTTCATTCCTGTGGGACTTTACAGTTTGGGACATATGTCTGTAACTGCTCCACGTAGCTAGGTGAGAGCTGCTCTGTTATCTGGTCAACGTTCTAGGCATGTTGGGGGGCTTCAGGCACTGTTTGGATACTTTTTCAGTGAAACTACAATTCCCACGAGTTCTTGCTTTGCGCGCTTGTTTCTGATTGGCTCCAGTCGCGGCAGCCAGTTTTGCCATCTCTGAACGAGTATCCTACGCAGGGCTTGGACTCTCCTTCTCTCCTCAGCAGTTTAACCCTTTGCCTACCACTTAAAGGGATAGTAACACTTCGTTTTAACTTTATTTTATTTTGTAGGCATTAAAAAAACATGAAGAATGATATAAGTCTTATCTCTCAAACCTTTATGGTTTATGAGATATTCACAAGCAAAGTTCCCCTCCCCGCCCCTTTTACCTAGTGTAAGCCATCTCTTCTCAGATGTGAGTCTGGTTGTATGACAGTACAGATAACAGAAGGGGACAATTTTCTTTGTATGAAAACAATGAAAGCCCTTCCCCCCCTTGACAAGGTTTTCAGCTTTTTCCATTATCTTAATTGAAGATTGTCCCTCTCTGCAGTCTATCTGGGCATCTCCCTTCTTATCTGGTTGAACAGGGGGGGGGGACTTTGTGAATATCTCTTAAACCATAAAGGTTTCAGAGATAAGACTTATATCATTCTTCATGTTTTTTTAATGCCTACAAAATAAAATAAAGTTAAAATGAAGTATTACTATCCCTTTAAGTCTATTTTACAGTTTCTGGGGTGATTTTAATTATCATACACACTGTTTTTTGGGTGTTTCTGATACTTTGAATGTTTGATTCTGTGAGAATGTCTTATTACGTTAGACCTTGGGGCTAGTCCTAAGACTAAAGGCACTGGGGCGTCTGTTTCCCCCATTGCTCCTCATGTTACTCAGGGTTACCTAGAGAATACTCAGGTCACATTTGCCCAGCATGCGCTGCTGCCCCTGAGTCCCCTGCAGGGACCTCCAGCCATGCACTAGAGCCAGTTTGGGTGCAAGAGTTTAAGGCTACTACCAGGGACCTCTGGTCTACCTTACAACTTTCCATCCTCTTTGCATGGGGTCTTCCACTCGTGGCAGGCCCCCACCCCTATCAGATCTTCCGATCCTAAACTGCCGGGTGTACCTGATGTGTCTGATTCCTCTGAGGAGGAATTATTGGTGGATTCTGATGATAAAGACTGTTCTGCTGTCCGTTCCTCTCAGTTTTTTGGGGACTCCTTTGAGGCTGATCCTGTTCCATCGGCTGAGGGCCTGATCAGGGCTGTGCTGTCCACCCTGAACATTCCCTTGGTACAGGAGGTGTCCTCTGACCCATCTGATGTGTTTCAGGAGCCTGTCAGGCCCCATACTTGTTTTCTACCTAACCCCACCCTTGGCCTCTTGGTGTCTGAGGAGTGGAAGTTTCCAGACAGGAAACCATCTGTCTCTAGGAAGTTTGCTAAGCTTTACCCGTTCCCTGAAGTGGGTTCATCCTCCTAAGGTGGATGCCCCTGTTTCCCAGATTTCTAAGTCCACAGCCTTGCCTGTGGCTGATGCAGCTGCTCTGAAAGACTGGACTGACAAAAAAGCTTGAGACTTCTCTCAAGGCCATTTTTGCGATGACTGGTTCTGCTCTGCACCCTGCATTTGCTGCTGGGTGGGTGAATAGGGCCGTAGCTGTTTGGACTTATCAGCTCACTTCAGCTGTCCATCAGGGAGTTTCTACTGTTGACATATTGCGGCTTCTCACCAACATCTCTGAGGCTCAGCATTATGTTTCTGCTGCCCTGTTTGACGCTGTGCAAATGGTAGCCAGGGCATCCACCATGTCTGTGGTAGCCAGATGCGCTTTTTGGCTCAAGATCTGGTCTTCTGACACTGCCTCCAAGGGTTTGCTTTTGATATGTCGCATGTTGAATATCGGGTCTTGAAATGGCGCGTTTGTTTAGTCGTGGCATTCCAAATGGCGGATTTGAAATGTTGCAAGTAAGTGAGTCGCAAATTGTATATGTCGCGTCATTCCGATTGACACATTTAGCGACATTTTAGAGTAGCATTATGGTTGAAGTGGGTGCAAGAAGGATGCAGTATGGGTACAGTAGTGTTCATGAGGAACGCTGTAAAGAGGAAGTGAGGTGCAAGAAATACAAGTAATAAAAAGTAGTGAAGTAGAAATTTTTATTTGAAACCAAACAATATTTGACAAAGTATGCATAAAATATAACAAATAGGGGTGCAATAAGGATGCCATATGAGTGCCAGAGGGATTGCACAAAGCATTGCTTTGAAGTTGTAATTTGTTAGTGGATGAAAGTTATAACTCACACACACACACACACACACACACACACTCTCTCTCTCTCTCTCTCTCTCTCTCTCTCTCTCTCTCTCTCTCTCTCTCTCTCTCTCTCTCTCTCTCTCTCTCTCTCTCTCTCTCTCTCTCTCTCTCTCTCTCTCTCTATATATATATATATATATATATATTTATATATAAAATAGGATTTTAGTTTTACCTGTTAAATCCTTTTCACTTAGTCCATACAGGTCACTGGTACAATGGGAGGCGATCCGCCCCTTTAATAGGCAAGAACATTCATTCAAATGTATGCAGGGGGTGGAGCCTCCCCTCCTTCTTAAGCTGCCTTCAGGCCAGAGCCAAGCTAGATTGATTTGAGACACTAAACTGACCAGAGGTAAGAAAGAAAAGGAAGACTCCTGTGAGCATGCCCCGAAGGTCCCCCACTGAATGTCACAGGAGAGCCAAGCATGGGCCCTTGACAGGGTGGGAGACCAGTGACCTGTATGGACTAAGTGAAAAGGATTTAACAGGTAAGACTAAAATCCTATTTTCACTGTCGTCCAATACAGGTCACTGGTACAATGGGATGTACAAACATTGAGCTGTCCCTGAGGCGGGAAGTAAGGCAAGGACCAGGCGCAAGGCCCAAGTCACTCAGAACTGCTATGAACCAATTAATCATAGAGCCCAACAACAGAAGTGTCAACTGACACCAACCAGGGGTAAAAACAAACCCCCAAACTAACACAGCACACTGAACTAGAGCCAACGGGGCTCAACAGCAAAGAAGCACTAAGAACCACAGAGTAGAAAAAGACTGCCTCCAGGACCTTCCTCCCAAAACTGGCATCAGCCGAGGCCAGTACATCAACACGATAGTGCTTAGAGAATGTGTGCACAGAGGACCAAGTGGCCGCTCTGCACAGTTGATCAGCAGACGCCTGATTCTTGTAGGCCCAAGAGGCCCCAATTGATCTGGTGGAATGAGCAGTAACCCTGAAGGGAACGTGCTTATTCCGCAATTTGTAGGCTTCACGAATGGTAGATTTTATCCAAGATGCAATAGTCACCTTGGATGCCTGTCTCCCTGCCCTAGGCCCCTCAGGAATGACGAACAGGGCGTCAGACTTCCTGATAGACTCAGTGCGATGATCATAAAATTTAAGACAACGCACAACATCCAACAAATGGAGATCTCTTTCCTTGTCAGAGGAAGGGTTAGGGCAGAAAGAGGGCACCACAATCTCCTGATTGATGTGAAATTCGGAGACAACCTTGGGTAAAAACTCCTTGGAAGTGCGAAGCACTGTCTTATCCTTGTGGAACACCAAGTAAGGAGGTTTACAAGACAGAGCTTGTAACTCTGCTACCTGGCGAACTGAGACAATGGCCAAAAGAGAGGCCATTTTCCAGGTCAAGAGACGTAAAGGAATAGAAGCCAAGGATTCAAACGGGGATCTCTGGAGAACCCCCAGCACCAAATTGAGGTCCCACTGGGGAGTTGGACTCTTGAAGGCAGGCCGAACATGAGCCACACCTTGGAAGAAAACTTTAACATCAGGAAGAATAGCAATTCGTTCCTGGAAAAATACAGACAGAGCAGAAGTCTGAACCTTGAGAGAACTCAGGCTGAGTCCCTTCTCAACCCCATCCTGTAAAAAGGCTAGGACCGTGGGGAGATGGAAATCTAGAGACAGATCCTTATCAGTACACCATGCTACAAAGGTGGACCATATGCGATGGTAGATCTTGGAAGACACAGGCTTGCGAGCTTTAAGCATCGTGGACACCACTGAAGAGGAAAACCCTTTCTTCTTTAGAATTGAGGATTCAACCTCCAAGCCATCAAATGGAGATGCTGAACATCCTCCTTCCACAGATATCCCTGAAGAAGTAGATCTCGACGTGCAGGAAGCGGAACAGGATCCGTCACAGACATGGCTAGCAGTTCCGGATACCAGGACTGACGAGGCCAATTTGGACTGATTAGGATGACAGGACAACGCTCCAACTTCAGCTTCTGGATGACTCGGATCAATAGAGGAAGAGGAGGGAAGATGTAAGCCAGAGGGAACTTCCAAGGGATTGACAAGGCATCCACTGCCAGAGCAAGAGGGTCCCTCCACCGAGAGCAAAACACTGGCACCTTCCTGTTGTGTCTGGTAGCCATCAGATCCACTACAGGCACCCCCCACATCTGCGTGAGAAGGTGAAACACTTCTGGATGAAACGCCCATTCTCCGCTGTCGACTGTGTGACGACTGAGAAAATCTGCCATGACGTTGTATACGCCTGGAATGTGTACCGCTGAGATGACCGTCACATGAGCTTCTGCCCAAGATAAAATGGCCTTGACCTCTAACCAAGCGGTGAGACTTTTTGTGCCGCCTTGTCTGTTGATGTAGGCCACTGCGGTGGCGTTGTTGGACTCCACTCTAACTGGACAACCTTCCAGCTGAGATTCCCAGTGCCTCAGGGCAAGAAAGATGGCACGAAGTTCCAGAACATTGATGGAGAGAAGAGATTCTTCCAGTCCCCATTTCCCCTGAGCACTGAAACGACCCAGTACTGCCCCCCCCATCCCTGGAGGCTAGCATCCGTCGTGACCGTGGTCCAATAAGGAACCCGAAAGGACCTCCCTTTCAGGAGATGAGACAGGTCCAACCACCACTCTAGGCTCAGCTCGACATGAGGGGACAGAGATACAGAGAGATGCTGATGATCTGGATGAGTTCTGCACGTCTGGATCACAAACCTCTGAAGTTCCCTGGTGTGTGCCATGGCAAATGGCACTGCCTCTATCGTGGAAATAAACTTCCCCACCAGAGAGGTCAACTTCGGTACTGGAACCCTGTCCAGTTCCAGGATCCTGGACACCCGGATAGCAATCTGATGAGCCACTTCCTCCGGTAAAAACACCATGCACTGCTGAGTGTCGAACAGGAGACCCAAGAAGAGGAGCCGTTGAGATGGAACCAAGTCTGACTTGTCCAGATTCACAATCCATCCGTGGCAATTGAGTGTCTGTATACACAACTGCAGCTGCCGGTGGAGGATCTCCGCAGATGAGGCTTTCAGGAGCAGATCATCCATGTAGGGAGTCACCCTGACTCCATCTCGATGAAGCCCAGCTATCAGAGCTCCCAATACCCTCTGAAAGACCTGAGGAGCTGAAGTCAGACCAAAGGGAAGAGCTGAAAACTGAAAGTGGCCATTGTGACAGGCAAATCTGAGATACCGTCTGCTCTCTGGATGAATAGGGATGTAAAGGTATGCATCCTGAAGGTCCAGGGAGGCAAGGAACTCCCCTGGAGACATTGCTGCTATCACAGAACGCAGAGATTCCTGACGAAAGTGGGAACTCACAACAAAGGAATTGAGATCCTTCAGATCCAAAATAGGACGAGCACCTCCGTCCTTTTTGGCCACAACGAACAGGTTGGAATAGAATCCTGAACCTGTGTCCTCTGGTGGAACCAATTCCAGGACCTCTTTGTCCAAAAGATCCTGAATAGCGTCGTCGAACAGACGTCTTTTTGTAGGTTCCTGAGAAGGACGAGTAAAATGGAACCGAAAAGGAGGAAGAGAAGAGAAAGGGATCCTGTATCCCTCTGATACCACCTGAACAACCCAAGGGTCCACCACTGACCCCTCCCAAACCCGGCGAAAGATGTGGAAACGTCCACCTACAGCCGGATGCGGACCCGGGTTCGGCGAGTCATGCCGAAGCAGTCTTGGAGGTCTTGGCCTTGGGGGAACTTTGGGCTTCCAGGACTGTTTGGGCTTGGAGGAGGAGCGCGTGGAGGATGGACCCGTCTGGGACGTGGAGCGTGTCTCAGTTTGGAAGGAACGAAAGGACCAATTGCGTTTGGCTGGAAACTTCTTCTTGAAAACTGATGGCAGAAGAGTACTTTTGCCACCAGTAGCCTCACTAGTCATCTCCTTAAGTTCAGATCCAAACAGTAAGGACCCCTGAAAAGGTAAAGAAAGCAAGGCTTTCTTAGAGGCAGTGTCAGCAGACCAAATTTTCAACCAAAGAGCACGTCTAGCTACTACAGAGGAAGTAGAGGCCCTCGCCATCATGCGCACAGCATCAAAAGCAGCGTCAGAAACATAATTTTGAGCTTCTAATATATTAGCAAGAAGCTGTAACTGCTCAGACACTGGTGCATCCTTGCGAACTGCCTCAGTCAGTTGTTCAGTCCATGCCGCGATAGCCCTATTAACCCACGCCACTGCAAAGGTTGGACGCATGGCAGTGCCAATAGAGGCAAAAATGGATTTAAGACAAATCTCTAACTTTTTGTCCGTCCAGTCCTGCAGGGCCGAGGCATCTGACACAGCCAAGGCAGTAGATTTGGATAACCTAGAAATAGGAGCATCCACTTTAGGAGGATGAACCCATTTTGCCAGTTCAGCCTCAGGAAAAGGATAAAGTTTAGCAAACTTTTTGGACACAGAAGAGGATTTTTCAGGATTCCTCCACGCATCAGAGACTAAACGGGCAAGAGTAGGGTTATTAGGAAAACAAACCACAGCCTTAGATGGTTTTTGGAAAACATCAGTTGGATCATGAGTAGATTCCTGAATCAGAGGAAGGTTGAGCGTAGTTAGCACAGCTCTGATCAAATCCTCAGCAGAAACTTCAGGGTCACATTCATAAGGGTCACCAATGGACCTATTAGATTCTA
Source organism: Rhinophrynus dorsalis (assembly GCA_037306005.1). Taxonomy (NCBI): domain Eukaryota; kingdom Metazoa; phylum Chordata; class Amphibia; order Anura; family Rhinophrynidae; genus Rhinophrynus; species Rhinophrynus dorsalis. The sequence goes on along the minus strand of CM074719.1, from coordinate 165,881,323 downwards.
TAACAGTGCCTTCCTCAACATCAGAATCCTGCAAAAGTTCTTCCTCAGAAGAATCAGACACATCAGGAGCCCCCTGTGGCTTAGGCAGGGAGGTCCTGATTGTGGAGGGGGTCTGACAGACTTGCAGACCTGAGAGGGAAAGAGTTGAAGAGTGGATCTGAGATCCCTAGTGGCAGCTTTAAACTCTTTTACCCAAGTTGGCTCAATAGCGTGGCTGGAAAGCCCAGGGTTGCTATCATGACTTTCTGCACATTTTGGGCATAAATGACCTGAAAATTCTCTAGGCAGCCCAGAGTGACAAGAGGAGCAAAACGCAATGGGGGAAATGGCCACCCCAGCCTCTTTAGTCTTGGGTCTAGCCCCTGACTCCAGTGGAGTAGACATGCTCACTAAGAAAAATCACCCGGTAGAAGTGTGAAAGATTAAAGTTTCACCCCAGAAATGCCTAAAATCGGACTTATCTGGCCAGCGAAGGGTTAATCTGCTGAGAGGAGAGAAGGCTCGGTCCCTGCGTAGTATACTCGCTGAGAATAACACCACAAAATGGCAGCCGCGGCGGTAGCCAATCAGAAAACAAGCGCGAAACAGGCGCTCGTGGGAATCGTAGTTTTTCTCAGAAGTACCCCAAAACAGTGCCTGAAGCCCCCCAGACTCCCAACACACCAAATCTAGCTACTGGATGATAGAGCAGGGGAAGACCAACAAAATGAGCCCTCTCTGAAGTTGCTGTGACAAGCGGTTCCAGAGATACGTCCCACACTGTGTAAACGCATAGAGAGTAAAGGAGCAATGGCGTCTATGCGGGTAAAAGCGCGCTTAAAGGCGCGGAACATTAAATATTAATAAAGTATTCCTGAGAGAAAAAGTTCACCAAACACACTTCTAGCACATGTAAAACATGAGAAAATAACAACCTAAAGCTCCAAAACCCAGGGAATATCACAGACATTGCATAAATACAAGCAATAGAAATAAAAACACCCTATGAGTACTGGAGTGCATAATGAGAACCCCCAAATACATGCCCAAAGAAGGGACACTGTGGGACAAGTGGACCTTCAGCACTCAAAGGGTGGCTCACCTTTCTGCAGGACTTCTGTCTTCAGGTAACCATGTTAAAAGGGAATTAACCAGAGGAAAATTCCCAGCAGGGAAGCTACTTGACACAAGTCGTTCCCTCTTCAGGGCATAAGGTCCACCAGAAAATCCCTGGAAGCTGCACTAGCCACTTTGGAGAGGGCAATTCACAGCCATGGTCACCCGCCTAATGGTGGTATTCCATATTTGAAGAAAAACAATAAAAAACTAAAGTTGAATGAGAGATGTTCTCCACCTGGTGTGCACAGCACACAGGAACAAATCAATGTAGCTTGGCTCTGGCCTGAAGGCAGCTTAAGAAGGAGGGGAGGCTCCACCCCCTGCATACATTTGAATGAATGTTCCTGCCTATTAAAGGGGCGGATCACCTCCCATTGTACCAGTGACCTGTACTGGACGACAGTGAAATATATATATATATATATATATATATATATATATATATATATATATATATATATATATATATATATATATATATATATATATATATACAGGGCTTATAATTTTAAGTCCTTTGCTACTAGCCAGACCTGAAAAGTCTGCAAGCCAAAACATACCCACCAGGGCTAAATTTTCACTCGCTATTGGCTATATAATATGTGTGTGTGCAATAGTCTCATTACATATATAGATATATATATACTTTGATGTTGTCATTTTTTCTGTTTTAAAGCCTCAGTAGATGCATGTGTACTGGGTAAAATAATGAGGAAAACATAAAAGGTATCAAAAACATTTTAATTAGGGAACAAAACTGCATGTAATCGATACAGCTCCCTATTTAGGGACTCAAGTTTTCTCTCCATTGCCAGGAAGGCCCTCTGTATTTCCCTCAGGGAAGGACGGTGGGGAGGTAGAGGGTTCTGCGGACAAATCTACAATGCAAAAATGGAAATAGCAGAACATTACTGTATGGTAACATGCCAATGCACGGTGCCACATATGAAAAGGATACTAATATATATATAATGTTTATAACAATTTTTCAGGGTAACTATTTTGTGCAAAATGAATGTGTGACTGCAAAGAAAATGTGCATGCTAATAAGAGGCTGGGTGTGTTGACTACTTGCATTTTTTTACAGGTGTTAAATATATGCTAGGCTGCAAAATATGCAAAGCAATCACAGTTACTAATGGAAGTTGATTGATGTATTCCTTTTGAAGATGGGAACATTGGGAAAGAATTAGTAATGGAATTTGATTGATGTTCAGGAGTACACATTTTCTCTACTGGAAATTGTAACAACTACATCAGTTACTCATATTTTCCAGGAGTACACATTTTTTCTAGTCATTTGCACTAATACACACATCAGAAGTTATTTGTGTAGTAAATTATGTGTGTAGTAATGGCAAGTAAGTAGATAAATGTGTACTACTGGAAATTAAAACAACTAAGTCAGTTACTCTTTGTTTCTAGGAGTACACATTTTTTTCTAATCATTTGCACTGCAAACATCAGAAGTTATTTGTTTGCTTATGGTGTATTGGGTATTTACATGTAGTCTGTGTACAATTGACACCTACTTCAAAAGCATTACTTATGCTTATGATACATTTAACACATGTACAAAATGCAAGTAGTCAACACACCCAGCCTTTGATTAGCATGCACATTTTGTTTTGTGCTTGTAGTCACACCTTCATATTTAACAAAATATAAACTGTCACATTGGGGGACCTGTTAAAATGTTGTCTGAGTATCTATGCAACAAATGCACTAAAAGGATACTTAAGACAACTGGAAGAAATGTTTGAAATATAGTATTGCAAAAATTAAAAAAAGTGTTCTTAGAGCTACAAATAAATTGATAGAAAAATCTATGCATACCTAGTACATAGTAGTTATGTATTTGTTAGTGCTGTATGTGTATATTGTGTGTCTGAGGTAAGCAAGTATTTAAATATGTCATAGTGGTAGTACCCACAATCTTCATTGGTTACTGACCAGGTGGTGAGAGTGACTCCACAACAGTGGGCCTTCTGTGGCATGTTCTTCGTACTACAAATAAATAGAAAAATCTATGAATACCTAGCACATAGTAGTTATGTATTTGTTAGTGCTGTATGTGTATATTTTGTGTCTGTGGTAAGCAAGTAGTTAAATATGAGTTAGTGGTAGTACCCACAGTCCTCATTGGATACTTAAGAGGAGGTGAGGGTGAAGGGTCATGCCTTCTGTAGCTTCTGTGCCTCCTGTTCGGCGTTCTGAGAGCTACAAATACATTGACAGAAAACATCTATGAATACCTAGTAAAAAGCAGTTATTTATTTGTGAGCTACAATGTGACTTACAGTGGTACTTACAAGGAGGAGGAGCCAGAGGAGCAGGCCTAGAGAGCCTTCCAGATGCTGAACGACCTATAAAAATACTACTAATAATATGTCAGTTTATGTAGCATAATTGAACATTGTTGTGTATTGTGTAAATGGCACAAAAAATTACTTACTGGTAGGCTGCAGGGACCTTTCTTGGGTGGGCAGCTGAGGACCAGGAGAGGCTCTTCGTGTTAGTTCCAGACCTAGGGGAGATGTAAAAAACAAAATTTTAAAGAAGTGTAAAACATATGAATTACAGTTATGTTACAAGCAACACATCCCTCCCAGCAATAAGAAAGTGTAAAACAGACGAATTACAGTTGTTACAAAATTGAATAATCATACCTGCGCGAAAAGTCAGCAACAATCCAGACTCGCTTCTCTTGAGGTCGGACCACCAACGAAAAATCTGCCTCCTGGTCCTCGCAATGCCACTGGACCTGTGCGTTTTGCAGGCCATTTTGTTTAAAACTCGCCTGCGAAATGCAGAGTCCAGTCTGTCCCGCAGCCTGTCGGGTAGACACTTGTCCATTTAGTGGACAAGTATCCCCAGCTCAGCGTTCCTAAAAGAAGGCTCTCTAGGCATTGTTTGCTGTAGTGTTAGCCTGTGTTGCGCCAGATTGTGTGTTTGTCGCAGTCTCGGTGGTGTCAGTGGTATTTCCTGTTTTGTTTTTGTACTTCCTGCATAGATGATGCTGGATTTTGACGCACTGCGTCATTATGAAGTCGTCATTGAGTCATTTTTGCCCCTTTATAAAATTGCACCTAAATAGTGCCATTGTGTGCCATTGTTATGTCGTTATTGCGCCATTTGACCCTTGCGCCCATGTGGTGCCAGTTTTCTGACCTTGTGCCCTTGCTCCCATATAGCGCCATTTGCACCAATATAGCACCATTCTAGCAACAGGATGGAGCACGCTGTTGTTGCATGCTATTTAGCATTGCGACCAAAGAGATGCGCCATTTACCAGTGCAGTAGTTGGAATGCGTCATTTGAAGACGCGCGACCAAGCAGAAGACAACGCCTGTCAAATGGAAACGTTTTTTTCATCCCTTTCAGGCTGAATCGCGCCAGGCGGTTCCTCAGGCTCAGCGTGCCTCATCCAAGCCTAAGTAGCAATGGAGGCCTAAGTCCTCCTCTAAGCCCAAGGCTTCCAAACCTCCTTCTGCATGACTCGCCGAATCCTGGTCCCCACCCGCAAGTGTGTGGCTGCTTGCGCCACTACCTCTGTGGCGGACCCCCTTCACCTCCTTTCCTCCTTCCCGCCGGCTTTTTTGAGGGAGCCATTCAGACCCTTCTGGACAAGGTGGTCTTGGAACCAGTTCCTCCTCAGAACGGGGGTTGAGGTTCTACTCCAACCTCTTTGTGGTTTCCAGGAAAGATGGCATCAGATTTAACCCTGTACGTGGACGACCTGCTTCTGAAGGCATCTTCTCTAGAACTCCATCAGCAGGTGCAGTATTGCATTCATGCTCTGTCCCGTCACAGGTGGATCATCAATCTGGACAAGTTGGACCTTGTTCCTTCTCAGAGGCTGGTGTTTCTAGGCATCTTCTTCGACACTCAGAGATGGGTGGTGTTATTCACGGATGAAGTGGCTCATCAGATAGCACTGAAGGTCCAGGCTGTCCTAAATCAGGATCCAGCTCCAGCCAAGAAGTTGTCATCCCTGGTGGGGAAGTTAATTTCCATCATAGAAGCGGTTCCATTTGCCATGGCTCATACCAGGGAACTTCAGAGGTTTCTAATCCTGGCGTGCAGGGATCAGCCGGATCTCCTGGAGAGGTCACTATCTCTCCCTCATAATGTGGAGCTGAGCCTATTGTGGTGGCTAAACCTGAACAATCTGCTGAAAGGCAGGTCCTTCATGGTGCCATTCTGGACAACAGTGACAACAGATGCCCGCCTCTCCTGTGGGGAGCGGTCCTGGAGCACTTGAATGCTCAGGGCCAGTGGTCCCAGGAGGGATCTCTCCTTCCCGTCAATGTCTTGGAGCTTCGGGCAATATTTCATGACCTGCAACACTGGACGCGCTAACTGGAGGATTCCCCGTTCAGGTTCCAGTTGGACAACACCACAGCAGTAGCCTACATTAACAAGCAAGGTGGCACAAGAAGTCTCGCAGCTTGGCTAGAGGTCAAGGCTGTTTTGTCCTGGGCAGAGGAGCATGTCCTTGCCATTTCCGTGTTCGTATTCCTGGCATAGACAACGTTCCGGCAGACTTTCTCAGTGGACAGAGGAGAGTGGGAACTGCATGAAGAGGTGTTCAACCTCATTGTCCAGCAGTGGGGTCTTCCGTGCATCGACCTGATGGCAGCAAGACACAACAGGAAGGTTCCAACATTCTTCTCTTGCAGGGCAGACCCTCTGGCTCTAGCAGTGGATGCCTTGTTGATTCCGTGGACTTTTCCTTTGCCATACATTTTGTCTCCCATTCCCATTTTGCACAGGGTGATCAGGAAGTTGCGACTGGAGCGCTGCCCTGTCATTCTGATTGTTCCATACTGGCCTCAACAGGCTTGCTTTCTGGAGCTTCTGGATCTCTCTGTGGTGTAACCTCTTTGGCTCTTCTCCCATCCAGATCATCTTCTACAGGGTTACCTGTGGAAGGAGGATGATCATCGTCTGGCTTTGAGGGCATGGAGATAGAATCCTCAGTTTTGAAGAAGGGTTTTTCTTCTGGTGTGGTGGCTACTATGCTTAGTCCCCGTAAGCCAGTTTCAGCTAACGTCTACCTTTCTTTCTTGGTGTACTGATAGACACCTTTCTCAGGATTTTGATCTTCCTACAGTCCTTTCCTTCCTCCAGGATGGTGTGATTAAGGGTCTCAGTGTGAGTTCTCTTAAGGTTCAGACTTCTGCTCTCTCTGTTTTCTTTCAGAGGCGCCTTGCTATTCTTCCTGGTGTCAAGGTTTTCTTCCAGGGTGTTGCTCATTTCCGTCCTGTGTTTAAGGCTCCCGCTCCTCAGTGGGACCTTTTCTTGGTTTTGGGCGTCCTTTAGCACCCTCCCTTTCAGTCTTTGGCCACTATTCTGTTACGTCTGGTGATCGTGTCTGTCCGCCGTGTTGCGGAGCTGCATGGCCTGTCTTATCGGCCACCCTTTTTGGTGTTTCACAAGGACAAGGCAATGCTTCGCACTTCACAAGAGTTTCTCCCGAAGGTGGTGTCAGAGTTCCACATGAATCAGGAGATTGTGGTTCCTTCTTTCTGCCCTAACCCTACTTCTGAGAAGGAGAAGGCTTTTCACTTGTTGAATGTCGTGCGGTCTCAAGTCCTTGCGGCAGTCTGACGCTCTTTTTGTCATTCCTGGAGGTCCCACTGTTCATAGAGCTTACAAACTTCGGAAGAAGCCTGCCCCCTTTCGGGTTGCGGCTCATTCTATGAGGTCTATTGGGGCATCTTGGGCCTACAAAAATCAGGCCTCAGCTGATCAGTTGTGTAAGGCAGCCACTTGGTTGTCTGTACATACCTTTTCCAAACACTATCGTGTGGATGTCCTGGCATCACGTGATGCCAGTTTTGGGAGGAAGATCCAGGAGGCAGCCTTGCCTATCTAGGATCTCCTTTGTCTCTTCAGTACTCTTTCACTTTTGAGCTCTCTTGGCTCTAGTTCAGTGTGCTGATTTACCCCTGTCCGGTGTCCATTGACACCTTGAGCTTATTGTTGAGCTATTCATGATCTGTTCGTTCACTGGTGCTCTGGTGACTTTGGGAGCCTGTGCCTGGTCCTTGCCTTTCTTCCTGCCCTGGGGAACATAATGGTTGGACATCCCAAAGTTACCAGTAACATGTATCAGACAACAGAGAAAAGAGGATTTTTCTTACCTGTTAAATCCTTTTCTCTTAGTCCATACAGGTTACTGGTCTCCCATCCTGTCAAGTGGACATGCTTGAATTTCCTGTGGCAGAACGTGGGGGTCCTTTTGGGTTCATACTCACAGGAGTCTTCCTTTACCTTCTTACTACCTAGTCAATAGTTTTCAAAACTTACTGGATGAGGATTGGCTAGCTGCAAGCTAAGGAGAGGAGGTAGGCTCCACCTAGCAGTCACTTCTCAGAATTGTTCCTGCCTACTTAAAGGGGCTGATCACCTACCCAAAGTTACCAGTAACCTGTATGGACTAAAAGAAAATGATTTAACGGGTAAGAATAAAATCCCCTTTTATCTAAATGTTTTGCCTTTAAATTTCCACTGTTTTTCTTTCAGTCACTTTTTGGTAGTGTAATTTTTTTTGTTTGAGTAAGTGTGCTTAAGTCTTGCTCAAAATTATCAGTAGTATGTTTGTTTGATAGTATTCTCTTTTCACACAGTTGACCTTTTTTGTTAAGAAATGTTTGAATATGCAGGCACAGACTTCTTTCACGTTGATAAATCGATTTTTTTAATGTATTGAAAGCTAGGTTGTGCAGCCAAAAGTCAGCACTATGCAGTTATATGAAAAACATTATCCACTATTTGCTACGCATGAACCAATAATCTCGGCACCCAATATTTGGCCAACAGGACCTTACATCAACCAGAGGTGAAAGCAAACTGTCCTTGATAACCATAGCTGGTAACTCTCCGGATTTGCCCCGGAGACTCCGGTTTTGGCTTCTGATTACCAGGTCTCTGGGGCAGAGTCTGATTCTCCAGTTGTGGGGAGTTTTTAAAGGGATAGTAATACTTCATTATTACTATCCTCCATGTTGTAGCCCTTAAAATTCTGAATTCAGCGATATCAGCAGCATCTCTCTCACATCTTTATTGTTTGAGAGATATCCACTTTCAAAGTTCCCTCTTTCTGGCTTTTCCCCTGATGTCAGCATTCTAACTGGGAGCAGGGGAATCCGGTCAGTGAGCAAGCGGCGGCTCTGCAGGAGTCCTGAGATCGCATTATAGAAACAGAAATCCTTCACTAAAATGGTCTTCTACGTGTGCTTGGTTTGCAAGCACACATAGAAACCATTTTAGTGAAGGATTTCTGTTTCTATAGCGAGATCTCAGCACTGCTGCAGAGCCGCCGCCTGTCCCGGGACCGGATTCCCCTGCTGTCAGAATGCTGATGTCAGGGGAGAGTGAATTTTGAAAGCGCATATCTCTCAAACCATAAAGGTTTGGGAGATGCTGCTGGTATCGTAGAATTCAGAATTTTAAGGGCTACAACATGGGGGATATAGTAATAATGAAGTATTACTATCCCTTAAATAAAACTCTGGACACTTCCGTGTCTTCCAATTGTGCTTCTCGCATTCCACCGCAAGTTCTCCTACTTCCCAGGCTATTTCTCAATTTTCGGTGTATTTTTGAAGCCCCACCCATGATTCAGCCCACCCCTTTTCTGATGCAAATTGCGTCATAGATCTCCCCTAGCGGCATCAGAGAACTCCCCTCCTGGTAGTCTGCATCGCCAAGTTCCCAGGTATGTTGGTAATATCTATGTTGGTGCCAAAGTTGATGTATACATATTCCTTAGATATTCCTGACGTCCTGATGAAAATATGAAAAGTAAAAAAATTTGTAGTGCGTAAAGGATTAATATTTTGATCATCTGAATATTTTTTAACTGATTTTTTTTTTTTACCAAAGTTCAGCTTTGTCAGTTGGTTCAAAAGCTATGTGTGTTTGTAAATGGGCACTTAATATTGAACAGCCAATCAAACTTCAACTATAGCTGCTCTACTGTTCAGCTATAACATACATATTTAATCTGAACCTGTACATTTAGGGATTAATGGCTTTTCTTTTCTTTAACAGAATGACTTGAGAGTGTTGATATGCTTAACATATGTTTATTTTTTATTTTAATTGTTAACTCTGTAGCTTACCATTTCATAATATGATCTTCCTACATGTTCTATAGAACACTTTATAATCGAAATAAAGCCATATATGCTTGTCTGTAGCTGCAGACTTCCCGTGGACAAAAGTATATAGAGACAATGAACTGCTTATATGAAGTACACTTGCCTAATAAAGTCCTTATGTTAAACAAGTTAAGACCTGTTTATTTCAATGGTAAAATTTAATTTTAGATACTTCTATATTGACAGAATAATCACAGAGATAGTGAATATTTAATTGCTTTAGATTGTAAGCTCTCACGGGCACGGCCCACACTACCATTTGTTTCAGTCAGGTTCTGTAAGCCATTGTATGTTTTCATTCATATTTTTTACAGCTCTGTGGAATGTCTGAGGTCAATAAATTAACCCCTCAACGACCGGTCGTTCAGGCACGTGACGGTCACTAAAGGACCACAGCCGCGGGGGGAGCCCGGAATTCCATGACGGTCATAGCACATCATGGGTCGTTCAGTCAGATTTACCCATGACTTACTATGACCATCAAGGGTCATTAACGGGTTAAGGACACTAATACTCACCTCTTTAGGTTCTTTATAAATACATTTATATAAAGTATTTATAGTTTATGGTCTATAAATTAATTTTTCATGTTTATTTCTCCAAAATCATTTATTTTACAGAAAAATGATTAGTGTAATGTATAGGCAGATTTAAACTCTCTGTAAAACAAACTAAACTTGACAAATATGCATTGTTTGCCATTTTATGCTTTGCCTCCCCGTTGTGCAGTGCTGGTGATTATATATTGTTGCTTTGTAAATAAATTATAAGAATTACGCTGCACAGCAGTATAGAGTGTGTTTGCATGCAGGCTATGTGGATGATTGATGAAGATTGTATACTTTGTAAGGTTATAGGTTGTATGTAAGGTTATAGGTTGTATGGGAGGGTTAGGTCATCTAGGGTTAGGTGTGTTAATTGTATACCTTTCTAGCACTTAAGGGGATAGTAATGGTTAATTTTAAGTTGATTTAATATTGTAGACATTAAAAAAAGATTAACATCAATGTAAGTCTTATCTCTCAAACCTTTATGGTTTGAGAGATATAACTTGCTAAAGTTACCTTTTCCTGGCTGTTTTACTCTTCTGCCATCTAGCTGACAGCTGCAGATTCCAGTCATTTGACCAGACAGAAGCTCTTCAGCAGAGCTGAAATCATGCTATTTAGAAATAAATACTTCATTGGAATGGTCTACAAAGTGTGCTTGCAAGCCAAATTAAGTTTTTATCTTTAGATAACATTATATTGGCACTGCTGAAGAGCCACATCTGGTCAAGCGACCAGAATCCGCTTCTGACAGCTTTACAGCTCATCAAGCAGAAAGGGGAGGGACCAGAGAACTTTATTTTCCTATATCTCTGAAACCATAACGGTTTGAGAGATACAAATAAGTGCAAGTACTCTCTTTTAATTGTATATACCATATAGTTAATACTTTTTTTCTGACATTACAATTCCTTTAATGAAAGTTCTTTTGCAGAGTCATGAGTCTGCAAACTGGTCAAAATGGACTTGACAAAAATTGCAGAAGGTACTCTACACAGTGCTGCTTTTATACTCTATGAAGGTTATTTAAAACATAATTTTTTTAAAGCAGTACCAGTCATCATCATTTACACTGTTAAGGATATGTTGACAGTAGGTAAATATTTGTTTACAATTAGGTTCGTTTTCTGTCTAGAGTGGATTGCTTCTTCAAAGGCATTAATCCATAAATTCAGCAACACACATTAGCCTACACAAAACCCATGATTTAACCAGTTTGCAGTAGATTCTTTATGCATGAGTCAAGAAAGGATAGCATCATGTGATTCAACAATAGGGTCTCTGTGACAAGGAGATTTGTGATTATTGGTGTATAATCATAGTTTATAGATAAGTGTCCAAAGCATTGTTAAAGGGACAGTAATGTTTCATAATAAAAGCAGCTCTAATTAATTATCATGGTATTTGGACTTTGTAGTTGTTGTAGTTCAAGAGTAATTCAATTGCAAAGTATCCCCCTCCTGCCCCTTTTACTGGTGCAACACTGTTCAGCCAGATCAGAAGGGAGGTGCCCAGGTAGACTGCAGAGAGGGACAGTCTTCAATTAAGATAAGGGAAAAACCTGAAAAACTCGTCAAGGGGGGCAGCGCCTTCATTGTTCTCATAGGAAGAAGATTGTTCCCTTCTGTTGTCTGTCTGGTCTTACAACCAGATTCCACATCTGAGAAGAGATGGCTTACACTAGGTAAAAGGGGCGGGAGGGGAAACTTTGCTTTTGAATATCTCTCAAACCATAAAGGTTTGAGAGATAAGACTTGTATCGTTCTTTATGTTTTTTTAATGCCTACAAATTAAACACAAAACTAAGTATTACTATCCCTTTAAGACAGCCTGTTGTCCTATAGCTGGTTCCACAAGGATGCATTTAGTGTAGTGTTAAAGGGATAGTAATGTTTCATAATAAAAGCAGCTCTAATTAATCATCATAGTATTTGGACTTTGGAGAGTGTTATTTCAATTCTGTCAGAGTTGTAGTTCCAGAGTAATTCAATGACAAAGTGTCCCCCTACCGCCCCTTTTACTGATGTCACACTGTTCAACCAGAGCAGAAGGGAGGTGCCCAGGTAGACTGCAGAGAGGGACAATCTTCAATTAAGATAAGGGAGAAACCTGAAAAGCTTGTCCAGGGGGGCAGGGATTTCATTGTTTTCATAGGGATAAGAGCGTCCCCTTCTGTTATCTGTCTGGTCTATGGACTGCATTCCACATCTGAGAAGAGATTGCTTATACTAGGTAAAAGGGGCGGAAGGGAGAAACTTTGCTTGTGAATATCTCATAAACCATAAACGTTTGAGAGATAAGACTTACATCATTCTTCATGTTTTTTTAATGCCTACGAAATAAAATAAAGTTAAAACGAAGTATTACTATCCCTTTAATAATCCTGCTTTAACTTCACCAATGCAAACAGGGCCTAAAGGAAAAATGTGCAAACTGTTTTCTGTCAGCTGTTGTTGAAATACATTTCCCAGCATCCTGTTGTAAAGAGTAGGCAGGGATGTGTAGCCTGTTTACTCATATTGTTCAAGGAAATGGCATAAAGTGCCACACTGTGCCCCCAAACATGAATGTTAAATTCTTAAAAACTATTTATTTTACAGAAAGATGGCTAGTACATCATATTGTCTGATATGAATTCTGTTAAAAGCAAACCAGATTTGGAGACATGTGCATGTTAAGGTTTTCCCTGCCTTAGCTCAGATGTTGGATTATACACACACTACGTCCACACCTATGCACAGTAAATTATATCCTTAGCCCTTTGATGGCCAGAGAGGTATCTAACAGAGTGCAGTGCAGCGAGTTGTATACCTCTCTGGCTCTAAAGGGTTATAACCTGCACAGTGGGTGGTACTTGGGACCATGGTTGAGAAACTGATAAGTAATTGGGGGACATGTAATATTCATATGACTTTACCATTTTTGATTGTGAATAAATATGATAGATATGTGTGTATCCCTTCTGTTTTCTTAAGATTTATTACAAAACTTCTAAAAAGAAATGGTTGTTCTTGTTCCACTTTAATCACACTAAACCTACAAGGTAAATGGGTGGTGTGCGATCTACAGTTCTATAACGTATTCTTTCCTTGGGTGCTGGATTTCTCCATCTCATTGCTTCTTTGGAGCCCTCTCTAGCATTTTCGAAAATGAGAGAAATGCCTTTGTAATGTTCCACTGCATTTTACTAAGTATTTAGTCAAAAGAAAAGTGGAGTCATTCTGGAGTAAACCAAGTGTACCATGGGAGACAAAAACAAATCATCATATTCCCTTTGATATCAATGAACTGTCTGAACAGCTGAATAGCTTTTCTAGTTGTCATCTCGCCTCTCCCTGCAGTTCACATACACACACAGACATTTGTCACTGTGTGAGTAGCTTTAATGCTTTCCTAGCACTGACCACATGTGTCTAGTGATGCACTGGAGCCTTCAAGGGGTTAAAGACCCCAATTTAATCAATGTGTGTGTTTAACGTTCCCCTGTAGTGCACCTGGTTTGTCCCAGAATGATTTCACTTTAATTTTGAAAATAACTTGCAGTGGTAAATGTTGTAAAAATGCATTCAGTGGTGTTGCAGTTCATAAATGGTAACAGTGAAAGCTGCTCAAGCTTAATCTTATGTCACCACATTCCTTTCAGAAAAGCACCAGCTTGCCAAATCCTAATTAGGATTTTTCATCACTTCCTTAAGAGAGCTATTACAGCAGGAAACTTTCTTCGTGTTTACTGCATTAGAAAAGAACAGATCTTACATACATTTTCTTTAGCAAGTACTGTGTGATGAAGGTTCAATAGATTGCTCTTTAGTTCTTCCTTAAAGGGTGGTCTGTGAAATAATAGGAAAGAAGTCGTTGATTTTGACCAAGCTTTAGCACTAAAATATTCTTGTTTAATCACTCAGCAGTAATTGATTGCATTATTCTTATTGTTTGATTTCAGCTTTATGACAAAATTAATACAAAGTCTTCACCACAAATCAGGAATCCTCCAAGTGATGCTGTACAGCGAGCCAAAGAGGTAATTTATTTATTTTCTGTGTCTTTCTTCTGTTTAACCACACCAGTTTGTTATTCCTCATTTTATATCTCTCCTCCCAGCTCTTTTCCAGACATCAGCCTGTTCTCCAAAGAACTGTCTGAACAGCTGAATAGCTTTTCTATTTGTCATCTCGCCTGTACCTGCAGTTCTCACACAAAGGTATTTGTCACTGTGTGAGTAGCTTTAATGCATTCCTAGCACTGGCCACACATGTGTCTCTGTTAGTGAATGACAAGCAGGTTGTCAAGGCAACATTTGTTTCTTAAGTCAGCCTCATTTCTAGTGAACAGGCTGGCATCAGGAACAAGGGTGAGAGGGTGGATATTGAATGTTAATAGCACTTAAACTAATGAATATTAAAGTGTGGGACTTACATCAGCCACACTCTTTAATAATGTAATGTGTGTGAAAGAAAACAAATTCAAACCTCTTATTTTCAGAAGTGAAATAACTTTCTCCCCTTGACTGTCATGCAGTTCAACAGTTTTTTGTTTTAGGAAGATATCATCCATAATGAATAGCTGTATTATCAGCTTTAATTTGACTTCCACTTGTTAGGCAGTGAATGTAGTGTTACTTTTTGTTTAAAAAGTTGTTAGTTATCTGTTAAATTTCATAATAAATAATAATTATGATGAAAGTCGTCAGCTTTCAGAAGTCCAGCTAGTCTTCATTTACTTGTCTTGCTGGACTAAGTATTTATTTTTCTGTCATCCAATACAGGTTACTGGTAACTCTGGGAGGCGTCAGTCCCTTTAAGTAGGCAGGAACATTCTCTAAATGTATGCAGGGGGGTGGAGCCTCCCTTCCCACTCAGGCTGCAGCCCAGCTAGCCAACTTCAGAATTGTTTGTTCCTGGGTGTGAACACACCAGGTGGAGAACATCTCATCGTTGGTTTTAGTTTCTTTTTTATTTTTCTGTCAGATGTGGAATACCACCATTAGGCGGGTTACCATGACTGACAAATGCCCTCCAATGTGGCTAGCTCAGTGTCCAGGTGTTTTTTGGTGGACCTTAAGCCCTGAAGGGGGAAAATCTTGGGTACAAGTGCTTCCCCATGGATTACCCACTGAGATGATTCTTACTACATGGTAACCTGAAGACAGAAGATCTGCAGGAGAGGTGAGCTACCCTTTGCAGGTCCACTTGTCCCACAGTGCCCCTTTGCTGGGCTTGTATTTGGGAGTTCTCATTGCGCACTCCTGCACTCATTGGGTATATATGTGTATGTCTGTTGGGTATTTGGAGCAGTTTTATGTGGTAACTTAACCCTTTGTCTGCTGGTTTGACAAATTTAATGGGGTTTTCTGACACTTTCCTTACTGGGTTAGTGTTTTCTTATTATGCACACATGTTCACTGTATGTTTTTCATGTTTTAACTTTCTGGTTTAACTTATATTAAATTTATGTACCGCGCGATTTACCGCATAGACACCATTACTCCATTTACTTTCTATGGGACAACACTGTTTGATACGTATCTCTGCAACCGCTTCACACATCAACTTCATAGAGGGCTCATTTTAATTGTCTACCCTTGCTCTATCATCCGGTTTATAGTTCAAGTGTGTTGGGGGGGCTTCGGGCACTGTTTTGGGGTACTTTTTGGGAAAAACGACATTTCCCATGAGCGCTTGATTCGCGCCTATTTTCTGATTGGCTCCCATTGCGGCAGCCATTTTGCAACTTTTCTCAATGAGTATCCTACACAGGGCTTGGACTCTCCTTTTCTCCCCTGCAGATTGACCCTTCGCCTGCCAGAACAGTGTATATTTATCATTTCTGGGGTGAAATATCAATCTTACACACTACAATTGGGTGATTCATTGTACAGTTGGTTATTTTGAGAATGTCTGTACCACTGGAGCTAGGGGCTAGGCCTAAGACTAAGGAAGCTGGGGTATCAGTATCCCCCATCGCGCATTGCTCTTCCTGTCACACAGGGCTACCTAGAGTGTTCTCTGGTCATTTCTGCCCAGCAGGTTCTGAAGTTCCTGGCAGCAACCCACGGCCTTCCAGCCATGCTATTGAGCCAGCTTGGGTGCAGGAGTTTAAGGCTGCAACTAGAGACCTTAGGTCCACTTTACAGCTCTTTACATCCCAGATACAGGGGGCACTTCAATTATGGCAGACCCCCTTCTACTATCAGATCCTCCCTGCCTCAATCGCAGGGAGCACCTGATGTGTCAGATTCTTCTGAGGAAGAATTGTTGCAAGATTCGAATGTTGAGGTTGGCACTATTTTGGAATCTTCCAGGTCTCTTTGGGGACCCATTTGAAGCTGATCCTGAAACCTCTACTGAGGGCCTGATCAGGGCTGTATTGTCCACTCTCAACATTCCATTGGTTCAGGAGGTTCCCTCTGATGTTTTTCAGGTGCCTGCAAAGCCCCTTACTTATTTTCCTCCTAACCCAACTCATGACCGTTTGGTTCTGATGCATGGAAAAATCCAGACATGTCCTCTTCAGTGTCTAGAAAGTTTGCTAAACTTTATCCCTTTTCTGAAACAGAAATGGCTAAATGGGTTCATCCCCCTAAGATGGACGCACCCATATCTAGACTGTCTAAATCTACTGCCTTACCTGTTTCTGCTGCTTCTACGCTGCAAGATTGGACTGACAAGAAACTTGAGGTTTCCCTCAAGTCCATTTTTGCTTCTATTGGCACTGCTATGTGTCCAGCCTTTGCTGTTGCATGGGTTAACCGGGCTATTGCAGTCTAGACTGAACAGCTCACTACGGCAGTCCGTCAGGATGCACCTACTTCAGAGAAATTGCGTCTTCTTGCTAATATATCTGAAGCTCAACATTATGTTTCTGCTGCTGCCTTTGATGCCGTCTGCATGCTGGCAAGGGCCTCCACTACTTCTGTGGTGGCTAGGTGTGCGCTTTGGCTTATGATTTGGTCTGCTGACACAGCTTCCATGAAAGTTTTGCTTTCTTTGCCTTTTCAGGGTACTTCCTTGTTTGGATCAGAACTTAAGGAACTAATTAGCAAGGCCACAGGGGGTAAGAGTACCCTTCTGCCCTTGGTCTTTAACCCTTTGAGTGCCAGAGGGGTACGCAATGCATTGCTTTGCAATGCATTGCGTACCCGTCTGGCACTCAAAGGGTTAAAAAAAAGAAAAGAGAAAAAAAAAGTTGCCATTTAAGCGTAACCAGTCCTTTTGTTCCTTTCAAACTGAGACACGTAAGACGAACCAGGCGGTTCCGTCAGCTCCGCGTCCCTCCTCCAAACCCAAGCAGCAATGGAAGCCCAAGGCCGCATCCAAGCCCAAGACCTCCAAGACTGCTTCGGCATGACTCACCTAACCCAGGTCCGCATCCCGCTCTGAGTGGTTGTCTCCGCCTCTTCCGCAGGATTTGGGAGGATTCAGTGTTTGACCCATGGGTTTTACAGGTGGTATCAGAGGGATACAAGATCCCTTTCTTTTCCCTCCCACCTTTTCCGTTTCATCCTTCTCGTTCTCCTCAGGAAGTCGAGAGAAGCCATCTGTTCGAAGACGCTATTCAGGCTCTTCTGGATAAGGATGTCCTGGAGCCAGTACCACCTCCAGACAGGGGTTCAGGATTTTATTCAAACCTCTTTGTGGTGACCAAGAAGGATGGCGGATGCCGCCCTATTTTGGATCTGAAAGATCTCAGTTCCTTTCTAGTGAAGACTGTCTATCATCAGGAGTCTCTGCACACAGTGATCGCTGCCATGTCTCCGAGGGAGTTCCTTGCTTCTCTAGACCTTCAGGATGCGTATTTGCATATCCCAATCCATCTAGAGAGCAGGCAGTATCTGAGGTTTGCCGGCGCCAGAGGTCATTTTCAGTTCTCAGCCCTTCCATTTGGTCTGACAACAGCCCCCCGGGTTTTCCAACAGGTTCTGGGGGCC
The DNA here is from genome assembly GCA_037306005.1 of Rhinophrynus dorsalis. Taxonomy (NCBI): domain Eukaryota; kingdom Metazoa; phylum Chordata; class Amphibia; order Anura; family Rhinophrynidae; genus Rhinophrynus; species Rhinophrynus dorsalis. The sequence goes on along the minus strand of CM074719.1, from coordinate 165,863,579 downwards.
TTGATATCCGTTCTCCATCGGGACTGCATCAGTGTGACTCCATCCATGGATGGCTTGCTTTTGAAAGCATCATCTGTGGACCTTCTTCATCAGCAGGTCCAGACCTGCATTCAAATTCTTACACATCATGGTTGTATTGTGAACAAGGACAAGTCAGACCTTGTTCCATCCCAGCAACTGGTCTTCCTGGGTCTTCTGTTCGATACTCAGAAGTGCAGGGTGTTTTTACCGGACGAGGTAGCCCATCACATTGCTAAAAGAGTCTCAATGATCCTATCCCGCGATCGGATCCCAGTTCCGGAGTTGTCTTCTCTGGTGGGGAAGTTCATCTCCACGATAGCGGCGGTTCCATTTGCCATGGCAAACACCAGGGAACTTCAAAGATTTGTGTTACAGACATGCAGGGATCGACCAGATCATCAGAAGCTATCGATCTCTCTTCCTCCTCATGTCGAGTTGAGCTTGGAGTGGTGGTTGGACCTTTCCAATCTCCTGAAGGGGAGATCCTTCCGGATTCCCTACTGGACCAAGGTCACGACTGATGCCAGCCTCTTGGGCTGGGGAGCTGTTCTGGGTCGCTTCCGTGCTCAGGGGAAGTGGTCCATGGAGGAGTCTCTTCTTCCCATCAATGTTCTGGAACTTTGAGCAATATTTCATGCTCTACGCCATTGGGAGTCTCAACTGGAGGACTGTCCAGTCCGAGTAGAATCCGACAACGCCACCGCAGTGGCTTACATCAACAGACAGGGTGTGACAAGAAGTCTCGCCGCTTGGTTAGAGGTCAAGGCCATTCTTTCCTGGGCAGAGGTTCATGTTCCTGTCATTTCCGCAGTGCACATTCCAGGCGTGGACAACGTTATGGCAGACTTCCTCAGTCGTTACACAGTCGACAGCAGAGAGTGGGAACTACATCCGGTGGTGTTTCAACTCCTAACGCGGGGGGGGGGGTACCTCTAATGGATCTGATGGCAACCAGACACAACAGGAAGGTTCTGACGTTCTGCTCCCGGTGGGGAGAGACTCTAGCTCTGGCTGCAGACGCAATGTCCATTCCCTGGACGTTCTCCCTGGCCTACATTTTCCCTCCTCTTCCGATGTTGATAAGGGTGATACAGAAATTGAAAGTGGAATGTTGTCCAGTAATCCTGATCGCTCCGAACTGGCCTCGTCAGTCCTGGTATCCGGAGCTTCTGGCCCTATCAGTGGGGAGCCCTTTCCGCTCCCCTTTCGTCCAGATCTTCTTCTGCAGGGTTACCTGTGGAAGGAAGATGTTCATCGACTCAATTTGATGACCTGGAGGTTGAATCCTCGATTTTAAGGAAGAAAGGGTTTTCTTCTGCTGTGGTGTCTACTATGCTTAGTGCCCGTAAGCCTGTTACTTCCAAGATCTATCACTGTGTCTGGTCGACATTTGTGTCTTGGTGTGCTGACAGGGATCTGTCTCATGAATTTCATCTTCCCACTGTCCTGGCCTTTTTGCAGGACGGTGTGGATAAAGGACTCAGTCTGAGTTCTCTTAAGGTTCAGACTTCGGCGTTCTCTGTCTTTTTCCAGGAACGCATTGCTGTCCTTCCTGATGTCAAAGTTTTCTTCCAGGACGTTGCTCGTGTGCGTCCTGCCTTTCGGAGTCCGGCTCCTCAGTGGGACCTTAATTTGGTTTTGGGAGTTCTCCAACGTCCTCCCTTTGAGTCTTTGGCTACTATTCCTTTACGTCTCTTGACGTAGAAGATGGCTTTCCTTCTGGCGATTGTGTCAGTTCGCCGAGTGGCAGAGTTGCAAGCTCTTTCTTGTAAACCACCTTATCTGGTGTTTTATAAGGGTAAAGCGGTGCTTCACACCTCTAAGGAGTTCTTACCTAAAGTAGTCTCTGAGTTTCACATCAATCAGGAGATTGTGGTGCCCTCTTTCTGCCCTAACCCCTCCTCTGACAAGGACAGGGATCTCCACTTGTTGCATGTGGTGCGTTGTCTCCAGGTTTATGTCCATCGTACTGAATCTATCAGGAAGTCCCGATGCTCTGTTCGTCATTCCTGAGGGTCCTAGGGCAGGTAGACTTGCATCCAAGGTGACTCTTGCGTCATGGATCAAGTCCACTATTCGTAGGGCCTACGAGTTGAGGAATAAGCATGTCCCCTTTCGGGTCACGGCTCATTCCACCAGGTCTCTTGGGGCCTCTTGGGTCTAAAAGAATCAAGCATCTATTGATCGGCTGTGCAGGGCGGCCATTTGGTCCTCTGTGCACCCCTTTTCGAAGCACTACTGTGTGGATGTGCTGGCTTCGGCTGGTGCCAGCTTCAGGAGGAAGGTCCTGGAGGCAGTCTTTCCTGTCTAGGATCCTCTTCTTCTCAGGTTCTTAGTGCTTCCATACTGTTGAGCCCTGTTGGCTCTACTTCGGTGTTCTGTGTTAAAATTCCTAGGGTGTTTTTACCCCTGTTTGGTGTCCTTTGACACTTCAGTTTTGTTGGGATCTCTGACCGGTTGGTTCATAGAGGTCCTGGTGACTTTGGGGGCCTTGCGCATGGTCCTTGCCTTCTTCCCGCCTCTGGGAAACTCAATGGTTGGACATCCCAGAGTTGCCAGTAACCTGTATTGGACGACAGAGAAAAGAGGATTTTAGTCTTACCTGTTAAATCCTTTTCTCTTAGTCCATACAGGTTACTGGTCTCCCACCCTGTCAAGAGACCATGCTTGGCTCTCCTGTTGCAATATGTGGGAGTCCTTCGGGGCATGCTCACAGGAGCCTTCTTCCTTTCTAATATCTAGTCTAGTTAGTTCTCAAACAATTCTGAAGTTGGCTAGCTGGGCTGCAGCCTGAATGGGAAGGGAGGCTCCACCCCCCTGCATACATTTAGAGAATGTTCCTGCCTACTTAAAGGGACTGACACCTCCCAGAGTTACCAGTAACCTGTATGGACTAAGAGAAAAGGATTTAACAGGTAAGACTAAAATCCTCTTTTTGATGCAAATGGGAGTGTCTGTCCATGAAATTTACTTTGCCATCAGTTACACAGCTGGTAAAACCATAATTGCCATAAAGAACTAGAAAACATGAAGATCATGTCCTACCTGTTTTTAGCTAAGGTTAAGAGACCAGTGGTACTTAATAGCTTTAAATCTCTGTAATCACTTTGCTGCAAAGGACATCTAGAATATGTTCTCTGTATGCGCTCTAAAACATCTAAGGACATTTCACAGACTTCCTCTGGGAAGAGAGGAGAAAAAAAATAAGAAAAATTGTGTAACACTTATCTGAGGTTGAGTCCTGCACTCCAATGTGTAATCCTCTGTTGTTGAACATGATGCACCCTGGTGACTTCATCATTCTTGTGTGATGGTGTCATATTGGGTAGAAACTTCTAATAGATCACCAGAAAATGTTTGGGAGCAGGCAGGGTTTTCCTCTAATGAAGCTTGTATCTTAGGCCTCCTACTTCAAAACTGGAATAAGAAGAATGGGGAGAGTCTCCTATTTCCATTGTTATTTAAGGGGGTATTTGGGCATGAATTTCCACATGTTGGGTATAAGTGAATAAAGTAAAAGTAAATTGTGTAGATGGAGCGGGGGGCTCTAACTAAGTCTGAGTCCATATCTCAAACACCCTACTTAAGATCATTATGGGAATAATATCGTTGGGATAGGAAGAGTCTCTTCTTTTCATAGATGGTATGATGAGTGTTTATGAATAATTTTAATATGTTTGCAGTTCCTCTTCATCTTTGGAATTTCAATAAAAAGAAAAACGTTTTTGTGGAATACTCAGTAGATTTTGTTTTTTTGGATATGTTGCTAGATATTTGCAAACTAATAGCAAAATTTATTTATTTTATTTTCTATATAATATATATATATATATATATATATATATATATATATATATATTTATTTATGAAAAAAAATCACTGACCTGATCTCCAGCATGATCTCGCACAGCAAATCACCAAAAGTGGCGTTCTCATGTCAGACTTTGGAATGACTTCACGGTTACTGACAACCCATTACCAAACAACCAGTACCCAAAACCAATTCAACCAATACAGCATTGCCAGCTGAAGACAAACAGTGTAACACATAAAAATAGTACCTTCTTAGATATATATACACACAAAATTCAATGCAATCCATCTCATAGCCAGTTTAGTTAATGGTGTAATCAGAGTCCAGATCTGCACTTACCCCACCCCTGAATGCCATCTTGTGTTCATACATCCGTGTTAAATTGTTCTCCTTGCATTTTCAATGCAAGTCCAATCAACGAAATAGAACATTGTTCCGACCTCTAAATTAATCATAGATTAAAGCTGGTTTTCCCATCATGTAATCCTGCCAACATGGGAATTATTATCCTGATCCAATATGGCTGAAGAATTGATATCACCATATGCTGCATACCACACTGTTGTATGTTACCGGTGGTTAATTAGCAGTCATTACGGTGAAGCTGGTGATTGGGTGCTCATTTCCGTGGTAATCCACTTAGAGTTCCTATATATATCAAGAAGAACTGTAAATGATTCCATCATCTATTAATCGTGAAATCATCCAATAATTTCCATGTTGGCTGGATTACATGATGGGATTATGATCTTTCATTGGTTGTGATTGTAATTTAATATATATTCCCCAGCATCAGCTCACTCGGGGTGCTGTGTGTGTGTTTGATCTTCCTTTGGAAGGCAGAACACATCAAAAAAAGACAAGGTCTTGTGGATAGAGCTTTCCCTCCCCTTCTCCAGGCCAACCCCTCCCTGCCTCCAGTTTTATGATGTGTTCCTGACTTTAAGGACTGGCTTGGAACACTGTTGCTTAGTTTTTAGTTTATTTATTATTTTCCTTGGATATCTGGCTGTTACAATTCCCCCATTTGGAGGGTTACCATTACTGGGCTTCCCCTTGAGTGGATTGACCAATGTGCAGATGCTGTGTTGACCCTTGAAGACCTGTGGAGAGTATCTTGAAACCCAAGTTTTCACTCCTAGCAGGACCTCTCTGAGGCTCTGCTTACTTTGCAATGGTAACCTGAAGACAGAAGATGCAGATTGGTGAGTAACCCTTGGATTGTCTTGGAGGTCCGTGGGGTCTGTTGACAGAGTTGTAGTAGTTACTAGTCAGTAGCAACAGATAGAGAAGACTACGTTACCCATAATGCCCGTTTTGCTGGCTTTCTTCTGATTGGCTGTTTATTCTTGCTCTGCTTCTTCAGATTATCCCTTCGCCTGCCATGTAAGTACTTTCTGGTCTTTACTTGCATGAACTGTTAGTCTGGGGAATGACTACTAGTGGTTTATACTAGTTTTAGACATTACTCCTGTCAGGATATCAGATCCTAAGGGACATGGGGCTAGTCCTAAGGCTAAGGACTATGGGGCATCTCTGACCCCACCCTTGCTTACTATTACGCATTTCAAACGGAGCTTCTTAGTGAGTATTCTTGATCTCTGCCCCTCCTGTGCTGTAGCCCCTACTACTCTGCTGGTCCCCTCCAGCACTGAACAAGAACCAGCTTGGGTTAAGTCATTGTTGACCACTATGGCCCAATTTCCTCTCTCCATCCAAGGGCTTCTTAAGTCTTGGATGCCCCCTACCACCTTTAGGTATGTGACCCCTAGTGATCAAAGTATTCTTGCGCTCATAGCAGCCTTCTCTGAGGAGGACTGTTCTGAGGATGAACGTGAGGATGGGGAATATGAAGATATGGATTCTTCCTACTCCTATGGGGACTCTTATGAGGCTGACCTTCTCCTGTCTGCTGAGGGGCTTATCAGGGTTGTTTTGAGGACCCTTCAGATCACTGACACCCCTAATGAGGGAACATCCTCTACAGATGTTTTCCAGAGGCGTAGGAAATCCTCCACTGTATTTCCCCTTAACACCACTCTTGATCAGATTCTTCTGGATGAGTGGAAGACACCAGATAAGAGGTTGTCTATATCTAGGAGACTTTCTAAGCTGTACCCCTTTTCTGAGGCAGCTTTGGTGCAGTGGGCCTCTCTTCCATTTGTGGATCCCCCAATTTCCAGGCTAGCCATGTCCACTGCTCTGCCATTGGCACATGCTGTGGGACTTAAGCCTAAGTCTATCCTCTGGTCAAATTTTGCAGCCACTGGGGTGGCATTGAGGTCTATTCTCGCCTCTGCCTGGGTCAACAGGCCTGTTGCAGTCTGTGCTGATGCTCCCAGGGAGGACTTGTTGGCTTTTTTTTGCCAAAATGATGAATGCACAAACACATGTTTCAGATGCCCTGTTTGAGGCGGTCAGGCTGTCTGCCAAAGCCTCGACTTTCTCTGTTACTGCAAGACACACTTTGTGGTCACTGATTTCCTTACCCTTTTAGGGCAAGTGTCTGTTTGAACCTGAGTTAAATCAGATCATCAGTGATGCGACTGGGGGCAAGCACACCCTGTTGCCTCAGATGTCCTCCAAGCACCCTCCTATGGCTAGGAAACTGTCTTTTTCCTCCCCTCCAAACGGAGATGCAAAGATGCAAGCTCGCAGGCCTCCAACTTGTGCCCAACAACCCCCCCCCCACACACACACACACACACACACACACACACACACACACACACACACACACACACACACACACACACACACACACACACACACACACACACACACACACACACACACACACACACACACACACACACACACATACACACACACACACATACACACACACACACACACACACACACACACACACACTCTCTTCAGACATCACTGGCAGCCCAAGTAAAAAGCTTCAAGGTCAAAGTCTGTCAAGCCAGCTTCTGCATGCTTAGCAGAACCTGTTCTGCAGGTTCCTGTAGATGGGCTACTTCATCTTCTTCGGGACGCCTGGGAAAACTCTATTGTGGACCAGTGGTTTTGCAGGTGATCTCGTAAGGGTACAGAAGTGGTTTCAAGTCCCTTCCTCCTTTTAGATTTTTCCAGTCCAGTGTCCCTGTGGCTCCAGCCAAATTGCAGCTGTTCCGGTAAGCAGTGCAATCCCCCCAGGTCTTTTGGGGCCTCGGCTGAGCAATTGTGCAAGGCTGCGACTTGGTCTTCCTTGCTTATCTTTGCCAAGCACTATCTGGTAGATGTTCTGGCTTTGGCTGAAGTCAACTTTGGCAGGAAGTTCCTTCAGGCAGCTCTGTGCTTTACTGTTGTTCAATGGTTTGAGGCAGTTTGCTCTTGTTTTTGTGTGCTGTGCAGCTTTTTTAGTGTGCGTTGACATTTTTGTTTTGGGTTTGGGCTGTTTCGGTTCTTGATAGTCGTTGGGAACTCCGGTTTCCTGGGGACAGGCATTAGGTCCTTTCTCCTTCTTTCCATCTCTGGGAGCCTACTGTTGGTATATCTCCATGGTGCCTGTGTTCCATATTGGGCTATAGCGAAAATAGGATTTTAGTCTTACCTTGGTAAATCCTTTTCTCTCCATATGGAACACCAGACTCCCACCCAGAGAAAGGGACCTCTATTTGTCTCACCTGTCTGGTTGTGAGAGTCCTTCTAGGGTATTTTCTCACAGGAGCTTTCTTCTTCTTCTCTTGCTGTCCCTATTTGGCGTTGTCCTCTCACATCATAAAACTGGAGGCGGGAAGGGGTTGAGATGCAGAAAGGGAGGGAAGGTTCCACCCACAAGACCTTGTCTTTTTTGTGTGTTCCACCTCCCCAAAGAGAGAGAACTCCCATGGTACCTGTGTTCCATATGGACTAAGAGAAAAGGATTTAACAAGGTAAGACCAAATCCTATTATATAGATATGTATATATTATATCATCCTCTTCAGCTGTTGATTCACTGCAAGATGAAGGCTTCCTCAGAAAGCCTCCAACAATATAGTAAGGTCCAAAAGTCTGAGTACACTACCACAATCCTTTTATTTCAGCATTTCCAAAAAACAAATTTTTTAACAAAATACACAGTATTTCTCAAATAAAAACACATAAGTTTCACTAATAAAAATAAAAAAAAAGTTTTAGTACACAGTGAAAATCAAAAATTCTCAATATTTGGCATGACCAACCCCTTTGTCTTAATGACTCCTTTAAAGGAATAGTAATGTTTAGGTATAACAGTAAGATTGATTCTTCATTTTTGTAATGATGTTTACCTTTATAAACATCCATTTTAATTTCATTCTATAAGTGTCCCCCTCCCCACCCCTTTCACATACGTCAAACATCTTCCCATAACATCAGCAAGCCGGTCTGGACAGATCGCAACTAGGGACAATCTTTTTTCAATATAAGGAATAACCTGAACTCCTTTGTCAAGGGGGCAAGGGTTTCCTTATACAGATAGAAAGAAGATTGTCCCTCACTGCGATCTGTCCTGTCCGATGAGGAAAAAGTCTGCCTTTCATTGTCACAGCTTATTACACTGTTGGGTGCTTCCTGGAAGTTAAAGAACCAGGCCTCGTGGAACAGATGTACAAAGCAGCAATTTGGTTGTCCCTTCGTATTCTGTTAAACACTATCATGTCTATATTCTGACTTTGGCTGCAGCCAATTTTTGACGGAAGGCTGTTATGCCCGTGTAGGTGTCCTCATTTTTACTTCCTATGACTTTTTCATTTTACTTGGTTGCTGTCTAGGTGTCTGTTGACACCTGAAATTCGTATATGTGCTAGTTTCTCTCTGTTAGAACTGATCTGTGTTCCACATGGACTATGAGAAAATGATTTGTCAGTAAGTAACAAAAATCCCCTTATCACCGAGCATAGCCCCAAATACATCTCGGTATGGCATATTATTAAAAGGAATCTGCCAATGCTGAAGTCAGATGTTCAATTATAGGCTGTACTTGAACAGTGTTTCAAATAGTTCAAAAAGGGCACTGGGTATTGGCACCGCTATATCACTTGTATATGTTTTTAGGTGATAGGCTGAGGCAAGGAGGTGGTGCTCAGCACACATGATTATTTACGACAAGGTGTTAGAGATATGTTGCAAGCATGTATTGCTGCTATATTAAATGAAGTATGAACTTTAACCCTTTGAGTTCAATGAGCTATCTAGCTCATTGCATGGATACCTTTCTGGTACTCAAAGGGTTAAAACTGAAGTTTCAGGGCAGGAGTGTATTAAAGACTATGTGAATTATAAGACAAATAATGTGATGACTGTCATAAGCAGTACTTTGGGCGAACTTCTCATCCTTTTAAAGGGGAACTGTCATCTGTATTAAAGTTGCCTTTATTCCAGTACTCCTTTACAATGAACCTGTAAGCTTATTTTTTTTTTTTTAAATATAATCCTGTATTCTCCAAGATATTCGCTTTAAATTTAATGCGGTGATGTCACTTCAGGGAAGGCTGAGGGTCAACTCTGCCCCACATCCTGTCAATCTTCATCTGTTCCCCTCGCCAAGTAGTGCCTCATTCCAAACTCCTCCAATGACGGAGGAATTCTCGATGTAAGCTGAAGCTCTGTCTTGCCGTTGAGACCCCACACACACACACACACACTTTCCTTTTATGTGTTGAAGATCTCAGGCAGTATCTAATAAAGGGTATGTTGTTATATTTAACTGAAATTGTTTTCGCAAGCCAGTCAAGAGTAAATGTTTTTTGTTACTTCATTAATGTGAGTGGTGAAGGAAAGAAAAGAGTTCAGAGTTACCCAGAGGCAGCGTGCATTGTCAACAGAGTGGAATCCTCGACTGTTATGCAAAACGGATGTGCTGTGCAGGATTTAGGTGGAAAGACAAGTAGCTCAGTCTTAGACATGTTAAGTTTTAAGCGACTGAGCCATCCAGAAAAAGACAGCAGTAAGACATTGCTGTTGCTGTATTTCATGTGATAGTGAGGGTGTGGAGAGAGAGATTTGTATATCATCTGTATAAAGATGGTAAAGCTGAAGGACTTCATCAGTTGCTGGAGAGAGGTTATACAAAAAAAGAGAAGGGATCCAGACCAGAACCTTGGGAGACGCCTACTGAGAAGGGGTAGGGGGTGTTAGTGTATGACACAGAGAAAGATTGTTGAGAGAGAGACAGGATAGAAACCAGGAATGTGCTGGACCACAGATGCCAAGAGATTGGAAAACCTGGCAGAGGATGGCATGGTCAACTGTGTTGAATGCTTCTGATAGGTCAAGGAGGATAAGAAGAGAAAAATGCCCATTGGTTTTTGCTATATGGAGATCATTTGTTACTTTCATAAGGGCAGCTTGCATAGAGAAAGTGAGCCGAAAGACAGAATGCAGTGGGTCCAAAGTGTTATAGAATTTGAGATAAGTAAGTAGATGAGAGTATAAAACGAGTCCAAGAAGTTTTGAGGCAAAGGGCAGAAGTAACACAGGGCAGTAGTTGGATGGGGAGGTAGAGTCTAATGAGATTTTCTTTAAAACTGGAGATACTATGGAATGTTTGAAGGAGGAGGGGAAGGTGCTAGAGGATAAGAAAGAGTTCAAGACACAAGTTAGCATGGGAAGTAATGTGGATGACAAGGATTTTATGAGGTGGGATGGTATAGAATCATGGGAGCAGGTGATGAAGTGGTGAGCAAAAGGGAGACGTCTGCTTCTTTGACCAAAGCAAATTAACCAAATGAGTAGGATGGAACATCAGGAAGGTACAGTTTTGGAGGTTGAAAGGATAGAATTATTTCATGTATTGTGTCAATCTTTTGTTTGAAGAATTCTGCAAATGCTAGAGGCCTGAGAGAGTGGAGGGAGAAAGATGGAGGGGAGAGGAGAAGGAGACAATCATAGATTGAGAAAAGGTGGTGTGTTAGATTTGTGGGTATTGATTAGTGATGAGTAATTGTGTTGTTTGGCAGAGTATAGAACATTGTTTAAAAGGACAGGCGGAATGTGTAGGGGATGAAGTTTGCATGAGAGTAAGATTTTCTCCACAAGTATTCAGCAGTTCAGGTACCAGGAGCAAAGAAACTGAGAGGTAAGCCAAGGGAGTTTGTGACAGGCCTGTAGGGTGGTATATAGATTAACTGATTGGGAGAGGATGTGGTTGTAGGATTCATTAAGACTGTCGGGTTCAGTTCGAGTGTTGAATGCGTGAAAGTTGGAATGCAATGCAGAACCTATGGTAGAAATGTCTAGAAGAGCGAAGGTCACGGGCTTATCGAGTAGAGGAAGGAGGGAAAAAGTTGTGGAAAAGGTTATGAGGTGGTGATCCGAGATTGGAAAAGGGGATACAAAGAAATCTAGTAGGGAGAAGTTCTTTGTGAATACCAAGTTAAGGGAGTGACTATCTTTGTGTGTGCAAGATTCAGTCCATTGTTTAAAGGTGGAGGAGGAGGTTAGGTGAGGCAGGCATAAGGTTCAAGTAAGGGAATGATCATCAATGTTGCAGTTGAAGTCCCCAAGTATGAGAGGAGTGTCAGAGGAGGGAAAGAATGCAAGGCAGCACTTAGTATGAAAAGGAATTCAGTGGATGTGGTTGGGGGAAGTGTATTTACAAAGGCAACGCACAATGCTATTGCGGAATAGTTAGATGCATGGACCTCGATGGAGTTGGAGGGGAATAGGTATCTGCTGAAATTGGGCAGAGGAAGCAAGCAGTACACTTGTGCTACCACCTCTGCCAACTGGCCATGTTGTGTGTGAAAAGTACAGGCTTCCATGTGAAACTGCAGCCATACTGACCAAGGAGTGCATGGTACATGAATCTACTGATTCTGGTGGTAGAGGAACCTTGTCCTCTGCTGTGCATTCCAGTTGTGCTTTCCCAAGATCCCTTAGAATTTCTGACGAAGAGGAATTTTCTTCTGTGGGCTCTCCACAGTTCTTTGGGTACTCCTTTGAAGCTGAAGCTGATCCTGATCCCTCGGCTGAGGGCCTGATCAGGGCAATTTTAAACACCCTAAACATTCCCTTGGTTCAAGAGGTTTCTTTGGATCCCTCTGATGTATTTCAGGAGCCTTAAAGGCCCTATGCTTGTTTTCCACCTAACCCCACTCTTGACTGCCTAGTGTCTGATTAGTGGAAGTCTCCGGACAGGAAACCTTCTGTGTCCAAGAAATTTGCCAAGCTTTACCCCTTTTCGGATGCGGCGCTTGCTCAGTGGGTTCATTCCCCCAAGGTGGATGCACCTGTTTCTAGGCTTTCTAAGTCCACTGCCTTACCAGTTGCTGATGCTTCCACTCTTAAAGACTGGACTGACAAGAAACTTGAGGCCTCCCTCAAGTCCATTTTTTTCACCGCTGGTACTTCCCTACTCCCAGCGTTTGCTGCGGCCTGGGTAAATAGGGCCATTGTGGTTTGGACTGAACAGCTCACACTTGCTGTCCGTCAGGGAGTTCCTACTCATGATATGTTGTGGCTACTTGCCAACATTTCTGAAGCCCAGCACTATGTATCTGCTGCCTTGTTTGATGCCATCCGTTTGGTGGCAAGGGTTTCTACCATGTCTGTGGTTGCCAGACGGGCTCTTTAGCTCAAGATCTGGTCTGCTGACACTGCTTCTAAGAAAGCATTGCTCTCCACAGGGGGCAAGAGTACCCTTCTGCCTATGGTCTCTAGGAAGAAGACGCCTATTAAACATAATCGGCTTTTTCGTTCCTTCCAGACTGAGACACACTCAGCGAACCAGACGGTTCCCTCAGCTCCGCATTCCTCCTTCAAGCCCAAACAACAATGGAAGCCCAAGGCCTCCTCCAAGCCTAAGGCTTCCAAGCCTTCTATCCAGGCCCTTCTGGAACAGAAAGTTCTGGAACCAGTTCTCGTTCAGGACCACATTTTGGTTTTTTCTCAAACCTATTTGTGGTTTCCAAGAAGGATGGCAGCTGTCATCTGATTTTGGACCTGAAGAATCTCAATTCCTTTGTGATCAAGACTCATTATCACCAGGACTCCCTAAGGACTGTGATTGCCGCCATGTTCCCCGGGGAATTCCTTGCTTCTCTGGATTTTCAGGACGTGTATCTGCACATCGCCATTCATCCAGAGAGCCAGCAGTATCTCAGTTTTGCCTGCGACCAAGGGCATTTTCAGTTTTCTGCTCTTCCCTTTGGTCTGACTACATCGCCTCAAGTTTTCAATCAAGTCCTGGGAGCCTTAGTGTCCGTCCTCCATCGGAACAGCATCAGAGTCACTCCATACATGGACGACCTGCTTCTGAACACCCCTTCTTCTGAACTTTTTCATCAGCCGGTTCAGGACTGCATTCATGCACTTGCCCATCACGGGTGGATGCTCAACATGGACAAGGCGGATCTTGTCCCATCCCAGCATCTGGTCTTCGTGGGCCTTCTCTTTGACACTCAGCAGAGCATGGTGTTTCTCACGGACGAGGTGGCTCACCAGATCACCCACAGGGTTTCCGCTGTTATGGCTCACGATCTAGTTCCAGCCAAGAAGTTGTCCTCTCTAGTGGGGAAGTTAATTTCCACCATAGAAGCAGTCCCATTTGCCATGGCTCACACCAGGGAACTCCAGAGGTTTGTGATCTAGGTGTGCAGGAGTCAGCCGGACCTCCTGAAGCTGTCAGTATCCCTCCCTCTTCATGTGCAACTGAGTCTTTTGTGGTGGCTCGACTTCTCCAATCTGCTGAAGGAGAAGCCCTTCCTGGTGTCCTTCTGGACCACAGTGACGACGGATGCCAGCCTGTCCGGCTGGAGAGTGGTTCTTTGTCACCTGAATGCTCATGGGCGATGGTCTCCGGAGGAATCTCTCCTTCCCATCAATGTCTTGGATCTGCGGGTGATATTTCATGCCCTTCACCACTGTACGTGCCAGCTGGAGGACTGCCTGGTCCGGGTTCAGCCTGAGAATGCCACGGCGGTGGCTTACATCAACAAGCAAGGAGGAACAAGAAATATTGCAGCTTGTTTAGAGGTCAAAGCTATCTTGTCCTGGGTAGAAGAACATGTTCCTGCCATATCCGCAGTTCACATTCCCGGCATAGGCAACATCATGGCAGACTTCCTCAGTCGACACACTGTGGACAGCGGAACTGCACCCAGAGGTGTTCAACTTCATTGTTCATAGGTGGGGTCTTCCATGTATCGACCTGATGGCGATAAGACACAACCGGAAGATTCCAACGTTCTGCTCTCGCAGTGGGTGCCATGTCCATTCCCTGGTTATTTCTTCTGGCTTACATCTTTCCTCCCATCCCCATGTTGCACAGGGTGATAAGGTAACTGAGACTGGAGCGCTGTCCAGTCATTCTGATTTGCTCTGTACTGGCCTCGGCAGGCTTTGTTTCCGGAGCTTCTGGATCTATCAGTGGCGGAGCCATTACGGCTCCCTTGCTGTCCGGATCTTCTTCTACAGGGTTACTAGTGGAAGGAGGATGTTCATCGTCTAGCTTTGATGGCTCAATACTGAGAAAGAAGGGTTTTTCTTCTGGTGTGGTGGCTACTATGCTTAGTGCCCGCAAACCTGTTTCTTCTAAGGCCTACCATCGTGCCTGGTCGACCTTTCTTTCATTCCTTGGCTACTATTCCTCTATGCCTGCTGACATGGAAAATGGCCTTTCTCCGGGCTGCCGTGTTGCGGAGTTGTATGCTCTGTCTTGCAGGCCATCCTTTTTGGTGTTTCACAAAGACAAGGCGGTACTTTGCAGGAGTTCCTCCTGAAGGTGGTTTCTGAGTTCCACATTTATCAGGAGATTGTGGTGCCTTCTTTCTGTCCTGACCCTACTTCTGACAAGGAGAGGGATCTCCACTTGTTACACGTGGTGCGTTGTCTCAGGGTTTATGTACATCACACTGAGTCCGTTCGGCAGTCTGACGCGCTGTTCGTCATTCCCGAGGGTCCCAGGCCAGGGGGGTAAATACAATCAAGTGGCCCTTTTCTACTGTCGCACCATCCCAGCGTATCCCATTTTGTTAATTTTATAATTGGCATTAATGTTGTGATTTAAAATAAATAAAACCACAACACTTAAGATTGAAATGGTGCTTCACTAATGATACAACAGAGCTTACAAATGAAATGGATTCACTCTAGTGGTACCAGAGAGCTAGCAACAGAATCTCATTTTTTTAGTCATTCTACTATATCCACTGCTTCACCAGCATGGAGTCATCAGTCACTTGCCAGATTTTTTATTGGGCAGTGCACCTTAAGATCTCACCATCACCACTTCTCTCTTTCACATCCATTGTAGATGTCCTTCTTTATCCCTTTCTTCCACAGCCTTCCTGTCACAATCTTTCACTGCCTCCCTCTTTCCCATTTCACACTGTCTCTCTGCTCTTATTCTACAAACCAGGTAGGATACAAGCCAGTATGTTTACATACCCTATGCTGTTTTACAGAATAACAGCAGGGAGACAGTGGGAAATGGGTGGAAAGAGGCAGTGAAACAGGGAATGTTAGTCAGGTAGAAGAGAGAATGACATCCATTGAGTCTATGAATAAAAGGAAAAGAACATGGCAGGAAAAGAGTGTGGCAGGAATGATGGGGGTTGTGCTGCAGTGGCTACTACTAATGTGTTGTTAGACTACAACTCCCATCAGCCTCAAATAACTGGATCAGGATAATAAGAGGTGTAGTTCATTAACAGTAGGGCCTCAAGTTGCTCACCCCTGCTTTGCCTAGAGTCATGTGTGTACAGTATGAACACTCCAGGGGCACTACATATACGCGCACACACACACATTTTCATTTATTTTATATTTTTCCCACAGATGCACAGACATAGTTACAACACTGAAATCAATTAGATATTATATTAAGTTATGTTATGTTCTGAAAAAAACAGCATGCTGTATGTCACTGTGTGATGCAGCATGCCCAACTCCACAGTGTTCCTTACTATTAGTTCCAACACCTAGCCCCAGACACCACTGTTTTACAATAAGAACATGAGGTGGGTAGGTGGGCAGCACAACATGACAGATTTCAGACAGATGAACCACACATTCACAGTCACTAATCTACTGTACCCACTGGTAGCCACTGAACCACACATGCACTGTATGGTGCCCTAGCATTGTTTCACTGGTAGCTACAGACTCATATATATGCCCCAGCCATGGTCAACTGGCCAGTGATAGCCAAAGAACCACACACATACACTTTATGATACCCCAGACATGGCATGCAGAGGAACCTGCCTAGTGCCTTGAGGGCACTGTCCCCATATAGAATGTGTCCCCGGATGTCAGTGCCTGGCACTGACATTAAGCTTCTCTTCATTGAGTCTATTGAGACTCAATAAAGAGAAGCTAGTTGATGAAAGCGCATGCGTACGAAACCTTCAGGTCTGTGCACCATACATAATTATGTCATCATGGGGTGCATCAATAAATTAGTTCATCAGAGCACAGCGATTTGTCTCCATCACTCGACCTCCTGGCAGTAATGCTGAAGGTAAGACAGTGTTGAAGTGGACAGGGTGGAGGTGCTCGGTGTGGAACTAGACAATGTGTTGGTGGGCAGTGGAGGTGAACAATGTGGAATTGGACAGTGGGGGTAATGTGGGAGTGGACAGTGCGGAGGTGGACAATGTGGCTAGTGTGGAGATGGGCAATGTGAAGTAAGACAGTGTGGGGAATGTGGGGGTGAACAGTGTGTGGAGGTGAGCAGTGTGGGTGTGGGCAAATTGTAGGTGGGGATTTGTGGAGTTGGACAGTGTGTGTGGCTGACAGTGTTGAGGTGGACAATGTGGGCAGCGTGGAGGTGGGCAATGTGGAATTGGGCAGTGGGTGTGTGATGGTGGACAGTGTTCAGGTGGACAATGTAAGGTAGGAAAGTGTATAAGGGTAGACAGTGTGGGGTTGGCATTGTAGATGTGGGCAGTGTGGAAGTGGTTAATGTTGAGTTGCACAGTGTGTGGGGGTGGACAGTGTTGAGGTGGGAAATGTGGCCACTGTGGACGTGGGCAATGTGGCCAGTGTGATGGTGGGAAATGTGGGGGTAGATAGTGTTTGGGCAGGGAGTGAGGGTGGACAGGGTGAGGACAGAGTGTGGAGAAAAAAAAATGTCCCCAGACTTGAACACCAGTTGTAAGGAAAATAACAGATATAGCAGTAGGGATGTTCTAGTTGAGTACAAGGTTCTGCCTTCCTTTGTACCTGCCAGTGTATGTTTGTTAATGGAATATCTAGTCATGTTACAGTTAATTTGCAAGACTTTAATTCCAGTAAACATTGACATTCCTGGTGAAGAGTTTACCCTTTGATTGCCCCTCTAGCAATCAAAGGGTTAAGTAAAGTTTAGCTTGACATCTTTTGTGTAGGTAGTTACCTTGACTTCTATTTTCTGTAGGTAGCGGCTGTGCCCCAGTGCCTGTGTCTTAGCTTGAGTTCTATTTCTGTAGGTATTGGTTATGCTGGGTCCCGCGCAGTCTTCCATTTCATTGTGGGGCTGATGTCTCCGCACTGCCTCCACATATACTTCCGGGTTCACTGAGGTCAGCTCAGTATGCCCGGAAATACATGCGGAGGCAGTGTGGAGCCATCAGCTCCATGATGAAACGGAAGACTGCACGGGACCCAGCATAACCACTACCTACAGAAATACAAATCAAGATAAGACACAGGCAGTGGGGCACAGCCGCCTAGGATGCTTGGGGTCAAGCTGGCAGGAGCCAGGATGACATAGGGCCTACATCACTGCGGCCCACTAGCCCAGATATATGACCGCCCGGGACAGTCTGCCCCTGGAAGGGAGACCTGCATCCAAAGTGACCATTGCATCTTGAATTAAGTCCATTATTCGCAAAGCTTACAAGCTAAGGAAGAAACCTGTTCTCTTTCGTGTCAAGGCTCATTCTACAAGATCCATTGGGGCTTCTTGGGCTTACAAGAATCAGGCCTCCGCTGATCAGTTGTGCAAGGCTACCACTTGGTTATCTGTGCACACCTTTTCGAAGCACTACCGTGTTGATGTGTTGGCATCGGTTGATGCCAGCTTTGGGAGGAAGATCCTGGAGACAGTCTTGCCTGTCTAGGATCTTCTTTTCGATTCTTCTGTGCACCTTCGCTTTTGAGCCCTGTTGGCTTTAGTTCAGTGTGCTGTGTAACAGTCCTGGGGTGGTGATACCCCTGTTCAGTGTCCATTGGCACTTCATTTGTTATTGTTGGGCTATCTCTGATGGTTCTTATATGCTCTGGTGACTTTGGGAGCCTTGCGTCTGGTCCTTGCCTTCCCGCCTCTGAGAAACTCAATGGTTAGATGTCCCAGAGTTACCAGTAACCTGTATTGGACGACAGAGAAAAGAGGATTTTAGTCTTACCTGTTAAATACTTTTCTCTTAGTCCATACAGGTTACTGGTCTCCCACCCTGTCAATGGACCATGCTTGGCTCTCCTTGGGGGTCCTTCGGGGTCATGCTCACAGGAATCTTCTTTCCCTTCTACTATCTTCTCAATAGTTAGTGTCTCAAATCTTTCTGGAGCTGATTGGCTAGCTGCAGCCAAGGAGGGAAGGTAGGCTCCACCCCTGCATACAATTCTAGAATTGTTCCTGCCTACAATTAAAGGGGCAGATCGCCTACCCAGAGTTACCAATAACCTGTATGGACTAAGAGAAAAGGATTTAACAGGGAAGACTAAAACCCTCTTATAAAGGTCCTTACTGGATCAAAATGTCGGACATTAAATAAATATATTTTTATCTTCAAGTCCTGTTAGTGCTTGCCTTTTTCTAATATAAATGAATTTGTGATGCTTTAACACACACACACTTTGTTTCTTTCTCCACTAGGTAAGAGGAGGAGAGAGAGAGAGAGATTGCACTAAGGAGTGATAATGTAGAGATCACTTCTCCAGTTCCTATGTTTTTCTATTTATCTAGTTCTCTCTCTCCCCCACAAGCACAGGTGACCCACCCCCAAAAGAAACCCACCACAAATAAGTGCCCTTCCCTCAGCACCACCCTTAGAGAGACATTACATAGAGGTGAAAGAAACAATAACTGTCGTTATTGTGCAAAACACCTGTTCCATAGGGAATAAATAAAAATATTTATTGAATTTAAATGGGGCTTTTAACAACAAACCTTCAGAATGCCTTGAAGACCACTCTAGAATTTGCAGAATTTTCACATCTCACTCCCCACAACGGCGCAGCTGGTTTGCTCCAGAATTGCTTGCTTGATAAATAAGGTGCAGTTTGTTTTGGGGAGGATGAAAGCTGATGTACTAACCAAACATAATGTGATTTTGGGGCAAACCATAGGTAACAAAAAGGCACATTGTGTTCACTATTTGAGTGCCAGAAGGGTATCCAACCTATTTCTTCAACTTGTTGGATACCCTTCTGGAACTCAAATAGTTAAAAGGGGGGGTGTAACCCTTTGAATGCTAGACAGGTGTCCAGCACATTGTTTTGCAGTATGTTGGGTACATCTTTCAGTGGTTTTAAAGCCCCATTTATATCAGTGATAGAAGCCAGTCCTGCTCTGCTCCATACAAATTACTTAAAGAACCACCCTGTGCAGAGAATGTAGTGCACCAACAGATTCATTCACTTGGTTAACAAAAAATAAGGGATTTGTCAGTTTAGCCAACATTTTTAAGCTTGCTTGCCTCACCAATGAACCCCATTTTAAACCCTTAACGACCGGCGGTCCCGGGACGTTTCCGTCCCATAAGGACCGCATAGGACCACTTGGACGCGCCGGTACACGTGACCTGTCGCGTGTATCGGCGCGTCACTATGGGGCCTGATAGAGATCGCTCCGATGTTGGAGCGGTCAATTTCAGGCCCTATTTTTACTTACAGCGCTCCCGGTAGAGCGCTGTAAGTAAAAAGTACGTGACGTACTATGACCGTCACCGGTCCTTGAGTATTTCAAGGACCGTGACGGTCATAGTACGTCACATGTCGTTAAGGGGTTAAAGGGATAGTAATGTTTCATAATAAAAGCCGCTCCAATTAATCATCATAGTATTTGGACTTTGGAGAGTGCTATTTCAATTCTGTCAGAGTTGTAGTTCAAGAGTAATTCAATGACAAAGTATCCCCTCCCGCCCCTTTTGCTGATTTAACACTGCTCAGCCAGAGCAGAAGGGAGGTGCTCAGGTAGATTGCAGAGAGGGACAATCTTCAATTAAAATAAGGGAAAAACCTGAAAAACTTGTCAAGGGGGGCAGGGTTTTCATTGTTCTCATAGGAATAAGATTGTCCCCTGCTGTTATCTGTCTGGTCTATGGACTGCATGCCACATCTGAGAAGAGATAGCTTACACTAGGAAAAAGGGGCGGGAGGGGAAACTTTGGTTGTGAATATCTCTCAAACCATAAAGGTTTGAGAGAGAAGCCTTATATCGTTCTTCATCTTTTTTTAATCCCTACAAAATAAAATAAAGATAAAACGAAGTATTACTATCCCTTAAGTGAGTCCTATCTAATACATATTACCATCTTTATATCAACCTCCCATACAATCTATTTCCTATATCCACCTCCCATACAGTCGTTTCTTTTTTTCGCTTTAGAAGGTGTGCGCCTGCCCAGGGTGCTCCCGTCCAGTCCAGACCCCCTCTTTCCCTTCCCTTTTCCCCTCTTCTTTTCCCACCTTTTCTTCTGCTCCCCTCTCCCTCCTAGACTACTACCTGAAGTTATGTGAATAATAATAGGTCACCATTAATTCACACCTTCTTGCCCCATCCTTATGGGGCAATACTTTTTTTTTTTTTTTTTTTATATTCTTTTACATCAAACCAATATACCACATGTAATGTCTTTGCATCCTGATGTATTGCTTGCAATTGTATTTGTTATACCGTGTATTCTTTTGATGTTACTTCAATAAAGACATTTAAATATTAAAAAAAAAGCTAAATCTATAATGTCGTCATGGCTGAATTGACCTGCTTTCAATCAGGGATCACTTGCAGTGACTGTAGTATTTCCTCCAGTCCATTTATACAGATGTCTGTCCCACCCACTACTATAAACTGTAGGGAGCCTGTATAACATACCTTTCCAATATGCACTGAGCTTTCATTTACTCAGATAACTTGGAGCGATTACATCACACAACAGCTAGGCAAACTTGTTAAAGCAGGACTTTCACCTTTATTACACCGTGTCTCCTATGATTAGTCTAGTTAAATGGTTTGTAGATTGTGTGTGTGTGTGTGGGGGGGGGGGGTTCTGTAAACATCTACTTTGAGATATTCGCTCTCAAAATTAGTGGCTACAGAAAGTCTAATTTTGATAGTGAATATCTCATAAAGTATGTGCTCACAGAAAAAAATGCAATTTACGAACCATTTTACTAAACTTATAGGAGACCTATTTAAGGTGAATGTTCCGCTTTAAAATCATGTCATGTGGTATGTAACAAACTCTCTTGCAGCGTTCAGTAAATGTGTTTATTTGAACAATTTTGAGTGTACTTCATTATATAACATAATTGTCTTATATAACAGTGGTGCTAAAACACCACTTTAACAAAATGAAAAGATATGGTGCACTGTTAAACTGAATAAAGTATTATTGGTTTGGTCATGCCACATTTTTTTTACTCATGACTTCAACCCATTGTTAAGGGTGAAGCTGCGTTTGAAGTGATGACTAAAGTTAAGTTTTATAAAGAATAATCCTTGTCTTCATAATTAGTAATTCTGCTGAACTTTGTTTCTGTTCATTTCAGGTTTTAGAAGAAATATCATGTTACCCTGAAAATAATGATGCAAAAGAGCTAAAGCGTATTTTAACACAACCTCATTTCATGGTAAGTAAACACTCTTGTAAATGATTGTTTATTCTTCTGTATTGCACATATCCTGCTGATATTGGCAAATGCACTTTACACATTCCTCAGAGTTGTTATAATATATTTGTTTAAATCGAATGTATTTCTTAAACAGTGTGTTAATTTGGAAAAAATATTACTTTGTATTAGGGGCAGTAAACATTTTCATTAACCCATTGAGTGCCTGAACCATTTCAAATGCATTGCAGAGGCATGTGTTGGATGCCCCCACTGCAGTCAAAGGGTTAAAAATGCAGTATACAATGTTACTAGCACTGCTGGGATATGTTTCATCAACAGTTTCTGCACTTAAAATATTTTGGTTTTACATTAAGCTACAGTGTACTGTTCTGTTGCTTGGTGATGCTTTTTCAATGCTTCATTGTATAATTTATCCTCAGGAGACACACACACCCAGGGGTGGCAGTAAGGAGGGGATATAGAAATCTCCCCCTATCGATGGAGATACAGGAGTCAGCAGGTTTTGGACACACACACACACACACACACACACACACACACACACACACACACACACACACACACACACACACACACACACACACACACTGTGACACACACTGTGGCACAAACACATTGTGACATACACAAACACTGTGACACAAACACATTGTGACATACACAAACACTGTGACACAAACACATTGTGACATACACAAACACTGTGACACAAACACATTGTGACACACACACAAACACATTGTGACACACACACAAACACATTGTGACACACAGTCATTCACTCTGACTCCCAGTGGCCCCAGCAGGACCTGTAGTACAGCCACTGAAGGGGAGCTGCAGCACCAGGGGAACACACTCAAAGTGTTAAAGCAAGCTCTCGTTGCTCAATTATTTCATGGGTGTCATAATTTGCCATGCAAGGCAACTTTTAGCCTTCAGGACACACCAGAAGCATAGGGGGATGTGTCTTCAGGCCCCTCACACTGTAAACTTCCATTTCCCTCCCACTTCTCCTTCTTCCCCAGCCTATTCCTAAAATTTTTTGACATGTTAAGCCCCACCCCTTTTAACCCAGATTACCACATTGATCTGTCCCCACCAGCAACCCTTCACGGACTCCACAACACAAAGTTCCCAGGTATGAATACACTTCCCACTGCTACTTAACGCTGACATGATACACCAGTGCATACTGCATGTCTCTCTATACCTTAACTCTTTGAGTGCCAGAGGAGTGCAGAACACAAAGGGTTAACATGGTGGTATAATGCTCCTTTTATTTTCTGCTTTCCATTTGCACAGCCCAAACACACACAGACATAATACTGCATTTCTGCCCCAAAGTAAAGGAGAAATAAAAAATAACACTGCATTACCGCCCAAGTGTCCCTCTTTAGGTGGGATAGTCTGTTTTGGGGATCCAAATCCTTCTGTGCCTCTTTTCTACCGTTTTGTCCCTCTTTTCTGGAGATCACAATAAGTAGTGTGTATCACATTGCTCCACAGTAATAAAAGTCACATAAATATGCAGTTAATCTTCAAAATATGTGTTTTTCTAAATTAGTGTATGTAAATAAAATATTTTAGTCTTGCTGCAAATAATTTATTCAGTTACACAAAGATGTGTCAATAGGTTTAAACCCTTATACACTCTTAACTTGCAGGGAAGTAATGTACAAGGGAGGGAGGGATGTCGGACGCCTATGCTACTCAAACGGTTAACCCTTGGAGTGTCACAGGGGTATGCAACGCATTGCTTTGCAATACGTTCACAAACCCTCTGCCACGCAAATGGTTAAAGGGATAGTAATATTTCTATTAGAGTTCACCTCTGAGTCTTTGTATTTTTTTTTTTTATGGTCTATGGACCAGAGCTGTCCATAGGATGGTGTAACAACAGCGCCTTTGTACAATTTCAGGCCACTGTGATATTGCACCTAAAAAATTCAACTTTGCGCTCTAATAACTTTTGAATAAAACACCTTTCAGCAGTGAGAGTACTCTTTTTTTTTTACTCAGGGGGATAAGCACTACTATATATATATATATATATATATATATATATATATATATATATATATATATATGATACTCAAGCTGAAAGGTTCCCACCTGCCCCTTTCCCTGCATCACTCAACCTCTTACCGCTCCGGATGGAGCGCGGCCAACGCCGTCCCACATTGCTAGTTATAAATAAAATGATTGCCTTTTAGACACCAGTTGTTACTTTTACTTAAAGCAATAGTAATACTTCATTTTAACTTTATTTTATTTTGTAGGGATTAAAAAAACATGAAGAATGATATAAGTCTTATCTCTGAAACCTTTATGGTTTAAGAGATATTCACAAACAAAGTATCCCCCCCCTCTTCAACCAGATCAGAAGGGAGATGCCCAGGTAGACTGCAGAGAGGGACAATCTTCAATTAAGATAATGGAAAAAGCTGAAAAACTTGTCAAGGGGGGAAGGGCTTTCATTGTTTTAATACAAAGAAAATTGTCCCCTTCTGTTATCTGTACTGTCATACAACCAGACTCACATCTGAGAAGAGATGGCTTACACTAGGAAAAAGGGGCGGGGAGGGGAACTTTGCTTGTGAATATCTCATAAACCATAAAGGTTTGAGAGATAAGACTTATATCATTCTTCATGTTTTTTTAATGCCTACAAAATAAAATAAAGTTAAAACGAAGTATTACTATCCCTTTAAAAATAATAATAATAATCTCCTAACTGTGGCAGTATCCTTGTTTTACACAGCAGGGAAAGCCATGTAACACACTTTTTTTCCTAGTTTAGAAAAAAAAAACTGCTGCTTCTTTAACCTTTCGCGTACCGGAGGAGAGGCTGTTTCTCCACAATTACTTGCACACAGCTCTGTCACTCAAAGGGCTAAAGGTTAATAATAATGATTGTTCACAGTTTAAAAATAATTATTCTTTATTTTTACTTGTTGACCTGTTCATTTGCTGGACTGATGAACCAAGCAATTCCTTTTTCTTAATTTCTGTTAACATTTATCCTTGCTTCACATGGGTAACTGTGCTGCAGTGACACATTGCCTCATGTCGTAGATAAAAGATAAGATATTGTATCCAGTGGTGTTGCTCACATGGGTTAATGCTTCAACATTTAAGGTGACTAGTGATAGTTACAAAGAAGCTGCAACAATGTAAGTCTGCACTGTAGCTTATAAGGACACTATGGAAACCACGTGAGTCTGTAATTCAGTTGACTGGATCATCATCATAAGGATACAGTAACTGACTGACCTGGCATTTGCCAGCCATGTTATTGCCAACGTCAATTTAGGTTGGCCCTCTGTTCTACAGCAGGTTAAAGTTAATTGTATATCACTATATAGTCACTGTTTTATGCAATGACTTTTATTGTTTACTTTTGACACAATATAAGGCAAAATATTGATGCTGGTACCCACCTTTTCAATTCAGAAAGGTTGTCAACTCTTTTTACAGGCAACCTTACTTGGAATGCCTATCAAGTCAGTGAGCCCTGAGCAAAGCATGAATGGATACATTCTCAGGCATATTCAGTGCCAAGTAGTGGATTTGTATAAATGCTAGCTGGGAGTACAGGGTATTTAATGTTAACTACAGGAATGAGTGGTTTTTAATTTCATTAACAGAAGAAGTCACTTGAGCATAAGCCCTTCATACAGCAAACATATATCCAGTTATATATTTTTTACACTGTAGTCACAGTTGCTTGTATGTAATCTCTATTGAATTATCTGTTTAGGTCACACTTTCTCTCAAAAGAGGCTTTAAAAGGGAATTATACCTATAGGACTAAATATCTCTTAATAGCATTTGCCTAGGTAGGTGACATCCAAAAATGTTCATATATTTTTGTGTAGCTTCTTCTGCTGTATGCATTTGATCTCCTCCATTTAGAATTCGTTTAATAGCTTAGTAAATTTAGTCTGAGTAAGCACGCTTAGTGCGAAACTCGTAAGACGAACATGCTCAGTGTATCTGCTGAAGTTCTCAAATAAAGATGTGTTTTTAATGAACATGTGGGATTCGAGTACGGCTTATCTTTTCCTGTTGATACACAAGGGTCTTTGGCTAGTCCTCACAAGCCAGCACCATACACTCGCAAAAGACTGGACCGGTTAGTTTAACAATTCTTTTTTGCATCCAACTGGTGCCGCTTTTACTTTGTATTTCTTCCTGGTTGGCATGGGTTGAGGCCAGCTTTGGACAGAAGGTCCTACAGGCAGTTTTTCCTGTTCAGGGATCTGTCTATTTTTTTTTCCATACTGCCAGTATGTCTGTGGTGTGCTGTGCTAGATCAGTGTCAATTGACACTTGTTTTGTTGTTATTCAGATCCTGAATAGTCCTAGGGAAGGAACTCTGGTATCGTGGGGAAGTGCGAGAGGTCTTTTCTCCTTTCGACTTTTCTGGAATCCAAGATTTGGTATATCCTCATGGTACCTGTGTTCCATAAGGACTAAAGAGAGGTTATAGGCCCAGCATACCAATTTAGGAAAAAGTAATGTGCCCCTTCTACTATTTTCCCTCTAAATAGATGAAAATCCTAAGCATATCAGGTGTTTACAAATCAGAAAAAGTAAATGAATATATTTTGGGGTAATTTCTTCAGCTGCCCAGATTGCATTTGAATTGTCTTAAAGGGATAGTAATACTTCGTTTTAATTTTATTTTATTTTGTAGGCATTAAAAAAACATGAAGAACGATATAAGTCTTATCTCTCAAACCTTTATGGTTTAAGAGAGATTCACAAGCAAAGTATCCCCCCTCCTGTTCAACCAGATCAGAAGGGAGGTGCCCAGGTAGACTGCAGAGAGGGACAATCTTCAATTAAGATAAGGGAAAAAGCTGAAAAACTTGTCAAGGGGGGCATGGCTTTCATTGTTTTCATACAAAGAAAATTGTCCCCTTCTGTTATCTGTACTGTCATACAACCAGACTCACATCTGAGAAGAGATGGCTTACACTAGGTAAAAGGGGCGGGGAGGGGAAACTTTGCTTGTGAATATCTCATAAACCATAAAGGTTTGAGAGATAAGACTTATATCATTCTTCATGTTTTTTTAATGCCTACAAAATAAAATAAAGTTAAAACGAAGTATTACTATCCCTTTAAGCAAAACTGTGAAGACCAGTAAGGCAGGGACCAGGGACGCACAGTTTCAGATGTGAGGCATCTGTGGGACTCTGTATCAATATCCCAGAATCTCTAAGTTTTGCAATATTTATCCAGGGAACCTTGGAGTTGGGCTGTTAAATGTTCCATTTTTTTTTTATCTGGGAAACCTTCTGTAGGATTAATTGGAGTCAGGGTAATGATGCAGACATCCAGAGGTGTGCAATGAGGAACTTGATTGCAATGAGGATATTAGACTAGGTTTTGAAAGAGGACATGATAGACCTTTTGGGGAGTCCCCAAGTACAAATATAAGCCTGTCCAGGGGGATGGTCATGGAGAAAAGGTTTTGGAGAAACTGTGCAACCCTAGACCAGAAAAACTGAATCGGGGCAAGTCCACCAGATGTGCAAAATAGTACCAATCTGCCTGCCTTTTGACTGGTCAACTGTCCTTTTCTTCTGAGTTTATGGAGCTGATGTTAGTGAAAGGAAAGTGAGAGGAAAGAATAAAACTTTAATAATTTTGAAAGGTCTGCATTTTGAAGTATAAATCATATCAGTCATACTCTTAAATATGGAACATGAAATTTAAAGTCCTTCTCACTCATTGCTTTGTTTTAAAAATGTATATTGTAGGGCTTTTCCTAAAGAGTAAAATGAGTGTCCTTTCACTGCTGAGATGTGCTTTCTTCAAAATATATTACAGCCTAAACTGTTAATTGTTATTTATTTAAACTAAAAAAGTAACTGTGGTCACCAGGTGTGTCCATCTCTTTCTGTGAACTGCTTTAGTGTAAAATTACAGCCTCTACTGTAGACAGCTTTAGACATGGTTTTTCTTACCTCTTAATTCCTTTTCCTTCAGGTCTGCTTTGGTGGCACACCTGAGGAAAAGCCCAAGCTAACTAGGTAGAACAGGAATCAATTTAAAAGGACATCCCACCCCCACAATCCCCAGTATTTTGAACAGAAACAAACCAAATGTTGCTAAATAATAACACCACAAAAGGTTTGAGGTCTGTGTGCTTACCAAAGGAGACCTGAAGGAAAAGGATTTGACGGGTAAGAAAAATTCTGTCTATAACTACCTGTAGGATAGTTTGTAGTCTTGGCATGTGCAAAACAAGCTTTAATCTTCTTAGCAAGTTCTGTTTCTTTAGAAGTGCTTCATAAATAGCTGAATGTAGCAATCTTGAAGTAATAGTTTCAAAGGCCAAAATAATTTAAGAACAGTAAAGATCTCTTTTTAAAAGAAATTGCTCTGTCCAGATAATACTTTTGACATTCATCTTAGGCAGATTTTCTTAAGTATTGTGAGGATTGGTACACGGGTGTACACATATCCTGATTCCTGTATGTAAGTATGAGGACACTTTGGGTGCAAATTCATGAACACTGTGTAACATGGTTTATTGGAAAGAGCTTGATATTTGTCCACTCTTGCTGAGGTAAGCACCACAAGTAATACTGTTTTGAGAGAGAGCATCTTTAGGGATAACTCATTATTTCAAAAGGATCACCCCTCCCAATGCTTTAAACATTAAGTTCAAATTCTATGGGAAATGAGAGAGAGCAACTTGACAGTGCAGTGCTCTGCAAAGACATGACACTGTGTTTCCTGCTACAGTGACCTTTATTAAAACAGGACAGGAACTCGAAAAGACATGTTATGGATGGAGATTGTGAATCTTTTTTGCGAGTGTTACAGCAGAAGAAACATTTCATCCAGGTCCTGCTATAAGCATTGGATTCAGTTTTCAGGTCCTTCTCTAAGAGAAGACTGAATATATATTTTACCACCAGATGTTTCAGAATGACAAACCAAGCCTTCCTGACTGATGTTCTTCAACAATAAGGAAAGGCTTCTCACATGAGGAAGTATGTAAGATGCACACAAACCCAGTGAGCTCTGCCTACCTTATCAAAATTGTTCAAATAGTTGCATACATTTGTGGGGTTTGGAGAGCCACAAACAGAGTATATTGGCTACATATAAATAAAGTAAACAAATAACAAAAGGATGTGCATCAGATCATAACATTCAGCAATAAATAACCTGTGACTTAATACAAATAAAAAAATAAAGACAGTGAAGTTTAGTGGCATGTTTATGACCAAAAGCATGTGTAGCTTGCCTGCCACGTCAAGGCACCTCAGATTGGGCAAGTCCCTATCTGCTTCAAATCTGAAGTGAACATGTATTTAGTATAATGCATTAAAACAGTGGTGTTCTCTTATCTCTGCTATGAGGAAAAAAAAAACCTTGTGAGATGAATGAGGGAGGTATTTAAACCTTCCCTGGTTGCTACAAGTACTTTTGTGCAAGTACATAGAGAAGGTAAACCTCCCAAAATGCATAGAGAAATATACACAAAAACCTAGTAACACAGTCTTTTTCTCTCTGCCCTGTCAGAGGTCCAGTAACTGCCTGAAGGTTGTCCCACGTTGGTGTTTTTGGTAAACAGTGCCGGATGTAAGCAAGCTCCTGCCAGAAAATGTTTGGGTTATATGTGCAGTCTCTCACTGGCACATTACAATATACCTTGCTAATTTCACTGGGTGTGGACTCCCTGCTTGACTCATAGGTGGGCTTTTCATGATAAATTTACTAAACAGCCAGCAGATTCAAACTTCAAAGACAGTGAGCCAATGCTACAGCCAAGTCCAGTGTACTCTGTGTGCTGCAATCATCTGGTCCACCACCTAACTAACATTTCGGCAGTGAGCTAATAGACTGGTACCATTAGGAAGCAAGAGTCTCAAATCTCGTAGAGAAAATAAGCTGCTGTACAACTCTTACATATATACAGTGGTTTCAGATGTGCACACTGCTTATCTTGGTGCCGATCTTATAGCTCATATTGAAGAACTAAGTCCTTGGCTATTATAAGTGACCTGATCAGATACTATACAGCTGTTTATACATGCAGCAGAGGGCAGAGGTCCAGTACTGCATATGTTGATATGTGTTCTAAGATAAGTTTATCTGTTGCTCTGTTTACAGAATGTGATCTGCTTGTGTAGTCACATTGTGTACTGAAATAGATCGGCCTCCAGCTCATTAGGTAACGACAAAGTATTTAATGTCTGTTTTTTTAAGTGACTACCTTACCTTGAACTGTAGTGGTACCTCTACAAATATCTGAGGATTTTATCTCTAGCTTTAACAGCTATACTACTGTCTTGCATATTACTGGATTTCATGTTTTTGTCAGTATAGAAGTGACTTTAACTGCAGCCATATACCCAATTGTATAAGCAGTTATTCCAGTCCGTGAGACCTGTTATTTTTAAAAACAGTTTAATTTTTGTGTGCAAAAAAGTCCCATATGAAAGATACGTGCGCAAACATTATTTTCGCAGTAGCACAAGGGATGACCAGATATTTTATGATTATACATTTCTCCTAATATCCCTAAAAACTGTATAGTTCACAAATTATTACTCTGCAACAAGTTACCGTTAAGCCATTTAGTGCCAATGTGATATGAAGTTCATTGTGCCCTCGCCTCTCTAATCAGATGACAAAACCAGTATTGTCAACATTTTTGGATCTTATATATAAGATCTAAAGACCAGTTTGATACCCGATTCATTGCCTTCTCAAATCTAGGGTAGGGTAACAGACCTGTTATCGGTCTAGTTCATGCCTGAAAAGTGAAAAGGGGATTGCCCTTGAGAGAATTAGTCAAATCAAAAAGTACATATAAATGACTGTCGGCAAAATGCCTACTCACAAAAATGTGGGTATATAAGTGACAGATCTCTCGTGAATGATACTTCTGCCTTCACACAGCCCTTGATCCTTCCAAGCAGAAAAGGAAAACTAATCCTTGGTGGCTACCTTGAAACCTCATTGATCCTAGTATGGTAAAATGGATACAAAAAGAAAGACAAGATGAAGGGGCACTCAGTCTGTATATTACTACAATAGGTATCAGGACAACATGTAGAGAACGGCAACGGACAGACTTACCAAATGTACTCCCATGTGTGTAACACCGGTAAAAGCTGCGGGAACAATTTTGGACCTAGTTCTAATTGTGTAAAATGGTATCCAGAGTGTAGTTGGTATAGGATGATATGTGTATAACAAAGAATAATAATAAAGAAAAAAATTAAATATATATATAGCAAGCCGAATAATATGATAACACTTTTTATATTTAAAAAAAGCATATACATATAGTTCCATAAGATCCAATAATTAAGAACACGAGGCACATACAGAACACCAAAACACTTTTATTTGTTTCTCGTTATTATACTGCTTCATCCGGAAGTAAAAAATATTAGGTCATTACCTCCTGATGAAGAGGTTTCATACCAAGAAACACATTGAGGTGTTTTAATGCTCTGTCTATGTGTATGTACATTTTTTAAATATTTAAGGTGTTATTATATAAATCAGATTGCTATATATATTTATTTCCTCCCTTTTTTATTATTATTTTTCTTATTAGATATACCAGTGGCAGATACCATTTTGCCCGATCAGGTTCAAAATTGTTCCTGTAGCTTTCACTGGTGTGACTGATTTATAATACACTGGCGAGGGCATTTGGTAAGTCTGGTCTCTGCCGTTCTCTACATGTTGTCCTGATACCAATTGTGGATTGGAAGCAGGGGAGCTCTCTTGCTGTATTGATCTCCCAGCTGAGTTGGCTGGGAGATTTGTAGCTTGGTGGCATCGGTAGGGATCTGTTGCCCCACCACAAGCTCTGATTTTTGCCCCCTGCTACCTCCTCCTGAGGTAAATGACATCCACTTGGCTTGAGGAGGCAGGGGCCGAGGCCAATTCAAACCCCCTCCCTAAACATCCTATTGGCTGACTACTGTCAGTAAGCCTACCCTTATGGCTGCCAATGATCCAGAAGCTTTTTTGAGGCACTCAGAAGAGGGCTATAAATAGATATACACACAACAGATTAACTATTCCATATTGATTTACAGTAAATAATCCTCTGATTTCTGTTTTTTTGACCCTTAATGACAGCCCTGAATTTAATACATTTGAAGATAATGCACAAACTTTACCACATTGTGCTGCTTCTTCTAGAATAATAGACTAAATATCAGAGTGAGAATAACAATTTGCAAGCACAGACATTTCACTCTCATGATCTCAGATAAAGTAATTGATAAAAACTATTTATTTCTAAAGGAAAACATGAGGGGAGTCTTGAGCCACTGGTCAGCCTGGATACAAAACGTCCCTCCAGGCAATGGTTACTATTGATTGTGCATCCTTTGGGAAACCCTCACAGTTAAGTGTTTATTACCTCATTGCTGGAAATCAGAGGCTGGAAAAAGACTATACAACTGATTGATGTTCTGAACTTGAACTTCTTATGTTACATATTTTCTTGATAAACTGAATTAAGGATGTTATATTCAGTATTTAGCAGGGATATTTGCAATACTCTGACTGAACTTATAAATCATCTTAGCATTGAGGTTTACTTTGTTTTTAAGCATAATAGTCCCTGACCTCATTCCAGCTGTGCAGTCTCGAGTCATTCAATGTCTTTCAGCCATTTCATCATGGATGGCCCACCGCCACCTTAAACTTAATATGGCTAAGACCGGGCTGGTGGTGTTTCCTCCTAAAACCCATCCACCAACCCCCTTCTCCATCAAAATAGGAAACTGTGTTATACACTCAGCATCCAAAGCACGCTATCTTGGGGTCATACTTGATTCTAAATTAACCTTCTCCCCCCATATCCAAGCTGTCACTAGAACTTGTCACTTCTTCCTAAAAATATTGCAAAAATACGTCCATTCCTCTGCCTATCAACAGCTAAAACACTATCTCAGGCACTTGTTCTCTCTAGACTTGACTACTGCAACATTCTACTCTCTGGTCTTCCTGCTTCTCATCTCTCTCCACTTCAATCTGTTATCAATTCAGCCGCAAGAATCACCACATTTGCTCCCAGATACCTTCCATCTCATCTCCTCCTGAAATCCCTCAATTGGCTACCTATAAAGTATCGTATTTCTTACAAGATTCTCCTCCTCTCCTGTAAGTCACTCTGTTCTTCAGCACCCTCTTACATTTCTGCCCTTATCTCCCTCTACACCCCTTCCCGTCCCCTACGGTCTTCTCAAGGGTTCTTCCTGTCCTCTCCCTACACAACTCGAGCCATCTCTCGACTACAATCTTTCTCACTGGCTGCTCCTCGACTCTGGAATGCCCTCCCCATCACCGTTCGCCAATCAACCACAATCACCACTTTCAAGCAACTCCTCAAAACCCACCTGCTCAGGGAGGCATCTCAATAGCAATGTCCTCCTTCTGCACACTGACAGTCACATCAGAATACTTCTGCACTTCTTTCACCACACCTTGTACCTGCACTTATAATACTCCTCCTAGTGTCTGTTTGTCAATATGAATTCAGCCTAGATTGTAAGCTCCTTGGGGCAGGGTCCCTTTCCTAGTGTATGATTCCCTTGCTGCACTTTCCCTCACAAATAATGTAATGATTGTACTTAACCTTAATGCTCTTAACCCCAGTTCTGTCGTTTTTGTATTGTATTATTTCAACTTCTGTTAAGCGCTGTGTACATGTATGGCGCTATATAAATAAAGATACATACATACATAATACCAACTTAAGAAAATTGAACATTTAAACCTAAGCTAAAGAGGAGTATGTCTGAGCGTACACCAACAGCACCAGGGGTAAAATAAACATTTTCATTGATTTAAGACTTCATAACCCTCATCTCACATGGAGATACATTTTTGTAATACTGGATTGTACCTTTGTTACTGCAGACCCCGGTGTTAGAGCCTGGGGAATGACCCTGGGACCGCTAACAGTTCAAGGCTGCTGAACCTGAGAGGAGATTCTCCTCTCAGTCAACATTCTGGACATTCAAGCTATTTGCTTGACACTTCTTCACTGGTCTCAGGCACTGACTGGAACTCCAGTGAGGATACAGCCAGACAATGCAATGGCATACATCAGCAGTCAGGCAGGAACTTGAAGCAAATCTGCCAAGACAGAGGTTGGGAAACTACTTCAATGGGCAGAAGTTTATATACGATTCATCTCAGCAGTCCACATCCTAGGAGTGGAAAACATACTCATTGACTTTTTAAATAGTCCACCTCTGGGGCCTTCCATCAGTGGACCTCATGGCATCCCACAAGAAGAGGAAGGTTCTTCTAGAAGGAACCTCTAGTTTTATGATGGATGTGATGTCTGCCGCATCGAACTTTCATCTCGCCTATGTTTTTCATCCAGTTCCAGAGATTCCCACAGTACTGTGGAAGATTAATAGGGACAATGATGAGGTCATCTTGATCTCACTTTATTGGCCCCGACCAATATTGAAGAGCCATTTCATCTTCTCCGAGACCAGATATTCTGACCCAGGTCCCTCCCTGCTATCACCAAGTGGAATGGTTGGCCTCAATTTCATGGCTGTTGAGGCTGTTGAGAGAAGTTTTTTCGGACACTGTCATTTCTACAATGATTCAATCTTGGAAGCCTGTATCTATTATATTTACTATAAAATCTGGTCACTTTTTAAGTGGTGTGCTTATAAGAACAGGTCTCCACATACCTTCAGCTTTCCTAATATTTGGCTTGCCTTCAGGATGGTGTTAACAAAGTTCTCAGTCTGAGCTCTATCAGGGTACATATCTTGGCTCCCTTAGTTCTCTTCCAGAATCAGATTGCTTTTCTTGATGATCTTTAAAACTTTTGTTCAAAGGGGGGGGTGCTCATGCTTCCTTTCATTTACAGATCCCATTACCAGGTGTAACCTTAATCTGGTGCCAAGTGTTTTTCAGAGACCTAATTTTAAAACTCTCCCTTTGGATCCCTTGCATTTTTAAGCTTAAAATGCCATTCCTTTTGGCCATTGTTTCTGTGCAAAGAGTTGCTGAAATACAAGCTTTGTCTTTTAAACCCTGTTCCCTTGTTTTTCATTAGAACAATGCGGTCCCTCGTACCCCTAGATGTTTCTTACCAAAAGTTGCATCCAATTTTCACATTAATCAGTAAGTTGTCTTTCCTTTTTTTTGTCCTGATCCTTACTCCAAACAGTAACAGGCTATTTGCCTGTTGAATATGGTTCAATGCTTTAAGTATCATCTGCACCATGTGTATCCTTTTAGAAAAGCAGATTCTCTCTTTGTCATTCCTGAAGGCGGGTCAGGCTGCATCCAAAGCCATTATTGCTTCTTGGATGAAGGCTACCATTATGACAAGTATATGTGCTCAGAAACAAACCTGTTCCTTTTCAGAGTGACAGTGCACTCCACTAGCTCTCTGGGCACCTCCTTGGCCAACAAGAATCAGGCCTCTGTCGAACAGCTGTACAATGCATTAACGTGGTCATCCTTTCACACATTTACCAAACGCTACACTGTTGTTAAAAAGCATCTGAAGGTTTAAATTCTGATTGAAAGAGTCATGAAGATAAGTAGAGAAGAGAAGCTTTAATTTGGCATAATTACAGGAAGTGTGATGTTAACAGCTTAGGTGTCTCTGAACATGGTCAGTATCTCACGAAAATAGAATATACATATGTAATCAATTTGTATATGTTCAAAGATGGATATATACACTGTGGAGCCACATTACATTATGAAGATGTAATTAGAGAGATCATCATATAGAAACCACATCTATATATTTATTTCACTGTCGTCCAATACAGGTCACTGGTACTCTGGGAGGTGATTCGCCCCTTTAATAGGCAGGAACAATTATGCAAATGATTGCAGGGGGCGGAGCCTCCCCTCCTACTTAAGCCACCTTCAGGCCAGAGCCACTAGATTGAATTGTTCCTGGGTGCTGTGCACACCAGGTAGAGAACATCTTCAACTTAGTATTTTGTTATTTTTTTATTCAAATATGGAATACCACCATTAGGAGGGTGACCATGGCTGTGAATTGCCCTCTTTAAAGTGGCTGGTGCAGCTTCCAGGGATTTTCTGTGGACCTTATGCCCTGAAGAGGGAAAAGCTTGAGTTAAGCAGCTTCCCTACTGGGGAATTTACCTCTGGTTTATTCCTTCTTCATCATGGTCACCTGAAGACTGAAGTCCTGCAGGAAAGGTGAGCCACCCATTGAGTGCTGAAGGTCCACTTGTCCCCACAGTGTCCCTTTGCTGGGATTGTATTTGGGAGTTTGCTTTGCACTCCAGCACTCATGGGGTGTTTTTATTAGCATTTCAGTGATTTAATGCAGTTTCTGTGGTATTCTCTGGGTTTTGGAGCTTTGAATAGTGTTTATTTATGTGTTTAATACATGTTTGGGCACTTTTTAATGTTTTGTTAAACTTTATTAAAATTGGTGTTCCGCGCCTTTAAGCGCGGCTTTTCCCGCTCAGACGCTATGGCTCCTTTACTCTCTATGAGATTTCACAGTGTGGGACATATCTCTGGAACCGCTTGTCACAGCAACTTCAGAGAGGGCTCGTTTTAATGCTAGGCTCCTGCTCTATCATCCGGTGTATGTTTTATTAGTGTGGGGTGTTCAGGGGGGCTTCGGGCACTGTTTGGGGTACTTGTATGAGGAAAACTACATTTCCCATGAGCGCCCAGTTCGCGCTCGTTTCTGATTGGCTTTCCTGACGGCCGCCATTTTGTGGTGCTCTTCCTCAGCGAGTACACTACGCAGGGACCGAGCCTTCTCTCCCCTCAACAGATTAACCCTTCGCTGGCCAGATAAGTCCAAATTTAGGCATTTCTGGGGTGAAACTTTAATCTTCCACACTTTTACTGGGTGATAGGGTTTAAAGTGGGGTATATTGGCGCTGTGAGCATGTCTACTTCACTGGAGCTAGGGGCTAGACCCAAGTCAAAGGAGGATGGGGGGTCTGCTCCCCCCATGGCGTTTTGCTCCTCTTGTCACACTGGGCTATCTAGTGATAATTTGGGGGATCTATGCCCTAACTGCACTGGTCGGGATAGCAACCCTGGGCTTCCCAGCCAAGCTATTGAGCCATCTTGGGTGAGGGAGTTTAAAGCTGCCACTAGGGATCTCAGATCCACTCTCCAACTCTTTCCCTCTCAGGTACAGGGGGCTCTCCAGGTCTGGCAGACCCCCTCTACAATCAGGACCTCCCTGCCTAAGCCACAGGGAGCTCCTGATGTGTCTGATTCTTCTGAGGAAGAACTATTACAGGATTCTGATGCTGAGGAATGCACTGTTATTGAGTCTAACAGGTCCATTGGGGACCCTTATGAATGTGACCCTGAGGTTTCGGCTGAGGGTCTGATTAGAGCTGTGTTAACTACGCTCAACCTTCCTCTGACTCAGGAATCTACTTATGATCCTACTGACGTTTTTCAAAAGAAACCATCTAAGCCTGTTGTTTGTTTTCCAACTAACCCTACCCTTGCCCGTCTAGTCTCTGAGGCGTGGAGGAATCCTGATAGATCCTCCTCTGTCTCCAAAAAGTTTGCTAAACTGTACCCCTTTCCTGAGACTGAGCTGGCAAAATGGGTTCATCCCCCCAAGGTGGATGCTCCTGTTTCCAGGCTATCCAAGTCTACCGCTTTGGCTGTCTCTGATGCCTCTGCCCTGCAGGATTGGACGGATAAAAAGCTAGAACTTTCTCTTAAGTCTGTTTTTGCCTCCATTGGCACTGCCATGCGTCCAACCTTTGCAGTGGCGTGGGTTAATAGAGCTATTGCGGCCTGGACTGAACGACTGACTGAAGCAGTTCGCCAGGATGCACCAGTGTCTGAACAGTTGCAGCTTCTTGCTAATATTACTGAAGCTCAGAATTATGTTGCTGACGCTGCCTTTGATGCTGTGCGCATGATGGCGAGGGCCTCCACTTCTTCTGTGGTGGCTAGACGTGCCCTTTGGCTGAAAATTTGGTCTGCTGATACAGCCTCTAAGAAAGCCTTGCTTTCCTTGCCCTTTCAGGGGAATTTGCTTTTTGGGTCTGAACTCAAAGAAATGATCAGTGAGGCTACTGGCGGTAAAAGTACTCTTCTACCCTCAGTCTTTAAGAAAAAGTTTCCAGCCAAACGCAATCGGTCCTTTCGTTCCTTTCAGACTGAGACACGCTCCTCGGCCCAAACGGGTCCTCCCACTATGCGCTCCTCCTCCAAGCCCAAACAGTCCTGGAAGCCCAAAGTGGCCCCCAAGGCCAAGACCTCCAAGACTGCTTCGGCATGACTCGCCGAACCCGGGTCCGCATCCGGCTGTAGGTGGACGTCTCCGCATCTTTCGCCGGACTTGGGAGGAGTCAGTGGCGGACCCATGGGTTATTCAGGTGGTGTCAGAGGGATACAGAATCCCTTTCTCCTCCCTTCCTCCTTTTCGGTTCCATTTTACTCGTCCTTCTCAGGAACCTACAAAAAGACGTCTGTTCGAAGACGCTATTCAGGATCTCTTGGACAAAGAGGTCCTGGAAGTGGTTCCTCCAGAGGACACAGGTTCAGGATTTTATTCCAACCTGTTTGTGGTGGCCAAAAAGGACGGAGGGGCTCGTCCCATTTTGAGTCTCAAGGATCTCAATGCCTATGTGGTGACTTCCCACTTCCGCCAGGAATCCCTGCGATCTGTGATTGCCGCTATGTCTCCGGGGGAATTTCTTGCCTCCCTGAACCTTCAGGATGCATATCTGCACATCCCTATTCATCCAGAGAGCAGGCGGTATCTCAGGATTGCTTGCCACAGGGGACACTTTCAGTTTTCAGCTCTTCCCTTTGGGCTGACTTCAGCCCCTCAGGTCTTCCAGAGGGTGTTGGGTTCCTTGATAGCCGTACTTCATCAGGATGGTGTCAGGGTGACCCCTTACATGGACGATCTTCTCCTCAAAGCCTCCTCAGCGGAGCTTTTCCACCAGCAGCTGTGTATACATACTCTGACCCGTCATGGCTGGATCCTGAATCTGGACAAGTCGGACTTGGTCCCATCTCAGAGGCTTCTGTTCCTGGGTCTCCTGTTCGACACTCGCCAATGCATGGTGTTTCTACCGGAGGATGTGGCTCATCAGATAGCCGTCCGAGTGGCGGGGATTCTGGAACTGGACTTAGTTCCGGTACCGAAGTTGACGTCTCTGGTGGGGAAGTTCATTTCCACGATCGAAGCGGTACCATTTGCCATGGCCCACTCCAGGGAACTTCAGAGATTTGTGATCCAGACGTGCAAGAATCATCCAGATCATCAGCATCTGTCAGTCTCTCTGCCTCCTCGTGTCGAGTTGAGTCTGCACTGGTGGTTGGATCTTTCTCATCTCCTGAAAGGGAGATCCTTTCAAGTTCCTCGTTGGACCACGATCACAACGGATGCCAGCCTTCGGGGCTGGGGTGCTGTGTTGGGTCGCTTCAGTGCTCAGGGGAAATGGGGTCTGGAGGAATCTCTTCTCTCCATCAATGTTCTGGAACTGCGTGCCATCCGGCTTGCCCTGAAACACTGGGAATCTCAACTGACCGGTCATCCGATCAGAGTGGAGTCCTACAACGCCACTGCGGTGGCTTACGTCAACAGGCAAGGCGGCACAAGAAGCGGCACCGCCTGGTTGGAGGTCAAGGATATTTTGTCTTGGGCAGAAGATCACGTGCCTGTCATCTCTGCAGTTCACATTCCAGGCGTAGACAACGTCATGGCGGACTTTCTCAGTCGTCATACCGTCGACAGCGGAGAATGGGCTCTTCATCCAGAGGTGTTTCACTTGCTCACCCAGAGGTGGGGGATGCCGGTGGTGGACCTGATGGCCTCCAGACACAACAGGAAGGTTCCGGTGTTTTGCTCCCGGTGGAGGGACTCCCTTGCTCTAGCAGTGGATGCCTTGTCGATCCCTTGGGATTTTCCTCTGGCTTACATCTTTCCTCCTCTTCCTCTATTGATCAGAGTCATCCAGAAGTTGAAGCAGGAGCGTTGTCCTGTCATCCTGATCGCTCCAAACTGGCCTCGCCAGTCCTGGTATCCGGAGTTGATGGCCATGTCAGTGGCGGATCCGTTCCCACTTCCTGCCCGTCCGGACCTACTTCTTCAGGGATATCTGTGGAAGGAGGATGTTCACTCTCTCCATTTGATGGCATGGCGGTTGAATCCTCGATTCTAGC
This sequence comes from Rhinophrynus dorsalis, assembly GCA_037306005.1. Lineage (NCBI taxonomy): Eukaryota > Metazoa > Chordata > Amphibia > Anura > Rhinophrynidae > Rhinophrynus > Rhinophrynus dorsalis. The sequence goes on along the minus strand of CM074719.1, from coordinate 165,823,802 downwards.
TAAGAAAGGTTTTTCTCCTTCTGTGGTGTCGACTATGCTAAGTGCTCGTAAGCCTGTGTCCTCCAAGATCTATCATCGCATATGGTCAACCTTTGTTGCATGGTGCACTGATAAGAAATTATCCCTTGATTTTCATCTTCCCACTGTCCTGGCCTTCTTGCAGGACGGTGTTGATAAGGGGCTCAGTCTGAGTTCCCTCAAAGTTCAGACTTCTGCCTTGTCTGTGTTTTTCCAGGAAAGGATTGCTTATCCTTCCTGATGTCAGAGTTTTCTTCCAAGGTGTGACTCATGTTCGGCCTGCCTTCAAGAGTCCTACTCCCCAGTGGGACCTCAATTTGGTACTGGGAGTTCTCCAGCGACCCCCGTTTGAATCCTTGGCTTCCATTCCATTACGTCTCTTGACTTGGAAGATGGCCTTTCTCTTGGCTATTGTTTCAGTTCGCCGGGTAGCAGAGTTACAAGCTCTGTCTTGTAAACCTCCTTACCTGGTGTTCCACAAGGATAAGGCTGTGCTTCGCACTACCAAGGAATTCTTACCCAAGGTTGTGTCCGAGTTTCACATCAATCAGGAGATTGTGGTTCCCTCTTTCTGCCCTGATCCTTCATCTGACAAGGAAAGAGATCTCCATTTGTTGGATGTGGTGCGTTCTCTCGAGTTTTATGTTCATCGCACCGAGTCTATCAGGCAGTCTGACGCTCTATTCGTCATTCCTGAGGGGCCTAGGGCAGGGAGACCGGCTTCCAAAGTTACTATTGCCTCTTGGATTAAGGCTACTATCCGTGAAGCCAATACGTTGCGGAATAAGCATGTTCCCTTTCGGGTGACTGCCCATTCCACCAGATCTATTGGGGCCTCCTGGGCCTACAAGAATCAGGCATCCGCTGATCAACTGTGCGGAGCGGCCACTTGGTTCTCTGTGCACACATTTTCAAAGCACTATCGAGTTGATGTACTGGCTTCGGCTGATGCAGTTTTGGAAGGAAGGTCCTGGAGGCAGTTTTGCCTGTTTAGGACTTCTACTCTGTGATCCTTAGTGCTTCCTTTCTGTTGAGCCCGGTTGGCTCTAGTTCCGTGTGCTGTGTTAGTTCGGGGTTGTTTCCCTTGGTTGGTGTCAGTTGACACTTACAGTTTGGGCTATGTAATTAACTGGTTCATAGCAGTTCTAGTGACTTGGGCCTTGTGCCTGGTCCTTGCCTTATTTCCCGCCTCTGGGTCAGCTCAATGTTTGTACATCCCAGAGTACCAGTGACCTGTATTGGACGACAGTGAAAATAGGATTTTAGTCTTACCTGTTAAATCCTTTTCACTTAGTCCATACAGGTCACTGGTCTCCCACCCTGTCAAGGGACCAGACCTGGCTCTCCTGTGGCATTCAGTGGGAGACCTTTGGGGCATGCTCACAGGAGTCTTTCTTCTTGCTTACCTGGGGTCAGTTTTAGTGTCTCAAATCAATCTAGTGGCTCTGGCCTGAAGGTGGCTTAAGTAGGAGGGGAGGCTCCACCCCCTGCAATCATTTGCATAATTGTTCCTGCCTATTAAAGGGGCGAATCGCCTCCCAGAGTACCAGTGACCTGTATGGACTAAGTGAAAAGGATTTAACAGGTAAGACTAAAATCCTATTATTTTGATGGACTGGAACATAAGGCTATGGTATAGGAGACCCTTAGCTATTCTTATGACACCTGTGACAGGCAGGTTTAGTATTACAGCTGACTTATTATAAATGGACATAGTTACCTTTAGAGAGAGACATTTTAATCAGATTCTAACACCTGTCAATGTCCTGACCTTTGATGAGGCCGTCTTTGGACAGAAGGTCCTTCAGAGTGTTGTGCCTGTTTAAGGACTCTTGTTTTACTTTTTCCTACCTGTTGTCTCTTCTTTGGTTGCTTGCTTTCCTTTGACACATAATTTTTACATAATACCAGTTTGGTGTTCTAGAATACCGGTCTTTCGTTTGGAGAGTTTTCTCTTACTCCTCCACACCCCACCCCCGATTCTTTGTGGGTGTTTTGGTATATCCCAGTGGTTCCTGTGTTCTGTTTAAGACGTAAGAGGAAATAGGATTTTAGCGAACTGACCATTAAATAATTTTCACCCGGAGAAAAAAGCGTTGTGTTTCTTTCCCTGGGCTGGGCGGTGGGTTCCTCTTGGGGTCTTTGTTCGGGGGCCTTTCTTATATGTAATGCCCTGCGCTTTGGAGTAGGGTAGCTTTACCCCCGTGGTTTCTGTGTTCTGTATAGACTAAGTGATAAGGATTTAATGGCAAGCTCACTAAAATTCTATAATAGACACCTCTCGATTTCAAGGGGGTAGAGTTTAAAGCTCCATTTCATTTTTTGTAATTTTTTTATTGGTAAGTTTTCATATTTGTATTGATATCTAGATAATTTCTTACTCTAATTACAGTGAATATTTTTGTATTTAGCGTATAGATTACTGAGGGGCGATAGCCTCGTCATCCTCATCTCTGATAGGGTAGTGATATGTCAGTTGGGGTTTCTAATATTGACATCTGATAACCCTAAGATAAGATGGTTTGTTTGTGATATCTGAAAGGTGTATTGTGTTGTTAACATTCAATTGTGAATTTTCATCTGTGTTAACACAATAACACACCTTACATTGTGTACCAATAGGATCATTATATAGTAGTGTTGGTCTATATTTTAGGTGAGATTATAATGTGCTAGAGGTGTTAGATAAGATATAATATCATCTGTATTTTATTTATTTATTTATTTATTTATTGTTTGCAGCATGCATTGCAACCAGTCTGAGCTATCTCTTGGTTGGTCAGTGGGTAGACTTGGGGTGTTTTGTTTGCAACAGTCCCGAGATTAATTGGATGTTTTCCAGTATTGTTTTTCAAACACCCCTACTTTTAGTACTTGATAACACTTGGGTACTGTTCCTTACAGGGGTCCAAATATTGGTATGTAGAGTTTCAGACTGTCACATTTGACTAAACATCATTTTGTTGTCAGTGTTCATTTTGAACCAATATTTGTGTCCCTTAGTAGTCATTTTCAGAAGCACTCACATGATACTGAATTTTTAATAAATTCTATTTTATTTTATTTTTTACATTTATTGGTATTATGAGTGTTTTCATATTTTGTCCCAAGTGCAAGGTCTTATTTACAATTGGTTTGAATTTTTGAGGGATTTTGCTGAGTGGAGACCCTTGATCTGAGCTGCTGGTAATTATATATATTTCTCTGTCATCCAATACAGGTTACTGGTAACTTCGGGTAGGCGATCCGCCCCTTTAAGTAGGCAGTAACAATTCTAGAATTGATTGCAGGGGGTGGAGCCTACCTTCCCTCCTTGGCTGCAGCTAGCCAACCAGCATCAGAAAGATTTGTTCCTTGGTGAAGATAACACAGGCAAGAGAACAGTTCTGCTATAGCTTTAGAAGGTTTTTATTTTTCTGTTAGATATGGAATACCACCATTAGGCGGATTACCATATCTGATAATGCCCTTAGATGTGGCTAGCTCAGTGACCAGGGGCTTTTTGTGGAC